>JAGJXA010000005.1:2400000-3000000 GCA_020726445.1 Chaetomium sp. MPI-SDFR-AT-0129
ATTGTACAATGAGACGGCTGTATATGTATGTCTCGATCCTACCTACCAACCTCCCCCCCCTATCTGGCCGCACTCACCCCGGATTCTCTAGTCTCATGGCCTGCTCGCTTGCCCGCCCAGATCTACTCCATAAACCACCCGATGCCAGACAAGGGGACGAGAAAATAGCATGACCAATCTGCCCGCGGCCTATTCCCGAGACATCGTGGCCCGGGTTCGGTACTAGCAAAGAGGTATCAGACATTAGCTCGCGTTTCTGCCGTGGCCATATGCTGTGGAGGGAAGGATTGGGATGACTCGGCCGTGGGCTAGGTTGAGGTTGGGTGGGCAGCGTATTGGGTAATGGATATTGGAGTATTGGGGGATAAGGGATCGGGGACATAGGTTGGGGTGAGTAAGAGAAGCTCGGACTTAGCGGGTCGTCAGCCCAGTCTATCGGACGTTATGTGCATTTTTTCCGACTTTGCTATCGCTCCGACGACGTGAAACTAGTAAGCCGAATCCTGTGGCCCGCTGCCGGACTCTATAGGGCGGACCTAGCCCTTACTCGATTGCTTCTGCGACAGGACAGACCCCATAGTTTTTCCGTCCCTAGTATATTCCGCGTATGTAAGAAATCCTATGTGCAAGAGCTAGCGAACATAAGGACCGTGGATTCTGTTTGGGCATCGGGGGGTTTGTTGATGAACTTTCCCAAATAGGCAACTCAGTTACCGCTTTGGGACGAATCTGGCTTACACGCTAAAGACCTCAACTGTGATTAACGGATCGACTATCGACGAAATGACAAAAAAAAAGCGGAGGAATAGTTTTTTGATGCGGAATACCGTTAACCTGGCATTGGATCTATTGCTGCATAGAATCTCCATCAGCTATGTTCCCCCCGACATTCGGCCCTCGGGTGGTGCGCAGGATCGCAGATGAAGCGGCCTGTTTCACACCTATGTCCGGCTGTGCCGCATCTTAGGTAAATGGAGTCGCCCGATAATTGGCGGGCAGGATCTTGTAACACGGCCGGGCCGTGGTCTACTAAGTTTCGATTATACTACGTAGGTACCGTGTATTACGCCGAGCTATGGATCGACTGATGTGGGAAATATATAAGAAGAGCCGCTGTGCCTGAACACCGATCCTTCACTCGGCCCGATCACAGTCGTCGACTGCCTTTCTATTCTCACACTATTATCATTATTCTTGACTCTTGAAGAGATCTTGAAAAGAGAAAGACCAAGCAAACAACCCAATTAAAGACACAAATAAAAAAAACCATCACCATGTCCACACGCACCACCAGCACCCAAACCACGGGCGGCCCCAGCAGCAACAGCAACAGCAACGCCTCCACCTCCGCCGCCGCCCCCTCCCGGCCCACCATCACCGCCGACACCGCCTCCGTCGAACAACTCGAAATCGCCAAAGAACGCATCAACGATCTCCACTGGCGCCGCGCCTGGACCTTCGCCGACAAAGACATCGACTACCTGATCGCCTTCAACAAAACCCCGGCCCACGCCGCGCTCAAATCCCGTCTCGAAGCCCACCTCACCGCCAGCCCCAACGCTCCCACGGGTAACAACTCCTCGGGAGGAAGTAACACCTTCCAATTCCGCCTGGGCAGCGCCACCCGCGTCCCGGATACCCTCAAGGGGGAATTCGAAGTCCCCAAGGAGTTGACCAGTGTCGAGGCGGGGAAGATCAACGCGACGTATATGAAGGTGTTGGAGGAACGGTTTCGGTTCAAGAGTGTGTTGATTGAGATGGCGGGCGGGAAGCATCGGACTGCGTATATGCCCGAGATGCCGCCGGCGAGTGGTCCGTCGGGCGCGCCGAGGCTGGCGCAGCAGGGTCCGGTCGGTCAGCCGAGGGCGCCGCAGTCGCAGCAGCAGTCGCCGGCGCCGCAGTCGCAGCAGGGGCAGCGCCAGGGCGGGAAGGATGCGGCTACGAATACTTCGGCTCGTTAAGGGTTGGGGTTTGAGGGTCGGGATAGCTTTATCTTGGTCCTGGGGAGATGATTTTGTAATAGCGGTTAGGCGTTGGGGGGCCGGACTTGCTATTTATCTGTGATACTAGCAATTTATGAACATGAGCTTGGAACGGAGTCGAAATCGTATGAGCGTTTTGCTACGTAGGGTGTGTTTCTCTTGGTTCGTGACTTGTGGGGATGGTATGTTGATCAAGCTGTACATGTACACTCCCCAAGCTAGGGCAGGCTTGTCGGGAATCAACTCAGTATCACTACGTATTAGTAATTCCACCCTGTAGCTTCCTCTTCCTCTCACACTCCATGCACCTGAAACTGTGACTCCTTATCTCAGCCAATCCTCCGCAGGGCGTCAGGGTTAGGGTTCCCAATCCAGTAGTACTACTTCCCCTCTCCCCCTTTCTTCATCACAACCCCCCCATCCAACCACTAACTCAACAAACACCCCAAACCACACCCACTTACAGAAACCAAAATGCCCCCCCTCCCCATCACAATCCGCAACGTCCAACCCACAGACACCGACATCAACGCCCTCACAGCCATCTACAACCATGCCGTGCTCACCTCCACAGCCACCTACGAGCTCGACCCCATCACCCCAGCCACCATGCGTGCGCGGATTGCCGCTGTCACACAGGCAGGGTTTCCTTTTATCGTTGCTGTAGCTGTTGCCGAGGCGGACGCCGAGGCTGTCCCGGACACGGACACAGACATGGAGACAGACCCAGACCCAGTTACGGATCAACCGGACCTCACCAAACCCAACCCCCTACCAGCCCAGAAGAACACGAGTGAACAAACGTCAGAGATAATACTAGGCTACGCCTCAGCCTCCCCCTTCCGCGCACGTCCAGGCTACCGCTTCACAGCCGAACACTCTATCTATGTGACTCCGGAGCACCACGCACGTGGCCGTGGAATAGGACGTGCGTTGATGGGTGCGTTGCTTGAGAGGTGTGAGAGGCTGGGGGTGAGGCAGGTTTTGGGTGTTGTTGGGGATGGGGGAATTCATCACGGGGGTTATCATCAGGGTCAGGATCAGGGTCAGCAGCAAAAGCAGCAGCAGCAGAAGCAGCAGGAGCAGGGGCAGGTTGGGGGGGTATATCATCAGGATGGGGATAGCGAGGAGAGAGATGAGAAAGAGACAGTTGAAAGGGAAGTAAACGGATCGATAATATTCCACGAGAAAATGGGGTTTCGACGGGTCGGGCTGCTAGAGGGGACGGGTTTCAAGTTTGGGCGGTGGTTGGATACGGTGCTGATGCAGAGGGCTGTGGGAGGGGGAGTTCAAGGGGGGCCGGATATGGGGTCTGTGGTTGGGCGGCGGATGGGTGATAACTAGGTGATTCAGTGGCTTAGTATTATTATTGTTTGAGGGTATATCGGGTTGGCGGTGGCTGTGAGCATGGTGTGATATCGGGCTATTGAGGGTTAGGGTCTTGGTTGCTGGTTGAATTCACCGAGGGCTAGGGGTAACGGCTCGGGGTAACGGCTCGGGGTTATTCGTCACTGTCCACCATATTCTGTTATGTCCGTAACTCAAGTGGTCGTAGCAGCGTCAACTGCGAGTCAGCAAGCTCACCTCAAACTCTCCTACACTCATACGTAGTCTGCTGTCTACCCAAGAGCAATAACACCCCCGCTTCGAAACAAGTATTTCTGATATCCCAACCATCATACTCTAACCTCTCATCAAACACCCAAAGTACCGTGTCGGCGTCACAGCATATCTCCGTCGACATCAACGACACTTTGACTAACACCGACTCTCGGCTGTAGCAACTCACCCTCGGTCACCCAAACGGACCACGCAAGCAACCCAGCAAACCAAGCAATAAACCATCAACGGCCCGATCCAAACACCCAAAATACACACCACGCACTCTGACAGGTCCAAATACGGTCTGACACTCCTGTACACGTGTAGTTGCTCCACGACTACTATGTATGGGCACAATCCCCTCGAAAACGTCAATATCGGCAGCATCCCATCCCAGTCGTCCGGTTCGCTCTTCCACACAGTGTAAGGCTGACCGCGTGGCTTTCCCAGGGGCACACTCGAAAAAAAAGCCAAGCGAGCTAAGGGCCGCGTGTGCATCCGTTTCAAGGGTTGACTGCTCCGGCATTCGGCCATGCCATGTCAGACGGATACCATGCCATGCACACTTTGCACAGAACCAGACAAGATGGACAAGACAAGATGGACAAGACAAGATGGACAAGACAAGACAGAGTTCCTGACCAGACTGAATTCCTGACATGGAAGACACAAGGCAGGCAACCGGAGAGACAGATGACCCGACTCGCCAAGCAGTCCGATCGAGTTTCTCCTTACGTTCTGTTTCTCTAATTGGTCAAGTTTACCCAATACCCCATAATATTCCACCCCCCACTTGCCCACTTCCATGCGATCCCCTCAATGCCCCAGGGCTTCGGCGTCCCGAAATGGAAATAGTCAACGCAGCATGTTGCCCTTGGAGTGTGAAATTCAACGTCCCGTCTGCGGCTGCTGCGGTCCCGGGAGTCGTAGCGAGTGTTCCCCCCTATGGGAGCCCCTACGGGAGCCCCGAAAGGACGGAGATTGGCCGCTCATCAGGGGGACCAAGACGTCATCTCACTTTTTTTTTTTTTGGTCTCTCCTTCTTTCTTTCCTACCCTCGACGACCCGAACGAACGAACCAGATGTATGTGAAAGTGAGAAAGGGAACGCCCCAGAGATCAAAAATCGACATCCGGTTCCCCTCCACTAAAAAGCTTCAATTCACGGCCCGGGCAAACGACATACACTACACTCCGGGAACAGGGTAGGTTGCCCGCCCGGCAGGCACTGCCCCATTCTCATTCATCAGACGAACGAGGCGCGGCGCGGGGCTGCTTGGCAATTTGCGGGAACGTGCTGTGGACTTTCCGCTGCCCGAAATCGCGTTGCACTTGGACGGGACGTGACCGCTGCGGAATCTTTAGGCCGTGGACTGTGTAAATGCCGTCGGTGCCCCTGTTGAGTTTGACGTTTAACCTTAACGTTAGACACAATTTTGTTGGCAATTAGAACAACAACAACATTGCGGAGTCGAGAAATCACTAGCTCCGGCAGGCGGAATCATCTCGGAATCGCGCGGCGAAGATTAAGCACTGCATTACACCGCCAACCCAACGATCACCAACATAGCAACAACCACCGAGTAACAACCACCAGTACCAACTACGAGTACAACCATGCAAGCCCTCCCCAACAGCGGCCTCGGCGGGGGCTACAGCCACGGGCACAACCAACCGCTCCTCTCGCTCGACCCGGCCGACAGCGAGCTGGACTACGCGAGCTTCCTCCAGGACCAGCAGGATATCGACCTGGACTATTTCGCCGGGGAAGAAAGCACCAGCTCTAGCGGCGGCCTGCTTCTCGATGTCACGACCCCGTCCGTTTACCCCGACGCGTCAATGCAAGCGCTCGCGCCGCAGCCGTCGTATCCGCAGCACCAGTCGGCTCCGCAACAGCAGGGGCAACAGCAACAGCTGTCGCCCGCGACATCCCAGCCTGGCTATGGTGGGGGGTATCACCAGTATGGTAACGTTGGCAGTGGTGGTGGTGGCGGCCGAGCGGGCAGCAGCTCTAGCGGCAGCCCGCCGCGGGGCGGTCCGCACTCGGGGGCGATCAGCAAGCCACGGATGGAGCGGCGCGGGCACACCAAGAGCCGACGCGGGTGCTTCAACTGCAAGCGGCGGCGGATCAAGTGCCAGGAGACGCGGCCGGCGTGCGGGCACTGCACCAAGCAAGGGCTGCAGTGCGAGTACCCGGCGCTGCCGACGATCGTGCACCAGCCGCAGCACCAGGTGCCACTGTTCAGCCTGCAGGACATGCGGTTCTTCCAGCATTTCCTGATGCAGTGCTACCCGCACCACCCGGTCGGCTCGGAAGACCTGTGGACGCACGAGATCCCGTGTTTGTCGGAGCGGTACGACTACCTGATGCATGCGATCTTGGGGTACTCGGCGTCGGAGCTGATGGCGAACGGGGAGCCCGCGCTGGCCGAGGCCGCGATGGCGCATCGGTACAAGGCCGTCAAGGCGATCAAGAAGTCGCTGTCTCCCGCTGCGGCCTCAGCGGCCACCGCAGCGGCCAGAGCAAAGTCGGCATCTCCTAGCCCTGGCGACCCGCCCAGTTGTCCGTTGGCCGGCGGGCGCGCGTACGACCACATGTTTGAAGAAGGCAACGCGCTGATGGCGACGTGTTTCGCGCTGACGTACCAGTCGGTGCTGCTCGACGACGGCATGATCGAGTTCATGACGTTTGTCCGGGGCATCATGATCGTGGCCATCCAGATGTACTGCAAGGGCGCCAACATCATGTTTGGACACCTGCTCGGGGACCGGCAGACTCAGACGCTGGAGCCGCACATGAAGGATCTGCCGTTGATCGAGACCGACTGGTCGGCGCGGGCCATAGCGAGTGTGGAGGGGCTGAGGGGGTTGGTGGAAGGGCGAGAGGTGGAGCAGAAGTATTGGGAGATGATTGGGGATCTGGCGCGGAATCTGCAGGTCGATTCGTGGAAGGGTATGTTTCTTTCGTCCATATCTTGTCGGCACATTTCGTCGGCATACCTCGTCGGCCGTCTTGTATCGCATACTGACAAATACCTACCCAGCATACTTGGCTCTTTCCGACCACTACGGCTGGTGGATGATGCTCCCGCACGACAAGTTCAAACGGCTGGTCGACCCCAACAACCAGGCCGCGCTGCTGCTGGCGACGCACTGGGTGGCCCTGGAGCAGACCATGACCACCATCTGCCAGGCCGAGAAGAAGGCGGCGCTCAAGATGCCCAGCGGCAACCGGAACTCGTCCTCGACGGGGGCGAGTCTCGGCAACATTCGCTGGCTGCGCTACATGAACACGCTCATCGACGCCGAGCATCGCAAGTACAACCAGTGGCCGACGTGGGTGTCGACCAAGCTGGCGGAGAACCCGGGCTTCTTTGGGAGGACGTTTGATTAACAGAGGTATCGGAAAGGAACCGGGCTGTGCTGATATGTTGTCCCATTTCTTGTATCTTTTTTTTAATTTACCCCGCCTCGTTCGGAGCCTGGAAGACACGAAATGTTAATGAGGAAACACATCTGCTGAGAAGAGGCACAAGGAATAGTACAACTGTAATAAATACCCAGCTTTTTGATTACTCGTTCTCGAAGATGTCAATCCGATCAGAGCGAGATTTGGAAAATGTGTCTCGGTTTGACAACGACAAGTACGATGCTCCCTAGTGCTTCCTTCCGTCTTGTCATCTTTCCACCAGCCGTGGCTTCCTGCAGAGCTCCATCTACACAGTGCACTTCACTGCACTATCCGTACTTCGTACCTCGCTCTCATCCATTGATGCAGCTCACGACACTGCCCAGCCCCACCTACTAGCTAGTGGACTGCCGAGCCCCGCGGGCTCGTCCGCATTCCCCACCGCCGTATTTCGTGCTGGCGGAAAGAGCGGGTCATCAAAAAAGTGCCAAGCCACTGCTCGTCAGGGACGAGCAGTGCGATCTTCAACCAAAACGTGCTGGTCTCACGCGCCACACTCGTGGAAGTCTCAGGGCGATAACCGAGCCATACGGTGGGGCTGAGCCGGCCAGCGTATTCTTCGCATCGTCGCGTGATTGGACGGCGGACATTTTGGCTCTTGGGCAGCGGTGGGGCTTTTGGGCGAGGCTACTTCCATTTCATCATGGGGGACGATCAACGTCGTCGTCGGGAGGTGTTGGGGGGAGGGTATATAGGGCTTGGCTTTGGTGTTTTCATTGCTGATTTTTGTTGCATAGTTTCATCCAACAATTCTACCAGATATCTACTGCCATAATCACTTGCAATCACTTGCAATCACTTACTGTGTACTCAACTCAATTCTCACCACATCAACACATAACTCCCACTCACACAACAAACGACTTTCACCATGACAACCCTCGAAACCTCCGCGCCCCCCGTCTACACCTCCCACCCCCAAGACGTCGAGCTCGCCCACCTCGACCACAGCTCCAGCCGCAGCCGTTCACCCTCCCTCCTAACCGCTCCCCCACCTTACCCAGCGGGCACCAACACCAGCAACACCTCCCTCTCAACCTCCACGGCTGGCCCCACCCCCGGCGGCCCCTTCAACCCAACCCTCCACTTCCAAATCCAAACCACCGGCAAACCCTGGCTCTCCCTCCCGCTCCCCTCGCGCCCAGACCCCATCCCCATCTTCTCCCTCCACCCCGACGACTCCAGCCTCTCCGCCAGCGCCCACTCCTCTTCCCCTTACTACACCTGTCTCCGCCCCGAACGCGGCTCAGGCAGCTGCTACCTCACCACCGGCGGCAGCAGCAGCAGCAACAGCAGTAACAACACCATCCCCGTGACGTCCTCAACGACCTACCGCTTCGGCCCCAACCGTCCCCCCGTCGTCCGTCTCTTCGCCCCGCACACCCCTCCCCTACCCGTCGAGACACTCAACCAGCTGCTGTACAACAAAAACCAGGATGTCGACGTCCACGGCGCGGGTACGGGGACCAGCGCTTGTGGCGCATGGGATACGTTTACGATTAACTCCCTCGGGTTGTTAACCCGCTCTATCGGGTTTCGCTCAAGGTTGGGGTATTTTGAGTGGCGGTATGCGGGGCGTAAGGAACGGCATGCGGCTGCGGGGGCGGGGATTAAGGGGGTGGAGGATTTGAATAGTGTGCTGGTTTTGGAGAGGGTGGTGAAGGTTGCGCGTGCGCTGAATGGGGCGTCCTCTTCCAAAAAGAGGGGGAAGGAGGAGGAAGTAAGGACGGTGGTGGCGCAGTTTTTGAGGGGGGAGGGGTGTAGGACGCCTGGGTCGGGGTCGAGTACGGCGGGGAATGGGGGGAGGTTGGTGATGGATTTGGGTGGGTTGGTGAGGGCGGCTGGGGGGGATGAGGCCGGGGTGGTGGAGGAGAAAGGGGAAAAGGAGATGGCGGTTGCGTTGGTGGTTACTACGTGTTTGGTGATGATGAAGAGGGAGGTGGATCGCAGGCGGGCGCAGCAGATTGCTATCATGGCGGGTGCTGCTGGTGGCGGTAGCTAGAGGGTGGAAACATGATGGGTGACATACCTATGCAGTAGAGGTTGGGCTGGCGCTTAGTAGGGATACTGTTATGTTTGTTTGGGTTGATACATATGCTCTGGTATGAGATAGACATGGCACGTTCATTGGAATACGATAATCTACTTTAACTCCGTTATTAATTGCTATGTTGTGATGATATCTCGTGAATCTCTAGCTCTAAATAGCGAATTCCTCGTCCTATCATAAGCAGTGTTATACTTAACGATACTTTACGCGGTGTAACATTTAAAACCCTATGCAAGTGTTAAATGAGAGCTAATACACCCACAGCTGATTGCCGCTGATTAGATACACGTACAGTATCGATACCGGGAACAAACCACCCATATTCCCGCAACAATCGAGACACTCTACTCACAAGACAAAAACCACTCAGCCCATCCTCAGCCTTGTTTCTTCCCACTTAGGTTATACCCCCTCCTTCACCCTCGTAACACCAACAACAAAACCACGCACTTTGTGGCGCCCAACGGCCTCGTGACCCCCCACTCCCTCTTCTAACTCGCTCACACCCTCTTTCCTCAGCCAATGTACCAACTCAACCAACAACGTACATGTACCAACAGCATACCAACCCCCCTGCTTCGTCGTCAACTTAAACCTGAGACTGACTCCGACCGAGTGAGACCCCCCACAACCAAAGATCATTGCTCTACTCTCCAACCTTAGAATCACACCCCTCCTTTTTTTCTTACTTCTTTCTCCAAAAAGGCCGCAGCTGTAGGCCGCAGGCCCGTTCTTTAGTGTAGTACACGTACGTCACATAGTCGCTTCGGCTCGCTTCACCTCATACCCCCCCATCCCAACTCAGACTCACAATTCACTGGGTTCTTATTCCCGGCGTCCGAGCCGTGCTGCTACCTCTCCTGCTTCGGCCACCACTCCGGATCACCCAGCTCGCCTACCTAGGCAGGTCGGTACTGTACTGTAAGGCCAGTTATCACATCACACAAATCCCACACCACAACCCCGCCACCAACTACCCGGTTCTTGGTGTCATATCTGCATCGTGTAGGCAGTGTAACCGGCGTGCTAAGCTTTTCTCCCCCCACCAAATTGACCCTGCATCCGAATCAGCCGAGCCCGTCTGGGAGAAGCGAAACGAAGCGAGCGGCTGGGACAACACCAAGAAGCGGGAAGATGGAACGGGACATACTTACATCGGAGAAAAATTACCTCATTTGGTGCAGGGGGTAGCAGCCTCGTTGATTGTCTGTAAAGTCTGTCAAAGTTAAGTGGTGGTTAGTGATGATCAACATGACACGATACAACCGGGTAGGGAAGTCCAAGAAGCGGCGTCTAGCCTAGATTGTAAATTCCCGCAACATCCCACCCTACCTACCTAGGTTACCTACCCACATACATTTCATCTCCGGTACATAGCGTTGTCGAATAACAGGCCACTTGCCTCGCAATTGTATATCCCTCACTCACCCCATTTCGGAATCAGCCCGCATTATAGAGTAGTAGAAAGCCCAACCAGGAACAGAACAAACCCCCAAACCAGCAACAGGCACACGGAAACTGGTCTACATCAGCATATCGCTCAGTTTGGCTAACCAGTGTTTCACTCCATCAGCCACAGCCTAACTCACTAGGTAACAGACAATCATCAGCTTGACATACCTGTCTTAACCCCTCGTGTTCCTCGCGTGCCCCGTTTCTAGTTTAGCATCTGCAGTCATCTTTTGTCGTGCTCTTCATACCCCATGCCCCATACTCCATGTTCCGCACTCCATCCTCCCGCTCTCGCCAAACCCAGTCAAGTCAGGCCTGCAGGATGCATGTCTCACACCACCCCCTCGGTACTACACCTACATAGTACATTCACTAACTAGTAGAGAACAAGGGCAAACGTCATTTTGGTAAAGTTGAGGACGTCAATTTCACAAAAGTGGAAACGCTCATCGTGTGGGCTGCGTACAGTACAGCAGATACGGCAGGGGAAGGTTTGATAATAAATATCTATATATTATTTTTATTCTTTAATCTTTATTTCTTTCTAATCCCGGCCTGCAACCAAGCTAGATCGGGAGAGACAAAAAAAAGAGCTAGTAACATAACGCATACCAGCTAAAAGATACAACTTCCATCCCATCCCATCCCACGCACCCCTTCTTCCATCTCCCCATTTCCGTTATTGACTAGGCGCTGAACAGGTAGACTTGGTAAAGAACAGATGTAGGTAGTACAGTCGGTAGGTAGGTAGGTAGGTAGGTAGGTAGGTAGGTAGACAGAAGGTAGGTAGGTAGAGTAATCCCAGGTTGCGCATCTGGCCCCCTCCTCCCTTTCTCCCTGCATAGGTGACTTGCTCGCCCACCCACCATGCCACCATGCAAATACATGTAGTTATGCCACAACACCCTCCCTCCCAAGAAGCCCCCGTCTGCCTGTCTGCCTGTCTGTCTGCCCTGACATTGACGTTGACAACCATGCAGGCGAGCAAAGCAAGCAAGCCACAAGAAAAACGCCAGCCACCCTGTATCAGCCTTTCCCATTCCCCAGGCCCATACATCCCATCATCCCTCTCTAAAAATCGGTGGCACGCCGCAAAATGGACCGCCCGAGGTAAGGTAGGTAGGGTAGGCAAATAGCGTAGCGTTCTTTCTCTATGCATAACCCTGTACTGTACTTCGTACAGAGAGTACTGTGTAAGGGTAACTCAAGCCAGCCCAGCCCAGCGCAACGAGCGCAACCCACCAATCAACCCACCACTCAATAAAGCCACAGCACCACGGCCAAAAAAGAGGCGCGCCAAGGAAAAGCGCAGCCAGGCCAGGCCAGGACAGTGTACAAAGACAGAGCAGAAAACCCTCAGACCGGGCGAAAAACACACAACCATAACTCCTTTCCCCCTAACCCCCAGCCCGTGATGGTGGTAAAATGACACACACACAACCCCCTGAAAACGCAACCCACGTGCGTCAAGCCGTTGAGCCATTTGACCGAGACACCGAGACAAGAGGAAAAAACATAAAAATGACGCGAGAAAAAGAGCAAACTTTCCCATCCGTTATGCCGTGAACATTGACCTAGTCCAGGCTCCTCTCTGGGGGCACGCACTACCGGGCCGGTGCTTGCAATTTGCGCCGTTTCCCGTCCCGAGCAAGGTATCAAAATGGACACTCCCCCCGTGAAACACCTGCTTTGTATGTGCGCCGTGTTAAGTGACGAGAGAAGAAGTGTCAAAGAAAACAGAAGAAAAAGGGAAAAAAGGAAAAAAAAAAAGGTTGACGATTACCACCCCCCCTGTTCTTTGTGTGATGAAAAATCGAATCATTCTCAAGATGAAGCCGCCCAGTGCCCAGTGCCCAGTGTCCGACGTTCGTTGGTGGACCAGCACCTGTTTCGCGCGTTCCCCATCCCACAGGGTTGTCGTCATCGTCGTTCGTCGTGTTGTTGTTGTCTTGCATATTCGTACAGATGTTGAGAAAGAAAAAAAACAAAGGAAATCGAATCATCACACGCGTGAGACTGGACGTGCGTGCACGTTCACGAGTTCCGGTCGACCGTCTTGCGCGGCTTGTAATCGGGCAGCTCATCAAAGGTGAACGTCTCCTCATTGTACCGGTAGGCATGGAACTCAATCCCATAAGGCTTGGGTTCAATGGCATACAGGATACCGAGGGGCAAGTCGAGATCCGCAATATCGTCACGGGTGAGATCCATGAAATAGGCCATCAACACCCGGCAGATGGACCGGTGCCCGATGACAAGCACGTGGTCGGTGATGCGCTCCATCTCGCGCACCATGTCGCGCAGCCGGCTGATGATCTTGAGGTACCCTTCACCGCCGACCCCGGGGTAGGTGTACTGGAGTTTGTCCTTGGCGCGTTTGTCGTACTCTTCCGGGTACTTTTTGGCGATCTCCTCGTATGTCATGCCCTCGAAGTCGCCCGCGTTGAGCTCCTTGAGCATCTCCCACGCCTTGACGTCGTAGTCGTCGTCCGCCTCGAAGTACTCGGCTGTTTCCATGCTGCGCTTGAGCGTCGACGTCCAGACGCAAAAGTTCTTGTCGTCGAGCTCCTGGTTCAGCTCCGGGTACGGTGGAGTATTGTCGCCCGGGTGCGGGGGGAAATTGGCGGCCGCGAGCCGGCTCTTCTGGTGGGCGAGCCACTCTTTGCGCTTGTATGTGATGAAATTGTACAGTGCCTGTCCGTAGAAGTGACCCCGCTCTGTCAGATCCGAATCTCCGCCCAGCTTCTGCATCCTATTGTCTTCACTCTGCCCGTGACGTGTGATCCAGATCTGACGTGGCGACAAGTTAAAAGTGCTGAGGTACGAGACGATACCGCCGCTGAGAAACCCTTTGAGGCGATGCTGCACGATTTTCCTCCCCACATCAATCATCTAGGATTCATTGTCAGTACATACGCCCACTTTTTGTGCGTGAGGGAAATCACATTGTGACTAACCTGGATGTATTGGAGGTCGTTTTTCTCTTCCCATTCTCCTAGCGGCTCGTACGCGCTCTCGTAGGCTTTGACCCGCTCCTTGAAGTCTTCCAAGGCCTTATACGGGTCCTTACCCTTGTAGTCCGGCCCAGATAGCTTGAGACGCATGTTTGCCTCGAGAAGCTGTAGATTGTTAGCACATGATGTCTAACAAACAAAAGTCCGCGGACATTTACATTTTGGTCGTGGCAGACACTCTCGATAAACAGAATGCCGAGCTTGGGCTCCCTCGCCCGGATGTGGTTCACAAGCAGCTGTCGTCGCTGAATAGTGCTGTTCGTCGCGTCGAGAATGCCCACAGAACCACCTTGGTGCAAAAGATACGCGAGAAGCTCATCCAGCGTGTCGAGAGCCACCTGCTCACGCAGCTTGGCGGCCGCCTCGTTCTTGGGGTCGAAGAACTTGGCCGACTGGTCCATCTTCTCGCCGCCTGACTTGGTCTTGTTCAGGTCTAGCTGCGTCGGCTCGTCCTCCACCACAATGTCGGGGCCCGCGGAGCCCTTGGACAGAATGGTGGCCGCTTGGCTGGGCACGTCCTGCTGCTTGCTGGGGTCGAGGGTCGGCGAGGCATCGCCGGGGTTGGCCATGCCCGCGGCAATTCTCCGGCGGTTACCGACGTTGAAGATCTTGGTGTTGTGCTGCTGCCAAGACAGGTAGCGCTGGATCTTCTTGGTGATGTACGACTTCCCGCGGGCTGGCAGGCCAACCATGATGATGACCAGCTTGGCGGCCACGTCCCGGTCAGGGATGCGGCCATCCGGAGACGCCTTGGAGCGGGTCATCCCCGGGATGTTGAGCGTCGTCGCATGTGGGCGTATCCTGGGCGTGTGGCTCCCGGAATTTTGGCGGGCGGGTGGGCTTCAGACAGACGTGGTCAGCGACCGGGCTGGGTTACACAGCGTTCGGTACTACATAGGACGGAGAACATGGGCGGAACACCGGTGGAAAGGTACAGACGGAGTGGGGGAATGGGGGGGAATATCGACTTACATCCGCGGTGAGGCTGGGGCTGTGGATGCGAGACTGCGCGAGTAGGGCGAGTCGTACTGCACGCCGTTGGGGAGTCCACTCGTCGGGGCAGATGTGTTCGGGGGCCCATTGGGGGACTTCCTGGGGGAAGCACCGGACTCGTCGGCGCTCTTCAGGGACTCCTTCAATGCTCTTGTCAGGGCGGGCGGGGGCAGGGCGCCATGTGCCGGGTGCACATCGCCCTGGAGGCCATCTCCGCTGGCATGGATCGTAGGTGAGGACGGGCCGGAAAACACAGCACCCATCCGATGGCTCATAGCAAGTTTTCGCAGTGATTGGGGTTGAGGTTGTGACGGCAGTGATGGCGGCGGGCCAGCAGTGTCGTCGTCGTCTTTGCAAAGAAGGAGAGTCACGGTCAGCCGTACTTTTCCTTCTTCGGGGTTGATCGAGATATTGTTGGTGATATGATGGAAGGAGGGGAAAAAAGAGAGAGACCGGATCGGGGAGGGTGGGGAGCAGGATGGGACGGAATTTAAATATGGAATGGATGACAGGAAATAAGGCCGAGTTCCTACCTTTGACAGCTGGAGTGGGCGGGTTCGAAGGGTTGGGGGAGGAGGGTGCCAGATGCCGCGACATGGACCGGAGGGAAGGTTTGGCGAATGGAAAGGCTCCGAGACCGAAATGGTGGATGGGATGGTGGATTGATGGTTGAACCTAAGAAAGACCTGCAGGACAGGGGGAGGGGTGTTTGCAGGAACCTGAACCTTAGGAGAGCCAGGGGGGCGTTTTTTGGGGGCGGGGTGCAGCTGAAAGACGTTAGCAAATCAGCCAACGCAACCGGAACAAGGCCAGTGGGGTGCGTCCCAGGCCCTGAGGCAAAGTCACCAGCGGCCCGGAGCCCTCGGACGGCAGGCTTCCAGTGGACGTTTCCACGGTCTTTCTTTCTCCCAAAAAACCCGCGCGCGCGAGGGTCTCGTCACAGGGCAAAACCTTATGAATGACTGGCGCGCTGCCGACCTCCACTCGTGGCTGCGGACTCGGCGGACTCCTGGCCACGTCTTTGTGTCCGTCTTGCCCGACTGACCTGCAGTTCGGTCGGCTGTCTCCGACCACGCGAGAGCCCCAAACCCAGGAACGGTCTGGATTACAGCGCGCACGCTTGATCGCCGCGATCGCTGCTGAGACTAAATTGGAAACACTTTGCTCACCTTGGCGTCCGTTGCACTGCGCACTGCGTAAGGGTTTCACGTCCGTTCTCTTGCGGGCGTAGTGTAGGAAGTCGCTCGGTAATTTTTGCCGTATTATTTCTCATTTGGTGTGTCCACAAACGAAGCGGGAGATGGGGGTGAGTCGAGTCGAGGCAAAGAAAAGATGAGTTGGACCAGTGTGAGTGCTCGGACTTAGAGAACCTGATTGGATTTTTCTTCCTCTCTGGCACGGGGTTCCAAACTTCCAATGGGTTCAAAGACTGGGAAAACGCGGTGACGTAACCCCCGACATGTCCGGTGCTCGCATCAAGTTCACCGTTTTTGGTACACTGGGCGGTGGGTGGAGGAGTGACTCAACGGGGCGCTGGGCAATGCTCTTGGCTGTTCCTTGTAACTCGTGCACACTAGTTAGTTACGGAGCCGCGTCTGGTTCTGTTGAGTGCAGCCCTGCTGTGCACTTGCGCCTGTTTGGTGCCAAGAAATGACAAATAGGGGCCGCAGGGAGGTAACGAGAGACTGTGTCGTTCAGTGCGGCGATAAACTCTGGCAACGAACTAATTACGAACTAGTAAATGACTTGGTGGCTTTCTCTTGCTTAGAAACCCGTTGCACCATAACTCAAGCTTGGAACAAGGCAAAATCATAACCCTCCATGTCTTAGGCTCCTTGCCCGCAACACCTCTGGTAGGCCAAAGAGCCAGTCACACGGTGCTGCATCGGTATTGGATTTGGTAGGTATGGGATGTGCGGAATTGATACCGGGTGGTTCTGTCGACATACAGATACTCTGTACCCATTGTCTCTTGGGCAACCAGCGGATCATCGCTGCAACGACTTGTGCAACTCGAGCCTCCGGGGACTTTCCAGGCGACTAAATGTCGGCCCAAAAAGTCTGCGTGGCTTTATCGGAATTTATTCGTAAACGCCGTGACAAAGAATAGTTACGGGGTTTTGTCCTATACTCTGGAGTCTTCGGCCATGGTGCATGTCGGTAAAACCGACAACACTTTTGGGTGTCAACCTTGAGGCCGCAACACTGATTTCATCTCGAACGCGGTCTCCCATAGGGTCTCGGTGTTCAACAAAAGTCTTGGAAAACGCGGCCCGTCTGCGAATTGACTTTGCCAGATGAAAGATAAGGCGGATCCCTGCTCGTTGCAGAAAACCGCCGACTTGGCTTTTCTTGGTATCTGGAGATCATCTGGAAGCATCTCAACACCGAGCATCATGATCTCTGGGCGCCGAGGCTTATATGCATGCGCAGAGATCCCGCCTCGCCAGCCTTCCCCCTATTGAGCGAATCCTCTCCGGCTTCACAACCAGCACAGCAGAAGATCCCGAGGCGCAATACAACCACCGATCCGCAGAAGGATGACACGGCGCGCAGAAGGCACCTGTGCCCAGCAGACGGCAGCAGTCAGCAAACATACCGACGTTGTAGTCCGACGATACTTCGAATACCCCGTTTCTGCAGTCAACAACTCAACACGCCAAGCCCGATGATCCAACCAAGCCAAGCCCCCACACGGAAGCTCTGCGGCCGGTTGGTGCCAAGCGCGACGAGCTGCAGTTGTCAAAGCAGACTCCCACACCTCAACCTCGCGTTCTCCGTTGTACGCAGTATCATCCATACTACTAAAAGTTGTCAGAGAAGCATCCAGTGGATCCTTGCTCAACAAAGTAAGTCCCCGGCTCCTCTCATATCATGGTCCCATGCTTTCTTTCCCACACGGGACACCTGCAGTGACCAAACCAAGGGACCTGGGGTTGAGCGGCTAGCGGAATGGCGTAAAGCTTGGTATCAAGGAGGAGGAGTGTGTGGATGAATGGGTGGTCGAACAAAGTTGGCGGATTCACAATGAGGCGGAAGGCAATCTGGCTCAATGGTCTTGGCCTTGCTTGGCTGCTCCTTGAGGCGGGAGGGAGCGCCCCCGTGCAAAACTCGGGGTGGTCATGGACTCAGGTCATGGTCCTCCGCTGACCACTGGCGTCCGATACACCCCAGCCCTCCTCTTCCCCAACTTGAGGCATCTCAACTTCCCCAGATTCAGCCGGAGGCCAAACCGGGGCGGCCGGAACCGATCTGTCCTTGGCGGAGAAAGTGCCCGAGATCGGATTGTGTCGCTGCTCGGCTCGACTTGCTGCTCGCCTGCCTCCTTGACAGTGAGTGTGAACCTTGTTTGCCCAAGCTGTCCCAGAGAGAACTTGCCTGGAAAACGAACGAGTCGTTTCTGACATGCGCATCAAAGACCCTTGTCTTGACCATCAGCAAAGATTCCAATGAACAACAAAGGCCGCAAAGTGCCAACAGCTCTGCTTCGAGTCAGCTTGGGTGCTTGGGAAGGAGGGGAAGTTGTGGCGCCACTGACGCTCAAACGCGTGATGTGTCCGAAAGATGGGTGCAGACAACTGCAGAGTTTCTGCATCTTCGCCTCCCCCACCTCGCAGGACAGAGGACAGAAACTGAAAACAGTCAAACTTCCCCGAGCCTCCGAATAAACCGCATCCCAGCACGTGGGGGTTCATGGGACGGTAGCGTCGCAGCGTCGCAGCGCCGTTCTCAAACCGCGCTGCAGGGACTGGGATCGGGGAAGCGCTGGGAAGCATCTCGCAGCGGATTGGCGAGATTGCGTCCGATGCCGCAAGAGGGGCAACCAGCATGCGGGGTCGCCGCAGGCGAGATGGAGCGATGGAGGGGTGCCGTACTCGTTGGAGTAGCTCTGAGCTCGCGAGGCTCGGTCATACGGGGACAACAACTCGGGATTTCATGACTTTCTCAGGCAGGACTGCGCGGGCGAGGCAATTTGTGGGGGAGAAAAGGGAAAAAAGGCACGCAGCAGGAGGGTGGGACCCGTTTAGAACCCAGCTGCATGGCGCCTTCCAAACATGCCGTGCAGACGGCCCCCTAACCAACGTTCCAAATTAAATGCAGAATTTGCCATTTTCGGGTGCCTCAACACTGCGGGGCGCTTCCACCACAACCAGGTACCAGCTAGGTAAATTTACCAACCTTTACGAACGACTTGACCAGACCCCAGAATGGAGGATCTCGACCCGACGGCCATCCGTACTCTTGTTGAGAATCTGATTGGAGGTCCCTGCCATTTTATTCATGATACGAATAGAACCCCCTTCCGCGGTGGTCACTGTGCAGTCTATGCTCTAGAAGACGAGGAACACTCAAGACGCCTCTGCCTCCGCATCCCACATAATCGGACTTGCTGCCATACCGCCCTTCATCTTGAAGACGGGGCTAGGATCCGTCGCCATATTGACGCTGCCGGAATCGATCTCTTCCAACCGCTCATTACCTATGATCATACAACGGAGAACTTGATTAAAGCGCCGTATCTAGCTCTGGGTTGGGCGGATGGCAAACCCTTGAGGTGGTCTGATGCCTTTCCAGCTACCGAGGACCGCAAGTCTGTTATACGGGCGGTTGCTAACGTCAGTCTTGATCTGCTCCGCGTACAACAGCCTGGTATTGTTACTTCTTGACAAGCCCTCCCAACCCTGAGCTCCAGAGCTGACAAAGATAGGGAAAACGGCCCTAGAATGGATCACATCTAAGATTGACCGCAAGATCACTCGTGCGAGATCTAACAAGCTTCGCGGTGGCACCGTCGCTGAATGCGAAGATCAGAAGCAGCTGATACCAAAATATTGGATGCCGGATCTTGACAATGCCCCGCACGTGCTTGTCCATGGTGATATCTCTGAGAATAATATCATAGTGGGCAATGACCCGCTTGCTGTTCAGAGGTATACCGGAAGTTTCAACCGCCGGAGACGCTCTAGCTAGCATAAGGTATAGTATCATCGACTTAGGCTGGGCGGAAATGGTACCTCTACAATTTGCAGCCGCGTACCCATGCTTTCTCACCCATGAACCTGGGGATGGAGCCCAAAGCTTTTCTGTTCGAAATAGCCGGCAAATGAAGGAAGACCGAGCTTTCTACCTCGAATGTGTGAAGGCAAGGGCTACACGGGTAGGCGGCATCGAGCTAGATTACTATCGCGCACTTTCTCGCGACGACGAACCTAGTAGGTACTGGTGGATCACTGCAGCGAGCCGTATCGACATCCACAAGGCAATGGCGTTGTGTTATTGGGCGCCTGGGATTGCATAGCGTAACGTAACAAGAGCAAGTCGCAAAAGAAAATCACTACCATCGAACGATGACTGGAGGTTGACATCGCATAAGCCGATTAATCAATTATCCGCGGTTGTGTCTCGAGTCAGGATGGCATTGGGTCTGTTTTGGGGTTTCCATTAAAACAGTTGCACCTGCAGCCGCGCTGGATGAAGTCGTTGGTGGAAAACCAAGCAGCCTCGTAGGTGCCCGCGGAAGGGAGGGAGGAGGCTGGCCTTTGATCCGAGCATCTTCACTGACAGCAGGTCTGGGCGAGTGGGGCTCCTGTATTTTTTCCCCCGCAACCACAAAACCCAAAGGTGCATCTCGTCACTTCCAGCTTTCTGTCGCGGGTGTTGAATGAGGAGCGGAGCTTGTTCTTTCCTTCGTCATGGGCCGCACTTGAACCCCCATTCTGGGACGCCATTATTCGCTCATTTATGTCACCTACATTCGGCTCCGTCTCTCCCTCAACCGCCGGATTCGCTCGCTATCCTCGATCTCTCGCAAGAACCTCGTGATCCTGCGACAACCAAAGTCCCAGCTCTCGCTCCTAAGAACTCCCCACACTGGCCGCGCCGCCCGGGCACAACCATTCCCAGGCGGACCGTTTGGGCTACATGCAGGCCTGCTGTTCCCCATCTATTGGATAGCCGACGAGCACCACCGCCCCCGACGACGACGGACCCAACCAAGACGACCATCACGACCCCTCCCCAACACCCGCCCCCGCTCCCGGGCCCGAACACCGTCGCCGGCAAGATGGCCGAGAGTGATACGTCCAGGAGTGGGCTGCCGCTCCCCGCGCAGGACCCGCTTGCCCGGGAACTGGTCCAGGACGTTGTTCGGGACGGTGTCTTGGTACCGCTGAAGACGACCCTTGAGCTACGAGATGACTACCAAACAGGGCATGTGCTTATTACTCGCACGCCCACCAAGTCGGCCAACCCGGCCATCCTGTACGCTCGAGAATCCCCGAACCAAACACATACCCTTCCCTTCTAGTTGTCCCCGCTCCCCCTCCCCTCAACGACTGTTTCAGTCCCCCATACTAACCACCTATTGTCCCCTCTAGCTTGCTCCGAAACATGCTGCCAGACGAGATCATTAAGGGTGTCCCTCATCTACGCAGATGCGCCAAGCCGTCGGATCTGCCAGCGCACCTCAAGGCACAGTTCATGAACGAGTCTGCACAGAGCCGGCAAATACACACGGGCAAGTCCAATTGGATCTACGTAATAGTTGGCCCAGAAAACATGCTCAACCGCGAGGAAATCATCAGGGGCCTGTCGACGATAGAGGGCATGGAAGAGCAGGTATTTCTCAGGCGGATTCCGGTTCCCATGGTGTCACCGACCTCACAGGTTCAAGCGGCCATGTGGTCGCAACAATTTTGGCCCGCCTTGTATCGAAAGAATAACCCACTGGGGCCACATCCGTCCATGATTGCCCGCCAGACTGAGGAAATCGCCGACGATGTTGCGCTTTGGATGACGCTCGCGCACAAAGTGGCCAAGGAAACCCATGAGAGGGCCTACGGGGAACCCATAGGCGCGTGTATCATCCAACGGGAAGAGGGCCGGACTACCCTCGTTGCATTGGCTGGGGATTCCCGTTGGAGCCCCCGCGGCAAGGTCGGCTGCACCGGAAATCCAATGGCACATGCGGCCATGCGTGCTATGAGCATCGTGGCGCAAAAGCTAGTCCGGGCCGAAAACCGGAAAACACAAACCTCACAGGCGCCCATCCTCGAGTTCGAAGCTTTCCAGGACAGTCCGATTCTTGAAGACGAACAGAAGGTCTTTGAGCTGGAGCACCCCAACCCGGACGGCTATCTGTGCCACGGGCTCGAGATGTACCTGACACATGAGCCGTGTGTCATGTGTTCGATGGCCATCCTCCATTCGCGCATGGGCAAAGTTGTCTTCCGCCATCGTATGCCGTTGACGGGCGGGCTCTGCGCGGAGGACCGTGGCAGCGAACACCCATCTCTCAATGGTGCCGACGGCGGCCGCGGGCTGGGCCTCTTTTGGCGCCGCGAGTTGAACTGGAGCATGGTCGCCTGGGAATGGGAGTCCAACGGCTCCCTGAAGCCGTTTGAGGTGGACAAGGCCATACATGCTTAGGATCTATCTGTTTTGTCTGTCTGTCTGCAACACTCGTTCCCGGCGACCTCCCGTCGCTGTCCAGCAGGCCGGACTTGTATGGTGTCGGGGTATCTCATGAGGGCACATTGTTATTCTTGGTTGGGACAGCACACGCCAGAGGAGTTAGATAGTCCTCTCATCGGGTTGGCATTACGGCGAGAGTATCTGTTTATTTTTGAGGAACACAGGGAGGGAAACACTCGAGGCAGGCGTTTAGAAACAACAGCACGGCGGGCCTGGCGTTGCCGGATATCGAGGTTACAAATTAGAGGCGCATGTCGGATTAGTCCCGGTGGTGCATTAGAGGTTAGGAAGATGGCGTTGGCGAATATCATGAGCATTTTAAGAAGTCATACAACATTCGACCACCTCCCTGGCCTACTCTGAAAGTGTGAGAATTGGCTCCTGGCCTTGTAGGTATCGTAGTTGTATCGTACGGTAATCCAGCAGTGGGCTTGACGGTGAAAGTGGGGCCGGGTATTCTGTGGGTGAGTCAACTGTCTTGTCAGAAGAATCAAGTTGAAACATTCTGCGACGTGGAAAACTCTTTTTCGCCTTAGAAACCATCCTGTTGCCTGCCGCTTTATTAATACCCCATCAACCAGTAATATCATAATCTCAAACAACCTTGACTACAAACAAGCTTTCCCATTACTTCTTGGCTGATAAAGCTTGAGTCCTGGGCCTTCTCTGGAAGCCCTCCACTTTCCCAAGGAAACCCTTCTTTTTGCCCAGGCCGGTCTTGGCTTTGTCGCCAAACAGGCTCGCTATGGCCAAAAAAAGCGGCACACTAAGTCCCTGGATAACTTACTTTGCTAGAAAAAGTGAAAATAGACTAAAAAGAATAAACTAAAAAAAGGGAAAGAAGAGAAAAAAGAATAAATCCAGCAAGTGAAAAAATACAAAAAAGAGTATATCAATCAAAATTTATTAAGATTTGATCGAATGTTAATGGATTAGACTTGAGCTATCTGTTTTAGTGTGTCGCTTTTTTTGGCCACAGCAAGACAGGGAAGAAAAATAAGGCGGCTGGCGCGGGCTAACTATGGAGGTGCTTAGTTGTGGGGGATCTGTTTTCTTGGCTGCTTGGGTTTTTTTTTGGTCTTTCTTCTTCGCAACAACTCTTCGGGAACTCCTTCCACTTACAACCGTGGTTGCCATTTCCATCTCTTGCGCCGGAAACTCAACCCGCCCCGATTCTCGGCCCGCTCGGCTGCCATTACAACGTAACACCCACAATCCACATTCCATTTTGATTGGCAAACACCTAGCTTTTCAATCACATCACGTCCAGACACACATACATACATGGTTGTCGTCAACCACATAATCACCACAACCGCCACCATTCGCACCGAACAGTTTTTATCTCGTCGCCGTCGTCATCGTCATCGCCGCCGCCCGAGTATTTACTACAACAACAACAAGACGGGAAAGCTTTGCCAACCCCGCCATCTTGTGACCTTTGTCGTCGTCGTCGCCATCCCATGCTAGCCCGCCGCAATCTCGAGTGCTCGGTCCCCATGATTCGATAACATTGGCTTTTTCCTTTTTTTGTTCTCTCCCTCGTTCTTGAGTGTTGTGTTATTGCGCGGTTGTTCCACGTTGTTCGCTTGGAACGTACCTCCCTTGGCACTGCGGGAAGAGTGAAGGACAACTTTATATATCATCAACGGAATAGCTGCGTTCCTGACACCGTCGATAACGATACCGAGAACGAGAATAACGTTACTTACGATTCCGAGGGACGATTACAAATCCACTAACTTGGCTGGGTTCAATATCTTTTGTGCTCCCCAGACAAGATATTGACCAACGGTCAAGATGCCGGTGCTGGCGACCACCAACTTCAACATCATCCTCAGCGTGCTGGGGGGATGGGTGTCGCTCTTCGGCTTGGTCTCGTACCTCTGCAAAGAGAGTTTCTATCTCTCTGAGGCCTGTATGTGGGATTTGCCGTTCCCCCATTTTAACTTTACGTAACCCGTGGAAGAGGTTTATGGGGGTGAAAGGATTAGACATAGGAGAAACAAAAAGTTAACGCGATCTCAGTGATCTCCCTCCTCGCGGGCGTCGCCCTCTCCCCGCACGCAGCCAACTTCATCCGCCCGATCGACTACGCCCTCGGCTCCGAGGAGAACCTAGCCGCCATCACGCTTGCCTTCTCCCGCCTCGTCCTGGGTGTCCAGCTTGTCCTAGCCGGCGTCCAACTGCCGTCGCGCTACCTCAAGAAGCAATGGAAGCCCCTCGCCCTGCTTGTCGGCCCTATCATGGCCGCCATGTGGATGGCCACCAGCCTGCTGGTGTGGGCACTGGTCCCCGGTTTGCCGCTGCTGCACGCCCTAGCTATTGGGTCGTGTGTCACGCCGACCGACCCTGTGTTGTCCGCCGTTATTGTCAAGGGCAAGTTTGCCGACCATAACGTGCCTAAGGAGCTGCAGAAGATTATTATTGCGGAGAGCGGCGCCAACGACGGGTTAGGGTATCCGTTCCTGTTCTTTGCGCTGTATCTGATCCAGTTTATTGGGTCGGGCGCCTCGCCGGGCGATGGGGGCGCGCGGGTGGCGATGGGCCTGTGGTTTGGCGAGACGTGGGGGTACACGATCTTGCTGAGCGTGGTGTACGGTGCTGTGGTGGGCTGGCTGGCGAAGGAGCTGCTGCATTGGGCGGAGGAGCACCACTTTGTCGACCGTGAGAGTTTCCTTGTCTTTGCCATCTCCCTCGCGCTCTTTATCGTCGGGACGTGTGGGATGATCGGCAGCGACGACGTGCTCGCGTGTTTTGTGGCGGGCAACGTGTTCACCTGGGACGACTGGTTCCGCCTCGAAACGCTTGACGACTCGCTGCAACCGACTATCGATATGTTGCTGAACGTTTCCATCTTCATGTGGTATGGCGCCGTGTGCCCATGGGACCGGTTTCTGCACAACGAGGTGGTCCCGATCGGCCGGCTGATTGCCCTTGGGATTCTCGTCCTGCTGCTTCGCCGTCTGCCCTGGGTGCTTGCCTGCCACAAGTGGATCCCGCAGATCGACGATATCCGTCAAGCCATCTTCGTGGGCTTCTTTGGCCCCGTCGGCGTCTCGGCCATCTTTTACCTATACATCACGCTAGAGTTTCTGCATACGCTGGATGTTGACGACCAGCCTCGGTCTGACCTCCAAGCTTTGCCTGAGGCTGTTTTGGTGGTCGTCTGGTTCATTGCCATCTGCAGTATTGTAAGTTGGAACCTAGTTTTCTATTTTTTTGAAGGCAGAAACAAAGTCATAAGTTACTGACGTAAATCACAGGTTGTCCACGGCCTGAGCATCCCGCTCGGCAAACTTGGCTTCTATCTGCCGAAAACCCTCTCCCGCTCCCTCATGACCACCTCTAGCGATGAACCCGACCCAGTGCTCCCATTCTCACTCGGTAACAGAGTGACCTCCTTTACCCTCCGTCGACGGCCGGGGGCTGGCGCACGGGCCGGAGCGGGGGCAGGAGTGGAATCAGGAATAGGAACCGAAGAGGGAACTGAACTCGACACCGTCGAACCTGATTCTAAGGGACACGGCGTCTATAGGATTGGTGGTTCCGTGATTCCCAACCGCCATGAAACGACTGGCGGCGGTATTCTTGATCGACGGGATGGGTCAGATCCTACGAGGAACACCTCGGCGGATGTGGCGGATGCGGAACGTGCTTCCTTCCCGCGGAACTCGGGACCGTCAGGCGGACGGACGATTCGGTTTCCGGATGAGCCGCCTTTGACGAGTGGGCAGGCAGCTGATAAGGATGCCATCACACCCGCTTAATGGCGCTAACCATGCGCTGGTTTCTTGTGGTGAAGGCGAGAAGCCCTGGGACATTGCATTGTCGTTGGCACCGATGTCAGCAGCATCCAAGGGATATGTAGGTGGTGAGTGACACTGCTGCAATGTTCCGGGCTGATGATATCAACGGCTATGCACATAAGTGCAAAGCCTCAAAATTCTTTTCGTGACTGCCGGATTTTCTTGTTGAAAGCCAGCGTTTTTTGATAGATATTGGTCCATATCCCTAGGTAGCTTTGACGTTAGTCGAGCGTACTCCGTATTGAATACCCAATTATAAACCCTCACTCCTCTATTTAACTAGTCTGTCAACCTGTGGGTTCTGGATTCCATTCCGGGCGATCAAGTCAACCGGCGGCCTCTCCGGCCCCTCCGGCCCCTCCGGCCCCTCATCCCGGTGGGGAGCCGCTCGGCGGGATTCCGTCGCCGATTGGGGCCACCAGTCCGCCGGACTCCGCTCGAGCTGTCAAAAATGCAGGCACTAGTTTAGCGCAATCCGCTTTTGCTGTGGCGAAGGTGTCTTGGCTGTGGAGGCAGGTTCGAGGCGAGTTTCTTGGTGAGTCTGGCTCTGCACTGTGCAGTCGGAGAGACCCTGATGGGCTTTGCGGGGGTTCATGGTGACATCGGATGGATTTCATACGTCTCATCTTGTTCATTTCTACATCGGACGAGAATGAGCCCATAGAAACACATAGATAGGTCGAGAATGTGAGTTTTTGGTCGTTGCTTCTCAAGAAATGTGAGAGGAAGGCGTGCTTCACTAGTTACTGCATAGATAAGACGGAATGGCCCGTGGGCCGCTCTCTCAGGTACAAATGCAAGAAAGCAAGTGTGGGCGGAACCCGCATGCGATCTGGGCACCTGTGTTTTGGAAAGGTGGGTTGCATTGCAATTGGGTGGCTGGCGGTGATGTGGCGGGATAACAGGTATGCAGAAGAGCAAATCGACTCACCGCCATCGAGGGAAAGGCTTTCCTCTGCAAGGTTGCCGTAGACCGCAAGCAAATTGAGAAAGATCAGGAGGGGGAAGGGCTTGCCCGGGTCTCGATTGCCTGACTTGGGGAGTTGGAGGTATGATGGATGGACGAGAGGCAAGAGCAACCTGCCTGTTAGCGGGGTTCCGGGGGATGCGGTCAATGGGAATTGTTGTGTCAGCGTTAGTTAGTTAACGTGAGGGTTAATATTATGCAGGTACGAAGTAGTCTAACTAGTCTATTTCCCCGTTATGGACATCCGGATGAACTAAATCTGGAGGAAGCAAGGCGAAAGGGGTCCGTGCGCGATCGCTGCACCAAACGGAACTGGGGCATTGGGGTTCCAAAAACTTCGTTAGCTGCATGCTCTCATGGCGACTGCGCATCAGCCACCTGGCGAGAGGCCCTGGGGCCCCCTGGGCATCCACCCAAGTTGCGTGGCCCTGCCCTCAACCTTTTGACGTGACCCGAGATTGCGTTCGTCTCTTGGTAGTTACATAGTAATTTCTGACGCCGAGGGGAGGGAACAGTGCTTTTCGTCCGATCGCGTTTTTTCCTTTCCCATTTAATCCTATCGACAATCGACTTCGGTTACCTTTACACTAGACCACGTCCGCAAAGCATGCCGCTGCTGCCCGGCAAATCGAGTTCCTGAGCCAACGCCAATTCCACGCTCCGGGCCCTTTCGCGCTCTCGCCCGACAGCAGCAGCCCAGCCCAGCTCAACCAGCTCAACCAGCCAGCCTGACAGCCCGCGTTGCATCAATCCCACACCACCGATATTTTGCCAGCCGCGCGGTCGCCCTCAACAAAAAAATGGCCCGACCAGCGCCAGCGCCGCCATACGATCCCGACTTCGATATAACGCATTTCATCGACGAGTCGCACTTTGCTAACGAATTTATCGATTCCGACGAGGGGAGCCCACTTCCCGACCTACTCGACTCCGATGCCCCGAGCCCGCGCCCTCACCGCCCGCACAGCTCCGGGGCCAACTCCTTCCACGCCATGCCGGACGCTCCGCAAGACTGCGGTTCTCCCTCGGAGGCCTTGGGCCTCGTGAGCGCCAGCTCCCGCTCCGGAGACGGCCACCGCGGGTCGACATTCGACTCGGCATCTTCCAAGAGGACGTCAACGACTGCATTGACGCAACTGACAGCGGGCGACCTGCGGATCGACGGCAATGGTGGTAACAATAAGGTGGATTGGGACATGATGGGCGGTAGTGGTGTATTCACGGGGGCCGACAGTACAGTGTTTCCGGCTGGGGATCCCGGGTTTGAGTTTGTCGATGGCAGTGTTGTCGGACAGTCGCAGCTCCAGAGCCCGATGGACAGCCCCAGCCCGTTTGGCTCGGGGCTAGCTACGCTGTCGCCGGACACTATTATGGCCTCGCCGTCTGCGTGCGAAGATAGCTATCGGGTAAGCTTTTTTTGTCTTGGGCCGTCCCGTCCCGTTCCACGTGTGCACACCACGTGCCACACATACTAACCCAGCACGCAGCGGTTCACTTTCACGCCCCCGAGCCGGCAGTCGGATGCAGCGCCCAAGGGGACCACACGCATGCGTCATTCCCAAGCGCCAGCCGCGCTGAAGTACGAGTTCCGCGGTCCACAGGAGGCAGGTATAAACATGGGTGGTATTGCTGGGTTTATGGACCCCATGTATCACCAAAACGCACAGCCGCCCCCGATAGGGGGACCATTCTTTCCGACGAACACACAGATGCCCGTACAACCTCCGGCGGAATATCAGCCCCATGGTCCCGGACCGTACAACCTAGAAGTCGGCGCTACCAACACAAAATCCCGAGTTGAAACACAAATTACTATCAAACTACGATTGCCGCAACTGCCGCATGGTGTCAGCAAGGTCCACCTCCCCAAACACACGATTAGCAAGCCCAAGTTTTGGACGAAGCCGCCCCCGCAACCATCCCCGGATACGCTTGAGTTGCATGCCATCCTGGTTTGCACGAGCGCGATGCAGATCCCACAGCAGAGGGTGGGGGCCCTGCAACGGGCCCAGAAAGCAGCGGGGCTACGGGCAAAGCCGGACCCTGAGAGCCAAGAGGAGGATGTAAAAACGCAAGAAGGGGGGGAGGTACGGATTTGCGAGAATTGCATTGGCAGGGAACGGAAACGGGCGGGGAGGAAGAAGTCCAAGCATCCGCAGGACGAGGAGGCCTGGAGGAAAGATGAAGCTCGGCGTGTGATTGTGTTCAACACCCAGGAGGTCAAGGAATGGGCGCTGCAGAACCATCCCGAGACGGGCCTTCGGCGTTTCTGGCAAGTGGAAGCTCCTATGAGAATAGCCTGCTATTGCCGACACCACGCGGAAAAACAGGGGTTCCAGATCATCTTCACCCTCACCGACCATCTCGGCAAACTGGTCGCCCAGACGATGTCCGAGTCCATCATGATCACCGACGACCACAAGACCACGAGCCCCAACCCGGCTCCTAAGACGGTACCCGGTGTCCCCGGGGCCATACTCACGCCGCGAGAAGAACTCCCTCTCCAAGTCGCCCCTGGTCCCGTACCAGGGCCTTCGCTGGAGTCGTCCCCCAGCCTGGACCTCCAGGCTACGAGACGCGGTTCCGCCGGGTCAACATGTATCTCGACAGGCCCACTTGACCCGCTGCAGCCAGCGCTGGGCGCTCAGCACCTCTCGCGTCCGGCGTCGCCTTCTTTTGGCTCAGGGCCAGCAAAACGACGACGAGGTAACCACTCGATCCACAAGATCCCTACGGACTTGGCCATGACGCCGCTGGACACTTCGTTCCTCACAGCTCCACGGATGCCCAACTCGGCCACCGGCTCGGCCATGGTCACACCGGCATCCTCGTCCTTCTCTCCTACACCACCCCCGGCCTTCCTCCCGACACCCGCAGATTTGCAGCTCTTTGGCCCCAACGCAGCCGCCGGCCCCGATGCAACCGCGGCGAACCCGTTTGGAAACAGCCCGCACACGGCTGCCAACGGCGGCCAGCTGCTCTCGCCGGATCCTAGCCGGGCACCAAGCCTCGCCAACCTGGCCATGTCCATGCCCCTCTTTGGCCAGCCTCCCGCACCTCGCCCGAACCAGGTTGCCGCAAACCCCGCCACGCCTCGACACATGGCCGGTATTGCTCCAGGGCAAGGCAGGGCACAGCCGCCTCCTACGCAGAAAGTCATTTTCAAGGTTATCCCCGGAGAAGGGCCTGTGGCTGGTGGCGTTGAGGTGACTCTGATGGGTCAAGGGTTCGAGGCTGGTATGCAGGTCATGTTTGGCGACAAGCAGGCTCCAGGCACCATGTTTTGGTCGTCGGAGTCAATCATCTGTCTGCTGCCCCCTTCGGAGACTGCGGGTATGGTCCCGGTCAAGATCAAGGGGCAGAACATGGGACCGCAGTGGTTCCGCTACGTGGATGACAGCGAGCAGCAGCTGCTCCGCACGGCGCTCATGATTCTTGGCAACAAGATGACGGGCGGATACGAGGACCCGGCCGAGTTTGCTCGCCGCATCATCAAGGAATCCTCGGGTGGCTACCCGTCGGGCGGTGGCGATATGTCTGGTGGTAGTGGTACTGGTAATGGTGGCGGTAATGCCGAGGGCTCTACCAGCCGGGCGATGGAAAACTTTGAGGGTCACCTTCTCAAGTTGATGGAACTGATGGACCTTAGCAACAGCACCCGGAAACCACGACTAAACCTGAGGCGGAGGGCGACGGGACAGACGATGCTGCACTTGGCCTGCAAGATGGGTCTGCACCGCTTTGTGGCTGGCCTTTTAGCCCGTGGCGCGAACCCGGACCCGCGCGACAACGGCGGCTACACGGCCCTGCACATGGCCTCGATGAGCAACCACGCTGAGATTGTGCGGCTCTTGATTGCCCACGGGGCGGACCCGACCTTGAGGACGCTATCGGGCCTTACGGCGGCCGACGTCACCAAGTCGAAGGACGTGATGCGCATCATCCACCGCTCTGAGCAGCACCGGCGGTCGCTTAGCGAGGATTCGTCGCATAGTCGCCCGCACAGCCGGGCCCACAGTCGTGCCCACAGCCGTGTGAACAGTGTGACGAGCTTCAAATCGCTGCGTTTGCAGGCTCTGGCGTCGCAGGAAGTGGCCGACACATCCAGCGACGAGCCCAGTCTCGGAGAGGACGACAGCCCAGAGGAATACTCGGAGGCGTACTCGTCCGAGTCCGGGGCCGGCGAGCCGACAGACACCCGTCTCCGCCGCAAGAGCACCGCCAACACCCCCGCGCGTACGAGGAGCCCGTCTCGTTTCCGACGACGAGGCACCGACGCCACAGGGGCCTTAATGGTGGCCATCAAGGACCAAGTCGCGGCTCAATTCCAGCAACTTCACCAGCGGATGGAGTCGCACCTGCAATACCTGCCCCAGCTTCCGCAACTCCCTCAGCTCCCCCAACTGCCCCAGTTCCCGCAGTTCGCCCAGCTCCCCAACTTCCCACAGATGCCCAACATGCCACCGTTGCCTGAGTATCAGAACCCCGTCCTACAGCGCCTCGCAACCATTATCGGCGCCACTCGGCCTGGTCCAGGAGAGGACGCCGGCCCGAACCGGGAGGGCGCAGGCACTACCGAGAGCGCTTGGCAGTACTATCTCTCTCCGTTCTCAGCCAAGGCCGCCACACCGCCCCCGGCATATGACGAGTTGTTCCCCGGACGCGGTGGTAGCGGGACCGACCTAGATATCAAGCGGATGTCTGCTGCGCAGGCGACTGCGGATACTGTGGCAGACGCTAAGTGTGCGGCTTTGTTTGATCAGCAGACGGAAACCACTTCAGCCGCAGGGACTTCAGCTGCTGCTGGGAGGGTCGAGACAAGCGCCAACACGGAGGAAGCCGAAGACTCGGAAGGCCAGGAAATCCCTGCGCTTTTGCAGATCGGACGGAAGGATGCCATCACGCAAGAGCAACAGGCCACACTGCGGCGGGCGCATGCGCAGAACCTCAAGAGGTTGAGCTGGGATCGGAACCTATTTTTCGTTTGGGTATGTTTTTTTTTTTGCCTCTTTCGTATGCTGGATTCGTGGGTGAATAAATGGTTGACTAACTAAATCGCAACAGATCCCCCTGCTCATCCTCATAGTCGGCGCCATGGCCTACCATGGCATGCCAGGTTTTGTCTCGGCTACGCGGGCGCCCATGTCGGTTCTGCCGAAGGTCCAGGTTCAAGATGTTGCTGCTGGGCCGGTGGTGGCTCAGATGGCGGGCGGTGGGGAGGTGGATGGTGTTGTTAATGTGGTGGTGTGAGGTGGGGGTTCTCTTGCTACTGGGTCCATGTTTAGGTTGGGTTGGAAGGGTGAGGAAGTGGGAGAAGGAGGGAGGCTATATAAATGTATATTTATTCCGGGAGGTTCTCGTTTTTTTGGTGTGGTCGGTTGGGTGGTTGGTCGGGGCGGGGGTAAGCTATGACGACGATGACTATGGTGAAAGCAAAGGCAAAAAAGCAAAGCCAGTTTCAGTTTCCTTCTGGGAGGGGGGGTCGAGTTAGGGTTGTTTTGCTTGCTCGGGCTCTACTTGCTTCAGGGTTCGCTTCTTCGGGGTCGTTTCTTCTTCGAGAGATTTATTTCTTCGGCGGGGTGTCTGGGTTTGGGACCGCTTTTGTTTCGTTATCGTTACAGAAGACAGATCGGCTAGCAAGCAATGACCGTGCAGCGCTATATATATAGGTTAGGTATGGCTGGTTGGGGGGGCTAGCAAAGCAGGCAGGCAAAGCGGGAAATTTAGAAAGATGATCGGTTTTTTTGCTCGTCTTTTTGGTGTCCCTTTTTTTTCTGCGTTCCTTCTTCCTCACTTCGGTGGTTGGGAGGTTTGGGGGGGTTGTTTTGGATCATCTTTTTTGGGGGGGGGGGGGGGTTATTTATATAAGGGTGGTTACTTGCTTAAGTAGGGTAACCGAGCGACCTCCTCGGGATTCCTTAGTCGACCGAGCTTTGGTTGGACTTTTTGACTTGGGGCTTTGTTCTTTCCCGTTGGAATTTCTGGATTCTGGAATCTCTAGATAGGCTAGCTGGCAATACGGTTTTCTCTGTCGTGGTCGTGGCCTGATTGTGGTCTGTGGAGGGTTGGATGGGTGGTTTGTCTCTCTTGGGCAACTCAGCGGTGGGTGGTGGGAATAACTACTTACCGAGAAAATGGAGGATGGAGGATGGGGGACGGGGGGTAGAAGACTGGGATGGGCAGGCGGAGGTAATTGTGATCTTTCTGGTTAGCTATGTTCTGTTGGGAGGTATGGTATATAAGTACGGAATGAGCAAGTCCTTTGTGTATGTACCTGTACATACATACGTACCTATGTATACACAGCGAGCTAAGCAGCTCAAGTTTTGCTGCGACAATCCTCTGTCTGCTAGTCTGTTATCTTTGACCCTATAACTCACTTTACGCTGGGATATACCCACCCGAAAGGCTGATGAAGTCTGTTCATGGCGATAAAAGTTCCGTGAAAATGACCCTCGCAGGACTAGACTTGATAGACCAACACGGAAACCACACACTTTAGTGCGCGGCTGATGCTGCTAACTTGTACGCCGTACACTCCAAAGATACATCGCCTAAATTCATCACTAGGCGGGAAGGAACAGGGAAAAGGTACGAAGTCAAGTATCTTCTATACTATAAATAAACAAGGTCATCATCATTCCCACCTCCGCCATGGAACGTCGTCCAATGCCGATATTGTGGGATTAGTTTGTACATACATGAGAGCACGTACAGAAGGAAATAACAACAACAAACATCCACAAGCCCATCCATCGATCGTCCCTTACTTGGTATAATCCCGGGTAGGAGGAACTGACTAAGCAAGGACCCTGAGACTTCAACAACGTAAACAACCCTCCATCCACAAACACAAAATGTTCTTCATCCTCGTCAAAATTGATGATGGATGGAAGAAAACAAGAAACAACATATACCCACCACAAGGTGCCAACAGTCTCAAAAAAAAGGAAAACCAGTTGGTCGGTCGGTATATCCACCCAGAAATGAAATGAAAGGCGCCAGTCATCCCATACAGTACAGCACAGCCGGTCCAGTTCGACCAACTTGTATATACAGACAGAATGTCTCTCATATGATGAGCAAATACTGCCCCATTTTAGTTTTTGTTTTTCTGATTTGTTTTCTGTCTTCGCATTTGTCAAAGTTTCGCCCCAATTCTCTCTCTCGCACGTCGTTGTGGTCGTGGGTCGTCAGAGGGTCGTGAAAGTCGTTATGGTAAGAAGAGAAAGACGAAGTGAATAAAGAGGAATAGAAGAATTGGAAAACCGGGGATGAAGAAGAGAAATAAGGGCGACTGTTTCGTCCTGTCGAGATGAACCCAAGCTGGGGAAGTCAAATAGCCCGGCATCCAGCAAGCTGAGAGGAAACAGAGGAGGTAGGGAGGTAACTGCTCGTATGCCAGGTAGACCGTGCAGTGCTTCCGGTCGTGGCGTGCTCCCTGGTGTCGTGGTAGCACTGGTGCTGTTGCTGTATCGGTTGTCCTTTCGATGGTCGATAGCTGATGCTCCATTGTCATAGCGATGTCAATGTCGACAGGACGGAGAGCCAAGTGGACGAGTGTGTGAGAGGAGAAAACGGTAAGAGATACTGAGAGGGAGAAAGAGGCAAGGGACGGCGAAACTACGAGAGAGATAGAGAGAATCACCCCCAAACAGGAACATTCTCCACATTCTCCCCGCCCTCGCCCTGTCCCAGCCCCGAGTCCCGGTTTCCAGCCGTCTTCCTCTCTGCCCTCCCATGGCCACCAACACTCACACCCCCAGCACTAGCACCAGCACCACCGAACCCAGCAAACCCACCAAATACACTGCCAGTAGTGGTGCTACCAGCAGCAGGAACAACCACCCCCCCACCAGACACCCCCTCACAAAACTCCCTCGGAATCCGCGGCACAGATGGAATCCCCTGATTCGGATCCGGCACAATACTCAGCGGCTTTTCACCGCCGCCCTCTTCCCTCTGACCATTAAACCCAGACCCAGACCCATATCCATACCGATACCCCCCAGTGTACTCATCACGCTTCGGCGCCTCGTCACAGTCAATGCTCATAGCACTGCTGTTACTAACAGCACGCATACCCCCACGGAAGCTGCTGTTGCGGGAGTTTGAGTTCGTAGCTGGGGTAAAGTTTGCCTTTGCATGGGGGTGTGCTGCAAAGGGGGAACGGAAGGAAGCTGGTGGGGGTGTGATGTTGCGGTGGGGTTTGTTGTTGAACGAAGAAGCGGGAGCTGGTGTAGGTTCATCGAGCATCATGACATCTTCGTCTTGTGCATTAACGGTGTTTTGGACAGTCGGCTGCTGGGGCTGTTCCTGTTCCTGGACCTGTTCTTCGCCTTGGTCATCCTCCGGTGAGCGATGCCGTCTCGTCAACCCCAAGATCCTGCGTCTCCGTCCGTCACGCGCCTTGGTCAGCTTTCCCTTAGATGCTGTCACAGTGGCAGTGGCAGTGGCAGTCGTCGCAGCAGTCGGGCGAGCAACATCAACCGAATGCCTCGCCGGTGTAGCCGCAGCAAGATGTGCCGCGCCGAACATAGCCGAGGTGCCCGTCGGCGAAGCCAAACCATAGTCATAGCTATGACTATACCCATGACCCCGACCCTGGGAAGACGAAGACCCAGCCGCAGTCGCCGGCCGCTGTTGGACCGCACCATACTTCGCCGACGAAGAGGACAACGGGGGGTAATACCCCTTCCCATTACCACTCCTACTCTTGATCCTATTCCCGTTCCTGTCCTTACTCCCTCGTCTGATAGGTTTGCTGCTGCCGTTGGCATCACGGGCCCCCGACAACTCCACAGACAACCGTGACGCCGAGTGCCGTAGTTTCTTGACCAGCTTGCGCGTGACCATCTCAGCGTCACCGGCCAGATCAACCGATGCGCCGCGCTTGGTGCCGCGCGAGGGGGAGGACAGGGTGCTGCTGGGACTGCCGATGCTGTTGGATTTGCCGTGGGATGAGCCCCGAGGCGGGGGTGCTGGAGGGGGCATGTGGCTGTTGGAGTTGGAGTGGGTGGTATGCCTGCTGTGGACGGACGAAGAGGAGATGGACATGGCTGGTTTGAGCTGTTGCTGGCTCTGCTGCTGCGCAGCCATATGATCCGCAAACGACCGGCCTGACACAGACGGCACGTTACTCCCGGGAGGCGACACAACCATACGCTCCGAGAAGGACTTGCGCGTCGACGACGGGGGTGACTCTGGGATGGGCGGGTTGAACTCGGCAAACGCTGACCGGCCTGATTGACCCGCTGCGGCCACACTGCTACCCCCGCGAGCGGGGAGAGGGTGTCGACCGCCGCGGATAGCGTGCGCTTGGAAGAATCCCGAGGCGACTAGGCTTTTGTAGCTCTCGAGAACCTCCTCACGGCTGGGGTAGCCGGTCGCTGACGGGTGGGGGTGAGCACTCGGGGCTGGTGCAGTAGCCCCAGTTTGGGCGGCCAGCATCAACAGCCGCTCCTTTTCGGTTTCGTTGTCCCGGTCGAGTTTCTTATTCTCTCCCGCAGTCGCACCAACCGTCCCCGTAGCTCCCCCACCCACAACCGAGCTCATCACCCGCCCAATACTCCCCGACGACTTGGACTTGCTCAAGTTCAGTTTCTCCCGCATACCATCCCACAACGGCGCGAGGAAACTCGTCTTCTTCACCACACCCCCTCTTTGCTGTCCCTGATTCTGCCCCTGTCCTTGGCCTTGACCAGCCTGTTGTTGTTCCCCCGAGCGAATCCACCCGGCCGTACTCCTCGGTCGACGCAGAACATACCGTCCCGAAGCCGTCCCCACAACCCCCCCTCCACGTCCACCACCACCACCAAGTGCACCACCCCTCGTCCGAAGTCCGCTACCACTACCGCGTTCGGCGCCCGCAGCCACAGTTGTGTACTCCCCATGACCTTTTCCCTTACCCCAGACACCGGTCAAGCCAACACCACCCAACCGTTCATCCAACCCTCCCCACCCGCGGTACTCCCTGATCTGCTCCTCTTCCTCGTCCATTTCCACTTGTTGCTGTTTATCCCTGCCTTCACCACTCTCGTCATCACTATCCACGAGATCATCAGCCCCCAAGAACCCCGCCGGCGGCGCAGCCGATACCCGATCGTTCATCGACCCTTCGACAAACCGGCTCTGGCCAGTCGCTGCGGCGGCCGAGTAGCCTCGTGGTGAGAGCGGTGGGCGTGTTGTTGCGGTTGCGCTGGCGGGGTACTGTTCCTTCTGTTGCTGTGGTTGTTGGGAGTGGGAGTGCTGCAGAAAAAGCTGTTGCTGCCTACGCATCGGGGAGATGGCGCTGGCGCTCATGCTGCCGCTTGTTATGCCGCTCATGAGGATGGTGCTGGCTGTGCTGGTGCTGGTGGTACCGCTCACGCCGGGGTTGGCGGTGTTGGGAGTACCGCCCGGCCATGGAGAGGGCGGGATGTTGTGGGTTTGTAGGGAGAGGTGGTGTTTGTGTTGGAGTCGGCGGCGGAAGGAAGGGGTGGGGGTTGGTGAGGTCGCTGAGGATGTTGCCATTGTTGCGATGCTCTTGGTTGTGGCATGTGATGATAAGTTGCGTGGGATATTCGGTATTGTTTTGTTGTGTATGTGTATTTTTGTTTAGTTGTTCGAAATCGCCAACGGCAAGGCAAGGCCTGTCGTGGTGCGCCGGCGCGTGACGATGCAATTGCGTCGGTCGGCGGTCGGCGGCGGTCTGTTGTGCTGCGTTGTCAGGTCGAGTTGCAGATGGACGATTGCAAGGGGGGTGGTGGTTTGTTTACTTTTCTTGTCCGACGACGACGGCGCCCAGCAACCAACCAACCAGACAAGCGAGTCCAATTGAAGAGGTCCGCAGCCACAACTCGAAACCCGACGAAACAAGCCCTCGATAGCCTTAAGACCAAACAAAATATGGTATCTTCGTAAAAAAAATGTTTCTCTCAACACCGTCGCAAACAGCTCAGCTCAGCTCTTCCACGGCAGCAAGCAGCAAACAAAAGCTTGGCTAACTTCGCACGCGGGGGAAAGCGCAGCAGACAGGCAGGCTGCAGATGCGAGACAAAACAAGACAAGACAAGGCAAGTCCAAAAACCGAAAACCAAGAACCAAAAATTTTTGGGGGGCTCCGGTCGGAATTCCCGTTGGTTTCGTTTTGTTGACAAACGTTGCGGCCTGAATGAATGCTTGCTTGCTTGTGTGGTCCTTGCATTCTGGCCGGCGGCCGGGCAACGGCGGAAAGGGGGCGGGCCGCCAAGGAGTGACCCGCTTTTGTTCGAGCGGTACCTGGACGGTCAGACGTTCTCCGCTGCGATGAGGAATGAGTCCGAGTTGGGACCCTGAAGAGAAAACGATATGTGACTTACATAGTAGGTACCGAGATAGTGAGGGAAAAATGAATTATATCAATAAAAGTATTCAGCACCACATGAAATAACAATCCCCGCAAAAGGGATATTGTTGCAACACCCCTCAAGCCATCGAAGCCCCCCGAACCAACCCGATCCACGACAGGTATCGGAACCGACATGGTGCTACAAATGTTACAGAACGGAGAAACCACCCGACTTCCCCTACCTAGATACTCGAGATCCGCGAGGTATTTGGCGAGCATCGCGAGGGATGTTTCATCGGTGCGGGCGACGTGAGTTCGAGAGAGGTAGGCGAGGTGGGTGAGGTGGTCAAGGACCCGAATCGCTCTAGCTCATCATGCCCCTCATAAATACCTTCACAGCCCGAATGACCCACTACGTGGGAAAGAATAAAGACAGAAGGCGCGAACCACCCCCTTTCCGGCTCAAGGGGAAAGAGCCACCCACAATATGGGTCTCTCTCCCAAGGTGTCTTGACGGGAAGGGTGTATGTACCTATTTGTCAAGCTACACCACCAGGTACAACACCTAGGCTGGGGGGGCAAATTAATAAGTACTGTGCCTAGGTACCTACTGGCAGACTAATCTTCTCCGGCTGGTACACCACACTCGCTTTGCTTAACAGACGCCGGCGGAGATGGTCTTGGATATCAGTAACATGGGGATGTACTCTGTAGATAGTCATGTGACATGGACATGGACGTAGACAAAAGCCATCCCACAAGGTAGACAGACATAGTATAGACACGGAAACAGACACAGCAAAATTATCTTCAAAACCAATGCTGTACTTCATTCGTACTTCAGACCTAGCTACAGTACCTACTCAAACAAAAAAAGAACCCATACACGCACACAAAAACTCAACTCCTGAACAGACAAGACGGAGAAAGAAAACCAATGCATACACACACACAACACACCCACATCCCATCCCATACTCCAGCAGTACCAACAACGAGGTATCCATTCTGTCATTTTCTTCCTTTTCTTCTCCCATCCCTCTTTGCTCAGCAAATAAATCCATTTCCTTTTACCTCCCTTCCTCACGCATGCATGCATGAAGCCATCACACCATTTCCAGCTGTTAGTGCTCCCTTCGAGGATGCTTCAGGCACCCGTCTCAACACGCCCATGTGGTATAAGAAAAGGAAACGAAACAACAAGGAGAAACGAAATGAAAAATGGACCAGAGTTGACGGTCTGTCGTATATCAATCAAGCGAGGTCATCGCAAGCGGGATATGAAGAAGCTAAGTAAACAGAAACAAAAACGACAAGAAAAAAAAGTGAAGACGTAGAAACGGAGAGGTAAAAAGGAAAAAAGGTGGACAAAGCCTGTAAGCCAAATCAAATCGAAAAAGAAAAACAAATGATCGACAGGGAGTGTGTATCTCCCATATGCATCTCCATTCAGCGCCGTTCCGGAACGCCCCGTACTCCGCCAACATCCGCGTCAACATCAATCCCAGCATTTTATCGCTCCCATGGTCTTCTCCATATGTACACCCTTCGCCAGAACACCGAACCTTCTCGCAGTGCCGCTCAATAGAAGGCCGCGGCTTAAAACGGACGCAAGTCACCGGTATACGCAAGCTGACCATTAGCCCGCTTGAAGGTCGCGTTGAGCTCCTCCATCGAGATATCATCTCCCCTGGCCGTCTCGCGCGCACCGTCCTGGAACCGCGGCGTGTCGGGGTCGCTGCGGAAGGAGTCCCCGTGGGCCCGCTTGGATCCTGCGTACATCGTTGGTGGCGGCAGGACACCGGGGTGCACCGGCCCGCTCTTCGCGACCGGGTTGTTGATGAGGGGCGCCAGCGGCGCCAGCGAGGGGCCGGACCGCGGGGCGGTGGTGTAATTTGTCGGGCTCGACACCCCCAGGCGGCTGGTGCTACTGGCGGCGTAGTTCCGGTCAACCTGGATCGGCGGGAGGACCTGCGAGGGTTCCAAGCGGGGCGGGAGGGCGATGGAAGAAAGCGGTGGGAGCTGCACAGACCCAGATGCCCTATGTTCGTGGCGAATGCTGTCGCTGCGAGGAGGCGCAGGGTTGATCGGGGGATACCCGGACTGCGATGGTGTCCGCTCCCTGCTGTGCGCCTTGGCCACTGCTTGATAGGACGTCGGCGCCGGATACGAAGCAGCCTGAGTTGGCGGGTAGACCGGAGACGCGGGTACTGATGGCGGTTGGGGTTGAGACTGGGGCTGCGGCTGGGCAAACGATTGTGGGGGAGGAGGAGGAGCGGCAGGGAATTGTGAGCCGGCGTTTCCGCCCAGGAACTGGAGGTGACCGCCGGGTGGCGGGTTCTGGCTGTACGGCGACGGGTAGTCGGCCATCGATGGGCGGCGCGCGGGATCGGCAGAGTACGGAGTACGCTCGGTGCTCCCGCTCATCGACCGGGCACGATTATATTCGGCGACCGCACGGTTGTCTGGGGTGGCTGTTCTCCTCTTCCGCTCATACTCGGCGGCGCCGTCCACGTGGTCGTAGTCACCACCGGGCTTCGCGTCGCGGCGTCTCATCCTAGGCTCGCGGCGAATGCGAACGCGGCATCCTTGGTCCGCCACCACGCGGCTGAGGGTGGTGCTCTCGGCCAAGCCGGGGAACTTCTTCGCGCTGTACACAATGAACTCCTGCGACTTGATCTCCATGCGGAAGTCAAAATACTCCGCCATCGCGGGGTGCGTGTAGGTCTGCAGCTGCTGGGGTTCGCCCTCCTCCTCCTTGTCCCTGTCCTTGTCCTCCTTGGTCTCTTCGTACAGATTGAAGCTGAGCTTGTACCGGCCCTCGTGGCGAACAGACAGGTCGGGGAACAGGAAGTAGCCGGCCTCCTGCGGGCGGTCCAGGTAGGCCATACCGGAGACGGGCATGCCAGTAAGCACTGGCGGCGTGTTAGTGGAGGACGTGGCGCCGCGGGCATGAGCCATGAGCCGGGCATGCTGGAGAGTGGCGTAAAGGAAGAAGTTGGCGTTGTACACAAAGGTGATGTCCTTGTCCTGGGCCACCTCCCAGGTTGGGCCCTCATAGATGCGCAGCTCCACGACGGGAGGCGGGTCAACAGGGCGTCGGTCGGCCGATGCTGCGGCGTGTCAGCGGGGTTATGATTTCCCAGGATAAGCTCATTGAATTCATGAACTGAGGAAATCAATTGACTTACACTTCAGACCAGATCCGCAAGCTCTCGCTCGCTCAGGCTGCTGGATAATGCGCATGCGGTACCATAGCCTGCGGCCGTCCCGTGTCTCTCTAGAGGTCATGGTGCCGATGTCCATCGGGTGGTTGTCGCCGGCCTCGAGGGCCGGGATGGCATGAGCGGCCGACGCGAGGATCGGAGCGCCCATGGTGCGAGCTTTTTGTATTCAATCCGAATACCAACTCTCTAACGGGGAAGAAAGAAAAGGAGGAAAAAGTATCGGATCAAATCCTGGCAAACTGCAAGACCGGTCGGTGTTTTGAAACAGACCCCTAATCACCGGGTTAGTCCTGTCGCGTCTTTCCATCCGCTCTCCAGTCCTTCTCGCTCGAGGTCGGGACACACGATGCACACTTAAAATCGCGTCTGCCTTTCAGAGCAAGAATCCAACGGCCACAATCTGCACGTCCCCGGGGCCGGGGATGACAGACCACGGTTGTCAGATTTCTCACCCTTACCCTTCCTTCTCTCTCCGTTCTCTCCTCACTTCGCGTGCGGGACTTACCTTGTGATGCAGCAGCCGTCGACGGCCGATTCCCAGTGTCCCAGCACGCTCTTACACAATGGGGCCACACAAACGTCCCTGCCTTCCCGAGTGCCACACAAAGGATGAGCCGGGCGAATGAAATTGATCCGCAATTGCGTAGCAAAGGCTCAAACTCCCCGAAACGTCCGTCGGGAGCGTTTCAAATTTGAAGTCGCGCGGGAATTGGCAAAAAAGAGCACGTTTGTCGGACAGTCGAATGTTTCGTCGTTTCTTCAAGTGGTGAGTAAAAAGGTGGTGGTCGGATTGAAGAATCGAGGAGATGGAAGGGATGTGCGTGTCCGTGTGCGTGGATGTGCGAAGCGCTGTGTGGGAAAGGGACCCAGCGGTTCCAGAAACCAGAGCGACGGGAAAGCTGAAAGGCACGGTCGGACCCGACGGTCTGTTATTGGGCGGGTGGGCAAGTCGGTGGCAGGTGGCTGCGTTGCGTCGTTCGTCTCAGCCAGTGGGCCGGGAATGGCCTGTCCGATCGTCCGGTTGGCTTTTCCGCTCCTTTTCTCAACTCCTTTCCCTCTTGTCGGATTCCTCACGCTCGCTCGTTTTTTTGCTCGGCACAGCAAGCACGTCGCGTCCGCGTCTTTCCAGGACGAGGAGACAGAAAGGTAAAAAGGGAAACGAAGGGCTAGAAACTTGCCAAGTGGATAAAAGAGAGGGAAGAGAAGCCCGGGAATGGATGCGCAGAGCGGCCGCAGGCAGGGGAAGGAGCAGTGGAACAGGGGAGACAGGGGACCATGGAAATGAGAGCGTCACAGTGGGTGTGCATGGGCAGACGATAGCTCGATGGCTCGAGGATGGGCAGTTGCATTCCTCAAAGTGGAGGTCGGAGCCTCTCTTGGTCTCGCGGTCTCCAAGTTCATTGGACCACGGCGGTTCTTGTTGTGGGGTCTACAGTCTTTTCAAGTCACCTCTGGCACGGTACGACCAAGGCCGTCTCGTCTCGCGGGCCCAGCTAAACCCGGAGTGTGGGCGGCTGCGCCGCTGAGTGGCCCAAGGCAGCTTCCCGACCCAGCGGAACGGGGGCCGCGCCGGGGCCACGACTTTTGGGAATACCAGACGGCAGTGTTGCACAGTGCGGCGCTGCAGAGAAGCAGGCGCGGAGTCGGAAAGGATGAACTGGGTGAGTGGGAACAAAGTGGGGACGGTCACAGGGGAGCGGCTGCCCATCCGGGCATCCTGCCGTTTCTCCGCCTCGCGGGGTTGGTCCAAGGGAAGCTGGCCCCCACAATTTCGGACCCGCCCTCCCACGCTCCCATGGTTGAGGTTCTGCCGCGAGTGGTGTGCTCGAAAACCCGCCATTCCCCAAAACGGTTGCGCGCGAACCATGGTTCTTTGACCGTTTCCCAACCCTTTCTCGCCCTGTTGCAGTGCCGAGAGCGAATCGATCTTTGTGTGATCGAGTCCCCCAAGTCCCGAGGACGCTGCTGTGTATCGCTTCTTGTTTTGTGACGGATCACAGGCAATAAAGAAAACTAGCAAAACGAGAGGAGAGACATGAAAATTGACAAAACCCCCGTCAATTCTGATCCTAGCGACCGGGGGGCGTCGGTCATGAATGACAGTCACCAGTTCGGCCGTCGCAGTCGATCCCGCCGCGTGCACGCCCCCTTGCCGGTGCTCGGATGGAACAAGCCGGGAAACGGGGCCTCGGGGAGGGCCTGTGGGAAGTTCGGTTCAATCACACGTCGTCAGTCACGCCAAGCTGGCCACCATTCCGAGAGAGACCACCTGGTCCCAAGCCCCCAAAGACCGAGCCCAGGGCCCCAGAGCGCCCAGCAGGCACTCTCTCAGCATGCCGGCTTCGCCTCCCGGCCGAAGAACGGCCGTTAAGCGTTCGAGGGAAGCTTCGGCGCTTTCTCCTAGAAGGTTCAGCAGCGCAACAAAAGCCCTTGGCGATGCGGAAAACGTTTGACGAGTCATTGAGCAAGGGCGGAATTCCCGAGTCCGACACCGTTGCAAAAGCGGAATTCACAGCGTCGGGTGGCTGCAATGGCTGCGATGGCTGGTTGCTTCTTCATCTCTCTTCTGCAGTGGGTTGGCACCCCATTCCCAGATTTCCTGATCTTTCCCAAGGAAACGGAAACACACCCCATGTGGTCCATCACGCCACACCACGCCTTGGCACCTCGCTTGCGATGCTGTGTTTCTGGACCTGTGTTTCTCTCTTCTCAAACCCTCCGATGGATTTCTTTGCTTCTTCGTCCTGGTAGTCGCCGAGTTTGGAGAGAGCCCGAGGAAAGGCAACCCAGGAAATCGTTTACACTAGCCAGGGCATCGAGGCATTGAGGCATCGGCTAACGCTGATTACTCGTGAGACCGTCAGGGAGCCTGGTATGCCGAAAAGCATCGGCTTCCCCAGCTGGCCGAGCAAGGGAGACCCGAGACGGCATCCCCGCAAGTGGTGAAGCGGGAAAATGTGGATTAACTACACTAACTTCACTAACTAACCTTAAACTCACAAGCAACTCCTGAACGGTCGGTTATCGGGGACCTAGCAGATCTGGAAATGATGAGAGATGTTGTCGATTTCATTTTCATTTTTGCTCGGAACAGGAAATCTCATTTCATCCACGTTTTCGGGGCGGTCAGTCGTATCACAGTACAGAGTCGCAAGCAGCCAGTGCCTACTGTGTACACAGTGCCCAGTGAGCCAGCTCTTGCCTGGGATCATCAACCCTGAATCAACACAGAACTCTAAAATGAATTCATCCCTCAGCCCATGACTCGTGTTCATTCTCAGGCATCCGACGACGCGTTTCATCTTTAAAAAAAGATGCCTTTCAAGACTCCATATAAAGGTTGGCATCAACCTTCCTCTTCAAGTTGCTCAGCTGCACAGCCATGCCACGGCTGAAAAGACAAAGAAGATGAGCGAGTGGGGGGCCCTGAAGGCCGGCCATCCATAGTTCCTTGGTAGTTATTAGTCCCGCGTCAGCTTGGGGAGGGCATCCCGGCGTAAGCGTAGCCGCCGGCGCTGCTCAGCTCAAAGGAAGCCAAGCAGCCAGCCGTTCCGTTAACCGCCGAGCGCGCGAGGAACTGAACAAACCAACAACTTCGAACAGCCTTTTACTCCTGCTAGTTTCGGGCGCAGTTCGTATCGTTGCACGGGGGCTAAAACTAGTTAAACCCGCTGAGACTTTATTCCTACCTCCACGGGTTTTTCGTGCAGGTGCAGAATCTACTGCGCAAACGGCGAGAGGAGACAGCGCGACTACCGCACACCCCCTCACTCACTATGAGCGACCCCGGTTCCGACAAGTCGGGCGCCGGCTCGAAGCGCGGAAAGATGAAGTCCCTCTTGTGAGTCCGAGTCCGAGTCCGGCTTGGCATTGGTCCCCGTTCTCCGGGTCCCTAGTACGGGAGTACATCTCCGGGATCCCGGTCACATAAGGCTACTCCTTTTTGCAAGTCACTTCACCATATTCAGTAGTTAAACTAACTCACCCACCCAGTAAAATAGGCTTCTCCCGCAGCAAAGACGAGCTCCTCAAAGGCAAGCTCGCCCTCGAGCACTCCCTCGGCCTGGGCCACAAACCCAACGTGATCCCCGGCGGTGAACCCTCCACCAGTTCGCCAGCCCGCACCGTCGAAGTCGGCTGGCACCCCGTCGGCGGATCGGCCGGGAAATGGTTCGCCGAACAAACCAAACTCGGAACCTGGATCACCGACCAGGTCCACCGGTACCCAGACCCGTCACAGCATTGGGCAGTCCTCGTCGGCGACTACTGCCATGAACTCTGGATGGACGAAAACCTCGATATCATCTACGTCAACGGGAAGATCAACCGGTCCGAGTGGCGGACCTTCCGCGTCGGCGAGACGCGGTTTAACGACGAGGCTTTGCGGCAGGCCGGGGAGATGGTTATTTACAGTATGCGGCAAAAGAAGGCCGCGTATAACTTGATCAGCAATAACTGCCAGAACTTTGCGCTGCTGATGCTGGATGGGATTCAGCTGGGAAGGGCGGAGCGGACCGAGTTTGCGACGACGCTGGCGGTGGTGCAGGCTGCGACGGGGTCGGGGAAGGTTAGTGATTTGTTTGCGGAGGATGTGCCGGTGCCGGCGCAGCAGCAGCCCGCTCAGCAGGCGGCGATGGAGCAGGCGGAGAAGGAGAACCCTATTGTGGCGATGGCGAAGAGGTTGATGGATGAGCATACGAAGAAGTTGGATAATCATCGGCATGCTCATTGATGGCTTTCACCATATCAACTTAGATCGGGGTTTTTTTTTTCGGAGGTACTCTACTGAGTTTAGCACCGAGGTTAGATGGACAAGGGATCGACGGGCGATTACACGCAGCGTGCATGAAGGACCCAGGGCACGGGATACAAGACGAGAGATAGAGGGTAGTAGTGTAGCTTGGTGGGTGGGTGAGGCACTACACTAGCGATGATACCAGCGATGGGCAGTGGGCAATAGAATGAGCGATGAGCAATGAGATTCCCCGCTGGAATAACTCACTAGTGGGTGGCACACTTCCATCCATGTAAGGTTAGGTAGTGTAAGGTATGCAGCCAGAAGAGTCCCAGAACGGGGTCAAAGGACCTGGCGGAACACACACTCGGAGCAGAGGTAATATCGCGTCAGGTCACACAGGGGCCGTTCGGGCGGAACACAGCACAGTACGGATTACACGGGGTGGTGGGTTCCCGGCTTTTCATGTTCTCAGAAGTGCGAGATGCGGCTTTTCTTCTAGGAAGACAGCACTCATATAGGTTTACAGCCTCCCAATTTGTTATCGACTTCCGGATCTCTTCTTTACATGTAGAGCATCTCCTCAAGTCTAGAACTATGAGACCGTAAAACGAAAACACCAGACGAGGGGACAAATATCGAAAACCCCGAGTCCAGAACCCACCATCCCAGGAAAGAGCCTTCCACCACTTCTTCAGACCGCTGCTGTGCTTCCCCCGCACCTCAACAACACGTGCCCTCGTCGTGCAAGGAGATGCAGCAAGATGCAGTTCCCCTCAGTCTGGACACAGCCAATGCCATCCTGCTACTGGTCGGTGGTAGAAAACGGTGTGAGGAAGTGCGAATGGACATCCGGCTCCTGTATGTCCTCGGAGCAACCAACTGGCCAACCAGCCGACGATCCATCCGTTCGGGTTGCCGGGTAGGCTCCTCCGTTTCTACATACCTGGTAGTATGCCGTTGTCGCCCAAGCTGTTTTTCGCTGTTGTTGATCCCGAGGAGAAAAAAACTAAACCGAGACGAAGAAATGAAACAAATATTAGAATCTACCCGAGTCAGAGGCACGCCCCAACAACAACAGACGAACACCCACTATCGTCCCATCTCATCTTCAACTTCACCCCAGCGTCCCCTATTTTGCCGGGTACCGCATGATGGCTCCCACAAACCCGGGACCATACCATCGTCACAGCCAAGCAAATGTACCGTTGCCTTGGTTTTTTCTTGCCACTGTCCACGCACCCAAACCCACCCACATGTATACATACTGTACTGTACACCCACACTCCTCATTCTCACCAACCCACTCACAGATATTGACGGCAAATGCCGAACACACTACACTAGAAGAGAGCAATCACGCATCACACAACACACCCACTTCCCAGCCGGAACGTATTCAGCCTGAAAAGGGAAAGACAAAAAGCCTAGCCGGCTACAGCAAGTAAGTAGCGTAGTCAGTTGAATCAGGGAATGAGAAATAAACGAGAGGAAATGAATCGTGGGAACCAAGGACCCGAATCAAACATCATGAAGTTATTTCCCGTGCGCCACATTCCATGCTGTCGGTTCTCGATCGATCGATAACGAAGCGGCCGAAAACATACGGCTCCAACAAAGCCGTCCCACGGCAACGACCGGCCCGATAAATACCACTCCGTCTCTCGGTAAGGAAGCCGTCTTGATAATTGCTGACTGTAGGACAGTCAGAACCGTACGCGTACGCTGCACCGTGGGACTGTGTGTGTGTAACGTTATCGGCTTGTTGTACGAGGTAGGACCAAACAAAAAGACGAAAAGAAAGCGCAGCTGGAGGCACTGCACTGTACAGGATGTCCTTATAAAGCAACATAAGTGGGTTGTATGTAGGGGGCGGAGAAGAGCGGAGATTGGTGATGAAGAAGATGTCTTGCTGCAGCGACCCAAGCGACCCACGGTGAGTTGACTGGTTGAGTTGAGGGAATGATGGAAAACGTGGCCGGGCCCGAAGGGGACGAGGAAAAGGGCAAGCAAAGCAAAGCGGGAAAAGCCACGCGGGTCTGATCTGCTTGATGGGTGGCTGGTTGTTTGTTTGCTTGATCTGGCCGATCTCTGGGACACCATGCTTTGTTCTGCCTTTTCTTCGGGTCTGCTCTGCTCATGGATAATGATAATGCCTCTTTTTCGAGCAGAGTGTTAGTAAACTTTCCGTGCTTTTTGAGTTTTGAGAGATATAAAGAGGATGAAAAATGTAGCGAATAGGGTTAAGTGACAATGAGCTTATTTTGAAGTATCCCCCGCTCACTCACCAAATCACACTACCGATCAAACCGTTGACAAAGGACCCTTTACCGTATCTGCTTTTGCTTTTTGAGTCGTTGCCATACTGTGTACTGTGTATGTCTATCTCCCTGCATCATGGAGTTCCTTCCGCTCACTCTGTCGGTCCCGACCCTCCGCGGAGAATCGTCAATGTCTCGATTGAGTGAGAATCCAGACCGGTCCCATATTATGACTAACATTGCAAGACTTTTATTTTTCGTTGCCCATATCCAAACCCATCTCTCGATTCATGTCAGACGTTTTGAGGCCTAGGCCATTCCCAGAAACCCTCTCCGCACCTGCAGTGTAATGCTGCATTGTCACCTAGCGAGCGTTGAAGAAAAAGCACTCGACCCCCACTGGCTTAAACTTCTCTTGAAGCAAGTTGCAGTAGAACTGAGAAGGCAAAGCGGAACGAGTTGCTTTTTTCTTTCATTCTTTCCGGATTTTTGCCTTCTCTTTTCTAACCGACGATGCTGCAGATGCAAGTGACGTCTTGCGTTAACTTGTGGGTAAAGTAGCAACAGGATGCGGAAAAGAAAGAACGGATTGAAACGGTCGGATGTATGCAATCCTGCCTATATGAGCATTCCATAGTACGACGTGTGCAGGACCCTTCCTGGGGCGATATGTTGCTATCACAATCAAAATAAGCGAAGCAAATTTCTTCATTCACTTAGAAGTCCCAATGCAGATGAGTACCGAGTGAACCTCGAAGAAGCATAGGTGTCTTGCCTCGACTCAATGCCCTACGGCCACTCGTGTTCCCACATGGGCATCCTGTAAGTCCACGGAAAGGGATCCCTCGTCAGTTTCTTTCCTTTCCTCCGCCACGTTTTGTTGTTCCTCATCCGGTGCTTTCTCATCGGACAGCAGCTGGCGTTAGACAGACAGACAGACAGATAGACAGATCGGAAGAAGCAACCCAAAATCCCAGTTCAGTCCCTGTCCTCCAAATCTCCGTTCCGACCCAACAATGGTGGTCCTCGGAAGGAAGAGGACCGCTAAGGAAAAAAACGGTTGACTAGCCCCTGACCATACGCCCATAGCCTGTAGAACATGACACATACTCCCCGGCCGGGATATTCTGTTAGAACACACACACACAAGTCCATCCATGCCCATCCGACTCTTCGAACCCATCTCCGATAGACCACCGCTCGTAATACACATAGCAAATCAAAACAAACACACAAAACCACGAGACACAAAAAGTCAAGTCCGCGACGATACGCCACACGGCACAAACACCGGGACCAAAATCTGCCGTGCCCCTATGTGATAGACTAATTTCTCCAGGCTAGCAGACAGGTTGGGCCTTTGAGTTTAGGTGGGGAGGACCGAAAAGTGTTGTTACATGTTCAGCGTAGATGTTGTGTATTGTGTAGTGCTACGGGGTTGACGGACTGACGGATTGACGGAAAAATGACGGGGTTTGGTGGCTATGGGGGGACACAACGGGATACAACGAGACTCGATGTGTTGAACGGGTTCATTCGTCACTTCCCCCTTTCTCTCGGTGCTGGTATATTTGGTCATTTGTTTCTACCTGAACTCACTCTCTTGATATACATACCTGATGTAATAATCCGATAGGTAGTCTGAACCCATTCAAATCATTTTCCTGCTGTTCTATTAGCAGTCACCTTCCACCGTCGGCGAAACAAAACATCGAGAAAGAAATAATCCCGAAAGAATCCAGACCTCGAGACTAACCTCCCATCCCATCCTGTCCCACACATCCACCCATTCGTCAACAAAGCACCTATCCGGGAAACACAACCTTCTCCCCCGGCCCATTCTCCCACTCTCCCACGCGCCACAACATATCCCTCCACCCACGGCTACCAGCAGATCTTGGAACCCAACAAGCCAACCAACCCCCTTCGTCCTTTACCTCTTTACCTATCCGGCCTCCCCCCGTCCCGTGCTTGTCTACCCCCGCCGTCAATTCCACTCTCGTGTCATGTATGGTGTCCACCTCCGTGCTCAGCGCCGACAGCTCGGATGTGGCTTGCAGCTTGCAGCTTATTCCCCTTCCGTTCAACTGCTACAGGCGGGTGGGTACATGCTTCGCAGTCGTGTTGCCGTGGAGCCCGTTGAGGTGACGCTCTCTTGTGAGACGGGAACGTTGGTGATATGCTGGGATGATGGTTTATGACGGTCCTGTGTAGAGAACCTTTTCTGAGGTGTTGTTGAGGCTTATTTCAAGTTTAACAGCTAATTATCTCTTGGGCCAGGTTAGTCTAAAAGATTTCTTTGGGAAGATAAGGAAGATATTGTGGGCGATGGGCAATTCGATGATACTGGGACGCTTTGCTCAGTAGACCTAGCAAACCAACTGGCGTATGTACAGACTAGTGAATAGTAGCCATCAATGATCGATCACGAGATGGAGGTGATCAACATACCCTCCCGGTGGAAGGGGAAAACTACTGCCGTAGACATATCTTGAGACAGGTGGACGAAAATAAATACCTTTGACACCCGGCTAAACCCAACCCCGGCTTTCCTTCACGAGGTAAACACATGAATGACACCTGACAGGCAATCTTCGCAACGGGCCGCGGCAGACAATCAACTTATACAATCTACCAATACCATATCCAAACCTGGTACATACACTATACTATGCTGATGCGACAACCTAAGAAACCCCTGAGTGGGAGTCGGGAAACGGGAAACCACAAAGTAGAAACAGAGAAAAGAAAAGAAGAAACCAAAACTCAAACTCCCCTTCCAGTGAATGCCCCTCGCCCCTACTACCACATACAACATGAAGCATACCACAAAGCATACCATAAAAGCGTACAGACAACAACCCTCACCTAAATCCGTAGATCCCCCATCTGTCCACCCGCCACACTCCCATTCCCAGCCGCCATGCCCACAGAACCCCCGCTGAACAGGTCGTGTCCAAATGCCTTTCGGTACTGTCGTCCAAGTTAGTTAGTCATCCGTGTCCTAGAGAGCGAGATAGGGAAAGAGGCTTACAGCAAACCCAAAATTAACCACCAACGCCACCCCCAACGCAACACTAACCACCAACGGCCCCACCACAAAATCCAAATCCCTCCCACTCCTCTGCACAATCATCGCCCTCCTCCTCATCGCCACCCAATAACTCCACGCCCCGGCAAACACCGCGACCCCCACAAACACAGCGCCCATCGTCTGCGCCAGCGCATTCTCGCTGCCTCCACCCGCCGAATACAGACTCACTGCCAACCCGCCGAGTAGCACAGAGACGTGCTGCCATTTGAGGAAAGTCCGCTCGTTGGCGAGCCAGACTTTGGGTTCGATTTGCAGGGGTCCGGCGTTTTTGATCCATTCTGTGGGTTCGGTGACGCCTGGGGGGAGGGTGGTGGTGTTGGACGTGCCGTCTTCGTGGGCTTGTTTGGCGCGGGCGTATTTGGAGAGGGAGAAGCCCGGGAAGACGGAGGAGAGGGTGCCGTAGTTGAGGGTGGATTTGGAGCCGGTGTTGTTGATGTTGCTGCCGCTGTCCTGAGAGGACCGCGGTTGTTGACGGGGGGTGGCCGGCTCGCCTGACTCATCGGCCGTCCCTTGTTGTAGGTTTCCGACACTGCCGCCTCGTCCGGGGAATGCGCCGGAGCGCGGGGTCTGCGTGGTGTCGGCGGCGAGGCGCTCGGCGAGGTAGGACTTGGCGACGGGGGAGCTGCGCGAGGGTTTGTAGGAGCCGAGTTTGGTGCCGAGGAAGCTGCCGACGACTTGCTCGTTCTCGGCGCGCTGGGCGCGGCGCGACTCTTCCTCTTCGTAGGCCACCTGCGGGTCCTTGCGGATGTCGGTGTCGAGGTCGGAGAGCCAGAAGGGCAGGCGGTTGACGTAGTCCTCGAACAGCGACGCCGTGCCGTGGACGAATTTGGAGAAGCGCGGGCACGGGTGCACGAGATGCGAGCCGATCAGGTCCTGGATCCAGGCCGGCCGCTTGCCGCGCGCGTCTTCTTTGAGCTTGATCTCGAGCACGGCGTAGGGGAAGCGGGAGACCTCGCTCTGGTTGATGGTGCGGAAGGGGTACGCGATGTCGCCGTTGTCGATGTCGGCGCGGTGCCACTGGCTGGGGTCGCGGCACGGCCGCGTGTGGTCGAGGGTGTCCTCGCGGATGAAGGCGATGTCCGTGTCGATCGAAATGCGCACGCGGTCGTCGCCGGGCTTCTGGAACGCCGTGCGCCGGTAGTTGGCCCGCACCACCGGCTCGAGGCCGTGGGTACGCACAAACTCCTGGATCGCGTCCGCCGTTGTCCGGAACTCCTCGACCGCCTCGGGGGCCCGGCCTTGGCGCTCCATCTTCTGCACCGTCTTCTCCATCTTGTACTCCCCGTCCAGGTACGGCTTGATGTACTTCTCCTTGATGTCAAACCTGCGCTCCTCGCTTCTGCCGTTATCGTGGATTATTTTTTGTTCTAGCACCACATCCGCCCGCGCGCTGAGCTGCCCGTACCACCGCAGCCGCAGCGACGACGCCTCGGTCTCGCGCTCGACCTTCTTCAGGTATAAGTCGAACTTGGGGTTGTCAAAGTACAGCGACGTGATGGTCGGGTCCTGCTGCCCGTCCGCCTCCTTGGCCGTCTGCTCGCTGTACACCAGCGATGGCAGCCGCCGCAGGATGTACGTCTTGACCTCCAGCAGGTTGTCCGGGTGCACCCAGAACTTGTGCGCCGTGTACTTCTCCCCGTTGTGCGTCTCCGCCTGGCTGTCCGGGTCGACCGGGTACGCATCCGCCGTGCCAGGCTCCTCGAGGTGTTGGCGGATGGCAAAGTACATGAGCGACAGCTTGTTGAGCAGCGGCGAGTACACTTGCTCCGAGTTGAACGGCCGCTTCGACAGGCTGACCATCATCATCGGCCGGATCTTGTAGCGGTTGCCGCGTTTCCGGTCGTGCTTCTTGACAATCTTGAGAAAGCCCGTGTAGTTGAGGTTGCTGTATTTCTGCAGTTCCTTCAATTCGTTCGTGATCGCATCGAGTTCCGCCTCGAGGTCCTTCAATTGTTGCGGGTCCGCCGCAGGCTTCGGTTTGTCCTCCTCCTTACCCTCCTCATTATCTTTCCCATCTTTTCCCTCTTCACCCGCCGTCGGAATCTCCTTCAGCTTCTCAAACGCGCCATCCACCCGACGGCGCAGGTCCGCAAGCTTCTCAGCCTGGAACCCAGCGACCTTGTCGAGCTGCACATTGAAGATCTCGTCGCAGAACCGGTTCTCATCGTCTCCCGTCCACGGCTCGTCCTCGTCTTCGGGCTTGTCCTCGCGCAGGATGGTCTTCAGCTTCCCATAGTCGATGTATTTATCCTTCCATGGCGGGTACACCGATGTGCGGAGCGTCTTGCCGAAGCGCATGTTGGGTGAGAGCAGCGGCGGCGCTGCGAGGGATCGGTCTAGGATTCGATTGTAATGATGTGTTGGGCAGGAATAATTAGGGAAACTAGAAGGGGAAAAAATACCCAAATTAATAGGAACCCAAAGAAACCCCAATTGATGGAGTGCAGTAATTGTACATCCAACGGGTAAGGTTTTTTCGCGGCCGAAGAAACAGGTCTGCTTCGACACACCGAACCTTGGAAGGCTGCTGTGGAAACCATGATGGCAGAGGTCTGGCCTCGCCGGCCAACGGTGCCCCACTCGCTAACGGCACAGGCCATCGGGTAAGTATTTTCTTCAACAGCGTCTACTTAGATACGGATAGATATCAACATCTTACAATAAACGGTAAAGCCCAATGTTTTCCCTCTCAATGCATCCAGCATCCTCCAGCTTTATAGCAACATTCAACCTCAATGCCGTAACATACCATGACACCATCCAGGCTGAGACACTCTCCAAAAGTACAAACTACTTCCATGCACAGTCCACACTCTGCCCTGCCCCCACCCTGCCATGTGAACTCCAGCCGCCCCAAGGCCAGTGCCAGGTCCCCGGCATGGACGCTGCAAGCACTGCCATTGTCCAATCAACGCAGCACGTGCCACCTCAGGTTCCCAGATCGGGGAAGACTCCAAGTGGAGTTGTCCTTTTGAGTCCAGCTTGTTAACAACAACTTGCCTTGGGAAGCTGGGAAGGCATCAAATCAGTCAACTCGTGACAAACATGGCAATTCACTGTTTCAAGATTTTTGATCAACGTATCTATCTGTAAACGTTCCAATTCCAATTCCATATCATAGACTAGGTATTTTCGGACGAACCTCTTAACATATTAGTAAAATGTTAGAAGATCCTAATTATGTTGAGCCATCGTCAATGGAAGATATAGCAATACTTCGTAAGAGAACACAATCTCAGCCTTGCATCAACAACCCACGTTGAGACCTGCCTGCCTTGTTGCATACATGTGGTTAAGACTCAACAACTCAAACCCCACAGCAGTATCCAAGACTAACCACCAATTCCATGCACCAACTAGCTAAAGGACGACAGGCGATGAAGATGATAAATCCATAACAAGTGAATAACCATTTTGCCTGCATCGAAATTGCTGTGGTATCAAAATCATGCAGGCCAAACTGACCAAACACAACACAACAGCAATAAATCACAACTGAGAGTAACTCACAACGGACCAAAACACAACACAACAGAAACAGACAGTAAATCACAATAAAACAACTAAACACACGGAAAGCGGGGGAAAAAATGACAAAAATACACAACTATGCTTAACAACCCTTCCTATGCACGCGCCCATGCTTGTTTAAAGAAAAGGAAACGAATAACCCGCCTGCCTGTCCGCCTGCCCGCTATCATCCATGCCATGCACGCCATGCATCATCATCATCATCATCATCCATTTAACCCCCCCTACCCCTCTCCCCCTATGCCCCCCCCGTCAAGGTAAAGTCAGCCCCCTAAGCAGCAACAGCCTCAACAGGCGCCGCCGCCAGCTTAGTAGCCACAAACACCTCCTCAGCCGTGCGCTTGACAATACCGCCTGTCACCGGCAAGTTGGTGCAGTTCTCGAGGTACAGATCGACCTCGCGTGCGGCCTGGCGACCTTCGTTGATGCCCCTGTCATGGTATGTTAGCATATCATTCTTGTTTTCCTTTCGTTGTTTTGGTCTTGCTAGTTAGACCGAGGGGGGGACATACCAAACAATCAACGACTGACCCCTACGGCAATCACCCGCCGCAAAGATCCCCTCCACATTCGTAGCATACTTCCCAGGAGCCGTCTTAACATTCTTCCGCGGGTCCTTCTCAATATCCTCGCCCAAGACACGAGCCTCGGGACCCAAGAACCCCATAGACAGCAGCACCAGATCAGCAGGGAAAAACTGCTGCGATCCCTCAATCTTATTCATATCCCACCCGCCCGTGGCCGACCGCGTCCAGTCAACGCGCACGGTATTGATCCCCTTGACCTTCCCACTGCCGTCGTCGACAAACTCCTCCGACATGATGCAGAACTCACGCGGGTCCTTGCCCATGTGCTGACGCACCTCAGTGTGACCGTAATCGACGCGGTAGATGCGTGGCCACTGGGGCCAGGGGTTGTCGCTGGCGCGCTCCGGGGGCGGCTGGGGCAGAAGCTCGAAGTTGATGACCGACTTGGCGCCGTGGCGTACGGATGTTCCGATGCAGTCGTTGCCGGTGTCGCCGCCGCCGATGACGACAACGTTCTTGCCGCGGGCGGAGATGTAGGAGCCGTCTTCGAGCTCGGAGTCGAGGAGGGATTTGGTGTTCTTGTGCAGGAACTCCATGGCGAAGTGGATGCCTTCGAGGTTGCGGCCCTTGATGGGCAGGTCGCGGGCGACGGTGGCGCCGGTCGCGATGATGACGGCGTCGTTCTGGGCCTTGAGGTCTAGCAGCTGGACGTTGCCGGCTTCGCCGACGGCCACGCCCGTCTTGAACTGCACGCCTTCGGCGGCCATGAAGTCGGTGCGGCGCTTGACGATGCGCTTGTCGAGCTTCATGTTGGGGATGCCGTACATGAGCAGGCCGCCGAGACGGTCAGCGCGCTCGTACACGGTCACGGTGTGGCCGGCCTTGTTGAGCTGGTCCGCGGCGGCTAGACCGGCAGGGCCGGAGCCGATGATGGCGATGTTCTTGCCGGTGCGCACCTTGGGCGGGTTCGGCACCATCCAACCCATCTCAAAGCCGCGGTCGATGATGGCGCACTCGATGGACTTGATGCCGACGGGGTCCTCGTTGATGCCCAGCACACAGGCGCCCTCGCAAGGGGCCGGGCACACACGGCCGGTGAACTCGGGGAAGTTGTTGGTCATTAGCAGGCGGTCGAGGGCGTCGCGCCACTGGCCGGCGAACACCAGTTCGTTCCACTTGGGGATGATGTTGGAGATGGGGCAGCCCGTGTCGGACTGGCAGAAGGGCACGCCGCAGTCCATGCAGCGCGCCGACTGGTATTTGAGCTCGTCCTGGTCCAGACGCTGCGACAGCTCGGCCCAGTCCTTGGTGCGCGACTTGGCGCTGCGGTACTTCTCCGACCGCCGGTGGTACTTCATGAACCCGCGAGTCTTGTCCAGCACCAGCGCCTTCTTCTTATCCGCCGAGTCGTCCCGCACGCTCTCCTCGATGTCCTGGAGCTTGTCGCCCTTGTGCTTCTCCTTCTCCTTCTTGACCTCATCTTTCTTGGCCTCCTCCTTCTTAGCCTCCTCCTTACCGCCCTCGGCAATAACGGGGAGGTTGTACTCGGCCCGCTTGGCCTCAGCCGCCTTGGCCGCCTCCTCAGCAAGCACGCGCTTGTAGTCGACAGGCAGGACCTTGACAAACCGGCGCAGAGCGCGGTTAAAGTCAATCAGGATACGGGCAGCCAGCTCGGAGCCGGTGTAGTGGTGGTGGTCCTCAATAAGGCCGCGCACATAGGCCACCTCCTCGGGCTCCTCGATGGGGCCGGCCTCGACCATCTCGGTGTTGAGCTTGGACAGGAAATCCTTCTCAATGTCCAGGACATAGGCAATACCGCCCGACATACCCGCCGCAAAGTTACGGCCGGTGCTGCCGAGAATGAGGACGCGCCCGCCGGTCATGTACTCGCACCCGTGGTCGCCGACACCCTCGACGACGGCCGTGGCACCCGAGTTGCGCACGGCAAAACGCTCGGCCGCCACACCGCGGAAGAAACACGAGCCGGACGTGGCTCCGTACAAGCACACGTTGCCGATCAGGATGTTCTCCTCAGCCTTGAACACGGCCGACCGGGGTGGGTAGATGATCAGGCGACCGCCGGACAGGCCCTTGCCGACGTAGTCGTTGGCATCGCCCTCGAGCTCGAGCGTGACACCGGGGGCCAGGAAGGCACCAAACGACTGACCAGCCGAGCCCTTGATGTTAACGTGGACGGTGTCTATCGGCAGGCCGTCCTGGCCGTACCGCTTCGAAATCTGGTACGAGAGCGACGTGCCCATGGCCCGGTCGGTGTTGACAATGTCACACTCGATGCGCGACGGCAGGCCCTTGTCGAGGGTCAGCTCGGCCTCCGAGATCAGCTTGTTGTCCAGCCGGACGTAAAGACGGTGGTCCTGCTTGCGGACATTGAACGTGGCGACTCCCGGGCGCAACTTATGGGCGGGCGTCAGGATCAGCGACAGGTCAATGTTGGCCGTCTTCTTGCTACGGATGTCGTCGCGGATCTTGAGCACCTCAGCGTGACCAATCATCTCGTTGACCGTGCGGAAGCCCAGACGGGCCATGATGGCGCGAAGCTCGTTGGCGACGTAATAGAAGAAGTTGATGACGTGCTCGGGCGTGCCCGTGAACTTCTTGCGCAGCTCGGGGTCCTGCGTGGCGATGCCGACGGGACAGGTGTTGAGATGGCAGCGCCGCATCATAATGCAGCCCAAGGCGATCAAGGGGGCCGTCGCAAAGCCCCATTCTTCGGCGCCCAGCAGACAGGCGATGGCCACATCACGGCCGGTCCTTAGCTGACCGTCCGTCTGAACCACCACACGGCCACGCAGGTCGTTGAGCACCAGCGTCTGGTGCGTCTCGGCCAGGCCCAGCTCCCACGGGAGACCCGCGTACTTGATGCCCGTCCAGCGCGACGCACCGGTACCACCGTCGTGACCCGAGATGAGGATATGGTCGGCCTTCGCCTTGGCCACACCAGAAGCCACGATACCCACACCTGTCTCGGACACCAGCTTGACCGACACACGCGAGCGCGGGCTCGAGCACTTGAGGTCGTAGATGAGCTGCTTCAGATCCTCGATCGAGTAGATGTCGTGGTGCGGCGGCGGGGAGATCAGACCGACGCCGGGGGTCGAGTGACGGGTCCGTGCAATCGATTTGGACACCTTGTGGCCCGGAAGCTCACCACCCTCGCCGGGCTTGGCGCCCTGCGCCATCTTGATCTGAAGCTCGTCCGAGTCGGCCAGGTACGCCGACGTCACGCCAAAGCGGCCCGAGGCAACCTGCTTGATGGCCGAGCGCATCGTGTCGCCGTTGGCCATGCGCTGCGAACGCTCAGCGTCCTCACCACCTTCACCCGTGTTGGACTTACCGCCCAGCCTGTTCATAGCAATGGCGAGCGTCGAGTGCGACTCCATCGAGATGGACCCGTACGACATGGCACCCGTGCAGAAACGGCGCACAATCTCGGTCCACGGCTCGACTTGGTCGATCGGGATGGCCTCGCAGTCCTCGAACTTGAAGTCGAGCATGCCACGGAGCGTGCACGATTTGATCTGCTCGTACTCAGACTTGGAGTACGCCTCGTACGATTTGTCGTTCTTGTTGCGGACCGCATCCTGGACATTGGCAATCGACACGGGGTCGTTGACGTGTGCCTCGCCGCCGTCACGCCAGTGGTACTCGCCCGACTCGGGGAGCCCGGCAACAGACACCGTGCCGCGCGAAGGGAACCCACGCTCGTGAAGCCGGAACGCATCCTCCGCAATCAGCTCAAAGGTCACACCTCTGATGCGCGAGGCCGTACCGCGGAAGCAGCGGTCGACGACACTGTCATCTACACCGAGCGCCTCGAAAATCTGCGCGCCCTTGTAGCTGGCAAGCGTCGAAATACCCATCTTGCTCATGACCTTGAGGATGCCACCATCACAAGAGTGTTTGTAGTTGTGGATCAGCTCCTCGTCCGTCAGCTTCCGCTTGATCAACTTCTCGCGGTTGAGCTTCAGGATGCACTCCATGGCCAGGTAGGGGTTGATAGCGTCCACGCCGTAGCCGAGCAAGACACACATGTGGTGCACTTCGCGGGCCTCGGCCGTCTCGACCACCAGCGCCGCCATGGAACGCCACTTGTTCGCAACAAGATGGTGATGCACCATGCCCGACGCAAGCAGAGCTGACACAGCGACACGGTCCTTGGAGGTGTTGCGGTCGGAGAGGACAATGACGCGGTCGCGGGCCTCGATGGCCGCCGTGGCCTCGTCGCAGATGTAGTCGAGGTGCTTGATGTAGCCCTCGATCCCGTTCGCCTTGGGGAAGGTGATGTCGATGGTCTTGACCGTCCAGTCGGGGTGGTGGGTCGACATGTTCTTCACCGCGTTGAACTCCTCGATGGACAGGATGGGGCTAGGCAGAAGTAGCCGGCTGCACTGGGTCGCGTCCATCTCGAGGAGGTTGCCCTGCGGGCCGACGTAGCACTCCAGCGACATGACGATCGACTCACGGATGGGGTCGATGGGCGGGTTGGTGACCTGCGCGAACAGTTGCCGGAAGTACTCGTACAGCAGCTTAGGGGCTTCCGACAAGCACGCCAGGGGCGCATCGTTGCCCATGGAGCCAAGGGCCTCCTTCTCGTCCGAGGCCATGGGGGCAAGCAGCAGGCTGACTTGCTCAAAGGTGTAGCCGAAGGCGTGCAGCAGGGGGTCTTCCTGGAGCTTCGACTCGGTGGGCTTGGCAGCCAGGACAACGGACTTGTCCTCCGCGACCTTGCTCAGGACAGTGGGCATGGTGAGCAGGTTCTCGTCCAGCCAGGCCCTGAAGTCATGGCGGCTCGAGACAGCAGCCTTCAGCTCCTTGTCGTCGATGATGCGCCCGGCCTTGGTGTCGACGAGCAGCATCTTGCCGGGCTGCAAACGGCCCTTCTGCACGATCCTCTCGGGGTCGACGGGGATGGTTCCGACCTCCGAGGCACAAATGATGCGGTCGTCGTCCATGACGTAGAAACGGCAAGGGCGGAGACCGTTACGGTCCAAGTTGGCACCGCAGAAACGGCCATCAGCAAAGGTGAAGAGCGCAGGGCCGTCCCACGGCTCCATCTGGCACGCAGCCCACTCGTAGAATGCCGCCTTCTTGGGATCCATCGCCGCGTTGCCTTGCCAGGCCTCGGGGACCATCAGCATCACGGCCTCGGGCAGCGAGAGCACGCCGTTGATGGTCAGCAGCTCCAACACGTTGTCGAAAGCGGCCGAGTCGGAACCGCCGTCTTCCACCACAGGGTAGAGCAGCTCGAGCTCGTCGCCGAATACGTCGGACTGCATCACGCCTTCACGGGCGCGCATCCAGTTCTTGTTTCCGCGAAGCGTGTTGATCTCACCTAGAAAGAGGGGGCGCGTAGTTAGCATTTCCCTTGTTTGATCTCGAGAGTGTTCTACAGAGCCTCTACTACTAACCGTTGTGAGCGGCCCATCGCAAGGGCTGGGCACGATCCCAGGACGGGAACGTGTTGGTGGAGAAGCGGGAGTGCACGAGGGCAAAGTGAGCCTCATAATCGGCATTCACCAAATCGTGGTAGTATTGGTACACCTGAACCGGCGCCAGCTGTCCCTTGTAGACCATGTTCTTGTTCGACAGGGAGCAGATGTAGAACCAGTTCTGAAGCCCCACCGTCTGGGTCGCCCGCTTCCGGAGAACGAAGAGCTGCCTCTCAAACAGCTTCTCGTCAAACTTCTCGAGGTCCGCCGCCTCGGGAGCGTTGGTCGCGCCATACGCAGAGCGCAGCACGACAAAAGGCTGGAGGATAGTGGGTTCGCGCGAAGCAGCAGCAGGGCCAAGGAGCGTAGAGTCCACGGGGGGCTCTCGCCACCCCAGAACCCTCAAGCCCAGTGATTCGGCAATATCTTCCAACTGCCGCTTGGACTCCTCCAGCGTCTCCGCGTCGGGCTTGAAGAACAGGTTCCCCACGGCATACTGGCCGAGAGGAGGCAGCTTGATTCCCTGGTCCCGCTCAAAGTTCTTGATAAAAAACTTGTGGGGGATCGAGGTCATCACACCCGCACCATCACCGTCTCGCGCGTCTGACCCCACGGCACCACGGTGGGTCATGTTGCATAGAAGGTTCCGCGCTGTTCATGGGGTTAGAGTTCGGCCATCTTCATTTGAGAATTATGTAGTCAACACATACCATCGCTAACAATCTTGTGGCTTGGCTTGCCCTTGATATGGCTACAAAATCGTTAGCATAATACCACTTAGACCGGTAGACTTGAGCTTAACACTTACCAAGCAAAGCCGACACCACAAGCATCCTTCTCAAGGGACGGGTCATACAACCCCCTAAATAAGAGTGAGCAAAATGCCCATCAATGAACGGATAACTCGGGAGCTCAACGAGACCGAAACATACTGCTTCACGGGCAGAGCCCCCGCCCAGGAGGAGTTGTTCTCCGACTGGTATTCATAAGGATGGTATTGCTCGGATTCAGCATCCAGGTGCAGTTGTCGGTCATCAAAATCGTCGGTGATCTTGACAGCACCCATGCTAGGCAGGCTTCTCAGTGATTACCCGCGTGGGAAATGTTGCCAATGCGCTCAGTCGAACTTGGCTTTTGCGGGCCGGCGAACGGATGAGATGCCGAAGTGGCTTTGGGAGTGAGGCAATCTGAAGATTGAGAGTGGTTAGTGGAATGTTAAGTATAATGGCAAGCACTTGATGAGTCCAAAGAGGCGAAGTAATTTTCCAGGTCGGTTGGCGCCCAAGATGATGACGTGGAGTCCAAGGTTTAGGAATGGAAGAGACTAGGCGCTATCCTGTGGTCGTGGGGGACTACTTTGTAAGAACCAGTCGGACGACGGAAAACGACTCGCATGGACGCAAACTCAGGACGAGATATCCATTGTTATCCGGGAGCTGCCCCGGCATGAGCGCACACTCATCTATGCCCGACCCAAATCGATAGGCCGAATGGCTCAATCTAGAAGCCCGGAAGCCCGGGAACCACTCTCAGCGGAGGAGCAAAATGCAATTGCAGCCCGATCAAGCAGCGTTGATTGTTCCCCCAACCGCTGCAGCTGCCCCCCAAACCCACACAGGAGAGCAAGTTGCACATTGCTGTCTGGCTCGCGTGCCACTTTGCTTCCTGTGTGGTCGCATCGGCAAGCCGGCCGCATGCTGCTTGAATGGGTATTCTGATTCTAGCCCTGCGGGTCGCGAAGCGGCAGTGATGCAATGGAAGGGTGGTGTAGCCAACCAATTCCGAATGCGTCTGCTGGGAAACCCCCCCTTTCGACGCGGGATGACGAAAGGCGTGCCGGCTCCGAGCCTTATCGTGCGTCTGCACCCCCGCTGATTAGGGTCTGATGCAACGCCCCCAAAGTACCAGCAGGGCCAATCCCCAATGGAGATGGGACGTGGCGAGGTGTCATTGTCAAAAGCGAACGAACTGATGGCTTCCGATCAGGCTGGCTAGATGCATCACCGGCCGGCGGGTTGTCGGAAGGTGTCGAGAAAGAGGGGTCCGGAGGACCGACCGAGCCGGAGAGGTGAAAGGACGGAAGGGAGGTATGGCCGTTACCCCCACCAAAATTGGAGAAAGTATTTTCGGCAGGGAACAGCACACACCAATTGCAGCAGGAAGTGTTCTGGCCCAAGCAAAATGAACTAAAATGAACTGAGGGCGCTTGAGCACCTGAGCGAGCTTGCGGCAAGTTCCAGTGCAATTGGTAGTGTGCGAGATGTGGTTGTAGTCCGGGAGGAAGGAGTGGGTTAAAATTTTCTGCTCCTTCTTTCCATTGCGGTTGTCAAGACGGTAAGTCGTCGTACATTGGTGATATGTTGAGCTTTGTCCTTGGTATCTCGGTGGCTGAGAGATCGAGGTGGTGAAAGATTGATCCAATGGGAATTTGACGTCGTCAAACAGGCCTTGGTCGAACGGCCATGGTCGCAGTATACGGTCCGCAGGCAACAAGTGCTGGTAATGGGTGATGGTGGAGGGGGTACATGTTCAACAATTACTCACCGATAAACTTGGCTGCGATACTCCCCTCGAGAAGTCGCTTGTGTGCCGATTGCTCCTCTAGAGGTGAATATGAGCAAGATTTCGTAGCCGGAATGGGGGTGCAAAGGCAAGTTGTTGAGGGAAGAGAGAGAGGAAGAAGAAGGGAAGAGGGAAACTCTCGCGGGGAAGGAGTGGCGACCTACTTCTTATGAATGACAGGGTTGGCCCAAGAACACATGCGAATGCAGGAGGGGATCTGCTGTTGGGATGGAGGGATCAATGGGTGGGTTCGGCGTGAATTGGGTTGGGCCAACCAAGTGGCTAAGATGAACAACGGAGTGTGAGAGTGAAGCTGGGAAAAAGAGGGCATGGAACAACTGCCCGCCTTGCTCTGTGGGTTGGTGAAGAAGTGGCATGTGCTGGAGTGAGCGAACTTGGAACCTGGAAGGGCAATGGTGGGGGACTTGGTGGGGAACCCGGCCGTCTCCGGTGGGTGGGTTTCTCTCATGCGTGTATTCATTCAAAGCCATGGTGAATCCCCGCAGTCCCCCGCACAAGGTCGGTGTTTGTTGTGGGCATCTTTCCATTATGGGCTGAGAAACATATTCAGGTTGAAAGTGTTTCATGGCAGGCAAGTTGCATGGTACAGTGGGCGCAGTTCAGATTGTTCTATGAAGGTGTTGGCTACATATTTTGAGGCTGCCATTGTATGTATGTACTCCGTAGTATATCCGTTATCCGTGGTATGTACTCTCCTCTCCGGCTGACCCAAAAACAACAACACAGACAGTGTCCAACTATTGTAAGGAGAAAGAGAAACCTCCCTTGTAGAGGTAGTCGAAGCAGCAACGCCACTGCTGATCTCTCTTTTTCGGAAGAACGGAGTTGCAAAATTCAATCCATACTGGTAAGGACTCACTGGGAACAAGTGGGTGAAGTTGAGGACTGCATGAATACACCCCACATTTGGCCGTAACCTCTCTCAATCCAAAGAAGCTTAGCGCCAGATCCAAGCATCGGCTGCATGCGACAGCACGTTTGAATCCCTGCTGCATTCCCGGGATCACAAAGTTGAACCTCAACCTCCGTGACGTCGTTGCCCAATGAGATTGAGCCTTTTGCTAAGGCAGGCGTGCCGATGTCGCCGGGCGCCAGCTCGGGAGGGGTGTGGAGAAAGCTGTCTCGACCCCGTCTCCCGGGATTCGGGTCGGTCGGTCGCTTTTGTTCTTCGCTTGTGAAGAGAGGTCCGGCGGGTGATAATTTCCAACGGGTAGAGGAGCCCGAAGACGACGAGAATGTGGTTTTCTCGTCGGGTATATTTTCGACGGACGCTGCGGCCAAAATGCCGAGGCCCTCATCGGGGATCTCCACGGCGCATCTCTTGTCGCATTTTCTTCGCTTCCTTTTTCTCCCGAACTCATCGCCTTGGCGAAACGGGATTGCCTTGGCTTCAACGCCTCCCCGAATTTTTGCAGTTTCGAAAGCGGATGAAAAGGGAAAGGCGACACGCGGTGGCGCGGGGGAGTTGGTGAGGGTAGCTGCAACGACCACTCGAAAGGGAAAGCAACCCACAACGTTACCTGTGTCACTCTGGCGCCTGTTGGCCCGAGGGCTTGTTGAAGAGGAGCGCCGAGTCGCCAGCCAGTCGCCCATTAGCAAAGCCTTGTGAAAGGGTGCTGTCAAATGGATTATTCAAGGTGCAAATCCAGTCTGGCCAATCAGAGTATCGATGTTCCAGCCTCACACTCCTTATCTGGCCGCGGGGGGCAAAAGCCTATCAGCATCCAGCCTATGGAAGCATGAGATTATGACAGGGGCGAGAGTGGGACGACTTCGATCGCAGCAAAGCGACGGCACGCACAGAACGGGCTGCGAAGCCAAGAACTCGGCCAGAAACCGAGGAAGAAAACTCCAAGTGGGGTTAAGATCCCGTTTCTCTCATCCCACACTCCCCCCTCCCACGCCCCTCCATTTTCCGAAAGAGGAGTTGTCCGAGGTCGTGGGACATGCAGGTTCAGAACCTTTGGAACGGTTGACTGCGGTGCTAGAAGGCAAGATTCGAGAAGGCAAGTAACTAAGTATGTTTCTCATGCAGAGGGGGATTGGTTCTTCGCGAGACCCGCAAATAGCACCTTCACCCTCACATCACGTCTCAGCATCAGCATGCTCCTCGAATCAGCCCCTCGGACGAAACGACCGAACGGACGGACAGATCTCCCACCACAACCTCGTGCGAACTTCGTGGGGGAGCCTCAAGGAGGGAGGGGGTGTCTGCACGAATAGCACCTCCAATGTCCCGTGTCTTGGCCCCTTCAACGTCCGCATCTGCCTGCAACCCTCGGCGAACTCCACCTTCAAAAATCGTCCGACACTGGCTTGACTGGGCAGCAACAGCCAGAGTGAGTCCTCTCGCAAACCTCCTGGATCCAGTCCCGGGCCATCAAAGGGGGGCGAATTGTCCCGACCGGTATCGGCGTCCCCCTTCCGAAGTCTTGGGCAGCTCCCAAGACAATTCCGCGTCAGCTTTATTACTCGAACTGGCGATCACAGCCCGTGGTGAAAGATCATCAACGGCCTGCTGTCCTACCAATGTTGACAACACAGAAACGAGGCCTGCTCAACCCCTGGGGAGGCTTGCAGTGGCTTCACTGTTGGGGTGTGGGGAACGCCGCGTAGGTTGTTGTAAAGTGTCACAGCAGTGAGATTATTAGTAACAAAGCTCGTCTCGCACCACAACCCAGGGCTGGTGACCGCAACCGAACCGGCGTCATACTCGGTGTTGGGAGGTCCAAGGAGGAGAACCCGGGACCTTTTCTCCCGAAAAGTCCCGACTTATGGATCCCTTAGCGTGGGTGGGCACGAAAACTGAAGAGCAACACCCACACAACACCTTGTCGTATTGTCTCGAAGTAACAGTTTCCGAAAAGAAATGCAGGGTGGAAGAGCAAGGCTTGAAAAGAGCGACGTGGCAATGGAGAAAGAGTAATAATTACAAGGGAGAGGAGAAGAACCAACATCAATTACCTCACAGAAACTCAAATTGTCGGGTGTTTTCGCGGGCTCTGCACCCCCTGCCATGTGCGAGCCAACAGATGGGAATTGTGAATGTCATGTTGAGTCGAGAAGATTCAGCGCCTCCAAGCAGGTAACTGGCCAGGAAGACAAATGTTGGACACATATCCTGGTACTGCTTTGGACAGACAGCAATCCAAACTCGGCGGTCTCAACAGAATATGTACTCCGTAACCCAGGCTCAGGATGAAGTTATACCCGGGGTTAGGGGGGTTTGTTGAATATTATCGCGCTTCCATGTGGTTATTGCGGGCTTACTCGGACAACAGCAAAACGTACTTCCGATTTGACACTGACATTTGACATTTGACGAGACAAGCGTTGGACTTGAGCAAGTCCACGGAGTTTTTCTTTTCCTTTTTTTTTGTCAAACGACGGACCCTGCTCGCTAAAAGCTTGGCGTACCGGGATGCTAATGCACGGACCGTATCGAAGAAGCCCAGTGCGGGGAATGGTTTAAACCAATTCGAAAACGGAGAGCGTGGTTTCTGCCGAGACATGCATGTGTTTCGGGGTTCGAGCTTTGGGCCAGACGCGACTTTCACACACACACACCGCGTCAAGGGTTTCCCAAAGACGTCATCGTACACTTTTTGCTGTATTGCGCGCAACCACACACAACCAATCCTAGGACGAGCTCAATCCTAAGCCGAGCTCTTCGTCTGCAAGGGAAGCCGAAGTCGACCGCAGGCAGCGGGGAGGACAATTCTTCGAAGTAACAAACGTTACCCCACCTCGAGTCGAGTTGTAGTACACCATGTTTTCCATGCTTCCGGACCTCACTCCGCGGGATGTACGAATCCCCACCACTACCACCCTGATAGATTTCCGCTAACTCCAGTCAAAACCAACAGTCCCATTCCCTCTGGTACACCTCCCGCCGCAACCCCCTCCCCCCTTTCTACACCGCCCTCGACTCCTCCCACACCCTCTCCGACGGCACCACCCACCACCCAACCACCACCGGCGGCCCTAACCCTACCAACACAACCCCCAACCCAACCCAAAACACCCCCGCACCACCAACCCAACAAACCACCACCGGCGCCGGCGGAAATGGCGGCGGCCCGAACTCACGCCAAAACAGCGCCCACTCCGCCAGCACCATAATCGAGCGTTCCGCCCTCGGCCGTCTCCAAGCCGACGAAGCCCTCCTCGCACGACGGCGCACAGCCGTGTGTAATCTTGGAAGCACGTGGTTGAAGCCGATCGGGGTGACTAAGACGCTGTTTCAGATGCGTGAGGAGCGGCGCGAGGCGGAGGAGGTGGCGGAGGCGTTGAGACGGGAGATGTTGGTGCAGGAGTTGGCGGATGCGGAGGCGGAGGCTGCTGCGGCTGCTGTGGGTGGGGAGGAGGGTGAAGGGGTAGCGGGGGGTGGGGAGGATGAGGATATGATGATGATGGGGGAGGGGGAGGGGGAGGAGGGTGGGGGGGAGAGGGATTTGGATGCGGATATTCCGGATGAGGATGCCGGGATGGGGTTTGGGTATGATGGGATTAGTGATGATGATGAGGAGGAGGAGGAAGAGGAGGAAGAAGATGAGGAGGATGACGAAGAAGAGGAAGAGGAAGAAGAGGAGGACCTAAGCGAGGATGAAGTAGAGCGACGACAAGAGATTGCGCGGATCCAAGCACGAGAAGAGCGCATGCGCGAAATCAGAGAGCAAAACGACGCCCAGCTCCGCCGATCCGACGACGTGTTCGACTTCGACGAGGAACCGAGCGAAGAGGAACGCAGCCAGATGCTGGACGAAGAAGACCTCATCCGAGGCGGAAATGTAAACGTGGCAATGGGCTCGCAGGTCCAGCCCCCAGCGGGCGGGATGAGCGGTCTCGACATGGACATGGAGGCGGACCTGGACGGCGAGATCCCGGAGGCGGATGCCGGCGGCTATGAGCACACGGACTCCGAGGCCGAGCTCGACAGTGAAGGGGATTTGCACGATCTCAGCTATGCGCGCAGCGCTCATGTCATACACGGGAGGAGAAGCAGCCCGCGACGGCGGAGTGCAGCGCCAAGATCGAGCCTGGATATCAGTGGGCTATTGGACGGGAGCAGTATGATAGGGAGCAGTCCACAGATGCGACGGAGTCACTACTAGAAGCGAGGGGTAGGGAGATTTTTTTTTGGTGAAGCTTAGTTCACTCGACAGCATGATTGATACCCGCATAGTTATGGCGTTCTGGGGACGGTTGTAAAGGCTATTGTATTCTGATTCATTACGCCTGGAATGACAGGGTGTATGAGAGATAAAAAATTCATGTACAACATTAAAATATCCGTATCAAGTCAAAAGGCAACCCCCATTCATGGCCATCATGTATGGCGAGGTGTGGTGGTACAGCATCGACATCATGCCAGCCCGTCGTTATTCCAAGCAAACCAAGCCAAGTCAGACACGCCTCCATGATCAAACTCCAAGCGCCGTCACCCGAGGTCATTCGGAAGGGACCATCTCCTCTGCGGGTAATCAAAATCCGATTTAGTTCCCCGCGGTCCTCAGTCTCGTCTTCTCGTCGTCTCGCCGGCCCCTTAAAACAACCAGACGTAAACGAACAGGAAGATGACGGCCGCAAAGAAGGCAAGCCACACCCTCCAACCCACACCAGTGCGCTCAGCCATGACGAGCATCCTGTTCATGGTCCGGCCCACACGCAGCCGTGTCTGGTCGAAGCCCTCGTTCATCTTCTCGGCCAGCGCGGACGAGTCGCGGATCTCGTCGCCAATCGCCACGGTCATCTACAATATACTGTCAGCAGGTGTGCCCCAACAACAACCCTAAGAGAGGGTAGGGGTGTTCAAGGCGGGAAAGCTGACATCTTTCAACAACCGGACCTTGCCCAGGATCCCGTCCACCTGCTGATCGTTTTGGCTCTCAAGCTCGTTAAGCACCGCGTCGCTGTACTGCCCCCTAACAACCACACGTGTCAGCACCCGTCTACTCTGCCCACCCATAGGTTCAAAACTCCCCAACCCCCCTCCAAACCAGAAAAAAGGACAAAACATACTTCCGATTCGGCGTCGCCGGCCTAAACCCAGCACTCCCAACCCCAACTCCCAAATGACTGCTCCCGCTCGACCCTACGCCGCCCCCATTTGGTTGATACCCGCCATACCCATACCCGCTCCCACTGCCATTGCCCCCGTATGGTGATTGTTGTTGTTGGTGTTGTTGTTGTTGGTGGAGTTGCCGGCTCGGACTGGCGCTGACGTTGCGGCTTGCGCCGCCGGTGTAGCCTTTGAAGAGATCGCTGCGCGAGTCGCGCTGGTGGAGGGAGGAGGGGAATCTGTGGGGAAGAGGGGTTGTTAGTCAGGTGTTTCGTGTTGTTGTTGTTGTTGTTGTCGTTCTTGGACTAGGGCTGTATGCGAGAGTGGGAGATGCGCTGCTGGGGAGTGGAAGCGGGAGTGGGTGTTGCGACATGTGGGCGAGTGGCGATGATTCGTGGCACATTTGGATGATATGGTTGTTGCTTCGTTGGGCTGCGGGCACTTCGGGTACAGTTTTGTGTTGATGTCGGTTTTGAAGTCCTCGCGCTGTGGTGTGCATATAGCTCCGGAGCCGGTTTCGCATCATGCAGCAGTCGTGGTGTCGTGCATTCCCATCTCCCGCATTGCGCTTCGATCGCATGACGATCTGAAGGAGGCCCAACAAGCCAAGAACCACCAAGACAAACTCACCTTGAAGCCATGTTGAATATGGTTTTAGAAAAAATAAACTGGCACCCAGCCTATGGCTTTTCCATGGCGCGCATGCAAAAGAAAAAGAGAGATGAAAGAGCAAAGCAGCGACAAGGGTCTCGAGCCTTTGGCGGAGTCTGGTTCTTTTTGAGTTGATGATGATGTGGACTCCTGGTCACAGGTCACAGGGAACAGCGGCCCAGTTTCCAGGTTCAGGCTGCACACAGCAGCGGATTGCCGACTGCGCCCGGCTGGCCAGACTGTTCGCTCCAGGTGTCAAGAAAATTTACGGCGTGCAGATTGGTCAATTGCCCATCAGCCCGTCAGGGGCAACGCAACGTTGTGCTCGTTCTGTGGGTGGCCGATCGCGAATCTGCGCCCAAGAAAAAAAATTGATGTTACCAATCTAGGAGATGGGCCCCTGACTTCATCTCCTGGATTGGGTGGGTATGGGACGAACCACGGACTCCCCGTCAGTTATGGGCGGGAGGGAGGACACCAAAACACCACAGGGAGTCCGGAGAGGAACAGACGGCCGAGAGAGCCCAACGCTGCCTTGCAGATGCATTACAGGGACGGAGCACGCAGCAGATAATCACACAGAGAGTACAGGCCGATGTCATAGCTTTTCAAATGTAAATGATTTGGTCACCAAGGCAACTACCAGATCGTAAATAGGTACCCTTGAATGCAACCAGATCCGTTACGGGCGAGTTCCCAAAACGGGCCGTCTCGCAAGCCGCCAAAACATTCCGACTTTGAGCATCCTCCAAAACCAGCCGAGTCCCACGAGAACCCAACATGGAGAGGAACACGCCAAAAACCATTCATCATATTCATGTTATTCATGTCCCATTCATCGTGATTTTAAGCCGTAGTAGCGGTCTCCACGTAGCCGACCTTCTCAACCTTGCTGGTAGTAGTCTCGGCCTTCTCCACCTTGCTCGCAGCCTCCTCCGCTTTAGCAGCCTCCTTGCCGCCGTCCTCGACCTTGTCGGCGGAGCGGGCAACTTCCTCAACATCCTTGGTCGAAGACTCCTAGTCCTCGTCCATGTTGTTGTTGTTGTTCTCGTTACCGTCAACAAAGTCCTCGTCGTCGTCCTCGTCGTCATCGTCGGCCGCCGGGTTCTCCTGGGCGGCCTTGGCGAAGTCAATCACCTTGCCGCGGGTGCGGCGACCGATGACATTGTCGATGTCGATCTCTTCCATGTTGTCGTCGTCAGCTGTAGGCGGGAGAGTTAGTCAGTCGTGACGCGCCAAATTGTCGTTTTGTTTGAAGTGGAGTGTTCTGCGCATACCAGCCTCGGGCTCCTCCTGTTATTGGGTGTTAGCGATATTTGTTCTTGTTCTTCTTAAGTGCCTGCATGGGATGCAGCTATGTGTGCGAAACTTACATCGCCCTCCTCATCCTCATCGTCGTCGTCATCATCGTCGACCATCGAGGCGTCCTCGGCGTGCTGGTCAGCCGGAGCAGCCTTGCCCTTGCCCTTGGAGTCGGTCGCGGGGGCAGCACCCGTCTCGGGCTGGGTAATGTCCATGGCGTCAGAGTTGTGGTCGGACATATTTGCGGTGGTGCGTGGTTATAGGTTTGTTGTTGAGTTGTTTTGGTGGTGAAAAGGAAATCGTGAATCGCAACGCACGGGGTCGGTGTGTTTGTTTGTCGAGGGAGGGGGGGAGGGAAGCAGGCGAAGAAGTAGGACGCCAGGAAGGTGCTCGATTCTGAAATTCTGACCCACCCCCCCACCAAGCACCGCTGAGCTGTAATGTGGGGTCAGTCAAACGGGCCGTTACCATTGGCAACCAGCTGACATGGGTCTAGCCCAGCTTGTCTGGTTCCAGGAGAAACTTGACGATGAAGGGAATGGAGCTGTTAGGCATCGCGAAAATGAGGAAGGAACCGAGAAAAAGAGAAGCTCTCCAGCTCTTCCAGGGAATACAAAGGAGAACGAGAGGCATAGAGTAGGCAGGAGCGTCAAGGGCAGGTCAGGAAACGCTTTCAAAAGTATTCTTCACGCTAGATTTTATACAATTTAAAACATTATACTCAGCGAACAGCCCAATTCCCCTTCTAATTATTACTCTATTTCTGCTCACTTGCCCCAGAAATGGACAAAATCACACCGATAGCCAACACCCACCAGTACCTACACAAACCACATGTTAGCAAACCAACCCCGTAAAATACCCCGTAAACCTCCCCCCCCCTCCCCCCCCCCCCCCCCCCCCGAGATAACGAGTGAGAAAGAAAGAGAAAAACTTACTTCTGCAAAAACGACTTCTCCCCCGCCTCCGGCACCTTCCTGCCCCCCTCCCCAAGCACCACCGGCTTCCCCAGCGCCGGCTGCGCGCCCGCCGCCGAAGCCACCACCACCGCCTGCGGGCCAAAATCCCTTGTCACGCCCGCATCAATCGCCACGCCCCGGCACGTCACACCCAGTACCTGACCACCGCCTTCCTCCTCACTGCCACCGCTGACAGTCACCAAAAACCGCGGCGCGTAGCCCTTGGCAAAGTTGTCTGCTGATGCTAGGGACGTGGAGGATACCCAGGTTTTGGTTGCGGGGGAGTACAGGCCGATGCGGACTAGGAGGTTCTTGTCGTCGTCTCGCCGTTCTGACCCCTCATCCCCGTCGGCCGCGTCCTCGTCCTCCGCATCCTCATCTCCACTCCCCGACCCCAACCCAAACAAATCCGGCGCAGAATACGAAATCACCTCCGCTTCTATCCCAGCCACGGCGGCCGCTGCTTCGAGCTTCGCTTGTTCGTTGGTGTCGTCATGGGAGAGGACGGGGATGGCAATTTCGGCGAGGAGGGCTGGGGCGGGTGGTGGGTGGTTGTTGTTGTTGGTTTTGCCGTTGAGAGGTTGGATGTAGACGGCGGCTGTGCGTGTTGTTGTGTCGCTGTTCGCGGCGAGGGCGAGGGTGCTGCTGCCCGCGAGCAGGGCGGGCAGGAGGGTGAGACGCATTGCTGTTTTTGAATCGCGTTTGTCCGTTTCTCTAATGGCGTAATTGGCGACTTCAAAGGGGAATCGAGAGACTGCTTCGTGGTTCCGGTGGTGGGAGGATGGTGAGAGGATGGAGTTTGCGATTGCAATTGCCAACGCGGACCTTGCGAGGTCCAAAGAAGCTCCAGTGCAAGGTTGCTCTGGGCCGCTTGGCGAGCTGGGGAGCTTGGCCCACTGCACTGCACCATTGACAGGAGGGTTCTGGACGCTGTGGCACCACCAATCCACTCTATCCAACAGAACAAGCACACTGAAATTGAGTTACATCTCGAAGATAACGGAAAGCTGCCTGAATAAATGTGGCGAGTGTGTGTTTTGGGAGCCCGAGGTACAATGAGTTTGAAGGCTTCAGGTTGGATGCAAAGTCTAAAATCAGTATTTACAACGGCCCGGGCCCTGAAGAGGACAGGAACCTTCAGCCTCGAAGCATCATCACAAGGTCCTAAAAAGAGTGTAACAACGCTGCAAACTTTCAAACTACGGGGACTATCCCCATGGTATCTCCTCCAAACTCTATGTACACATATGTGTCCCATTTCTCTTTCTACCGTTCAGTCCATGTCCATGTTATCCCTCCCACATGCCCCTAGGTAGTCCTGTCAGTGTCGGGTTGCCTTTCCCCGATTCCGAAACCGAGAAGAGATGTTGTACGAGTAACAGCAATTCCAACCAAACTCCATCCCATGCCCCCCCTTCCCCCTTTCCTGTCCTACCCATCCCGTCCGTTCCAAGGTTTCAGGCACATGAATCCGGGAGTTTTTACTTTTTGAGTACTCTGACGAACACTACCCCAACCTCGTGGTGAAAATGCCGATTATTGAGGCACTGGGTGTAATCCATTTTCTTTCTTCATATAATTCTCATTGATTTGATCTGCTAGGCGCCGGTTGGTGACGGTCGCCCGCTCGGGGTGAGCCCATTCTCAGAGGCAGAGCCATGCGCATCTCCAGTGGTATCATCATCATCTAGCTCGTCGCTTTCGTCGAGGGCATCACTCTCGCCACTTCCCTCGTTAGTTTCGGGCGCTTCAAGCGTGTAGCCGGGACAGCGTTCGACAAGGCCCTGGTAGTAAGCCACCAACACTTCCGGGTTGGGCACAATCTTCCAGTCGACCCGGTGGAGGAACTCGAGCTCCAGTAGCTTGAGCTCGGCGACCTTAATGCCGCCGACACAGGCATACGTGGAGTTGTTCCAAAATGCGTCCGAGAGTCCCTTGGCCGCGACCGTAGCGGCGGTAATCAGGAATCGGTGGACGGTGAGCGTGTTGATGGTGAAATCGGGGTAGAGCGCGCAAAGTCGGTCGATGTAGTAGACCATGGAGAGGAGGAGGGGGGGAGTGAGAGTCGCGTGTTTAGCGAGGCGGTGAAGGTAATCCAGCACTGAAATTCCCGGTGCCGTTCTACAATCCAGCGTTAGTCGCCTTTTTTCTAGACCGAACCCACAACCGGAAAGTAATAGAAGAAAAGAGAGACGTATGAAAAGTTGGACCGTACCGGGAATGAAATCTTGTGAGATGCCCCGATTTGAGGGCAAGGGTATCATTGGTCTCGATAAGTTCGCCGAGCATGTGCGCAATGAGCACGACCACATCTTCGATCGCGCAGAGCTCGTAACGTTGTGGCAGGACCTTTGGTGGTGCGGTATCGGGTTTTGCGCGCTTGGCAATGGTTGAGGGGTTATTTTGGAGCGGCTCGGCGGCGAGGGCGCTTATACTAGCGGGTTCTTGGGAACTCTTTCGCTTAGATGGAGAAGTTGGGAGAGACGGCGCATCGATAAACTGCTTCGACCCGGAAGAAATCGGTTTGTGTGGCCGCAGGCCCGGGTGCGCGGCGTTGACGGGCCGCTCTTCTGGGGCGGCCATTGGACTCCGGGCCTTGGTGGTTATGGTGTGATTATCGGGTTTGCTGGTGGAGATTGGGGTGGTGATTGTCGTCGATGTTGTTGGTGTTGTTGCTGCTGTTGCTGTTGTTGTCGGTGGTACTCGCGGGAGCAATGTGCCAGTGGCATAATCCATAGGCTCCATTGGCGAGTACTGAGTGGCGGCGTCGACGGCTACATATCGCTTCGGCTGCGTTGGTGATGCTCTTGCGGGCGCTGCGGCGGGGAAGTCGGTCGACGGCCGGCGAGACTGGGCAACGGCCGGGAGCCGAGGAGAAGGATATCGCGGCGAGGGCGCAGGAGCATAGTGATGGAAGACCTGAAAGGTGTTCCGCGGTGATGCATTGGCTGGGCTGGAGGAGGGAACGGGAGACCGCGCCAACATCATCCCAAACCCCAAGAATTTCCCTTTTGGAGGGGAACGCGGAGCAAACACCGGAAGCGAGAAGTCGGCGAAGAGAAGTCTTGTGCGGCAAAAGCCCAGCCGGGGTGGATAGTGGGGCAGAGACACTGACCCACTGCAATCAATCCAGGTCGAAGTTCAGTGAAGTCCAGGGCAGTCCAGTTCCCCACAGAGCCAGGGAAGGGCCTGACTGTGCAAGGAGCGAGGTCGCACACACCGGTTTGCTTGCTCGGTGTCCGGAACTAGGTAGCGCGGACTAACCTCAATGCGCCTGCAAAAAGTTCTCCCGTCGAGTTGGAGTGGTTTCGCCGTTGATCTTGGGAGTTGTTACGAGAAGCAGCGATGTTTGAGATACCTTCAGGTAGATTTAATCTCAGGTCTGGTGGGATAGATACTGCGTCGTACCTAGGGACACTTCGTGCAGTACGCAATACCAGGCCGTGGGGCGCTCTGTTGGAACGCACAGGCCGATGGAGACAGTGTAGGCAGCGAATCGGATTTCCTATTCCGGAATCTACGACACCCCGGTTAATGGAGGTTGTCTGTGATCTTTATTTCCGGGCTCGTGGGCGTGGGCGTTGTGGTGTCGCAGATCGTAGTGTTCCACAAGCGAGCTTATTGCGCTGCAACGTCGGGGTTAAACAGTACGGACAAAACACTGCCAACCGCTTGGGAGCAGCACGGCGTCCCTCTTTATACACTCGGGTCGTAACTGATATGGCCGGGGCTGCAGGGCTAGCAAAAAGGGTGTGGTAGGACACGCCTTTGCTGAGTCCGGTCAGCCAAATTTGCCCTTCGGCGATGAGAGCATGCAAAGCCGGTGGGCCGGATCACGTTTGCATTCAAGCGACACCGAGTCACTGGGAGGCATGGGGCCATGAGGGTGTATCGGGAAGACGGTTGCGTGGTCGTGATTGGTGGCGGGGCTTGGCAGAAAACGTGACAGCGGCATTACGGTCCACGGCATCGTAGGAAAATCCATTAACCTTAACGTGAGTGGTCTGCAGCGAGCCGGGTCGATAGCCACCCGTCGGTCGTCAACGGACACCATGTGGCCGCTCCGAGCGCGGCGAGCCGCCCACGAAGACAATGTCAACAGGGGAGCAGAAGAAACGTTGCGGCTGTTTGGTTCAGAGCCTCGCGATTTGCTAGGGCTTGGCGCAATCAGCAGGCGTTGTTTAGGCGGTGGCCATGTCAAAGCGCTGGCGGGAAGGTTTTGTTGACGGCTGGTCGGTCTCTCGAAACGGCAAAGGAAGACGTTGACACCGATCGAGAGACGGGGAATATGGGCCTGTCTTGGTCGTAGCCGACATGGATGGCAGCTTGTCGAGTGCCCACGTGCGAGCACCAAAGCCTAGATTTGGCTTCGATTTCATTTTGATGGCCTTTTCACCGGGAGCATCTTCCTTGTTACCGAGTATGAGTGCCGTGAATTGCATCGTGGTGCGATGTGGTCCGTTCAATCCCACGCAACGAGGGCGAGGAGGACGAGGAACTGTACTTCGTAATACAGTTACACTACAGTTGGAAAGAAGCTTCGATCCTGGGCTTGTGTGAGTGTACTGCGTTGCCTCATTGGGCAGGCAGCCATTCATCTCGGCAGGCACCACCACCCTCGGTGGCCCATGCCGTGTCGTGTAGCTGCAGTGGGGCCGGCTCGCCATCCGCCTCAACGGTCATTGGTCCTAGTGTCGCGCGTCCATCATCCTCAGCGCCGGCATCAACCGAGCAACATCCTAACGGCGACGACAACAGCGACGAATCCGCGCTGCAAGCCGATATCGCACGTATATCCTACCGAATCCGAGCTTCATTACCTTCCGACCGAGAATCCCTGCCGCAAATCAACAAAGCGATCGTTCTGCAAAATTACCAGCCGCAGTGGCGTTTCGTCGAAAACTCAACCCTCACAGCCACTCTTTGACCAACGGATCAACGCATCACGACTTAGCCCCGCCACGATTGACGATAAGCTATTTTTTAGCTTCAACATTACGATCTGTGACCCTCCTAGGAAGCACGTCGATCTCCCCGCAATACTCTCATTTTCCGCTTCCACGCAACGATCAGCCTCTCGCCCAACGATCCCCTCTGTCGTTAAAAGGGCACACTTCAACCTGAGAACAAACACACACCATGGCGAGAGTCCAGGCTCCGCCAATTCTTGCACAAATCCGAGCAGCCAAGACCCCTGCAGAACAAGCAACGGCGTTACGCGCGCTCCGGGATGACATTGTCGGGCACTCCCAGCGCAAAGAGCAATGGGTTCGGGATGGGATTCTGGAGCCGCTCGTCAAGACCCTCGCTGATAATGCTCCATTGCAAAAACGGCCCAGTGGGGGGCCGCAGGTCGAGGTAGATCCAGCTACGGGTCTTGGAGAGGAAGAAACCGTGCGACTGCTGTCGCTACAGCTACTTGCGAGCTTCACATACAGTCAGTGGACCGCGGGATGGGACACCAGGATGTGGCTCAATGACGTGGTTGCTAACTAGACACAGATGGCACCCAGTTTCTCGGAGCCCTAAAAGCTGTCGACATATTATCCGCGCTCATTCCGTTCCTGTCCCCTTCGATAAACAGTCCCCCCGTGGTGTTGTCGGCCCTGCGAACCTTGAGCTCCTTCGGCGAAGCCACACGAATTGCACCCCGAGGTGGCGACGACACAACATATATTGCTGACGCCTTGTTTTCCCCTGGCCCACTTACGTCGCTATGCGATATCCTTTCGCAAACAACACGGGGAAATGTCGTAGTGCGGGAGCAGAAAGAGGTGGTGGGCGACATGATCAGCTGGTTGTGCAAGACACCGGCTCACCAGACCGCTCTGGCGGACTCGGGCGTCCTGGATGCGCTAGCCACCGTACTAGCCAGCTTTGTGGTCGCCAGAGGAGAGGTTATCCCGGGGGCGTTGTGGAGTGGGCAAAGCGACGGTTTGGCCGAGTTGATCCCACCGCCCGCAGACGGACGTGCCGACCTGTCTTCGGTTCTCGAGGCGCTGTCAGCCGTTGTGGCCAACTCACGCTTCCGCGCGTGCCTACTACTTTACTCGCCGGCCCTCATCGCCGTCTTCCCGCACAATGGACTTGCGCCGCCCATACCGCCGGCGGGGGTGAGCGAAGCGTGGCTGGCACTCGTTACGAGCGGCCTTGTTGATACGGATTCGCGAGACCGGGGGCCCATGGACTACTTGCTGCCGACGGTGCTGCTCCCCCAGTCCAAGATCCAGGCCCGGAGTTTCCGAGATTACCCCCCATTGGGCTTCTCCAAGTCGCGCGATAACCTCGCTGCTGCTGCCAGCGGCCGACTCCCGACGTATAAGTTTACCGGACTAAGCTTGGGCAGCTCAGAAGGTTCCGCGGAGGACGAGACCACCGAAGAACCGGAAAGCCCCCTGATTCCATGGCTTATCCACATCATTCGGTCCGGCTCGGCGATGGAGAAGATCGGGGCTGCGTCCCTTCTCGCCTCGCTGTTCAAGGCCGGGTTTACGGGCCCGGAACGGGAGCACATGATGGGCGTGCTTGTTATCCCGATCCTCTGGGACCTCTTGGAATACTACCCCAAGGAAATCCCCAAGGGCGCGCAGCGGTCGACGATTATCAGCGACGATATCGCTCACGACCTGTACATTCAACACCGGACACTCGATGTGCTAGCGCGGCTTGTCGGGGAGAGCGAGGTGCTGCAGCGGGTCGTCTTCGATTGCGGCGTGATACAGGAGGTATACACCAGCCTCAAGTCGTCGTACGAGCCTCTGGAAAGCCCTCACCCCCCGCCGACGTGGTCATCCACTCCCAGCCATGGTAGCAAAGCCGGGGACAGACGGGTCCCGGCTAGTTGCCGGGTCGGCTCGCCTGGTCAGGTACCGGCGTACGTCCACAGGATCAGGATACGGGAAAGCGCCCTCAAGCTTGCGGCTGCCATGGCCACGCTCAGCAACGACTACAGGGAGGAATTGGTCATGGACAGGGTCACGCCTTATCTGGTGGAATCACTTTGCCCACGGCCCGGGAAGCCAAAAGGACCCAAGGAGCAACCGGGGGGTGTGAATGCGGCCGAGGACGGAGGAGACTCTGGGGGGCCGTTGGTGTACGGGTACAACACTAAGCCGATCCTTATCGCGGCGTGCCATGCGATCCGAGCCTTGGCGCGGTCGCCTAAGATTGTGCGTACTACGCTACAAGACCATGGCGTCGCCCAGCCTATCCTCAAGTTGCTGCGGCATTCCGATATGGAGGTCAAGATTGCGGCTTCGGGGGCTGTTATTAACCTGCTGACTAACTGCAGTCCTATGGTGACGGTAAGTTCACTTTTTTTTCTATCATAATCTAGTTGTGAGTGTGAGTGCGAGTGTGGATAGGGTCTAACGAGAGGCAGCACCTAGTCGACCTTGGCATCATTCGGATCCTATGTGAGCATGCGCACTCGCTCAACCCCGGCTTGCGACTCAACGCGCTCTGGGCTCTCAAGCATCTCGTCATGGACCCCGACCACGAGTTGAAGAAATTCTGCCTCGAAGAGCTCGAGCCGGGCTGGCTCCTCCAGCTGATTAGTGACGACACGGCCGAGGAAGAGGCCCTCCTGCGCGCTAGAGCTCCGTCGCAGGCCGGACGACGGCGGGCTCGCGATGCCGATGACGATGAGGACATGGAGGGGTTTTACGACGATGATGATAATGACAATGACCATGACAACGCCAATGGCAACGGTAACAACAGTAACAACAACAGCCACAACAACGGCACCGACAACCCCAACAGCCCTTGGATCTGGGCCCCCCTCCGACGGCCCTCAGCATGGAGCTCAGCCCCGCGCATCCAACAAGCACTCGAGACGCTCACAGCGCTGCGCAACGCAGAGCTCAACCCGACTCGTCTAGCACGCGCCGATAGTGTGGCGATCCAGGAGCAGGCCCTAGGGTTCCTCCGCAACCTGGTCGTGGCCACGGACTCTTGGTCCCAAACCGATATGGTCGACTATGTCCTCACCGAGCTGGGGCAGGACCGGCTGTTTTCGTTGCTGGCTGAGAAACTGAAGATGCGCGTTGTTGGGGGGGCCACGAGACGGTCGGCCTCCCGGTCGGCGAGTGCGTCTGCGTCTGCGTCTGCGTCGGGGAGTGGGAGTAGTAACGGCCACAACAACAACAACAACAGCAACGGCAAAACCCCAGCCGGCACCCACAACCCTTCCTCCTCCTCCGCCACCGCGAACCGCGACGCAATAGTCCTCTACCCCCAACCCCGCATCGTCGAGAACCTAGTCACCTTCCTAGTCAATATTGCCGCCGGCCAGCCGCGGCATCGGCAGCTGATTATTTCGCAGACTGAGCTGCTAAGGTTGTTGCATGGGCATATGAGTAGTCCGAGTGCGGGGGTGAGGACGATGGTGTGTCAGTTGGCGGCGAGTTTGTGTTGGGCGGAGGATGAGGGGGATTTGGGTGCTGGTCCGGGGGCTGCTACTTCGGGGTCGGGAAGTGCGTCGGGGGCTAGTTCGGGGGCGAGTTCGGGGTCCGGGACTGGGTCAGGGTTAGGCTTGGGCTCCGGATTGGGATCGGGGTTGGGGTCTGGATTGGGACTGGGGACGGGGACCGCCTCTGGTTCTGCTTCCGGGCCCGGGTCTGGGTCGGTCGGTAATGGAAGTGGAAGTGGTGGGAATGGTGCCGGCGGAAGCGCAAATGCAAATACCAGTGCACCCGGAACCCAACCGAGACGGGCACAAGTCCTCGAAAGGCTGGGGTTTGTGCCGAAACTCGAGGCCTTGGTCGGGGATGAGGACTTGGGGGTCAGGGAGCGGGCGAAGTTGGCGCTGGCGCAGATGAAGGCGCCTACGGCGTAGCCGTCGGTGTGGATGAAGTCGCGCCGTAGGCGTGGATGAAGTCTATGGTGTGGGTGTGTGGTGGAAGAACGGGAGTTTTGGGGTTTTCATTATTGGTTTACCGCTAGCTGCACGAGCGGTTACGGAGCGGAGATATGTTATGATACAGGTTTATGGGCATGAGGTTTAGCATGGATGTGATGTCACAGGACAGGACAGGAATAAGGGTTACGGATCAAGGGCCAAGGGATGAATCCTAGGGAGAACAGTGTACATGGGAGACGATAAGTTCGTCAGGCGTGCATAACAGCGAGTGCATAGGAAGAAGGCATAGGAAGAAGGGGATAGCGGGTATTGGGTTTTTCGTCAGTAGACTGGGAACGAAATGGATTTAGCGGATGCCAAAAAGATTCGTCTACTTGTTCTGAGGTCTCAGACTTTGATTGCGCTGGTTGACCGTGTGTGTTTAGACTGGTCGAGGGGAAGGTGGATGTCGACCCGTTGATTCTTTAGGTGTCGTGAAAGTGAGTTTTGTAAGTGGTAGGCACTTTGACCTAAGCTTCAGCGACCCTGGCCTGTCGACGGATGGGTAGACGCGGCTAGCGAGGGATAACTATATGAAAGGAGACGCCGGCAAGAGTCACGAGCCCCGATTAAGCATGAAGGGTTGGTTGGTTGATTTTGAGTTTGTTCGTTCATCGATGATTGGGCCCGTTTTTGGGGAGGGGGTTCGTGCTCTTCGGTTGGATTGCAGAAGTGATTCATGCACAGCTGAGGGTGGCATGACCGTTCATGATAGGAATATGCATGTAGATGCAGTGCAGTAGACATCCCGGGTTAAGGTTTTGTTTCTTCGAGACCCGGACACAAGAGGGATCGACGGGAGGGATTGTTCGATATGATGTGATGTGATGTGAGACCTGGAGAGGGTGTGTGGGGAGTGGGGGCTAAGGGAGGGGGGAAAGACGTGATGATGGGTTGGGGTTGTGTAAGTGCCGGCATGCGGTTGATGCTTACACTACGCTAGTATGTAGTTGACTGCCGAGGAATCCGATGAGACTGTGGAAGATGCTACGCCTTGCTCATGGCTTTTCTGTGTTTTTTTTGTTGTGTTTATTATTTTATTGCGTGTAAAATGGAAAGGTCATTCTGAACTAGTGCTTGATAACAATTCATTGCGTTAACCACAGTCTCGTTTTTGTCAAGACGCCTGTGTAAGTGTCACTCATGTAAGTGCCATCAAGTGGGCTCCGATGATCCCGCGATTTCCGCCAAACGCCATCCCGTCGTCACTGCAGAAAACCTGCATTGGACCCTTTTCTTCCCTTTAGACCCCAAACATTATTCATCGCCATCGGTTCCCATTATCACCATTACCGTCACATGCTCTCCACAATTTGACGCCCAATCCGACGCTTCCGGTTGATCCGCGGGCTCGTTTCGTTTCTCTACTGTTTGCTTTCTCAACCGAGCCTTAAGGGATCATGTGTTACTCACGTCAACCACGCCACATATTGGGTCGTGATTCTGTTTTCGCTAGTTATTGGCTGCCGAACTCGGGTCGCGAGGTTATTCCGATCTTGGAGCGCCTGTCTTTCTCCCTCGCGTAGTGTTGAGTACACGGGAAGAGGTTGAGAACCAATCGCCGTCCGGCATAGTGCGAAGTTCAGACGGCCAAAAGCCGAGAACGCCGACGCCCTTTCGGTGTTTGCGACATCCCTCTCTCGCGATGCTCGGCGTCGGTTTGTCAGACACTATACCAAGCAGAAAAGAAAATTGTTGCAAGCACGGGACGCTTCCATAGGTTCAGAACATCCGGGACTGCCGAAGCGAGTGCTATCCCGTCAACGGCTATCCGAAGGGGGTTCGGAATGCAGATGGTAGGGTGTATTGCATGATGTTCCAAGTGCCGATGGGAAGGACAAGGGATGACTTCTACGCCCTATGCTTGGTCAGGACGAAGCGGGACACTGGGAGGATGACACACGGTATCCCTTCAAGTCGCGATCCGGAGTGTCGGAGTTGCCCAGGTGGTGTTTCGTGCCTGAGTGAGAGCCAGCCGCTTGTCTGTTCCCGTTCTTGGCCGATGTGCGTGCTCATGATGTGCTAAGAAGGTGTGGTCAACCTCCGTGACACAAGTATAAAGACCCGGCCTCTCTCCTCTGTCGCCGTCGCGATCACTGTCACTCTTCAGTCTGCACATCACAAGTCTCAACCCTTTACACTCACAAACCAGAGTCAAGACACCATGGCCGTCTTCCCCCGCAACAACGCGCTCTACACCAACCCCCCGGGAGCCTCCGAGCAGCTCTCTACCCAAGGCTCCTCCTGGCTCTTTGCCGTAACCGCCATCTTTGGCGTTGCTCTTGTGCGTACCCGGCTCTCCCCTTTCCCCTTACTCTCCCAGTACACCCAGCTAATACTAGACATATCAGCTCATCAACCTAACCCTAACCGCCCTCTCCTCCACCCCGGGCAAACGCCACATCCACCACCTCCTCACCCCCCCCCTCTTCACCGCCCTCCTAACCTACTACGCCTCCGCCTCCGACCTCGCCTGGTCCCCCATCGTCCAATCCACCGCCCTCTCCCACAGCGTGGGACCAACCCGCCAAATCTTCTGGGCCAAATACATCCTCTGGTCCGTCGCCTTCCCAACGGTTACCGCCCTGCTGGGGTTCGTGGGTAGGGTTCCGTGGTCGACGGTGGGATATCAGGTGGTGGTGGGGTGGGTGTGGGTGTTGAGTTTGTTGGTGGCGGGGTTTACGGGGAGTTTGTATAAGTGGGGGTTTTTTGGGTTTGGGCTTGTGGCGGAGGGGGTTTTGGCTTGGGGGACGCTTTTCCCTTCTCCTGCTCCTGGAAACACCAGCGGGGGAGTGCGTCGCGGGGAGTATCTCGCCCTGGCGGGGGCGGTGAATTTCCTGTGGGTGCTGTACCCGCTGGCGTGGGGCCTGACGGATGGGGGGAACTATCTCGGGGTGACGCCGGGGTTTATTTGGTTTGGGATTTTGGATTTGTTGTTGGTTGTTGGAGTTGGGTTTGCGGTGGCTGGGTTGGCGGGGAAGTGGGATGATAAGGCTTTGGGGTTTGCCTCGACATCGCAACAGCAGCAGCAGCAGGCTGGAGTTTTGGAAAAGGAGACTGGAGGGCCGGTGAATGGGGGTGAGGCTTCTGTGTAGGTGTCGATGTTGGGTGTGGAAGATGGAATAAGGTGATGGGGAGGTGGACGAAGACGGAAGAGTGAAGACGGAAAGTTAAGATGGAGTTGGGCGAAGCTACGGTAGCGTAGAAGGTGGTCAAGTTTGAGAAGTAGTCAGTCAGCGGTTAATGAGGTAGAAACGCAGGAATGATACCAAACCACTCGTTATACATTGCGCTGTTCCTCTCCTTTACGAACCACGCACTTGGTCCAAGAAGAAAGGGTTAAAGAGACTGCAAAAATTTAAAGCAATTTAAAGAAGACGAGTAACGTGTAATAGTCACAGCCTGTCAGACACCCCCATTGTAACCCCGTCACAAACCGGTTGTATCAACCCACTGTAAAACAACGCAACCTTGAATACCTTACAGATCTAAACAAAGTAAAATACACGACAACCTGGGTATTACCAATAAACCATCACCAACCAGCACCTCACTTTCCACTTTCCCATATCTCCCGTCCCCCATCTCCCATCTCCGGTCAGCCAGCGAGTCGTCAGTCCGGCCAGCCGTGCTTTGACCTGGTGCTTTCCTCTTTCCTTCACCCCTGTCTGAATATCACCAATGTCATGCTAGGAACCAGCAAATAAAAGAAAGAAAGAAAGAAATCAAAGCAACACCAGAAAATAATTCCCAGCAACATATCCACGCTATGCACCATTTCTCTTTCAACCTGTCTCCTTCGTATGGATGCCATATGAAGCCGTATCAAGCCATGTCAAGCTTCAAGCCACGTTAAGCCCCAAGCTTCAAGCCATAAATACCATCCAGCTGTCAGTAGGTATTTTAGACTCGCCAGTCTAGATACCATCCCTCAATCCTCCCTCCGATCCTGCTCATCATCCACCAAAATCACCACCGTCATCGTAGCAGCATACGCCTCGCGAATCGCACACGCCATGCTAAAACCTTGTCAGTATCCCGTGTGTCCATACGTGTTGATTCCCCAGAGACCAAGTCAAAGAGAGAGCAAAAGAAACAGGGAAAAGCAGGGTGAAAGAAACAGATGAGAAGAAAGGAAAGAAACATACCAAGTCCTCCCCAAATCAGCCACCACCGCACTCAACCCCCAATGCGCACACCACGCCCTTGCCAAAACCTCATTATCCGGCACCCCAAACGCTTCCACCACCAATACCCTCTCCTCATCCCCTCCACTCAACGTACTCGGGCTCGACACCCCCGTCTTCCCCAAACCGCCAATACCTCCACCTGCACCAATACCACCGCCAGTACCACCAGCAGTACCAGGCCGACTAACAAACCCAAAGGTCCCCGGACCTGCATTCGCTGTATTCGCGTTTGCGGTTCCCGGGGGGGAACGGGTATCCGATGCCGCAGCAGCCGAAGCAGCACCACCACCATAAATCCCGTTCCAATCCCTCACTTTCACCAACTGATCCGCTTTAACAGGGGTATAGACATAATCAAAAAACAGCGGGTGCGGCCCATCAGAGCACGGCCAGGCAGACACAAACGACACGTCATACGCCAGCCGCAGCGGCCAGGACACGCCGTCGATAGCGAACTGTACTGACGCGTCGTAGTACTTGGGCACGCCCGCGGCGCCCGCAGGGGCTGGGGTGGAGGGCGCGGAGGAGGGGCGGGAGTCGATGCCGTTGGGACCGATACCGGTGCCGCAGGGGCGGAGGTTGAGGAGTTCGATGCGGACGAGGTCGGTTAAGTAAGCGTCGTCGTCACGGTCGGGCGCGACAAGGGCGTATTCTTTGACGGGGAAGACTTGAGTAGGGGGGCCGAGGGGGTCGGAGCGTTCGGACATGGTGCGGATGTCTTCGGGGGTGACGCGGTTGGAGGGGGGACGGCGGGCGCGGATGCGGGCGATTTGGTTGCGGGTGAGATCGCCGGTGGGACGGGCGGGGCCGACCCAGCCGGCGAGGGAGCGGCAGGTGGGGGCGAGGACTTTGCCTACGATGGAGGTGGCCGTCCAGTAGGTGTAGCTGTTGCGGTATTGGAAGCCGCAGTTGGGGTGGGCGTGGGTGAGGAGGGTTAGGTCGTCGGTGGCGCGGTCTGGGTCCATGTCGATGAGGGAGTTCATGATGAGGAACGGGAAGGTTGGGCCGGGGAGGACCAGGCCGCTGAAGAAGGCCATGGCGTGCGAGGATACTAGGTCGAGGGTCGCGTCGGCGTCGCGGCGTTTGAGGCTGGCTAGTGTCTCGTTGAGGTTGGGCCACTTCATCATCTGCGCGAACCGCTTCAGCATCTTGACCTGCCGCCGCTTGAGCTTGTACCGTAGCTGGATCGTGTCGGGCCCCTCGCCGTACTCGTCCACCCGCACGTTGTCGCGCCACCGCCGTGCCAGCGCCAGGTTCCACTGGATCGTCGGCGGGATTTGCGTCAGCAGCTTCTCCTTCGCGTCTGTCATGTGGTGCCGTGACTGGATCCGCAGCTCCAGCTCCAGGCTTAGTAGTAGCTGGTGGCAGAACTTGTGGTACACGCTGCTGTTGGCCGCGCTCGTGTCGAAGATGAACTTGGTCACCACCTGGTTCTTGGCCACCGTGAAGTCCAGCCAGTGCGGCGCCGAGAGCACCATGATCAGGTCCGTGATCTGCCGGTCCAGCGTCTTGTGCGGGCTCACGTACTTGTCCGGGTCCTTGAGCAGCCGCTTGTACAGGTTCCGGTACATGTAATCGTCGTCTTCGTCCTCCAGCCCCCTGTCCAGCTCCTTCAGCCGCCCGAATATCGTCTCGAGGTCGATCTCGCGCGGCGATACCCCCGTGTCGCGCAGCGGAATCGCCGTCGGCAACACACTCGCCTGCGCCACCCAGTGGTTCAGCGTGATGGTGCCCGGGCGCTTGCCGAAGCAGAACGCGTTGCTCGGCTGCTCGAGCGTTTCCCACGGGTAGGTCGCCGGCCCTGACTCGGCAAGGCGCAGCGTCATGAGCTGGGTCATCGAGTCGTGCTGGTTCGCCGCGTCCGTCTCGTCCCCGCGGTTGCCCGCTGCCGTCGCGAACAAGGCGTAGTAGTGGTCGGAGGCGTGAGGGATGGGCTTCTTGTGGCCCTTGAAGGCCGGCACTCCCCTCGAGATGAGCTGCATCGCCGGGCCGAGGTTCAGCTCCTCGCTGCTCGACATGCCCGACGGCGGCCACTCGGTCAGCGGGCCGACGTCGTAGGGTCCATCGTGGTGGTCCTCGCGGCCCTTGCCCTTGGTGGCGTTGGGGTCGGTCCGTCGAGGCCGGCGACGGCGGACTGGTGGCTCGCCCAGTTCATCGTCGGGTCTTCTGCTGCTGCTGCTGCGGATGGGAATGTTACCCTCGCTCACCCTCCTCGGTGGGTCGATGTCCTTGAGATGGCCGTTAGTAAAATGGTTCTGTTTTATAATGCCGATGACGTGATCTCATCACCGCGCAGTGGACTGGCATAAAACCCTACATATTTCCCGTTCTTGTCTGCTGAGCTCTTGCTCCGGAACAACTTCCAGAACTTGGCCTTCCTCAGCTCCTCCACCTTGTCCATATTTCATTCATAAACGCACAACCCAGTCGCTGGACGTTCCAGTCGGGCGGCGGATAACGTGTAGTTTAGAAAAAAAGAATCAAATAAAAATCTTCACAAATCCCCCAGTCGTCGCTCCTCAAAGTTGTTGGTCAGAATCTGGCGGCGGCGGCACTGCAGCAGAGAGACAGCAGAGACACGCCCAACCTCCGCGTTGCATCCCTGTTGGCGCTGCGTGTGTGCTGTGCTGCTGTGGAGCGCCTAGCTGCCAGCCGTAGCGGTCTGCGGAATTCCCGAGCGGGCGTAATATGCGAGGCTGAGTTGCACAAGACAACGCGTAATACTCCTCTCACGGCGTGCGGCCGCACATGCTTCCGAATTGACGAATGTACATGAGAGACAGGGCGGACGTCGCACGAGGGCACGCACCACCACTTCTGAGTCCTCCGATCCGTTGTGGTGGGATTTGGGGTGGTGGTGTGTGGTGTGCTGTTTGTGTGGGTTGGTTGTTCTGTTCGTTTGAAAACTGAGCCACCAAGAGGCAACCTGGACTTTTACGGCAGACACAGCCTAGCAGCAGGGGTAAAGAAGACGCCCGGGTGACCCCACGACTTGGTCAGATGAATGGTTGAAATTCTTTACTTGCTCTGAACTAGGCCGAGTTGAAAGGGAAAGAGGAAAAGAAAGCTCCTTCCAGAAAGAAATTCTTGGATGAAACAGCTCTCATCACACACTCACTAAAACCCCGTCCGTCCCCTGGCTGCGCGACATGTGCAGTGGCCCGCTGCAAAACCCACCCCGATGATTGATCCGCTGCAGCGCCCGCCTGGAAAAAATGCCTGGATTCCTGCAGCGCGGGGGCCTCTCCAGGTTCCCAGGGCTCGCAGGGTCCAATCAATTTGTCTTCAGCCCGGCTCAGGCGATGCGGTGCTCCTCCGCCTTGCATAAGAGCATCTTGGACAACCCGCTGCCCGGTTTGCCAGCTCATCTGGTGGGGGAGTGGGATCGTTGCGGTGTCCCCAGGCCCCCTCGCTATGGCCAAAAAAAGCGGCACACCAAGTCCCTGGATAACTTACTTTGCTAGAAAGGTGAAAAAAAAACCAAAAAGAATAAACTAAAAAAAGGGAAGAAGAGAAAAAGAATAAATCCAGAAAGTGAAAAAAGACAAAAAAGAGTATATCAATCAAAATTTATTAAGATTTGATCGAATGTTAATGGCCTACGAAGTAGACTTGAGCTATCTGTTTTAGTGTGTCGCTTTTTTTGGCCACAGCGAAGCCCCTAAGGTTGCCCAACCTGGAACGAGTGAACGGCCCTGAAATGCCCCGCATCGATGCCCAAACGGTGCAACGAGAGCTGCTCCGTGTCTGGGAATAGCATGGCTATGGACAAGCTGCCCGAGTGGAAGCCTGCAGTTCTTCTCCAATGGCTTGTTAGTTTACAATGTTGAATCGTCAGAGTTCAAACACCCGACCAAACAGGAGCTTGGTGTTAGTGGACGGTTTCATCGGAACCCAGAAAGGAAGCCACGGGACGGGTTCACTGCAGGTGGGGCCGCTGCTTTGGGGGTGATTCTGCAGCGAACGCGGTGTCCTCACCGCCCAGCGCAACAAGCCGGCAGAATCCAGAAATTTTCTGGAGGCTGTCTCTTTGTCTTGTCGCTGTGGACTGGCATTCACCCACCCATCCTAGAGCATACCTCGAGGACAACCAGACACAATGGCTCCCGAACTGCGCAAGCGAAAGTCGAAGCGTAAGTTTTTAAATTACGACCAATTTCACATTCACAATGCTAATTGGTTGAAATTTAGCTGCTGTTGCAGAGCCAGACCCTGTCGCCAAAAAAGTCAAGCCTACCAAGGCGACTCTTAAAACTGAGAAGCGGAAGGGTGAGTAACGTTGTTGACACCCAATCGACCTCTTATAATCTCTAACAGCGCTCTTACTTAGCTCCCGAGGAAGCCTCCCCCGTCGCGGTGAAGAAGCAGAAGCCCAGCAAGGATGTCGCCAGCAGCAAGACAGCCGCCGAAGAGAAACCCGCAGCGAAAAAGTCGGCGCTGAAGAAGGACAAGCAATTGGCCAAGCCCAAATCCAAGAAGGTCGCAGAACCGGAAGACACAGAAAACGGCGATGTCCCGTCCGATGTAGAGGAAGAGGAGGTTGACGAGAGCACCAAGGCCCTCGTCAAGGCCCTCGACGGCGGCGACGACGACGACGAGCCGGAGGCGACAACCGAGATCAGCACATTCAAGAAAGGCCAAGACGTCGGGAAAGTCCCCAAGGCCAAGAAAGCCCCAAAACCCTCCTCCACCACCACCAACGGCACCCCCGGCGTCATGTACCTCGCACGAATCCCCCACGGTTTCTACGAGCACGAACTCCGCTCCTACTTCGGCCAATTCGGCGACATCACCCGGCTCCGGGTAGTCCGCAACAAGAAGACCGGCGCCAGCCGCCACCGGGCCTTCATCGAGTTCGCCGACGCCGAGGTCGCTGACATCGCCGCCCGCACCATGGACAAGTACCTGCTGTTTGGCCATCTGCTCTCGGCTAAGACTGTGGCGCCGGAGCAGGTGCACAAGGACCTGTTTAAGGGTGCCAACCGCCGGTTTAAGGTCGTGCCGTGGAATAAGATGGCTGGGCGCCAGCTGGAGCGGCCGCTGTCGGAGGCGCAGTGGCAGAGACGGATTTCTAAGGAGGAGAAGAGAAGGGCTGGGAGGGCGGAGAAGTTGAAGGCGATGGGGTATGAGTTTGAGGCGCCTGCGCTTAAGGCTGCGGAGGCTAAGCCGCTGTTGGAGAATGGAGAGGCGGTCACGGAGGAGGAGCCTAAGGCTATTGAGGCACCGCCTGCGGCTGAGGAAAAGGAGGACGAGGAGGAGAAGGTGGTTGAGCCGGAGGTTGTGGCCAAGGCTGCGAAGACAAAATCTTCGGGAGACGGGACTCCGCAGAAGAAGGCGAAGAAGGGCAGGAAGACCAAGTCATGAGCAGGTAATCGATCGCGAATAGCGCGGCGTGTTAATTCCATTGTTATACCCATCGTTGAGACCAGCAACCAACCGGTTTGCCAAACTCGTTCTAGTGACCCTCCCTCTGCTCCTAACTCTAATTATGTACGTAGGAATGTGTGCACCAAGCGAACCTGACAAACTCTTGAAGAGGCACCCAAGATGTCCCGAGAGTTGTCAAGATTATAAAGCGCAAATCAACTGCTCTACTTCAGCCCTAGAGTGAAAAAGCCAGCATATTTTTGCGATGCGCAATTGGCAGATCCGGTAGAAAGTCGGGCGAAGAGAAAATATGTGAGGAGAGAAAAGAGGAAGAAAATCAAAAAATTGGATCGTTGAGCGGCCTTTCCAAGAATTTGGGTTGAAGTGATTAGGTAATACAGTGTGATTTACGAAGGAGTTTGTTTTCAAGGGCTGCAGCCAGGCGTATCAGTCATCGCCCTAGCAAGAGGATCTTGTTTGAAACAAACTAGCTAGTTACGCTCTTGTTGAATTCTGAATTTGCCTGTATTTAAAGAGCAGAGTCAAAGACACTTGATTTTATGGTTCGGAAGGTAGACCTTTGGGGAATGTCACACACACATCTTGAAACTGTGTACTATATATGGGAACGGATAATTACTCTCCATGTGTCCGTCTAACTCCACGAACCATCCGACCTGCAACAATCACGCAACATCCGTTGAGTCCCGCATGGCTCTTCGGAGCTAGTGGTCTAAAACAGACCAATATTCTTAAACCCCGTCCCCAAAACGGCACATAAAGTCACTAGGCGCTGGGAATACGAGAACCTGAATACAGTACGGTACCACAGTGCGCGCCAATACCATCGATCGATCCATGCTGTCGGTTCCATCCTCCGTCATACAGAATACGTAAAGCCACACAGCCATACCGAGCTCCAACGAAGCAAGGAACGACAACCTAAACGTCAAGTTTCCTCAGACAACAACACCAACCAAAGCGGGCCCTCCCGTCCACAAACTGGTTCCGCCCTTCCAGATCCTGGGATGCTGCCTCCGTGTCCTCAACAACTACCCGACAAGCCGATAGAGCACCGCCAATTGCACTTCACACCATGTCGTCTTCGGCCGCGCCAACAGGGCCTGTCCAATCAGCAGCGAACGGTACGTCCCAAAGTGGGCTTTTTATTCAGAGGGGAGGGGGGGGTTAGCATGCCACGCGGCTGGGCGCCCGGGTTGGTGAGGAGGGAGGGCCAAGAGACAGAGAGAAAAGAGGCCAGTCCAGGCCACATCGCCAACCCTAGCCAGTCAGCGCATTGGTGGTTTTGTTGTTGTGTGGGCTGCTGCGTGCGATTCCTCGTTATGTGCATGTTGCGCTAATGGGAAATGATGCTTTTGCGATAACATAGCAGGTTCCGCGGCCGTTTCGACGAACAAGAAGAATCATCGAAATAGAAAAAAGAAGGGGAACAAGGGCAACGCCAACACGAACGCCAGTGCCGACCCCAACACCAACACCAACACCCCGGACACCACCAGCACCCCGGACGCCAACACCGCCGAAGCGAGTGTTAGTACAGCAGCGGCCACCGCTCCCACCACCACCACCGACGACGACGACACAGCTCCACCAGATTCGCAGCAGAACCCCCCTGCACCCGAGCCGAGTACAGATACCCGCGAGGAGAGCGATGGCGTGGAGAGTGCAGCGGGCAAGGAAGTGTTAGAAGAGCTAGAGAGTCACGGTTTGGTATGTTTATTTTATGCTTGACTTGTGTTAAACATTGGGCTGCCCCACTTCTAAAGACAGATTGGTGTCCTGACCTGGTCCTAACACCTCCTTCAGAATACACAGGACTCGCTGCCAGAGTCGGGCTCTGCGCCAGACAGCTCGGAGCCACAACAAAACCCCCAGGAGGAGAACAAAGAAACGACGACACCGCCTGCACCACCTGCACCACCTGCAGCAACCGAGACGAAACCCGAGGACGACTCGAAGCGCGCGGCAAACGGCCATGCCGGCGCAAACGGACACACACCATCCGGGACAATACCAGGGGCGGGAAGCACCAAGTTAGAAGAAACCATGTCACAAGACGACGATGCGCTGCGGCTCGAGGTCGAGCAACTACGAAAACAGCTCGAGCGGATCCAAGAATCGCATACCGAAGAGGTCGCCCAACTCCGGACCGAGGTCGAAGAAGCGGAAACCGCCAAGGAACAGGCCGAAGAGCAGTATCAGAACCTGCTGGGGCGAGTCGAGAAAATCCGCGAGACACTCGGCGACCGATTAAAACGGGACAAGGCCGAGTTGGAAGAGACCAAAGACCGGCTCGAGGAACTAGAGGCGCAAAATGAGGAGCTCCAATCGACCGTCACCGCCCGCGAGGAGGAAGCCGAACGCCTGCGGGGCGAGGTACAGGAACAAGGGCGCGAACTCGCCAGCCTGCGCAGCCGAAGCAACCTGTCCCAACAGAACTGGCTCAAGGAAAAGGACGATGTATCCCGGCAAATGCAGCACCTCAAGAGCGAGCTCGAATCGACCACCGCTGCGATGGGCGAGTGGGAGGTGATCGCCATGGAGGAACGCTCACTGCGCGAGAGCCTGGCGGATAAAGTATCCGACCTCGAGGAGCAGGTGACCACCTCACGCGAGGCGTTTGAGCGCGCCGACTCCGACCGCGAAGCTCAGTCACAAGCCGTCGACCGGCTGCAAAGGGCGCTGCAGGAGCTGCAGGACACGCGCAAGCGGGAGCTGCGCGAGATGGTCGAGTCGACGGAGGAGCAGGTGCAGGCGCTTAAGAAGCGTACGCAGGAGGCTGATGAGCGGGCGGGCGAGGCCGAGTCGGCAAGGGAGAAGCTGTCGAAGGAGCTGGAGCGGACGGTGCCGTTTGAGAAGGAGGTCAAGGAGAAGAATTTGCTGATTGGCAAGCTTCGGCATGAGGCGATCGTGCTTAATGATCATTTGACGAAGGCGTTGAAATATATTAAGAAGACGAAGCCGGAAGAGACGATAGACAAGTACGGTTCCCTTCCCCTGGCTTACCTTTTCAGCATACCTTTTTCTTATTACCCTTTGGGAAAACCACTAATATGTCATCACAGACAACTAGTAACAAACCACTTCCTCCAATTCCTCACCCTCGACCGCTCCGACCCCAAAAAATTCCAAATCCTCCAAGTCATGGCCAACCTCCTCAGCTGGACCGACGAGCAACGCGAAAAAGCCGGCCTCGCCCGTCCCGGCGGTGCCGGTCCCCTCGGCTCAGGTGTCGGCGGCTCCGGAAACACCCTCCGCCTTCCCAGCTCCCCTTTCCACCGAACCCCCAGTTCACCGGCGCTCAGCACGGAATTCTTTGAAGCGGGTGGGGGCGCGGGGAGTATGGGGGGCAATGGGGCGGTTGGACACCCGAGGGAGTCGTTGGCGGATTTGTGGGCGAGCTTTTTGGAGCAGAGTGTGGATGAGGCTGCGGGTGGGGGGAATGGGGGTGGGAATGGGGGGAGGAAGGGGAGTACGGCGAGTGTGAGTACCGCTGGGGGAGGGAGGCCGGATACGAGGGGGCATACGTAGGTTGGTATGGTATTGAACTATTTTACTTTACCTTTATATGCATGGTATGGTTTATGCAAGACGAAAGAAGGGGAGTGGGGAAAGAAGAAAAAAGGATGAGGCTGTATGTGTATGTCTGTCTGTGTGTTCGTCTGTTGTCTGTCTGCATGACTGTTGCGTTGCTGGGAAAGGAGAGGGGGGCATTGTTTGCGGCGTTGTACGTCCATACAGCATAGAGGATGATCTTAGCACTGCTGAGGCGAGACAAGCCTTTAGTTTTTGTTAGTTAGGGTTTACGTCGAGCGGAAGCTCCGTCCAATGAAGTTAAGGGTCAGTTGGAGATAATGGTCCAGCGTATGTGGTAAAATAAGTGATATTACCAGAAATTAGGAGCCCAACGCCTTTCTAAGGAGGACGGACCGGCTATATATCATCGCCATGTCTAATCATCAAATACAGTGTATCAAATCTAACCGTCCTACCCAACAACCTCCTCCTTCACCACCCCCTGTTTCGCTTTACCCCCAGGAGTTTCTTCTCCCCTCGCCAACGGCAACAACACAGCCTTAGCATACGCCTCCGCATCCCTCTCCACCCCCCCAATATCAATCCGATTCGCCAACGCATCCTTCACCCCCTCCACCACCTCCCGTTCCTCCATCATCTCCCTCGTCAACCTCGCCTCATGCGTCCAATACGCCACACTCCTCCCCCGCAGCCCCTCATCCCTCACCACCGTATTCTTCACCACCCCAGCCGCATTCATCCTCCTCTTCGCACCCAGCAACGCCGCTGTTGTCCGCTCGACGCGATCAGCCGCGGAGGGAGGTCGCGCAAACGCCCGGCGTGTGCCGGAGAGGTAGAGCGCTAGCGCGAGTAGGATGTCGAGCGTGGCTAGCCCGCCGAGACGTACCGCCCGCGCGGTCCAGAAGAAGAAATCGATTTCGTTGAGCCTTAACGCGCGCGGGTTGTGCGCGTGCGGGTTGTATGAGGAGACCCAGTAGCAATCGGCCAGTGCGAGGGCGGCGGCCGTCAGGGTGGCCACGCGACGCCAGGAGGAGGCTGTCCGGGAGGCCGTGAACAAGGTGGATGTCACCAGGGCGATGAGGGTGAGGTTAAACAGGTGTGGCGTCAGCAGATCGGGGAGGGCGTAATAGAAGTATGAGCGGGGGTCGTCGGAGGAACAGAAGGGGCATGTCGCGAGCACGGAAGGGCCGTGTTGGAGGTAGAGCAAGCGGGATTCGAGGGAGGCGAATTTTGCGCGGAGTTGGAGGTCCCGCGGGGTGAGGGTGTGGTCTGGGCGGAGGGCGGCGAGGCGGTTGAAGAGGACGTCGGCGGGGATTTGGAGGCGGGATTGGGTGAGGCGGAAGATGTTTTCGGGGGCGAAGGGGGGGAGGGTGCGGAGGAGGAAGACGGTTGCTACGGCGAGGAGGATGGCGACGGCGCGGGTGATGCGGGGTGGGAGAGGGCGGATGGTGAGGCCGTGGGCGCGGGGGGCGGCGCGGGCGCGGCGGTAGTAGCTGATGGCTTTGGGGAGGAGCATGGGGCCGAAGAAGATGAGGAGGGACTTGATTCTGGAGGTCGTGTGAGCGAACAAACGCGTTAGCAGTGGAAGGGGAATAGTTGCAATAGTGAGGATTTGTAAATTCAACCAAATTACGGGTTGAATTACTTACGTCCCCCATGGTATCGCCATGGTGTCGGTGTGGTCTTCCCGCGCTGGGAACAGTCTATGTCGAGAACTGCAAAAGAAAAAGACAAAGAACAAACGGCTTTGGTGTTTGGAGGTGCAATGTGTTGGACAAGGCTGAAGGGAGCAGGGGGGCCAGCACCAAGGGATGTGGGGCGGCTTAACGCGCGGGAGTGGGGCCATTGCAGCCTTGTGTGGGCTGAAAAAAAAATATAAATCGCAACAACCCGATTCCCGATTTCTTCGTTTGATTTCCGCACTCAACAACGCAACACTCACCGTTTGAGACCAGGCATTGCGCGGCGCCATTGGAAGCACAGCACAGCACAGCAACCACGGCATTGGCGATGCTTATCCTAGCTATCTCACGAAATATTATTATACAATTCGAAAACGTACAATTCCGTCCCTCCTCGCCGTGACTCGCATGTTCACTCCCCCATCACGATTGGCACTATCGAAGCTTTACCGCCCCTCTTATGGGCGATCAAAGTCAATGTGTTGCCTAGATTGAGCCCAAGTACTCTGCCAAGAGTCATCTCGCGTAGTGTTGCAGAATTCTAGCTCCGGCTATGAAGGATCATTGCGTCAAATGCCGAGAGACATTATTACGTTCAATTCTATATGTCGTTGCGTATCGCATCGCGCGTGTCGTAGGCGAGCATGATTAATTACCAATAACGTTAACCAGTCTTAATCCCCTCACCCCCCTACCTTCGTACACATCGAAAAAATTACACTTCCTTCTTCCCCTCGCCATTCCCTGCACCCGCCGCAGCAGGTACCGGCTTCTCCTTCTGCTTCTGCTTCCTCTTCTTCTCCTGCGCCGCCTGCCGGCTCGCCGCCACAAGCCCCAAGATGCCCACAACTGTGTTCATAACCAGCGTCAGAATGGCCGTGCACGCCGATTGCCACATCACAATGCTGACGCTGCCCAGCGGCGCGCGTGGGAACGACGCGAACCACTCGACGTAGTAGGGGAACCAGCCGTAGGGGAGCCAGAACATGGGCGTTTTGCCGTGCCACATGGGGAGTAGCCATTGCGCGCCGCGGGTTGAGATGAGGCGGACGCCGGTGAGGTAGCGGTCGAAGGTTGTGCGTGAGGCGTCGAGGTTGGATTCTGTAAGCAAGGAAGAAACGGGTTGGTTAGTGGGAGAAATTAGATGGGTGGGTGGGTGTGAGCCATTGTCGGGTCGGGTCCTGCGTACTTTTCTTCTCCAGCTCCTCTAGCAACTTGTCGTGCTGCCGGCGCAGCTTCGCCCATTTGGCAAACTCGTCCTGGCTGCTTGTCGCGTTGAGATCATGGCGCACGGCCAGGTAATCCTTTTGTAGTTTTCGCTGCTCGGTATACTGCTTCGCGAGTGGTGTTGGGAGGGAGAGGTAGATTCGCCATATCTGTGGCAAAAAATGACCTTGTTAGAAATGGTTTTCCCCAAAGATGGTATTCCTCCGCAGCGGGTTTTGCGCACCAAATTGTTGATCGTTGTTGCGCCGATGGTGTTGATAAGCTGCACCGCCAGCTCCAGCACGAAGATGACCACCAGTAACGACGGCATGGTTTGTTTGTTTGTTCCTTCGTTCGTTTGGCAGGCAGATTTTCGCTTTTCGCGGAACAAGGCTCTGGGAGTCGAGTCAAGTCGATTCAACTCGAATTGCTGTCCAGTCGATCGGGGTCAGGACAGATCGGCGTTTTGGGGTAAGCGTCAGGGGGGAACGATTGCTGTCATCGACTCCTGTGTGGTTTGAGTCGCCCCCCAGGCAAGCAAAGAAGCTCCAGAAGCTCACTGAGGCGATGACGGAACTGCCAGCTCACACCACCCGTGGCCCGCCAACGTGGTTCCGCAGCGGCCCGGCCAGCCGCAAGTCACCGTCAGCCAGGGTTAGGGTTGGATAACTTCAAGATTGGGGTAAGCTATGTGGGCCGTGCCTTGACAAGACAAATACACTCCTCCATGAAACAAGTCGAGCTTTTGAGGTTTTGTTGCAACTTCAATTTCCTTATGGATATAGACACCGCTCAATCGAATTCGAGGTTTAGATCCGAGATAAAAACAGCCTAAGGAAACTGAGATAACACCGGCTCAGTTGACAGCTGTCACGGCCCTCCAACAATGTCACGAGCACTAGACAAAGAGACAGTGGCATTGTTGAAAAAGGGGGACCCGCAAGCAGCATTTCAAGCAATATCCGAGGCTCTCACCCCCCTAGATGACAGTCTCTTAGAAATTGAGATCCTAGGCGGAGAGCACGCCTTCGGAGAGGGGCAATATCTTCTCCGAGACGGGCACGCAGTGGGCATCTCCAAGCTCGGCCTCGTCCAGGCCTTCATGCTAGCAAGACAGCAACTCAGCAGCCACCTCAGCAAGACAAACCCACGAACACCAGACGAATTACTCCTCGCCACGTCTGTGATCCTCCTCTTCGACCCGGAGTACCTCACAGCCGCCAACACCAGAAAGCGGCTCATCCAGGCCGAGCTCTCATCATCATCATCATCATCATCATCATCATCATCATCCCCCTCCCACGCGCGTATCAGACTCGCCAAAGAACTACGCTTCATCGATAGCCTCCTCACCAGCCGACTGCACCGGCACACCAAGTCGCCTGTTCTCTGGAGCCATCGCCGCTGGCTGGTGGATCTTGCGGCGTCTTCGCTCGACATACCGGTGGATGTCCTCAGCACATTGAAGGACGTTGTGTTTGTGGCTGGGGAGCGGCATCCACGGAACTACTATGCCTGGTGCCACGCTCGTTTCCTGACTGCGAGAGCTCTGCAGCAGCAGCAGCAGCAGCCGCCGCCGCAGAGCGGTTTTAGTCTCCCCGAAGCAAGAGCTGCGGTGCGGGCGTGGTGCTTCCAGCATCACACAGACATCTCTGGGTGGTCATTTCTCGCTTTCCTGTTGGGCCTCGGGGATGGTGATGATGCTGCAGATGATAATGGGACATCCATCGCGGTACCAAGCTCAGCAATGTTCGCGGAGGTTCTGGACCTGGTGAGCTCGCTTCGGTTGGCGAACGAGTCAGTGTGGGTGTTTTTGCGGACGCTTGCGGCTTCGGGGGTTGTGAGTGACGAGGAGTATGCTCGCTTTCTTGCTGTGCAGGGAGTTGTTTTGGAGGGTTCTACGGTACCGACGGATCAAGCGGTGCTACGAGCTGCGGTTGACTGGAGTGAGAAGTATCGACGTCTCGCGGAAGCGTGAGACCTTACCGAGATGTGTCTCATAACAAACACACACACATCATCCGTCCCTCGTGGCCAACGTGGGCTTGAGTCCGGGGAAAACACCGAGAGCCTGGGCGTGGCTGGGCAATTTGGACTGTTGGTACCAACAAACATGCCAAGCGCAAAGAAAGAAGTTCGAGCCCTTCGGCAACGCTTCGGTCTGTTGGTTCTTCGCCACGGCTGCATCTACGTTATCAAACGGTTTGGAATACCCGAGATGAAGCATGCACGAGACAAGCTTCTTTCTCATGTTGTGGCCGTGGCGAGTTGCAGAGTCCTGATTCACATTCCAAGAACCACGCAGTCCAGGCAAAATTACAAGGAAGCAGCCATTGATTGCTTCTTTTCCTTCATGAGCTTGGTTCACAGGTCCTACGTCTGGTAATATCGAGACACAGACAGGCTGCTGTTGTGTTGGTCAATTCAGCCGCGAGAGCAAGCATCTGCATGCAGGAGAAGCTCAAATCGGTTATTCTTTCGAGTGGACTATGCTACGCAGGCTCCAGGCTACGTCTGCGGCATTTCTGCTCATCCTCGAGTCATGTTGAACGCGGATTACACGGACATAGTGAGTGAGTGAAGGGGATTCCCCCTCCACTCCTCTCATCACGATCAAGGCACGAAGTTGTGAGAGGGATCTTCAGATCAACTGAACGAAGCCCCTGAGTTGAGGCGCTTTCCCGGCCATGATGAAACAACGGTTCTGCTCAGCCTCTCGACGATCCGCTCAAGATGCAGCCTTGACATGTCCAGACGAAAACCCCTCAACAAACTCGGCGTGGGGAAACAACGTTGCTGTCTGTCTGCAGATGAACAAACCCACGCTGGCGAAGCCTTTTTCCTCTGGCGTGGTGGCATTCGGTAAGTTTGTTTCGCTCGACTCGGTTTGGACTTTGGGGGGAGGAAATTCCGAGCAACACGGCGCTTGCTCGATCCGCACATGTGGCCGGGGTGGACCGTCCCCAGAGAGCGATACCGATTGGGCCAACCCTGGAAGAGCCGGGCTTGCAGTCGGTCCTTGGCACTGCGCGAACCGACGCAAACAGGGGAGAAGGGAGGAGCCAGAGTTGCATCGTGGTCTGGGGCAAAAGCGCCGGTTCCCAAGTTGGTGCAGTTTGGTCCCTTATCAAAAAGTGGTGACCGGGGATTTGATGCTGTTGGTTTCGTTTTCCCCTCGGTCTTGCATTCGACGAAGCGCTCGCAAAGCGGGTTGTTCTGCATGTTTTGCAGTGGGTTATTTTTGTCATGTTAGTCCGCGGTTGTGTCTTGTTCTCCACTATCCCCCGAATGAGGCTTGAGAAGAGAGGTCGAGACCACGACGCTCCCTCCACAGTCTCGTGTTTCTTCTGAGGAATTGAATGTGAAAGAGTCAAGATCCAGACAATTCGAGGCGTCCAGTCCAGAAATCCCCGTTCATTACCGGGGTCGAACGAATTGGGACGGAAAACCCACAGACGCTGCCCCACCACCGGAGCTTGTCGATACAGTCCTCCAATCAGAAGACAGATACAAGATTAAACGTCGCCGGACCCCCTGTCCGCACAGCGAAGATCTCTGAGTCGGGACGGGACCAGGGGGGGGCACGATCCAGAAGCTGGCTGGCCCGGATTCTTCACGAACGGATTTCGCCAACCCGCACGCGGCTCTTGATGCTTTGCTTTTTTACGCAAAGAGGCGTCATTCTGGTAACGGCCGCCTTGCACAGAGCTTCAATGGCAAAAGTCTGGAACAGAAAAGCAGCAGCGGCCGGGCAGCAGATGAGACAAGGCTTTCTTACCTAATGTCTGTTGATTGGGGCGATTGCACGTCCAAGGTGCAGACCAGGAAACAACGCTCCGCTGCTCTCCCCACATCCAAGCCTGGGCTTCCGCAGCCTTCCGGCCACTGTCCACTGCATTTTGCGCGGGCGTGTGGAAGACAGAAACGCAGCAAACGCTCCAATTGACCGTGGCCCTTTATCCCCGTTGCTTCTTGATCAGGAAAGAATCCTCGCGCTGCAGGGAGTTTGCTTCCTCCTGATATTACCGTACCAAGCGTACCACTTTCCCATCGTGCTGTATCGGGCGAGCAACTGCTATCAGACGCAAGCAGCCAGCCACCAAAGAGACGTGCTGGGGTCTGCACTGCAACCCCCCTGGCGCGTTGCCCACACCCGGCCAAGGTCGTTGCATTCTCTCCGCCATGCCCGGCTCCTCGAAAGGCGATCCACCTCGGCCGCTTCGAGGTGGCTTCCATCTTTGCCGTGCTCCAATGCTGCATTGCTTTTCCCTCTTCTTGTCCGCCACCTCCACCTCAACCTTCACCTCCTCACCTCCTCCATTCCCCCCCTCTCATCCCTCATCACTTTAACCTCCCCCTCCTCTCCACCAGACGACTTCCTTGGGGTTTCTTGGTGTGTCCATCGCCGAGGGTGTTTCTATTTTATTACTTTTTGCATCAGACTCACAGCGTTTGGTTGTTTCACCCCTTTTGCATCCCGGCTTAGTAGAATCTCACTCCGCCCGGACTGTCTGTCTTGTCTCGAGTCGCCTCCCCGCATACAGGCATATTTCGTCTTTCGTCTCGTCTAATTTCTCGTCAACTATTTCCGCTCTCTTGATCTTCGCGAATTTATTCTAGCCGGCTTGTTTCTAGTTGCTTTGTCGGCCGTTTCTCTGTAAAAACTCGGCACCAGTTTTCCGCGATCTCGTTTTTCCTTAATTCTATCGACACTTCCTCGTTCCGGGCGTTCCAGCACCGAATCCCACGAGACACATATGTCAACCTCTTAATACTTAATCTCCATAATACGTTTGCCGGTGGTAGAGTCTGGGACTTGAATCACCAAATCGTTCGACCCAATTCGAGCTATCAACACCTCCAGGCCATCCCGTTCGACCCGGCATACCATCGACTTGTTGCTCGCTCACATGCTGAAAGCAACTAACGACCATCCACCAACGGAGCTCGTACCTGCGAGCATTCAACTTTCGAAAACCACTGGAGACGACGTGACCAGCCGTACCCCCCACGCCGATATCCGGTGTGGGAGTGGTTATTCGAAAACCTTCACAGCCAACTCGACAATATGTCGAGGATAGCGGCTCTGCTCCTGCAGCTGACGCTCTGGGCTGTCACCGTCCATGCGTTCTACCCGTTCGTTCCGAACGGCCATTGCGGTCCAGATGGGTTAGGGAAGGCCGAGGGGAAGCGGGGCGAAGATGGTTCTGATGCGGTCACTCTTGACCTTGTTCGAAAACCATCAGGAGTACGTCTTTCCGGGTCCTTTGTTTCTTGATGCTCGCCTAGTTTGATGGGTGTGACCTTTGTGCTGACGAGTATGACAGCGTCATGCTGCCGCCCACTTTGACCCGATCGCCGAAGCATTGGGCCGAGTCACCCGCAAGTTTGGGAAGCCCCAGGCGTCCCCAACATCCGAACTCAGCAAGCGGAAGAACACATACTCGGTCTCCACGCCCGAGACACCAACTATCTCTAACAGTGCGGGCATCTACCAATACGGCCCAGACTACTCGTACTTCATCAAGGTCCAGGTGGGATCTGCCCAACAGCCGTTTTACATGCTCCTCGACTCGGGTGCCTCCAACACATGGCTCATGGGCTCCGACTGCACGTCCAAGGCGTGCGAGATGCATGACACTTTCGACCCCAGCTCTTCGACGTCGTGGAAATCGGGGGACAAGGGTTTCATGATTCAGTACGGATCCGGCAGCCTAACGGGAACCATTGGCCACGATACGGCAACATTGGCCGGGCTCAAACACGACCTCTCTTTCGGTTTAGCCAACGAAACCACCGACGACTTCACGCACTTTGCCTTCGACGGCATCCTCGGCCTCGCCATGAGCCCTTCCGTCACTGGGGCATTCTTGCAAACACTAAAGACGGCGAAGGTGTTGGACACGCTCTTGGTGGGCTTGTCGCTGAACCGGGACTCCGACGGCGTGAATGACGGCCAGGTCACATTCGGTGGTGTTGATTCCACCAAGTACAAGGGCGATATCACCTACCATGACGTCGAGCCCGATCACAAGACCACGGGCGAGTGGGCGATTGCATTGGGAGGGACGGGCTTCGACGGCAAGACCGCCACTATCAAGAGTCAGACCGCCTACATCGATACCGGCACCTCGTTCATTTTTGCTCCCCCGGATGATCTGGCAGCGCTCTTCAAACTCATTCCCGGATCAGACTCGTACCAAAACGGCGAGTACATTGAATACTCGATCCCGTGCGACACAACCGCACCTCTTCACATTACTTTTTCCGGGGTCGACTACGAGATCTCGTCACAGGACTGGGTCGTGCAACGCGACCAGAACAAGTGCATTGCCAACCTGTACGGCTACGAGGTGTACAGCGGCACCTGGCTTGTTGGTGACACGTTTCTCAAGAACGTCTACACCGTCCTCGATGCCGACAAGATGCGCGTTGGATTTGCGTCGAAGCCCGCACCCCCGCCGAGGCCTACGACGACGACATTAGGCCCCATCAGCGCCAGTGCGGGTGCATCCGTCACGGCAGACCCGGCTGGTATCACACCCCCAGTAGGCGATAATGCGGGGAACCCGATCATGCCCGGATTTAGTGGGCAGGAATCGCAGGGGCCGGGGAGTTCGCAGACGGCACCTGGGCCGGCGCCGGCGCAGACACAAACACACGTGAATGGAGGGCACCAAGTAGTGGGGGCAGGGTTCTATGGTTCCGCACTCTGTGTTGCCGCGGGCATTGCTGCGTTGGTGTAAGACAGCAACACAAGCAAGGAGAGAAGCTGAAAACGCGAGGCGGTTCACCCTCTGTGCGTCATTGAGGAGCACAAGCTGAACATGGGTTGGCTAGCCAGATGTGGACTTGGTTGGCCATTGAAAGTTTTTGTATATTAAATTTCGTGCTCGCATCTAGCGGGCAACAGAGAGCGAGTTGTTGACATGATACCCCGGAGGAAGTCGTGGACATAAGCGCACGCAACCACACAGAAAACAAACATACACAAAAAGGGATGGAGAGGGAGGGAGCACCCTCAGGGGCTTCAGGAAAACAAACTGCGAAGTATATGGCTCGCAATCAGGTCTTGGTGAACGGGACCTTGGGTTTTTGTCCGTACTGTCTTTCTAATGAGATTCTGTGAAATATCACAGCCGACGCTTCTTTTCGTATTATGAGCCGCATGCGATGTTGACTTTGCGTTGGAGGTCCCGCGTTTCTTCTATGTACTATGTATGTACCATGTATGTTAAGCTTTTCCGTCAACTCGCTTGACAGGTGTCAAGTCGCTCAGCGTTGTGGAGGACCAGCTCTCCCTGGGCTCCCGGATATCGCCGGGCTTTCCGCCTGTTCTGCCGGGCCGCTGGGACCCCTGAGAAAGCGGGACTGCAACTCTCTAGAGAGGATCCTATTGGTCATTGAGGACCCTGCACTGATCCACTTATTACGCAGTTCCCTTTCTGGAACCCTGCCTTGCAATTGCAATTGACAACGAAGTTCCAGACAAGCCACGGTCAGCCTTCTTTCTGGCGAAAGATTGAAACGGACATCTTCAACGTTTGGTTATTCTTTTTCTCTTGACGCAAGCTCGCCGGTCTTGCCCACACTCGTTCAATCTCTGAATTATCACCGGTTTTCCTCCTGCCAGACAAAGAGACGGTTTACCTCTTTTCGACCGCGCGAACTACAACTGCAATATGCCCTAAGCGACACTCTCGCAGATGGAAGAATAGTTATGGCCAGGGCCACTTCACATGGTGCTGCAGCAGCTGCCAACAGCAGCAGTAACAACAACAACAACCGGCGTGGGAATCTCTCCCCTTCTCCACTGCGTGGTAGCAGCAGCAACAGGAGCAGCAGCGAAGAAGCGACAGGGCTGTTATCCCCCGACCCGGACAGCCTAGACGACGCAGCCAGCAGTGACCACAGCCACCAAAGTCATGGCTACTCGCAGAGTGACGGGCCCATACCCCGTCGACGGTCTCCCCATGGGGGTATGAGCGGGAATGGCGCAGAGGGGGGACTGAACGGCTCGCGCGCGCATCCACGAACCCCGAACCGAGTGCGCTTCGACTTGCGCCCGACGATTGTTGACGACGACGACCGCGCGGCGAACGGCGACGCCAATACCAACGGCTCCACGAGGCATGATAATAATGATCCCGACAACCTCTACCCGCGCGAATCCTTCGACCTCGACCTCAACGAGTCCGACCCGCTCACCTCCGACCCTTCCCTCCTCCAACAACAGCACGGCTCCCACTCCTCCCGTGGTGGCGCGGGCCGCCCCCTCCTAACAGATATCGAAGCGCCGAGCGTGACCGTCGCGACATCCTCCCCCTTCACATCCACCTCCGACGCCGAAGCCTGGCACGCAGCCGAACAGCGCCGGCCGAAATCCTCTCTCCCCTCCGCCTTCATGAACATGGCCAACTCCATCATCGGCGCGGGGATCATCGGACAACCCTACGCGATGCGCGAAGCGGGCCTGTTGGCGGGGACGGTGCTGCTGGTGCTGCTGACGGTGGTGGTGGACTGGACGATTTGTTTGATAGTGGTCAACTCGAAGCTCAGCGGGGCGAGCAGTTTCCAGGGGACGGTGGAGAAGTGTTTTGGGAGGACGGGGTTGGTGGCGATTAGCGTGGCGCAGTGGGCGTTTGCGTTTGGGGGGATGGTGGCGTTTGGGGTGATTGTGGGGGATAGTATACCGCCTGTTTTGAGGGCGGTTTGGCCCGGGCTGGATGAGATGCCCGTGGTGGGGTTGTTGGGGGATCGGAGGGTGGTGATTGTGGTGTTTACGTTGTTGGTGAGTTATCCGTTGGCGTTGTATCGCGATATTGCCAAGGTGAGTACTTTTTTTCTTCTCCTTAATGCTGTCTATCTCCAAAAGAGAAATAATGTCTGTCTCTACAAGCGAGAAAGAGTGGGAGAGGTGACAAAGCTGACGATGGATTTTTCTGGGGCATAGTTGGCCAAAGCGAGTACGCTCGCCTTGATAAGCATGGGCATCATTGTGTTTACTGTGCTGGTACAAGGCATGATGGTACCAGCGGAAAACAGGGGCGTGTTGAAAGATTGGCGGATGCTGGTCATCAACGACGGGATTTTCCAGGCAATTGGAGTAATATCCTTTGGTATGTTCAACTCGTCACTCCACACTCCACACTCCACCACGTTTACACAGCGTTTAACACCCGACAAACAGCCTTCGTCTGCCACCACAACTCCCTCCTCATCTACGGCTCCCTCGAAAAGCCCACGATCGACCGCTTCTCCCGCGTCACCCACATCTCCACCGCCGTCTCCATGTTCGCCTGCCTAATCATGGCCCTCTCCGGCTTCCTCACCTTCGGCGACAAAACCCAAGGCAACGTCCTCAACAATTTCCCCGCCGACAACACCATGGTCAACGTCGCCCGCCTCTGCTTCGGCCTCAACATGCTCACCACCCTGCCTCTCGAGGCGTTCGTCTGCCGCGAGGTCATGTTCAACTACTACTTTCCCGGCGAACCGTTCAACATGAACCTGCACCTCATCTTCACCAGCAGTCTGGTGTTCAGTGCGATGGTGCTGAGTCTGTGGACGTGTGATTTGGGCACGGTGTTTGATTTGGTGGGCGGGACGAGCGCGGCGGCGATGGCGTATATTTTGCCGCCGCTGTGTTATATCAAGCTGACGACGAGGTCGTGGAAAACGTATTTGGCGTGGGCGGTGGTGGTGTTTGGGACCACGGTTATGGTCATGAGTATGCTGCAGGCGATTGCGAAGATGATTACAGGTGAGTGTCTGCCGGCTTTTATCCATGATGTGAGGCTGTGTGCTAACCGTTTGCTTATAGGGGAGGGAGATACGAGACAATGTTATTGATTGATACCTGTAGATTATAAACTACTAATCATTGGATATGTATACAGACTTTTATTACCCCCAGATCCGGGCTGGCGATGGGCTGGGACGGATATCTTTCAAGGTGCCAAACTGGCTGCAACCTAATTGCGACCGATATAGTTTAACTGTGACCCAGGTTAAGTATTAGTCGTGGTTGTAATTCCAAGACCATGACTTCGAGCCAAAGTTCAAAGGTTCAATAGGTAAGGTATATACCTACCTACTGAACATTGTACTTAAGGAAAGTACTTCCTACCTTCGATAAAGTCCCTCAAGAGCTTCAAGACAAGCGGAACTACGAGTAACATCTTCGAGTCGGATTCTTTCTTGCAAGCTCTCCTGAACCCCCTGCCTTTGACTCTCCACTTAACCGTTTCCTTTACACTAAATCCAGCCCATTCCCATAGATACAGCATAACAACTACTTTCCCAAACCAAGCAAGGCAGAAACGTCTGCTCAACTCACCCATTCATCTTTCTCCCCCAAGAGTCCCATCCACACCTGGCGTGAGCAGAGGGCTGCAGTCAGGAGAGACCTAGGGGACTTGGCGTGGGGTTTCTTACCTACCCCCAAAACACCCCGCACTGCAACATCCGTCACCCCCATACCCACCCACTCACATGCGTACTTGCCCGGTCATGCGCGCATCTTGGTGCGTATTTGATCGGGGCAACATGGATATGTGGATTTGCGTTGATAGGGTAGGCTGCTCTCCGCATTATTTGCAGGACGCTCGGTAGTAACTTGAGGATCCAACGAGTCTCCGAGTTGCCGAGGGAAAATGTGTACAGTACCTAGAGACAGCGGGAGGGGATATTGGGTGGGTTGCTTGAGAGTGTGCAGCTATCTCAGCTTACGATCAGTTAGAGACGGAAGAAACCGCTAGGTTGAAAGGCTGAGGACCTACCTTACGTAGGTAGGTCTTATAATCGGAGATGTGGAGAAGTTACCTAAACCGAACTTCATGGGGGAAGTGGGGGCACACTTGTGAAGCCTTTCGATAACTACTGGGTAAAAATGTCACTTGATGTTATGCATGCAGCCTTGCACAAACGGCAAATGGAAAAGATACAGATATCCAGGACAGCCTCATATCAACCCCCCCCTGTACTCTGCCGCTGCATGGAACCCTCGGTGCATTACGAACGGGACGTGTTCAAGCGGGGACTAAACCAAATCGGCCATCTGCTATGTTGTCAGACCTGAGGTTGCCCGCGCAGTGTGAGGTGTATAAGTGCGAGTTGCGAGGTGTGGGACGGATTGCCCACATGAGAGGGGCAGTTAGCAGGGCAGTGCAGGGAGAACCTACGGTTCAGGTCTCAGGTGAAGGAGGGTGAGAACGAGGGTGGGAAGGAACGACCCCATCTCGAGGCACACGTACCTTAGCGTTGGAGATGAGGGGTGGTTCGGAGTTCATAATGGGAAGTGCTCTGGTTGATTATGTATAAGACCCCCGCTTCCAACCCACTTCCCGCTCTCACTCGGAACCTTCGCTCTTGATTCTTCTTCCTCCACAACTAGAGGAGGCCAGCAACCACCTTACTTACACAACAACCAAAACAAATCTTCCCACAACACAACCCCTCGAAAAACATCAACATGCATGATAGCAGCTGCCCCAGTTGCGGTGCCGCGAGCGACGGCTCTACCAAGTCGTGCGGTGCCTGCGGCGCGGTAAGCCTATCTCCTTTCTTATCTTCTTCCGTCTTCCCAATCTCTCATTATCCTATCCTCTCTCCCACGTTAACCCTGCCTTGCTTCCTCCATCCCTTTATACATCCAGCTCTTCTACTCCCTCACATCAAAACCTCTTGCACTTACCACATTACCCCTCCCCCCTCTACTCATATCCTACTATCCAACACCGCACAATACCCTTATCCACCACCACCAACTACTTAACCTACTCGTACTCGTCACTACTAGTACACAAGGACTAACCCCGCCATAGAGCTGCCCCGTCTAAATAACACCCTGCCCGAGGAGACCCCGAATCGCCGTTTTCATCCATCCCTTTCTTTGGACAGCCGTTCTTTTCCTCAGCCCTCTGCTCAGCACCGTATCTCTACCTGCCTGCCCGCCTATCTAAGCGAGACGGACGGACGGAGTATGGCATGGATGTATCAGTCAGGAAACGGGAGGCCCCAATCTCGTAGGGGGGATCGTACTGGAAACGGCTTGGGAATGAAATCACGTTTGAACAAAGCTCTCTGCAGCACGAAAGCCTGCCCCTGCTCATGTGACCCAAGTCAGTGATATCGAGCGTGTGCCGACGAAATATTGCACGGCGAACCACATCCTGATTATGAGTCTCCAACACACCTTAACCCGCATATCGTTCATTCAAAGTGCACGCACGTAATGAACCACAACCAAGCAACGAAAAACCAACACTACATAGTTATTACAACCCCCCAACAGCCAAGCCAGCCCCTTCAGTATCAAGTCGAGATTAGCCTGCTTGTATTCATATTAGTTACAGTTCCACCTAGGTACCTAGCCAACAAACACACAAAACCACAAGCCTCGGCCGGGCAAAGCCGCCTGGGAGGAGGACGTTTGGCCAAGACACACACCACATCCACAACCACCACCAGGTCCAAGAAAACAGGGTGAATAAATAGATAGCTAGCTAGTAAAAAACGAGCAGGGAAAGAACCGCGGTACCGTCAAAAGTAATCTGAGACACAGTGTGAGAGAGACAGAGAGAGAGGGAGAAAATAAAAGACTTAGATAGAAAAACAAGAAGGAAGAGAGAAGCAAGGGCGTGTATTTATAGCATGCCGCCCACGCTTCTCCCCCTTCGGTTTAGCCGGCCATCTCCAACCCAGCCCTGTGAGATTGGGGGTATCACAGAAGCAGTAAAAACCCCCTTGGCATTACCCATGATGCTCGTAAAGTTGCATCTTTCCCTTTCTTCCTCAAGACTCGTAACTGCCCAAAATCAAGATCTCGTAATCCCCTCGTTCCCATCCGTGAGCCGTCCGCCACCACCCTTCCGGGGAACGTAGATCTGCTCAACCTGGCGGTTTATCATCGCCGACTAGAACTGGGGAACGCAAGAAGCATGAGAAATTCTCCATCTCTCATATCCCAGGGATAAGTAAACCCTATCGTGACGGGCCGTGCTGTTGCCGAGAAGACGGGATCCGGGATCGGACAACGGGTTGACAAACGTGAAGGTCGACTATTCGAGGCGCACCACCGTTTAGGCGATGACGCACTTGCTCTTCTTTTTCCCGGTCTTCTTCAGGAGTGCGGCCCGTGTCGCGAACTCGAACACCTCGCGGACACCCTCGTTGGTCTTGGCAGAGCACTCAAGATACTTGGTGGCCTTGATGTTGTTGGCAACGGCGGTACCCTGTCAAGCATCTAGTGTTAGCGGCCTGTCCCAACACATAGTCTGAAATATCGACTCGCTGGGGAAGGTGGCCCGCTTGGAGTCGACAGGCATGGACGGCTTACCTGCTCAGGGGTCACGGGCTGCTGGCTGGTCTTGTGGAGCTCCTCAATGGTCTTCTGGTCGAAACGCAAATCCTTCTTGCAGCCAACCAGGATCTTGGGGACATCCGGGCAGAAGTGATGTACTTCTGAGCACCACTGTTACAAGAGGGTTAGTAAATGGAGTTGTTTTGCGTGCAGCAGCGCGAATGCGCCAATCTGCTACGGCGCGGGCTTGCGACTAACCTTCTCGCCAACGTTGTCCAGAGAATCGGGAGAGTCGACGGCGAAGCAGATCAGGATGACGTGGGAGTCAGGGTACGACAGGGGCCGCAGACGATCGTAGTCCTCTTGGCCAGCCGTATCCCATAGCGCCAGCTCAACGTGCTTTCCATCGACCTCGACATCGGCGACGTAGTTTTCGAAGACGGTGGGGACGTAGACCTGCGTGTTTATGTTAGTTGGCCGGGTATTTAGGGCTGGGTAATGGGTTCAACGCGGTGAGTGTGGTCGATTGGCCATGGAAAATCGTCATCGGGCAGGGGTCGAAGGTGAATGTGTTTTTGGAGGCGGTCTGCGAATGTGTGCAAGATCTGAGGCAGCACCCGGCGGAACGCTTGGGACGCGGAAAAAGAAGTTCTCGATCGAGTTCAACTCACCTCCGGGAAGGTACCCTTGGAGAAAACACTGCAATCATGCCGAGTCAATACAATGCTGCACAAATCGAAGCGCACCCAGCGATGAAAACGTCGTTGGCGGCCTCCCGGCGGTCGGGGGTCGACTCTCGGGTCACCATGCAGGTGGCAGGCAGACTTACATCAACAAACAGGTCTTGCCGCAGGCACCGTCACCCACGATGACCAACTTCCTGCGGAGCTCGGCGGCCATGGTTGCTGTGTGGTGATGAAAGGGGTTGTTGTCGAAAGGGATTTGATGGTGTTGTTAGAGTTGCAGGATCAGCTGCAACCTCGTCGCAAGGTCCAAGAGAGAGCCGCGGCGAAAGTAAGGGAAAACAAGCCGACAGTGATCGCGGGTGGTGAAAGATTAAGAGGGAGGGTGGCAGGCGATGCCTTTGAGAGAATCGGTCGCCGAGTGGTTGATGCAAACAAATGCAGGAGATGGAAGGGGTGAAAAGTGGAGGAAGGTTGTTCGGGTTGTGGAAAAGAGGTTGGCGGCCGCTGCAATTGATGACAGAGAAAGGGCGACAGCGCTCGGTTCGGGGCCTGGGGGGAATGGCCGAGAAGAAAGGGAGAGTGGGTGCCCTCTCGGAATGGAGCCCTGTGAGTGGACAGAACCTTGCAGGCTTCGGGGGGGCTTGCTCAAGTGCTGTTCTCTTGGTCTGGGCTGAGATGAAGCAACGTCGGCGCCAGGCGGTCGCCTATTTGTTCAGTTGTCCTGGTTTCCTGTTGCTGGGCAGCCTAATAATGCACGGGAAGTTCCAGGTTATGTATATTTGTACTATGAGATATGTCCGTCTTCACTCTTGCGCAGGACTCTCGAAGTCCTGCTGTAGTGTACTCTCAGGCATACTATGCACACTAGCCTGCTGCCCAGGTAGGTGCTTATCGGGGAGAAGGCAAAGGGTTACGGAAGTTGGCAAATCACCATCCACTAAACGGCTACCATCGAGCTGCCCGGTACGGGTCACTTTCCAGGTACTCCTCGGCGCTAGCTTGTCGATCCGGACCGCCTCAGGGCTGGCCCCAGGGCCCAGGAAAGCAAACTCGGCCCAGCAAACGAGGACGCGGCCCCTGAAGCGGTGCGGAGTGTCAAGTTTTGCCGAGAGCATCCGTGGAGTGGGAAACCTCCAGCTTTCCGTCACCGTCACTTCGGTCATCCCAAGTAACCTGTGCGAAGAACCCGTCGTTGGCCGATTCCCGACACAAGAAGTTTTTGGGTCCTAACGAGCCGACGGGCAGTTTGCCGAGATAGGCAGTCTTTCTCATGGCACGTGAGACTTGACCGCATTCTCCGTCTCTGCATCTCGAGACCTGCAGCCAGGCGGCAACTCGAGGGCGTGACTCTGCTGCTCAATGGGGATGAAATGGCATATCAATTGCCCTGCTCAAACAGGCCGCCCTCTCGAGACACCAGTTCCCTCCCTTCCTCTAGGAGCTCCCTGCCTCCGGAGACGGGCGGTCCCAACCACTGGAAGTCTGGGGCTAGAGAATGGGAGCCGAATCACGGGTGGTGGGATAAATCCCGGTTGCCGTACACGACAAGCACAGCAAAAGCGGCAGGGATAACTGAGGAACACGGCTTTCCGCGTACAACGAGTCGAATGATCCCATGCCTCAAAACAACAATGAGCGAGAGTTGGAAGCTGTCGTCTGAGAGGTTGGTGAAACCGGACTAGGGGGGCAAATTGCTGTGGCCGTGGCGCGTGCTCTCGCGTCTTGCATCTCTGCTGCGTCGTCTTACAAGTGGGTCGCAAAGTCCTAGGTCATAGGACTTGGCTCGGGAATGCAGAGCTCAAGAGCCGCAACTAAGCACCGGAAAAGGCATTGAACTTCTAGAAGCCTTCCACAAGGTCAGGTAGTCATTAGGAAACCTCTTTTGAGCAAGTCGACGACGGGGTAATGCCTTAGACTCGGAGAGAAGCCGGAAGCCTTTGCGACCGCGCAGAGAGAACACGAAACCGTTGCATCAATCGACTCGTCCTGTTTCCAAAAACAGGATTGGAACGCAAGGGTGCATGAATCGGCCCAGACTGGCGGACTGGGGCTCGATGGCATCTGAAGTCATGCCGTGCTCAGCTGTCACCAGCCGTCGCGGGATCTGCCGGCCACACACAAAATCTCTCCCCGGTTCCTGGCACGTGCACCCTTGACCTGGAAAATGTGGGGTCGATGGCCCGCTTTGGGAATTTGGGAATTGCAATGGCAGCGAAACTTTTCGAGATCGTGACTTACTGAGGGGTGAACCACACCGGGGCCGCCCGACCGCAACGCCGCCAACGAGGACGACACGACACTCCTTCCCCACAGCTTCATCCACCACGAGAGATACCGATTGATCTAGGGACGGCCCCGTCCCGTCCCTCGCCGACAGCATGGACAAGATCCTTCGTCGAGTGCGCATGGCGGAGCGCCAGGTCGTTCGCCGAAACAAGCGCAACCAGGTCCAAAGAAATGGGCAGGAAAAAGCGGACAGGATGAAGGAACTCTCATTCGGCGGCAAGCAAGCTACACACGAGAGACGTGCTGCCGTTGCCGCCCGTCGCGAAGACATGGAGCTTGGCCCCCTGGCGCCGGACCGTACCTTTTCCCATCCAGATAAATTCGGCACGTTCTGGGGTGCCATCTCGGGCGAGCGGGCCCTGTTAAGACAAAAAGCCACACTTGCAGTCAAGCAAGCCCGCTCTGCCTGGGCTGGAGGGCCGCTATACCTCTGTCTTGCCGTCGGCGACAGGGTGGTTGTCACGGAGGGCGCATACAAGGGGCATATCGCGCCCATTGAAACCCTCACCAAGGAAAACATGACCGTCACTCTGGCGGGCAATGTCGGCCTCGTAAGCCTGGCCCCTCATTCCCATGTCCCACCAACATATTTTACTAACGACCCGTCCCCCACCCTAGATCAACACCCAACTCCCCAGCTTCGTAGTCGAGCCAGGCCAGCCCACAGTCAACCAGCTCCGAGAAGCCATCCCCATCTCCGCCGTCCGCCTAGTCCACCCCCTCCAAGACCCAGCCACCGGCGCCATCCGCGACGTCATCATCCGCGAGCTCAAGCCCGTCGCAATACGACACGACCGCCAATCCCGCAAATTCTTCTTCTCCCGCATCGTCCCGGGCCTCAACGTGCGGATCCCCTGGCCCAAAGTCCCGGCCACCGTCCGCCAAGACTTCCCAGTCGACACCCTCCGCATCGACGTCGAGGAGCGCACCTTCATCCCGACCTTACTCCGCCCGCCCATGCCCGAGTCCGTCCTCGATGAGCTGCGCAACCGCTACTCCAAATTCCGCACGCGGCACACCGAGGAGTATGTCGCTAAGATTGCGGCGCAGGAGGCTGAGAAGAAACTCCGCCGGAAGGGCGCCCGCGCCGAGGAGATGCTGCTGCCGGTGCAGGAGTACAACCGCAAGATGCGCGAGATCCGTCGCCAGCGTGGCCAGCCGGTGTTGTCTGAGGAGATGCTGGCCAAGATTGGCGAGGTGATTGCGAAGAACAAGCAAAAGCCGGGGTCACAGCCGGCCCCGGCGGCTCCGTCTTCGGCATCGGATGATGTGAGTGAGGTGCAGAAGGCGGTGGAGCAACTGTCTCTCGGGTCCGAGCCAGCAAGCACGAGTAACGATGAGCAACCAAAAGCATGAGGCAGGGCAGGAAAGGGCGAGAACTAGGACCGACGGCTGAGAGTCCTACACGATGGGACGGGTTACCTTGGAGGATAACCCCGGTGGGTATGGGGAATAAGGCGTGCTGTGCAACATAGATGCTCACGATGGCGATGAAGCCTCGCCGTCCGGGTGTAACGATAGTGTGTATATAACGCATATACCATGAGACATGTTTTCATGCTCGTCTTCACGTGGGTGAACGGTTGGTTAGTCTGGCCAGATATCAGACGGACAGCGAACGAAGCACGAGGCTGTTTTGATATCCCTCCACAAGTCTTCGTCACGGATGCTATGCAGCAGTGGGCAAGTCCTGGTAAAAGTTGCTCAACACGGCCGGCTCTTAGGTAGCAAGGCCGGATCCCGACCAACCAAAAGGGATCCGCCCGGACTCCCCCATCTTTCCTTCTCTCTGGAGCACGGCAGGGACAAAGTCAAGCAGTAGGACGGGCAGTATTTGGTTGCACCAAGGCCCTGTGACTGCAAGGCCACCACGGGGATGGATGGTCCGTAGGTCTAGGCACATGTATGTACAGTACCTACCTGTAAATCAAGTTCGGTACCCGATGGGGTTTCATGGGAAAACTACCGCTTTAACCACCTGTCCCCCGATGTACATACATGTACACCCGTAGAACTCCAATACTGCAGCTTCCTCCTCCCTGCTCCATATCCTAGACCTAACCTGATGGCCTCACTACATACCTACATACAGGTGGTACCTAAAACAAATACGCAATAACAAGGACCTCGATCAAGGCCTTCATCCCCACCCAACCCGCAGTTAACAAGTTAACAAAATACACACATCCACACAACCTCGGACCGTCTTACCATGTCCCATTAAGTTTTATCAAACCCCCCATCTCCATCTCTATCCGCATAACTCCGACCCGCCCGAGCCCCCCATCCGAAATGTAAACGGGAATATCCGACATCCGAAAAAAAAAAAAAACCGTTGCCACCACAAGGCCCCGGCATGCGGGGGGAAAAGCTCACATTGGACAGACATATGTACGTACACATATACATCGGTACATATACATACATACATCCAGCCGACAGCCGCAAGGCAGACCGACAAGGCAGACCCAGTAAACAACCCCCCCCTTCCCCTCCCCAATATCAGTTAAAAAATCCCGGTTTTTTTTACAAATTGCTCAAAAGGCAATCAACGGTAGAAAAGGCCCGCGGCCTAAATGATGACTCTTTGTGTTACCTTGAGCCTTTTTTTCGGGCAGTCGAGACCTAACCGGGCCAAGACGAGGCGACAATGAGGCGAGCCGAGGTGGGCTGTGCTCGCCTTGGGACTGGTTTACTTGTGACTTGCACCCCCCCCGCGCGCCCCTTCTTCTATCTCCGCTAGAAAATTTTCTGGGATCAGGCATTTTATTTTCTGATCTTATTTAGTATCTACAATTACCTTTTCATCTCGTCTGTCGTTTTCGGCCAGAGAGCTTCTCGCCAAACAGCACGTCGTGTATTTCCTAAACTCCGTGACGGCCGTCATCGACCGCTTACAAAACCCACACCGCTTCAAGTCGACACGCCGTGGGTTCCAGGAAATGGCAAGTCAAATTGAAAAGACTATATAAATATCAACCAAACAAAAGGCGAGGCCACGGCTCAAAACCTGTTATCTTCCGCGAGCATATGAAGATGCGGCGTCAACTGTGTATCTGGTAAGACTGTCCATCCGGAATACGTTGTGAAAATGATCAAAGAGAGGGGAGAAACACAGACGGTATACAACCAGGGTAAAAAATGATGTGAGTGGCGTTGGAAGACTCAATATGAGAAACACGAAACACAGGGAAACATGATGAGATCCCAAGAAATCGACTCGGCTTGCCGAGGTGGACATGGTCGAGACTCAACCCGGACCGACCGAACTAGCAGCGTCCTCTCGATAGAAATCCGGGAACCAGCCTCGGGCAGTCGGGGATCCGAATTGCAGAAGCCTGGCCCTGCACCGGCATAACGCCATCGACGATGTGGCGTGCCCGTCATCCCATCAAAAAGGGTGGAGAGGAGTGGCCGACTAAGGAAACAAAAACGCTCCAATTCAAATCTCCAGAAAGAAAGAACAAAACGAAACATGACACAAAGAAGAACAGGATTTCTCAGAATCTCAAACAAATGGGACGATGCCTGTTGTGTGAAGGTCGCAGCCTGGAGTTTGGGTTCAGGGGGCTCAGCCCGAGTCCCGTTGGTGGGGCGACCAGAGTCAACGTCGTTGAGCACAAGCCCATGCAAAAAGGGGCACGCGTCTCGACACGCGTCGTCAGGTTCCAGGCACACCAGACCAGTCCTTCAACGATCCACTTTCCCTCGTCCAGGGTCTCAAAAACGTATATAACACTGCTACGCCGTCTCGGATGTCCCGCATCTCGCGGTTACTGGCTAAGTTTGGACTTCCCCCCCTTTTTAACGGGTTCGAGCAGCTTTCGCCTCCTTGCGCCTGGCTCTTTCGAGGCGTCTCTCTTTGTCCAGGTCATGGGCATACCCCCTTATTCTTTGACTTGATGGCTGATTCGAAGACGACGACGACGACGATCCTGAGCGCTCGCTCGGAAGACGGAATCGATCCGGTGTTTCGTTAATTAACATAGCGTGCTGATACGCCTCGGAACCGAGACGGCCGAGGGCATACAAGTGTTGGACAACGTGGAAGTCGACCCGCATGAACTCGCTCGTGTAGTGGTCGTGGAAGATGTGGCCTCGGATGTGCTCCATACGGTCCCGAAAATTCGCGGAAGCGTCCCGGGGATTCTCTGAGGCAAACGCGATAGTGTCACAAAACCAGCATATGACATTCTGGGGGGGGTTCCCTCCGAAATGATCAAGGTGATGCTCGATCCATTCGTGCTCCTCATCGAGGCGGAAGACCTGAGGACAGCCCAGCAGCCGGGAATGCTCGCACCACAGGACCTGGTTGGGGGCCAGCGAGCCACCAGCCCCCTGGTCCTGGAAAGTGTAATGAAGGCCGACAACGGATGGGGGAGCAACCACAACATCGTCTGGGGTGGTCATATGAGTTGAAGGCCGGCTCACGCAGCTTCCACCAAAGCAAGAGCGGGGGGTCGTAGACTGCATGGTGGTTGCCTCGGACGTCACGGTCGGGGCAGCTGTGTATTGCGGCCCGGCCGTGTACTCTGATTCGGCATAACTGCCCTCGGTGTAGTACTCGCCCGAGTACTGGGCCGGGTACGGCGGCTGGGAGTACCCATAGGGTGTCTCGGTATTGTAGGTAACAAGGAAGTTTTGGATATCCTCAGTGAGATCGGTGTCCATCACGGCGGCGTGGTCGGTGCCTATGGTGGGGGCTAGATGATGGGGAAACAACGTGGCGCTCCTACGGCGGAAGGGTTGTGACGGATATCTGGGCTGGTTGGTGACGTTGGTCTGGGATTTCGACTCAAGCCTACGACACGACAGGATTCAAGACAGAGACACACGCCCCAGGTCCCAAGGCAGCGGAAGGAAGAGGGGGTTGGTGGACGGGCAGCGTCCGGAGTGTCCAGTTTCCTGGTATCGTTGCTAGGTATGACTGTGCGAGGTCGGTTACCCCGGTTCCCGGAAGTGTCTTGAAGGATAACGACCGGCACGAAGTGGAGGTGGAAAAGAATGATGAGAGGCTGGAGCTCTAGCCAGAAGAATTGGTTGGGGACGGGGAGATCTGTGAGGTTGTTGATGATTTGGGGGGATTTGTGGCGGGGCTTTGGACGGTATAAGAGCAGTTCTGTGTGAGGTGAGTCGTCACTTCCTTCATTCCCCCATCTACCCACCCCCCTTCCGTTTTCTTTGCTTCTGTCGCACCTGCCTGCGCTACCTGGCGCTGCATCATCCTCAGTCACTCTTTCCTGCTCGGAACACACATGTCAAACAAGGAGTGGAAAGGGGGGGCCACGGCCGTGTTCTGCCTGCCCCGGCAATTAGGATCTTTCGCTTCGATCCCGCTTTTGGGGGGTTTTGGGGTGTGTTGCTCGGGTCGACTCTGATGAGTCGAATGCCCGATCTGGAGGGGTAGTTTGGGGTGTGGGTGGGAGCGGGGAACGGTGCCGAGCGATGTCCAGATGCTAGGCACTTCCCCAGCCAACTGCGTGGCATCGCATGCATGTTCTCCGAGCACCGAGCCATTCAATTCGCGAGATATCGTCAGAGCCCACCGGTCCCCGGGCCGTCCGAAGGTCGCGCTCCGCGTCCCGAGTTAGGTCCCGTCACGCTTGACGCGCTTCGTCTTCATTTTTTTCGATCGGAAAAAAAGAACCCCACGACTTCGGTTTGGGCTCGGCTCGGGTCGACTCGTCTTACCGGTTCCCACCAATGGATCGGGTTCGCAGCAGCTCGATCGCATTTCCTGCATAAGTTCCTCTGACCGGCCAACCAACAATTAGGTACCCGAACGCAATTTGGAGGGGTGAAAAGAGGGTGGGGAGAGCGGGGGGGTTTTCGTTGTCGCGAAGCTCGCGCTCCACGAAATCGCAGCGTTGCCTGTGATCGCGGCCCGTCCCAAGCCGTCTCACACACATCCCTTTTCACACAAAAGGGCCGGAAAGGGGCAAGTGCTTGATGACGGGCGCCAGTGCAACCACTCAATGTGTGAAGTTTGACCGCAAACGAAACCCGTCTGTCTTCACGCAATTTCCTCTGCCTGTTTGCCCGCCCGCTCGTCTGCCTGCCTGCCTGTCTGCCTGGCGGTCTTCACGCTTCCCCGCAGATGCAGTGAGATCGCGCTCGAAATCAAATCGGCATGTGAGGGAAGTTGGGAAACTCGGGCGATGTCGAGTGCGCGCGTCACCCACGAGAATGGGGAGTGTGAAAATGCGCCATATCGCGAAGGGGCCTATCAACTGGTGACACGCTCGAGAAGGAGGTCCCCGAACATCTCTGGGGATTTGCAGATCGGGAGTTTTGGACGACTTGGACTCTTGGAGAGTTGTGCCGCGGTACAACCAACAGTTCTCGGCGTGCGCACCATGGGATGAGGTTTCTTGGGACTTTTCAACCGCCCAACCGTCGAGTGCATGCCGGGGTCGCATGCGCTCATCTGACTCGTTATCTCATCGGGCCGCGTGTGGCTGTTCGGCGAACCACCAACGGACGAATTGGCGAGCTTTATTTCAACCTCAACCCCAGCTTTTGACGTACTTTGGATGTCCGACAAAACGCTAGTGTTGGTTGGGCGAGTGAGTCTAAGGGTGGTCGATAGGAGAGCTTGTTTACTGTTGGGGTCAAACTGCGTGGATACAAGGTTAATAAGTAGCCTCCATGTCCATTTTCGCAGCATTGCTTCACTGCAGCACCCTACGCTAGTATAATGCTTGGTTCAAACTAGCGTTGATTTCTCACGATATGATCTTCGGGACTCCCCGCAACCCCTCTTCATTGAGACCCAAGAGGATGGGCCTGACCGTGCCAAAATACCCATGCTCTGAAACGGGCGAGTTGCGTGCGCGGGCATACATACTCCCACATGGCGAGCCAGGGAGCGAGGGTTTCATTCGGTGCCTCTGCAAGCAACACACGCCATCATCGCCATCACGACCGGCAGGCCGGTTGATGTCGTGGCTCGAATAGAATCACTAGCCTAACTTGTTTAATAACCGGTGGACAAAACTCCGTAGGGGGAGGGGGGCAAGTGTAGTTTCCAACGTCTCCGCGGTGGAATCACCTTGGATCAGGGTCGTCACCCGGTGTTCCCAATAAGAGCTCGGCATCTCTCCTCATAGGCCACGACCAATGAGGGCCGGGTGCGGGTACCGACATCAGCAATGGAGGGGTTGAGTCTTGGTCGGCTATGCATGATTCTTGCTGCTGCAGCGTTCTTGCACCTGTCCCGGCCATGTCGAGCTTCCCCATGACACAATATTGCGGCTCTGCTACGCCAATAAGGTGCCAGCTCGATCTCGGCCCCGAAGATCCCCAATCCCAATCTCTCTGATATCGCTGCCGGCCATTGTAACCATCCTTTTTTTCCCTTCTCCCTGACCGCCAGTTTCCGTAACCCATCCAACCGGAAGAATGCAAAATAACGAACTGGGAGGGCAGTGGCATCCAGTCGGGCCGTCGGAAAAGTAAACGAACCGCCCGGATTCGGGCCCCTTGGTCCCCGGGCTCAAAGTGATGGTGGGGTTCAGGTTCACGTGCGAGGAATCGGCCGCCTCACCCGGATACCCGGGTTCGATCCAACCAACCATGGCGAAGTACTTTGCAGAAGGACCCAGAGCCACATACCTAGCACAGCTTCCTTTCCAGCGACGTGCTTAAGCCCCTCGATGTAGTCCACGTCTAGTCATACGTAGAAAGAGCGGGTAGAAGTGAAGTCTCCCAGACAGGCCGCATTCTTATGCATGACAACTCAAATGAAGGGTTGAGATTTGAGCCCCAAAAGAAAAGAACCACTCTCTCTGCTTCCCTCTACTCCGTCACGCAAAGCACCTTAGCCTTGGCAATGACATTCCGGTACTGCAAATGTGCACCGCTCTCATCCCCCCTCTTGATGATCCCGGGAAACGTGACGCAACATATCTCCCTAACGGGCCGATCCTCCCCCACGGCCCCCTCTCCACCTACACCATCGTCATTCTCATCCCCGTACCCATACCCGTCCCCACCCCCTCCAATATCCTCCATCGTCTCCGCGTCAAACACTGTCCGCTGATGTGGCAGGATCACCGGCATCTCGACGCTGAACACGGCTTTTTGTACCGCTAGTAGCCGAGAGAGCTCGACTGCGCTGGTGACGAGTGCCTGCAGGCCTTGGTCGCGGGTGTCGTTGGACCGGGTGTGGGTGAGAGGGTCGAGGAGGGCGTTGACGTGGGAGATGACGGTGTGGATGACGGCGGCGGTTTCGTGCTCGAGGAGGTTTTTGTTGTTTTCGTTAGCGGTGGCGTCTTTTTTGAGAATGGTTAGGGTTAGAGAGCGCCATTGGTTGATGGATTCCGGGGAAGATGCTGCTACAGAAGAACAATCAGTATCCCCCCCCTTTTTGTAGTCAATATTTCGTTGATAGCAGTGTCTCTTACCAGAGGAGAGGAACCCCTCTACTTGTTTTATCTGCGCTGCAACATCCGCTGGGAGCCCAACAAAGTAGGCGTCAAACACGAGTTCCACAAGCAACCGCGAGACAGCCGACTGAAGCAAGTTGATTTTCGAGGTCGAGGCTAGTTCTTCGTACATGGGCACCAGGCGGGCCAACTCCGATATTGTAGCTTCATCCGCCCCAGACAGGTCTGTAGCGCGTGTCAGTGACAACCATCCATCCTTTCCTCTGCCTCTGTCAATCAGACCTAGAGAACCTCGAGGCCCAGACAGCCACTCACCGATTTTGGCCCTCCTAAAATTCACCAGCACCCAATTCTGCAGTCCATTCCCCAACTTCGCCATCCCTTCCCCAAAAACCTCATCACTCATCCTCGCCTCCCCGTCCGCCCGCGTACTCACACTCACCCACTCCTTCAACCCCCTAACCTGCGCTTTCAACTCCGCCATCTCCCCCTCTTTCTGGTCCAGAATATTCTGCGCCCGTTCCCACGCACCCCTGAACTCCCTCGCCTCAGCCTCCAGCTCCAGCTCCCTCGTACAACTCCCATGCCCACCCCCAACTCCATTCCCACCTCCAACCCCAACCTGTACACCCCCCGCGCCAGCTCCCTGTGATAACAACCCCGCCACCCGCTCCTCCAAAACCGCACACTTCCCCTGCCAAAACGCCGCCGTCTCGCTCTCCGCAGTGCTCAGTTTATCCAGCTCACGTATAAACTCAGACTCCATCAGCGCCAGCTCGCGCTCCAGCGAGGCGATGCGCAGGTCACGCTCGCGGAGGGCGGATTGGTATGTTGCTACGGCGGATGCTGTTGCCGTGGCAGAGGCCGAGGCAGAGGTTGGCCCGGTGTGGCTGGGCTGGTTGGGTAGGGGGTTCATGTCGGGTGGGTGTGATGGTGCTGGGGGGTGTATGGATGCTGCGTTTGCTGTCGCTAGATTTCGTGGGGGGAGGGCTGGGGCGGGTGAGGGGTTGCGAGATGAGGCTCGGATCGGGGCGAGTCGGGGACTGTCTGTGGAAGCGGTGGCGGATGTGGTGTTGCGCGGGTTATCGGGGGCTGGGGAGGAAGCGCCGCTTAGGGCGGCGCGTGGAGGAGGTGATATAAGGGTGCTAGGGACAGCGGTCGAGTTGTTGGTTTTGGTATTGGTCGTGCGAGTGCTACTCGGCGAGGTACGAGTTGGTCGAGGGGGGGAACGAGGGTTGCTGGTGTTGGTGCTGTTGTTGCTGGTGCTGCTGTTGCCGGGTTTGGCCCCCGTGGCTGGGGGCGGGCGGCGCTTGGCTGGCGAGGCCATCTCCTTTCGAGGCATCGGGCTGTGGTACCGAAGTCGGCTGTTGGTTCTCGTTTGCGATGCTGGGTGCTCGCTAAGCGAAGTCGCGGTACTCGGAGAATCGTTGCGTGCGGGATTTGAGGTGCGCAAACGGCATCATGTCACATTTCCGGCCGGCGGAGGGTACGCGTACTTTTTAATAAAGAACTTTTGTCGCTGACCAATTCCGGGGGCAAGTTTTGTTGCAGCTGCCTGGTCGGGCGAACCGTGAATGGTTGCGTCTGCGCTGTCGTGGGCGCCAGGCTGCTGGTATTCGCTCAGCCTTGCCCAGAGCAGATGACAGGGGTCTGAATCAGCGATGAGATGGGGCCGCGGGAAGATGCGGGGGTGGCCCAAGCTCCCTTTGAGGGCCGTCAGGGGGTTGGAGTGGGTCTTGCCCCTGAATAGCTGCCCCTATGTTTTCAGTGATAGGGGTATCACGCCTAAAACATCGAAAACCCTACGATGAAAAATCTTGGATCTAATGTTAGATACCAAAAAAAAAGGAAAAAAAACCACCAAAAAACTACGGTATTCCAACATCAAATACAACATCCACATGTCACGGAAACACCAAACCTAAATCTCAACCTCAGCCGTCACCTCATACGCCTCATCCTCCTCCCCATCAACAACCACCTTCTTCGCGCCCATCTGACATATCGCCACCTTTTCAACCGGCACATCCTCCATCCACACCTGGTCCTCATACCGATCAATAATCCCCGTCGCATCGAACACCAGCCGCTCCCATTTCTTCCCTCCCCCTCCGCCGCGACCCCCTCTTCCCCGTTTATTACCCGTCCCTCGCTTATTCCCCTTCACATAGACCGTATTCACCACCGTAGCATGCAACAGCAGCGGCCGTCCCTCGTCAATCATGAGTTCAGCCTCCTGGAACTGACCCCGAACCTTTTCACAGAATGATTGCAGCAGGCCGAACGGGTCAACCGGTGGTGCGTAGAGGACCGACGTTTGGTTGAGTGTTTGCATAGCAGCCAGGCCACGGAGGGTGATTCTCGGGCTTTCGTCCTCCTCGGGACCAACCCCTGATGGCTTCTCGTCCCCCCGTGCTTCCTCGGGGGCGATATCTGCCTTCGACGTCTTCTGCAACCCCCCTTGGCCTACCAGCCCAGCAAGACCCTGTCCTAATGTGACTCCCACCAACCCTTCTCTCCCCGCCAGCCTGTTCCTCCCCTCCTTCACCACCTCCGCCCAAAGCTCCCTCAGCTTTATCTTCCCCAACACCTCCTTCGCCACCACCAACTTATCCTCCGCTCCATTCTCCCCTTCACCACCCCCTTCCCCATCTCCATCCCCACTCCCACCATCACCAACCCCCCCTTGATCCCCCCCTCTCCCTTTCCCCCTTTGTTGTTTTGGCGAAACAAGACTCATAACCCCCAGCGTTAAATGCAGCGTCCCAACCGGCCGGACAGCCTCCGCCGGGAGGTCGAACCCGCCTGCTGACAGTGGCGCAGAGACATCGGCGCGGAAAGCGGATAAGGCGGAGGATAGTTGGGGACGGGAGGCTGGTGTGACGAGGGGGATGCAGAGGAAGTGGGTGGGGGAGGGTTTTTTGGGGGGTTGGGGCATGATGTAGGGGGCTTGTTTATTTCCTTAATTTTCTTTGACCTTTTTTGGGTTTCGAGATGTTGATAACCAGCGGATGGCTAATAAACAACGTCCTTCCTGGAGGTTGTTGAAAGATTAAGGTGAGTTATGGCAGTCCTGGTGAGTATAATGCTGGTGACTATAATGGCCGTGTAACAAGGGGGTTCCACTGGGAAAAGCTTTTGACTCAGGCGTTAACAGTAATATAGAGTGATCATGTTTGAGCTCAGAGTGGAAGGTGTTTTCAGTGTTCGGGAAACGTTGTGCAGCTCGAGGCTGGGTGAAAGTGAGGTCGGTAGCATGGTCCGTGCGCCTTCCCATCTTTCAGCAGGACCCCTTCCATCTGAGAAGGAAAAAAAAAAAAAAAAACCTTAACGCGTCCCATGAATTTCTTGTGACCTGAGGGTTGGCCGGTTATAGTTGAGGAATGTGCCCACAGTGTGTCATGAAAATTGCTAACGGCAGTGAATCACTTTCAAATTTACGCACAGTATCAGACCAGACAACCCAACCATAATATTCCCCATCAATGTCAACGGGCTAACATGCACACATACGACTACCCGTGCCCTACCGGCGTAGGTTTGTGCTCCCAGTAAGCTACAAACAACTGCTGCAAAATCCGAGCAATGTCCAGATGTACATGACCCATACCCATTTCTCGAATATCCCTCTCGTCCGTAGACCCTGATCTTATCCTCCTCTACTCTGGTATCTCTTGGACTTGTTGGCAAAAAAAAAAAAACAATTCTCCTGCCGGGCGTCCATTGCCCTCTTTCAAAACCATAAAGCAACCCGGCCTGCTACTGCCCATCTGCCAACATTCGTGGGCCCGCCCCGGTCCCGGTCGGTCTGTTCCAAAACAAAGCAACCCAAGGCTAGTCGTTCGTTGCTGTCATAGCCGAAGGGATCGGGGTGTTATAACCCGTGTTATAACCCCCCAGAATGTCGGGCTAGGATGCGCGGCATCAAGCCTGGGATCGGCGCCAAAAACCAAACAAAACGGAAACAAGCGATATCCCCTAGCGTCTCATCACTTGGCCTTTCCAAAGAAGTCGTTCATGAGCTTTTCTAACTCCTTTTTGTCGACCTTAGCCACCTGGATGGCCGCCTCAATCTTAGTGAGGCAGACCTTCTCGTCCTTCTCGTCGCTGCCATCGACGTTCAGCTTGTGACCGTATTGCTGTATGATTTGGCAGCTATCTCTTATTTTGTTGAATCCGAGCGTTGAAGAAGATCCCTTGAGGAAGTGACCTAGCTTAGAAAGCTCTTCCAGGTCCTTTTTGGTTCTAGGAAGCGGGAGAGTGGGGTGGTTAGTCAATGGCTCTACTTGTTAGGTGGGGTTTGGTACATGCGCTCTCTCCCTCCTTCAAAGGGGTTGCTCGAAGGCAGTGAACAAGAACAGACGGGTGGGAATAGACGTGAAGGATAGGCCAGGCAAAGCAAGGGGTCGGACGAAGAAATCGCACGCAAACTAGCTGGGTGGCTTGTCGAACTTTTAAATGTCAGAGGGGGCTCGAAACTTACAAGGCAAGGTCCATATTGACAAAAGTCTCATCCGCCTGCTCGAAGAAGTTTTCAACTAGGGGCCCGCTGAAGTCACGTTCGTCATCGTCATCCATCTCAAGGAGTTGTGAGAAGATGGTGTTGTCGACATGATCTCCAAAGTCAGGCGTTTCAGACATTTCGTCGACGTCTTGCTCGTCCTGTTAAACAATCCTCTTACACGTTAGCCACCGAGATTATGGCAAATATCGAAACCACCGACCCTGTTGCTGATCCTCGCCGTAGCTGTGGCCATAGTTGTGGGGATGGGTCGCGCACAATGGCTGGCCGGAATCAGAGGTAGAGAAATGAAGTAGATAATCGGGTGCTGGGGTATGTGAACCGATAAGGTAGGGAACACTGTCGGACGGAAAGAAGGTCTAAAGTAGAGACAGAAGGGGAAGTCGGCAATGGTGTGGCTTGGGTGCCAACGATTGTCCTCTTTCGGGCGACGTGGGCGTCCTGGGCAAGCACGTGGAGAAATACGTGCCGCGTGCCTCTTTTCCCTTTTTTTGGGTCTTTGGGGAGGTGCGCGAGGTAGGAGGGTAGGGTGTGGTGGGAGGAAGTGACGGGTTGCTCGTGCGCAATAGCAGTGTGGTAATAGCGAAGGGAGGTGATGGGTGGAGGGAAGCACGCGCCACAGGATCGCGTAACCGATGAGGAAAAAGAAAATAGCCGCGGGGTTGGGTAGATGGAAGACTAGGTCGAACGACAAGCGAAGATTTAAAAGATGGGCTTACAATCTATCAAAAGGGAGGTCGGTACAGAAGCACAGACACTTCACAAAAGGAAGATATGCAAAGTTCGCAAACGGAGACTTTGCCCGGACGGCGTTCTGGTTGTTTGAGAGTTCGGCGTCCGAGGTAGACCGTGGAGCAAGGGGTGAGGTTCTCGAGAGCTTCCGCCTCGGGACTGATTCGTGCGTCAACGAAGGCTAAGGACCCTAGCAGCGGAGTGGATGTGGGGTTCCTAACTTGTTACGTGAATGAATGAATATGGTGTGAAGAGACAACTCGTAGTTCTGCGAAAGAGGTGAGGATACCAGCACGGCGAGACAATCAGCGTTCTCGGCCCGTTCGCGTGAGCAGACAAGGTGATGATAGAGCGCGAAATTTTATGGCGGGGGTTAAAGGGGGGTAAGTGAAGGAGGCAGACGGTAGTAATCCCGACAAGGGGGGCAGACAGCCACCAGAACCACGCTTGACACAGCAAAGGATGAACAAAAGTGGAGGGGTTCAATCACAGTGGGGGAAACTTGTCAAGGGGACGGACGATCAAGACAAATGCCATTCTGATGAAAATGTGGAGAACCGCAGAGGTGGGATGCGCACAGTTTCAATTATCCAATACTCTTTCTTAAGAAGCCCGTTGAACCTGTCGAGTGCAGGTCCTAAAACGGCCATCTGCAAGCTGGGTAGTGTACATGTACATACAAGGGGCGTGCAAAGCTAAAATATCCTACAAGATATTCATCGCGCTAGCTGTCCTTTGGTCTCTTGTCATCTCCGAGCGCCTTTGTTGTTTGGGTTCTGTTCTTGTATTTTGTTTGATCCTAGCGGGGAGTAGCCTGCCCCTGGCTCAATTTTATTCTTTTGTCTGGGATCCTGCCATTTGCAAGTCGTTGCTCGTGTGAGAGCTTGAGGAGCGTGGCGCGCGCGTGGGCAGGTACCGGTCTGCCTGCTCCGCCCAGATGGGTGGCTTCCGTTTTGAGGTGTGACGTAAGGGCCAGGCGGGTTGACCATGGACCCTTAAAAAGTGTCTGGGTGGGGTCCCGCCCATCCTTGATTGGTTTCTCACAACCACGAAGATACCCAGACGTCGTGCCTGCTCTCTGCAAAGTCGGTGGAGGAAAGGGATAAAACGGGGCGAGATGCCTGACCTGATCGAGAGTCTTCCCCTTTCCCTGTCATTTTACCTTTATCGTTATTCAATTCCTCTTCTCTCTTCTTTTTGTTCTTGGCGTCCAGCACATTATCCAAGTCCAGGTTCTGTAACGTTATACCCAGGATTAAATTAGCATTATCGCTAAAACGGGCCCTTCGATTGCCCCGCACCAGACTTCAACCCCGCAACGAATTTTTTGTGTGTTCAAAACTTTTACCCTGCTGACGCGAAGAAGACCACACAGCGACGAGAATGAGACCGGCCGGCGGAATTCTCATCGGTTACATCTGACTCTCGTTAGGTACCTGCCTTAATTGGGTTCCTTCGCCCAGCACACCAGCAGAAATGGACCAGCCCTTCGAAGTGATCGACATCCCGGGATATGGCCTCCGAGCGTTGATCCCATTCGCTCAGCGTCGGGCCCCACAACCCACCCCTCGTCTTGGGCCCATCTCGATCCTGTCTTTCGTTCCTCACCACACCAGCCTCGAATCTCCCACCCAGAGTGCTCCAGTACGATTCGTTTAAGGGCCTCAAATATACCCAACGAGCGGTTTCGGGAGAGGGGTCAGGATCATCTGACCTCGCCGTGTCCTGCCTAAAAAATACCCGGACTGGCGTTGACGTGTCGTGGTCACTCGATTTTACGGTGACCCCAGAAAGAAATGGGGATGTCGCTGAGCGACGCACCGCATGCAGGGACCGGATAGCCCCGTCCCAAAAACTTCACGGGATGGCACCCTTTCACGTTGACCGATCTCACGATACTTGACCTCGATTTGTCACCCCCAGAATTGCGGCCATCAGCAAGCAAAGGTGATCCCCTCAGTCCACTTATGGCTAGTGCCAGCTAGTGCATGTATTGTTTGTCTTGGACTTCATCAAACCCACTGCTGGGGACTTCATGCAGTAGAATGGGGATCCCGCTAGCGGATCTTTCGGGGGGTTGATACCGATCTCGGCGCACAGACAAGCATGTGTATCACTCTTGGCCCTGCCGAAGACTTCCTCTTGCACGGGGGACACATCTTGGCGAATTAACGACTTCTATTTACGCTCCACGAGACATCGTCAACGAGGGGTGAGACGTCCTCGAGCTCGACAGTCACCCCCCGATATTGCATTTGCGGAGGCGGGAAGACCCACAGCACCCGCTGGTCTCACCCGGCCCAGAAATTTCTATCGACAAGTGGGGCCTTAAGCACCAGCACGAGGTCCGACTGTTTCGCGACGTCATTCCGCACTCTTGTCGTCATTGGGAGCAGGACCCTTTGGAAGGTTGCATGCATGCGTCTCGGCCAACCACCAACAGCGAGAGCCGCGGGGAAGTACAAGCTTCGGAAAATGGGCAAAAAGGAAAAAAAAGGAAACTCGTCGGGACCAGACATCGAGATTCAAAATACTCTCAGAGCATTTCTGGGATCTTTCTTAACTTTCCGGTCGTCAACAAGAGTCAGGGCGCTCGACCCCTATTGGCCACCACCCGGAAATCTTGGTCATGCTCACAGGGTTTGGTGGGGTTGAGGTGGGCAGCTACCGAGCGGTTCCTTGGAAACCCAAAGCAGGAGGTTGCAGGCGCCGCGTTCTCTGGCGGTCTCGAGCACCGACCGACCGGATATCGGCACATTGCGAACCCAAGCAAGAGGTCGAGAACAATGCCACTTACGTGCGAGGGCGGGGGATTGTGTTTGCCCTCCCATTTTGGGATCCAGTTTTGGGATCCCCATGAAACGGAGGGCCGCTCTCGCCGCTCTGGGCCGTTATCAACCTTACCGCTATTTCGTGGGGTATCTCGAGCATACACCCTGTCTGCCCCTTGTCAACTCCCAAAGCAGAGCAAGGGGACTTTACTTTCCCATGGGACCGGCACCTCGACAATTCTCGTTATCGGAGCCGGGCAATCTTCCCGATCTCATTCCCACCTTTGAAACACTACCCAAACTTGACGGACCAAGACTTGGGACGAGGGAACAACTCATCGCTCATCACTCATCGTTGCCCCGCCCAAATTGATGTGTCGGTGTGGGAGCTGCTGGTTGCTGTCCTGGCCAGCTAACGTTACCTTACAGATACCTCACATCACCGTTCAAGGTGTTTCACCTGAGACACTCCCGCCGGGAGCCCCCGCTTCGGGAATCGGGACAGGAGCCGGTCTATGATGTAAACGGAGTCACCCTCCGGAAGTCTTGGCCCATTCCTCCCACGCGATGTTCATCCGGCCTCTGGGTCGGCCCGTCTCAACCATACCTGATAATTTCTCATCCATCTTCACCAGCCACGGCATCCAAGTTGAGACCAATGTTTTCAACGCCTCATCCGAGATGTCGGCGCATTTTCAGCCCAGTCTTCATGGTCCGGCAAAGTTTCCTTAGGTCTGTACGCCCTATGCCTGCAGGTATCTGGGCTGAACATTCGGTTGTGCAAGGGCGCTCACCTCAGCAGCCGCAGGTCGTGCCAGGCCCCGAACTGACTCGGAGAAACCGCCTTGGTAACTGCTTTTTAGCAACAAATCTCGAATCCCTCCAATAGTGCTGAGGCACCGACCGATCTGAGCCGCCATTCCCAAACCGGTCATTTTCATAGTACACTAGATGTGTGGTTGAATCCATCTTGACATTCCCCCTCTTCCAGTGCGTCCTTCCTCCACCATGCATCTCTTCACCATCCCCCAAAACGGATGGAACGAGTGCCAAACGGGCTACGATACAACACCACGAGCACCAAGCTTTGTCAGTCGACCAGCAGCCAGCAACCCGTTAGACGGTAGACTAAAAAAATCCACCCGTTCCCGCTCGTCTGCCTGCCGAGCCATGCATGCGCGCGCTCGAACCTTGCATAGCGTGACACGCTCACCCAGAACGAAAAAAAAATGGCGTGAGAAGGAACAAAAGCAAGGAGGGGGGAGAGAAAAAACCTGTTTCTTGAAACAGCCTGACCGGCCACCGACGGTTCGAGACCGCGCGGGACATGAGCTACTGGGTTGGTACATACATACATACTAATTTACACATAGTTCGTTTATGAGTTTCCGGGTAGGCATTACGGGTAGGGTGGGTGATGTTTTTTTTGTTGTCGGCTGACGATCGAAGGCGTTTGTCTGACGTGACTTGAGTCTCAGAACCTTTTCTCTCTGTGTGTGTCTATCTCACCTTGACCGTCTCACTGTTGGATGATTCTCGGTGGAGTTTAGCAAGGGAAGAAAGGGATATCACGCAGTTGTAAACCCAGTCGAAGCCCGGGAGGGAGTAAGGTGGGGAAGAAAACTCACCCTCACCATTCTCATTTTTCCCAACTCCCCGCCCAACACCGAACCCAACTCTAGATGCATGACAAAACCCCCCCACCCGTTTGCTGCCCAGCCCTACCCGCTTGATCAGCCGGCCAGCCAGCCAACGGTTGCAACCAGTTGACCTTGCAACCAACCAGCCAACTCGGCAGTCGGCCAATCCAACCGGCATGATTACTGATGGTGGGCGAGAGTGAGAGGAAGTTCTCTCTGCTTCCTGCACTTGGGATAGTTACATCACAGCCGGGCGATACCGAGATACAACTAGCCGATGCGGATATCGATGCCCATGCCGATGCTGACGCGGATACTGCCCACGCATAAGTCTCATCCGATCGGCCGAACACGGCTGCCTAACGCATCTAGATATCGGGCCATTTATGTCGAACGGGCCCGTCTCCGTAGTGGATGGGCGAGAGGTATTGGCGGTCGGTCACTGCGTAGTGTAGCGGAAGGAGTTGTATAACTGTCTGCTCATAGGATAGGGTTGATCATAGAGACGGATGTCTGTTGTAAGGGGAGATGGAGACAGAGGTAGGCAGGGGAATGTGAGTGAGTGGTTTATTAGGCAACCGAGTTACTTGTCAGTTTGACACTTGCAAAGGAGGATAGAACATAATTCCCACCTTTGGTAACCAAGGACGATATCAAAAGCCTGCCTACATTTTCAACGTAGCATACCTGCACATCCTTCCCTTAGACCACCATTCGAATGTATAAAACCCAACAGAAAGGGACCTAATTCGCATGAAATTATGACCAAACCACGGGAAATCAACAAGGCTTCTCCATATTACTCGAGTATCCCAACACCCTCTCAGAACCACCTCTCACCGACGAGGCATCGAATCGCCCAGCCGGTCGATCAGGTACTCATGTCCTGAAGCACCTTCCCTCTCCTCTCCCAGCCGGCCGAACCAGTATATAATAGTCTCCCTCCATAACAGCGGTGTTTTACATGATTCTTTCTGAGAAGATGGAGAGCGGAGAGCACCCTAACCTGACACAGTTATCTCCATACCTTTGATATGTCTTGAAGATAACTCCCACTCCCACTCTCGCATATAGCACACATAAGAGTACAAGACACCACACCATGCCACATCACGGCATACGCACATATAAAGGTACATTTACGGAAGCAAGAGACAAGCATTCCAAACCAACACGTGCGAGCTCGTACCGGCCCCCAAACCAACAACCACTCAACCCCAGAACAACAAACACTCCAGCACTCGAGACGATTGAGAACGACAGCCGTACTTGAGGTAGTTGAGTAGCTCCGGTAATAAATACCCGAATGGCCAGTTCAACAAGGTTTCAAACATCAAAATAGCAGCGTTGTTCCCAAGCCAGGCCAGTCAATCACCTACTCGCCAGGTGTGCCTCATTAACGTTACTACTACAAGCGCTTAGTATTATTTTGTTTCTGTTCAACTCTGTATTATAAGTACTGTATTGTAGTAAGCTGACGCTGGAACGTACCGTTCCACCACTAGCTCCATCCATCTATCCTCCATCTACTTGCCATCGCTTGCGAGAGGAACGAACCCATTCCATATTCCAACGGACTCGACCGCAACGGGCCGCCATATGATGCGATGCGGTGCGATGTGATGGGAGTAGAAGCGGGACGGCACGGAACGGACGCGGGAGGCCTGGCTGACAACCCGTCAAACCAGTCTCACAGCCTTGCCCATTAAAACCCCAAGTCAATCTCAAATGCCAAATTCATCCTTTGATAACCCCTTTTGTCAGCCTCGCCAAAACGCCTGAACACCACCCCTGTCTTTGTTTCTCCCCATTAGACCCTTCCAGTAAACGTTCCAACGGTATCAAGTCCCCAGTAAGCCTCTCCAGACACCCTCAGTAGCCTTCCTCCCAGGGTAGCAAACCAGTAACCCCCTACCAAAACATCGCCTTAGCCGCAACCCTCACGAACCACACAGCATCACTCACCACCCCGCCCTTCTCCCCCTCCCTCGGCGGCGGATCATTGGTGCAGTCGAGAGGTATCACCGTGTACTCCTGCAACCGTCGCCAACTCGCCGAGCGTCGCGTCTGTCGCTTCCGTTCTGCTTCCGCGTCCGCCGTGACGTCGTACCACCCTTCGTTGTCTCCTCCGCTTCTGCCGCGCCGTTTACCGTTCCGATCTGCTTCGCCGTCGGCTTCGTTGTTGGCCTCATCGTTGTTGACGGTGTCGTCGTCGTCTTCCTCAAAGTCTTCTTCGTCGTCCGCGTATGCGTCATCGTCGTCGTCCTCGCGGCCGATGAAGTAATCAAACAACCGACCGAGAACGCCCTTATCCTTCATATACGCCCGCAGATACTCCTCTTCGTCCTCCGAGTATTCTTCTTCTTCCTCTTCCCTTTTAGGAGGGGCAAACCGCTCGGGAAACTCCAACCGCTCGTCCAAGCCAATAAAATCCGGCTGCGGCCTCAACGAAGCCTCATGAGCAGCAGCAGCGGCAGCAGCCGCCGCATTAGCAGCATTAGCAGCCGCAATCGCCCGGGAATTGAAATAGTCCTCTCGCACCGCCGGGTCGTCTTCCGCGAGAACCAGCAATTCCGCCCGCCGCTCCTCCATAGGTGTCATGGGCCGACTAGTGCGGTCACTTCCACCGGGCCAGCGGCCGGGGAAAGTAGCCTGGCTCGCACTTCGGGCACTACCAGGGCCGGTGAGGCTAAGCCCGGCCAGGGACATGGTCAATTCCTCGCTGAGACCGTGACCATGGCCATGATCGTTGGCAAGGCCATTCAACTTCCCCAAATCCCGACTCCCCCTCCGACTCGCCTGCAAACTCCTTCTTGCAGCCCGCAACCGCTGCTGTTCCTCCACGCGCCGGCGCGCCGCCAGCGTCTCCTCGTCTGGGCGATAGGCCGGGTAGGTGTATTCATAGTCGGAGACACCGACGCCGGGGGTTGACGCGGCTGAGCTATCGCGTGTCGCGAGCCATCCCTGACCTTTGGCATCGCGTGCCTCGGAGGCGATCACGGCGCCGACGCGGAGGAGGAAATCGGTGTCGGGGAAGAAACTGCTCGAGGAGGATTGGAAGGGGCGTGGGGTGGTGGGGGAGTTTTCGGTGGTTTTAGATCGGCGGTGGCCGGGTCGCTTGCTGTTGCGTCGGGAGGTGGAGGAGGGAGTAGAGGGCTTCTTGCTCTTGGTGCGGGCGGCTTGGGCGAGGGAGTAGGGGGCGGAGACGCCGCGGGTGAAGGGCGGCGGGGAGTTGGAGAGGAGGGTGGGTGTGCTGGGCACGGAGCGGCGATGGATGTAGGAGGTGTAGGGTGGGTAGGTGTGGTCTTCGTGGTTTGGGGGGTTGAGCGGTGCGAGGGCGAGCAGGCGTGGGTTGGGCTGGAGGGCGGTCTTGCGCTGCGTGAAGGAGGGTTGCTGCTGCGGCTGCGGCAGCTGCTGTTGCTGTGTCGCGGGATCCATGGCGGTGTAAATATCTGGGGGTATTGTATAATTTTTAGTGGTACAAAAAGATAGTTGACTTGGGGCTTTCTGTATGGAATGCCCGGCCTATGAGACAAGACGAAAAGTTGGGATGGAGGGCCTTCAGACGAAAAGAGAGCGCTGCAAGATTGGAACGAAGGTGGGTTTAAGTAGAATGGTGCGAATTGACAGTCTCGACTTAACTTGCAAGTTCGCGTCAAACTCCATCGATCAATGCACCCTTGCGAAGCTTGCAGCTGCCCGCAGACGTTTGGACCTGAACGGCGCCATGTGATTGGGTGATCGGACTGGCTCGCCCGGGAGATGAGGCTTGCCTGCCGCCAATGGGGGTCTAGCCCCTGTCCCGGCCTTTCCCTTCTGGGCATTGGCTTGGCCTGCATGGCTAGGCCGAGAGTTTCCTCGAGTCAAAGTTTGCGAAGTCTTTGCTCTCCACTGTAGGTATGAAGGAGTATCCGTAATAACGAGTGTAAATGTAGTTAAATTGCAATGCTGAAAACTGTGTACAACCATTTCACCGCTTGAGTCCATCCGTGGGTGATTTTTAGGCGGGGTTCATATCCAAGAGCACTGCAAAGCCAGATGTGCATTGATAGAGTCGTTCCTGCAGTCTTACGTCAAGTGGTTTACCCCTCCAACCCCACATGTTGCTGTAATTCTCATTCTGACTTTCAACTGCACATCAACCAAATCTGAAAATTTGCATACACTTCCTGTTAGTGTAGACAGACTTTTCCAGCGCTTCGTCCTTTGCCACCTTGATACCTACTCCACTCACATTTCTGCAAGCCGACACAACGACGCACGATCTCGGGCGACCAAAGCCACAAATCCCCCCACCCCGCGGCCGACAACTCCCGAGCCGGTCAAAGCTATTTTCGTTTTTTTCCCGGAAACACACGAGATTGTCACGAACCGAAGCCGCCCGGGCCTTTTCTTTTCGACTAGGTGTACTCACCGGGAGTCGCAATGAGGAACCTGCGCAACATCGGGCAGAGCGTCTTCCGCGGGCCGAACCCCGCGACGGCCGCGTGCTGGGATGTAGCGAGGGACGATGTGATTTTCGCGTGCAGGCCGCGCGCCGGGGACGCCCGTATCGAACTGCTGCGTGTGCCCAAGCAGGGGGATAACTTTGCTTTTCCGTAAGACCTCCCTTCTGTATCATAGATAGGGAGACATAGAGGAGGAATATGTGTGAGAACAAACAGAGGAACATAAGCTTAGACATGTAGACTCTCCCAACCCATCGCCTCCTGGGACGTCCCCAGCTCCAGCGAGAGCTCCGACGGCCACGATGACTATGACACCATCCGCAGCATGCACCACTTCAGCGACACCCAAACAACCTGCGTGATCATGTCCAACGGCGACATCATCACCGTCATCGAGGACGACGACAACCCCGACCTCGACCCCGACCACGAAGCCGAAGGCCAAGCCCACGTCGAAATAGTCGGCACCCTCACCCCCTCCATAACCGCCGCCCGCTGGTCCCCCGACGAAGAACTCCTTGTCCTCGCCACCGGCGACGCCAAGCTCGTCTTCATGAGCCGTACCTTCGACGTCATCACTGAAACCCCGCTTACCCCAGACGACCTCCGCCTCTCCAAGCATGTATCCGTCGGCTGGGGCAAGAAGGAGACGCAGTTCCACGGGCGCGGGGCTAAAGCCACTGCGCGGGCAGCTACCGCTGCAGCGGGTGCAGCGAAGGGCGGTAACATCCTTCGGGACCCGACGATCCCGGAGACCGTGGACGAGGGCGTGCGGAGCGAGCGGGACGACGGCCGGTGCTCGATTAGCTGGCGTGGAGACGGGGCGTATGTGGCTGTGAACTATCTCCAGCCTGGCGTGCGCAGGGTGGTAAGGGTGTATAACCGGGATGGGGAGTTGGATAGTGTGAGTGAACCGGTGGATGGATTGGAGGGGGCGTTGAGCTGGAGGCCGGAGGGGAATTTGATTGCGGGTGTGCAGCGGGTAAAAGGGTCGTCGGAGTCGGAGCCGGAGCGGGTGGACGTGGTGTTTTTTGAGCGGAATGGGTTGCGGCATGGGCAGTTCACGCTGCGGGTGCCGGGGGGGAATTGTGGTGCGGACATGCTGGGTGAGGTAGACCTCCAGTGGAACGCGGACTCGACAGTGCTGGCGGTGGTGCTGCCGGATCTGGTGCAGCTGTGGACAATGGGGAATTACCACTGGTATCTGAAGCAGGACATTCTCTGCCGCTGCTTCCTCCTCCGGCCATTATTCTCCTGGCACGCCGAGAAGCCCCTCCGATTCCTCACCACAGACCTACACCAACTCTGCATGTACGAATACGCCTTCACCATCTCGCGCGGCCCAACCCACGCTCCGCACGACCATGGCGCCGTGGCGGTCATCGACGGCGACACCCTCAAGTTCACACCCTTCCGCACGTGCAACCCCCCGCCGCCCATGGCCATGTGTGAGCTGGAACTCCCCACGCCGGCCATCGACGTGGCGTTTGCGGCCGATGGTTCGGCCATGGCGGTGTTGCACCGATTCGGGGTGAGCTTCTTCACGCTAGAGGCCAAGGGGATGCGGTTGGGTGTGCCGAGGTTGGTGGAAGTGGTGGAGTTTGCGAAGGGGATTGTTCATATTTCGGATCATACGGCGCCGTTGCTGCAGATTGCCTTCTCTGGGCCGCGGGACGTGCAGGTCTTGCATCTGTCGGCGAACGAGAGGGAGATCCTGCGGTGTGATTTCTCGGATGACCCCGAGAATCAGCCCAGACGCTGGCGCCGGAACGATGGGCGCTCCGCCGCGGCCATCACATCCTACGGCTCTGTCGAGGCCCCGGACGTGATAGTCCAGCATATCTCGGGCCAACTCAGCAGCAGCTCTGGCAGCATTGCCCGTTGGGAAATTGTCCCGCTGTCTGTGCAGTTTCCGGCTTTTATGCCCTGGACCAGCGTTGTGGTACACGACGGCGAGACGCTGGCGTTTGGCTTGTCGCGGAACGGTCAGCTCTATGCCAACTCCCGGCTGCTGGCTAAGAACTGCTCGTCGTTCCTGGTCACGGATAGTCATCTGGTGTTTACCACGGCGAATCATCTAGTCAAGTTTGTCCACCTGGCGTCTGAGAAGGGTGTGTATTTACTCTCCTACTTTACTACTCCATACTGCTATGACCTGACCTAGCTAACCTAACCCTCCAGACCTGGACGTCCCCCCCGACGACCCCGAAAACGACGAACGCTGCCGTAGCATCGAGCGCGGCGGACGCCTGGTCACGGCCATACCGACCAAGATGGCCCTGGTGCTGCAGATGCCACGCGGCAACCTCGAGACGATCTACCCGCGGGCTATGGTGCTGGCCGGCATCAGGAGGTTGGTCGAGCAGAAGGAGTATGGTGCGGCGTTTTCTACCTGCCGGACCCAGCGCGTGGATATGAATATTCTGTTTGATCACCGCCCGGAGCAGTTTTTGGAGGGGGTTGGGGGGTTTTTGGAGCAGGTGGGGGATCCGGCGAATGTGGATTTGTTCTTGTCGTCGCTCAGGGACGAAGATGTCACGCAGACCATGTACCGCGACACCAAGACCAGCCAGCCCGTGGACTTAGAATCCGCCGGAAACCCCAGAATCACCGGCAAACCCGGCAAGACTAACACGGTCTGCGATGCGGTCCTCGAGACACTCCAGAAGCAGAAAAAGGCCAACCTGCAGAACATCATCACGGCCCATGTCTGCAAGGTTCCGCCTGCTCTGGACGACGGCCTGCTGGTCGTGGCCGAGCTGATGCAAGAGGACGACACGGCCGCCGAGCGCGCGGTCGAACACATCTGCTTCCTAGCCGACGTCAACCAGCTGTACGACCACGCCCTGGGACTGTACAACCTCGACCTGACCCTGCTCGTGGCCCAGCAGTCGCAACGCGATCCCCGCGAGTACCTACCCTTTGTCCAGCAGCTGCACAAGATGCCCGAGCTGAACCGCAAGTTCACCATCGACGACAAGCTCGAGCGCCGCGAGAAGGCTCTCGACCACCTCCATGCCCTCCATTCCCAGGGAGGCCCCTTCGCCGACGTCGAACAGTATCTCATCAAGCACCCCTCCCTCTACCCATACGCCCTCGACCTCTATCGCCATCAGGCCTCGTTCTACCAGGATATCACCGCGCTCTTCGCCAACCACCTCAAAGCCACCTCCCGCTTCCAAGAAGCCGGCCTCGCCTACGAGTCCCTCGGCCGCTACGCCGACGCCACAGACAGCTACCTCAAAGTAGGCGTCACCAGCTGGCGCGAATGCCTCTTCACCGCCCAACAACAACCCGACTTCACCCCCTCCCAACTGACCACCCTCGCCACCTCCCTCGCCGACGCCCTCCTCGAAGCCAAAGACCACGCCTCCGCCGCCACCATCCACCTCGACTACCTCGCCTCGGTCGACTCCGCCGTCACCCTCCTCTGCCGGGGCTACCTCTTCTCCGACGCCCTGCGCCTGGTTGCCTTACACCGCCGTCCCGACCTCCTCCCCACAGCCATCGACACCGGCCTGGCCGACGCCTTCGCCACAACCACCGAGTTCCTCGCCGACTGTCGCGCCCAGCTCCAAGCCCAAGTCCCCCGCATCGCTGAACTCCGCCGCAAAGCCCGCGAGGACCCGTTAGCCTTTTACGAAGGGGAAAACCCCTTTGGCGCGCGGACTACCGCTCAAGACGCAGATGGGATGATACCCGACGATATCTCCATCGCGGCTTCATCGGGCATCAACACCAGCGCGAGTTTGTTCACGCGGTATACTGGCAAGGGGGCCGGGTCGGTCGGGACTGTGGGCACGGGTGTCTCCCGCGCGACGTCGAAGAATCGGAGGAGGGAGGAGAAAAAACGGGCGAGGGGGAGGAAGGGGACGGTGTATGAGGAGGAGTATTTGGTTAATTCGGTTAGGAGGTTGGTCGAGAGGGTTGCTGCTACCGTCTCCTCTGCAGGGACAACCTCATCCGCAGGGGCAGGAGGAAGCAGTACAGGTGGAAGCGGAGCTGAAACCAGTACATCATCATCATCTAGAAGCGGGACGGGGAATAGTACAGGAAACGAGGCGGGCGAGACCCAACGCCTAATATGGGGCCTCACCCGTCGCGGCATGGGCGAGCGTGCGCGCGCTGTCGAGGAGTTGGTTGCGGGGGTCTTGGAGGGGTGTAGGAAGGCTGTGGAGGAGGTTTGGCCTTCTCCTAACCCTACTACCACTACTACCACTACTACCACTGCTGCTGGTGGGTCTGGTAATGGGACAGGGCAGGGAGGAGAAACAGAGGAGAGGGACCCTGCGGTGGAAGGGTATCGACCGGGAGGTGGGGATGGGGTGTTGTTTGATAGTTTGGAAGCGATGCGGGCCGCGCAGACGCCGCCTGTTGTGCCGGGGTTTGGGAGGTTGGTTTTGTTGGGGAGGGGGAGGAGCTGAACCTTTTGGGGATGTGATGATGACTGATATGGATTGAGGGTGAGTTGAGTCAAGTGTAGAGAAAATTTGGGATTTGTCGTGGAAAATAAAACGGGGTCGATTTGCCGCGGCGAAAGGCATTGTGTCCATTTGAGCCTCAGATAGGGGTTAACTGGGGGGGTTGGCATTGGAGGAGCATAAAAGCATCATGAAAAGGGGTGTAAAAGTGTGTAAAAGCATTCTGGAAAAGGGACAAAAGGGTATAAAAGGCTGTAAACGGGTAAAATTGTTAAAAAGGGCATGAAAGTGTTGCATTTAGAAGGCGGAAAAGGGAGTTTGGCACATAAGTTGGGTGAGTATCACGGCTTTACAACATCCGTTGTCCAAATGCCCACCGTTTTGTTATATACCAACCAACTTAACTCACGCTTCCAACGCCTGCCGCTCGCTATCACTCATTTACATCTTCTCATCATATAACCTTCTCACCCTTCCAGCAACTCTCGCACCCCAACGACCTCCTGCCTTACCTACATAACTAGTATAGTAAGACCAAAACTAATGAAACTCCGCATCCACTCTCCCATACCTAACCCCATCCACCTTCAACTCAAACCCCAACCCCGCACTATCCACAATCATCTCGAGCGTAAAATCCAAATTATCAAACTCCACGCCCCTCGTCGTCGTCAGGCGGGTAAACAAACTGCGTGGGACCGCCGACAAGTCGGTCGTCAGCGTGCACACGTTCACCAAATCCCGCGTGTAGGCGCGTGGCGGCTCGTCGGCTTCGCAGGCGATTAGGTCGTCTGTTACGAGGAGGGATTGGCCCGGGCGGAAGTTGCGCGTGTAGTGGAAGGCGATGGGTTGCAGGGGGGAGATGGCTTCGCCCTGGGGTTGTGTGTTAGGGGATGTTGCTCGTTACGTAGTTAGGGGTACCAGCGAGAGAAGGACATACCTTGGCAATATGCCACTGCATCCGATCCGAAACCATCCACCGCTCCCACAGCGGCGACCAATACCGATCCATAACCGAGTGTTTCTCCTCATCATACACCGTCGCATACGACGTGCCATAGTGCATGCGCGACTTGCGCGAGATCACCATATTCCCCTCCAGCCCGCGCAGCACCGCCCCGCGCACGACTGCCGTCCACGCATACACAGGCTGCATGACCTCGATAGACGACGACGCCTGTTCCCGCAGCAGGTCTACATTGGCGTTGGTGGGCCGCTCGCTGTACGGTGGCGGTGCCGCGCTGGTGAAGTGGGATTTGAGCCGGCGGTAGAGGTAGTCGCTTTGGCCGAACCCGCCGACGAGGATGATGCCGGAGACTACGCCGCCTTTGGCGCGGAGGGTGTCGACTTGGCCTTGGACGAGGTCGCAGACTTCTTTGACGACGGGGTCGAAGATGTCTTTGATCTCGTCGCCTGTCATGACGAGGAAGCCGGAGTCGAGGCCGGCTTCTTCGTCGTCGGGGAGGCCGGGGAAGCTGATGAGTCAGTTAGTAAAGGAGATATACAAAAGTTTGAGAGGGTAAAAAGTACGTACGGAACATTAACCTCCTGGTGCTCGTCCTCGTTAAAGTTGCGCTTGACAAACTCCTCAAAGTACCGCAGCCCCATTTGCCACGTCTTGCCCTTCTTGGTCTTCATCTCGTCGAACCGGCTCTGCCCGATCCGCCCCTTGACATGCTCCTCGAACCGGTAGTTCAGGAACGCACTCCCGCAGAGCCCGCCCGTCCCGACCGCCGACTCTTCCACCCGGATGGGTTTTAGAGAGACGATCTTGTACGCGATAAGACTGTTGTCTGTCAGCAAGTCCGTCTCCTTCTATGAAGAATGATCGTACGAGAACCTACTCAACAGTCCCCCCACCTCCATCACAAACAATAAAGTTATCCCCCACTTTCAAATTATTCGGCTGGATCGCCTTGAGCGTATACACCGCGGCCGCCTCCGGCTCACTAATCATCTGAATCTGCGACTGCGCGCCCATGCCCGCCCGTTCCGCCGCCTGCAGCGTAGTATTCTTCGCCGCATCCGACCACACAGCCGGGCACGTCAGCACAAAATCGACTTTTGTCGACGCCATGAACGACTCGCCATACCGCCGCTGCAGCGTGTCCATCGTGTGCTTGTAGATCTGCGTCAGGTAGTCGCTCACGGCGTCGACGACCGTCTTGTGGTACCGTTTTAGCTGGGCGGCGGTTTCGAGCGGGCTGACGTAGAAGGGGAGTTTTTGGGAGCGGTCTAGGAAGAGCTTCATGCACCGGAGGCGGGACTCTTCGGGCTTGAATTGGAAACCCCATTTTACTGTTGGTGCGGTGCCGGCTGGGGCGTTGGCGGGGAGGTCGTAGGAGATTTCGGTTGGGACCTTGTCTGATGTGATGCCGTTGCCGCCTGGCCATGTCTTGATGATTTCGATGTCATCTGGTGTTCCCGTGTACACCGCGGCCACGCTGGGATTGTGTTAGCTTACTAACTTCCAGTTGAGGCTATTCGCACACTCACACACACACTCACTCACACCACTACGTGTGTATGTTTGTGTGAGTGTGTATGAGTGTAAGTGACCCACTCACCCAGAGAAAGTAGTCCCAAAGTCCACACCGACGATCAGCCGGTCGTTGATAGACGGCGGCTCAATGGCAAGTTCCCGTAACGGGCTGGTGAGTGCCTCGGCAGAGTTGATCTGGCTGTTGGTGAAATAGTTTCTGCTGTCCCGATTCCTCTGGCTAGGCGACGGGTGCAGGGGTGAAGAGATACTCATGATGCCGGCGGCCGATCTGCTCTGTGGTAACTGTAACGCCTTACAGGTTCATGGCATGAGAAATTGACAGGAATAACGCAAAAGGAATGTCCGGTCCCGCCCAAAACGGACGGTTCGGGTGCCGTTGTTTACTTCCCGCCCCTGAGAGAGAACACACGACTCACGGGCTCGGGATAAAAAGTGGCCAAAGGAGTATCACCTCGTACAACGACCGCCGTAAAATGACCAAAATAAAACAAGAACGAAAACGAAAAAGAAACCACGACAATCCAAACCCTAACGGCTGCCTGAAAACCGGAATCCCCCCAAAAAACCAGCCTCACACCCCAAACCTAATCGTCGATGTTGTGTAAAGCCAAGCCAAATCCGTGACTCGACCTCGGTGAGGCAGGCAGCGGGACTTTGAATCTTCTTCCCAGTGAGGAGGGGCTGACAGGGGGCACGGAACTGCAGCGGGGGGCAGCGCCCTGAGGCACACTGAAGAGGACAGCTAAAATGACGTTGGAATACAGGGGGACGAGCCGCCCAGGGCGCAAGCAAGACAGGCTGAAATCGCAAAGGATGGGATATGCCGTGACGCAAGCCCGGTTTGTTTGCTGCTGGGTGGTGAGAAGCCGTCCTGGCGTATCGAATGCTGCTGCCTGTGCTCTCCTACAGTGGTGGTGCTTTGGTGTGGTGCTGCTCAAGCAGATGCGGGGTCCAGCCCGTCTCATGCTTCATGCGTCTGTCTGCCCGCGCTCAGCTGGGAGCCTCAGTGCCTCAGGGCATTTCCTTGTGCCTGAGAAGTGGGGCATATAGGTTTAGTGGATCACGTGATGTCGACCGTCGGCGCGTTTTTGCGACGTTGCATTGTGATATCAGCAAGTCCGAGCTGTGAAGAAAACTAGACATGCTACTGCGTCTCGTGCGTTCACTAGTCGAACATCCTCCAGCTAATTCGTAGGCATCCAAGTGGAAGAATCAGCAAACCAGTTTTTTTGATAAACCCGCGAAGAGAACGACACGGTGACAAATTTAACTTCCGTTTGATGCCCCACATCCAAAGTCCACAAGCCTCACCCCACACCGAGCGCCACTCGTCTCGTCCGATCAGAAAACTGCAAGATCAGATTTGTCCAAAAAGGGGGTGGCTTCCCAAAACGACCACCCGATGCAGAGTGGCGAACCACGTCTTCCAGGAACAGAAACCAGCCAGGAACACACATCCCGCAGAATCTCTCCGTGCTGCATCTTGTGTTCGTCTGGCGTGTGACAGGCAGAGACAAAGTAAAAAGCCGGGAGACAGACGCAAAAAATTGCAGCTGGTCCCCCACGTCGGTCTGGGTGCTGTTCTGTGTCCTAGTTGTCCCAGCCCATTCATCAGCCCTTCTACGACCGAGAAACGGAGGCCCTTACCTATGAAGTGACTGTAGTGTAAGAAAAAACGCCAACCACGCAGCCAAGCAACCCAGCTCTATCAAGCACATGTGAGAGCAGACTAACCCAGCCCAACGTTCCCGTGTCTCGGATACTTCCCCCCTGATGAGGGATATGCCTGCCTCCCTGGCAACCGCCCCGGCGAGACGAACATCGCACCGCATGGCTAGCGGACGCCGCTCCCGCAGCGGGCAAGCGGCCGGGAAGGTTGGGAACACAACATGTTGAGATCTCCTCCCGAGGAAGAAGAAAATATCTCGTCCGGTAGTTGTGTGAGGTGACTCAGGTGTAGTGTAACGTTATAACTTATGGGGGGGGGGGGGTTATCCGTTAAGAAAAAAACCAAAAGGAATACGCTACGCTAGTGTACGGATACAAAAACAGAAGACAAAAAGCATCACTGACGGACTAACAAAACAAACCCACCTGTACACTACCAGCCATCTGCCGGATGATCTTCACCGGCGCCCAACCCAGAAAGCGAAAACACCAAAAACCAAAAAAGAACCAAACTCGCCACCCTTTGCACAATACACCAGTGTATCACCACCCATTCGCCACCGGTTGCGCCGTTAACGTTCTCCCCCTTTCAACCCTTTTTTTCACTTTTCGCCACCCCTCCTGTCCATCAGTCCCAAACAGGCAACAGGCAAGCCAAACCCCTAACTACAATCCCATCAACATGCGCAGTCACAGTCAGCCGTGCGGGTCCCACTTGTCTCAACTGAGACATATGATCCTCGCAAGGGGCTCAAGGGTCGTTAACTGGAGAGGCACAGATGTGAGTGCGAAAAAAAATGGGGTATCAAAAAAAAGGAACAAAAAAAGAGTGAGATTGCGAGGAAAACGGGAGCTTGGACGCGGGAAACCCCGTCCGTTTTTGGGTTCTTACACTACACTACAATACGGGTTTAACGCTAACCCGTTGACATTGACGGGGTTTATTATCTGATCGGGAAGTTCCCCGGGGAAGATCGATCATATCATGAGAGCACAAGAAAAGACGCAGGGAAATCAAGCCGGTTGAGGTACGATATCCCGTCGTTACGTAGTCAAGGTAAACACATCCACCACGGATAACTACATAGTAGCGTACAATACAAACTTAGCAATTCAGCTCGTCCGGCAGACCGAGACAAACAAGCGTGAGAGACCAACGGGTAGTTAGGCGATCCCAGTTCTCATGTGGACAGTGGGGTTCTTCTCTCCGATCGACGACTTCCCGGTTGTCTGTCTTTCTGTCTGTCTCGTGGTCTCATGGACGACATGGGGGAAACGCGGGTTACCGGGGAAATGCGTCGGGGTTTAGAGACAAGACAGGGCAAACAAGAAGTGAGCGCCATCATAGACGAGGGGATGAAAGGTCAGTGGCAATGTGAGGGGTTATGGAGTGTATTTAGGAATGGATAATGTTTGAGTTGCATATTTAGACTAGACTACGTGTATGAACAAGGTAGTTAGGCAAAGTTTGTGAATCGAGTATCACGGCCCGATCGAATCGTCGAAGCTCGCAAGACCGTCTGTACCTTGAACAATTACAAACATATCTGAGCTGGAGTGTACCGAAACAATCACAAACAACGGACAGAGATAGCAGGCCAATGACAAGCGATATACCCAAAATTATCTTGATTCGGAGGAGCAGCGTTGACCAAATTCCCGACCCATCCCGTGGTATCCTATCCCATCCCGATTCCCCCACCCTATCCAGTCACTAGCAAAAACCCCAAGGTTACAAAGATTGATACAGTATGTAAGAGTACGGTATGTGCAAAGAAGGGGAAGAATCAAGTGTGTGTGTAACGCAGCAAGGTTTGGTAGTAGATAGGTACTTATGTGTCGAGAATAAGGAGGATAAAAGGGACTGAGAGATGATAGATAGCTCCTTAGGTAGTGAGAGAAGAAAAGAAAAAAAACACACAGCAGCCCACACAACAACAAAAAAACCAATCACATCCAACCCTCCCTCCCTTCCACCACGCCCCCTTCCCCGTATCCCCCATCCCTTATCCCCCAAAACGCTCCCCCTAACCCAGCTAACAATGACAACAGTTGTCTGGTGCGCAAGTGTTTTCGAGAAGAAAGATGACATAGGAAAACCAAAAAGAAATACAAGCATCGCCAACAGGCCGCAGCGAGCGGTAGTGACGACAGTCTGTGTGTGGCTTGGTGGTAAGGAGAGGTGAAGACCAAGAAATATCCCTTCCGGCCTTTCCCTCCTTCCAATCTATATAAAAGGGGGTATTGTAGCAGCTCGAGTTGAAACCCAAAAAAGCAAGATGTTGTAGAACTCGACAGATTTTTGATGACAGACAAAAAGGAGAGAAAAACAAAAGTATTAGAACTTGGTATGTCCGACAAAGATGAGTGACAGCGATACCGATCCCCAGGGGGTATTCGCGAGAGTGTGAAAGGAACAAGCTTGTGCAAAGCTCGGCAAAAGATCGCTGCGACCAAAAGCGCTGCGTTTGATGGCCAAAACAATGTGAGTGAGTGTGAGAGATGAGAGAAATGTGTGCGAAGATTCGCTTTTGACAAATACCACCGAAGAGGAAAACCGAGAGGACGCGAGAAAATGAGCGATGCGACCCAAAGTGTATGATGATGCCACCCAAAAAAGGAAAACAAGCCCCCAACACCGACCCATGAACCCCGTCTTGACAAGACTTTTGTGTGCGTGTGCGTATGACAAGAGACAGACGAAGAAGGTGCGTTTAAAAGCGGTTACCCGCTGCCCAGATGCTGGCCGATGCGGAGGCTGCCCAGTCGTTTTCGTCGTATGGCGGTGTTGGCCACTTGTGTTCGACCGCCTGCTTGTTGTAGTTCAAGGGCTTGGGCGTGATGGCCTCCTTCGCATCGCCAAAAAGCATGACGTTGCCACTCGCAGATGGTGATGGGGTCGGGTATGGGTCGGCGATCGCGGCGTTGCTGACGGTTTGACGCAGATGGAGCTGCTTCTGTTCGTTCTTCTCCATGCGCTTCATGGCCCGGTGGGTCGAGGTGAGGACCTCATCGAGAAGCTCGTCCTCTTCGTCGGGAGCATCGTACTGGTTGACACCCTGGACGGCATGAGACCTGCGTGTCCGGCTGGACACAGGGCCTGTCCTGGCGGCGCTCGTCAGGTTGTCCACTGACCTAGGCTGGTGTTGAGGCAGAGAGTTGTGACGCTTGAGCGCTCCTCCGGCCATCCCCTGATGGACTGGCGGGGCAGGGGGGACTTCGGAAACCCGCTTGTCCAGGGACTCGTATGTGTCTTTCGAGACGGGGGCTGGAGGTGGGCTGTCAATCACCATGGACGACCGGTTGCTGCCGGCCCAAGGCCCACAGCCTGCCTGGGTTTCAAGATTATCGTAGCTAGGCGAGATGGGTGTCTGATGCCGCCCGGAGAACCTCCTTGCGCGCTTCCGGAGGTGGGAGAAGAAGCTCTCCTTGTATCCACCAGTCGGTGAGGCAAGGCCAGACTGCCCGTTGAGTGCGCGCTCCGCCTGTTGCCTGTGAATGTCTGCGTAGTGGTTGGTGCTGGACTGCACCGACAACTGGCGACCAATCTTCTTGGAACCCTTCTCCTCCACCGGCAAGACCCGAACACCATTTGCGTATGCATCATTGTAAGGAGCCCTGTTGTTAGCCTGGGCAGTCACAGCGTCGGATAGCGGCGAGATCGGGCGGATAGTTGGGAGGATAGGCATGGGCGCAACGTTTGATGGGCCGTTGGTCCATGTTGACCTCTTTTGAGCCGCCGGCCTGGGCTTCGGCGCGGGGGGCTCAGGGGCGACCATGGGCTGAGCGCGAGGAGGGGCTGGAGCTGGAGCTGGAGCATCCTTAACAGCAGGTTGCGCGGCGACCGCCATCACCTCCACACTTTCAGTGCGCCCAATCAACGACTTGCGGAACCATGATGGCTTCGACGCCGTTGACGCCGAAGAAACGGAGTCCTTTCCCCTGCTCACATCCGATTGCTTCCGGCCGAGGATCTTGGAGGCTGACGACTTGGGGCGCAGGGGGTCCACAGCGTCGGTGAAGTATTCGTGGGAAATCGCTTGCGTCGATGTAGGGCGGCTCTTGGGGTCCCACATGAGACACCAGGTAACGAAGCGAGCGAGCGAGGCAGGCCATTGAGGGGTTGGCAAGAACGTATCCATCGAGTGAGGCGCCATCTTGGGGAACGAGAACCCGAGCTTCCCAGCGAGGCGCGTCCCTTCCCTCCACTCACCACCGCCAACGGGAAGACCAGCCTTGTTGGTCCAAACCGCGGGGCTTCCCATGATCTCACACACCCTCCACACTTGGTCGACCTCGTTTCCACCAGGGAACAGAGGCTTCAGGGTCGCAATTTCTACCGCCATGGCACCGACAGCCCAGATGTCCACGGGAGCGGAGTATTCACCGGCCCTCAGCAGAACTTCTGGGGCGCGGTACCACCTAGTAGACACATAAGTCGTGTACGGGAGCTTCGAATGCGTTTCGCGTGCCAACCCAAAGTCGGCAATCTTGACGGTGTATGTCGGCGGCGTTGATGGCGGGGTCACCAGAGCAGAGTACCGCCTGAAGGAGTTGCTGTAGTCGGAGTGGGCCGAAGTCGAGACCAGAATGTTCTCGGGCTTGATGTCGCGGTGGAAGAAGCTGTGGGCGTGGATATGCTCAAGACCTTGCATGATCTGGAAGAGGATGCTCTTGACACTGCCATTGTCCAGACACTTGTGGTCCCTCGCCTTCATCAACTGGTAAAGATTCCCCTCCATGTATTCCATGGCAATGTGAAGCTTCTTGCTAAAAGGATCGAGGAAGATATCGAGGGCCGGAACAAGGTGGGGGTGGGCTGGTAGTGTCCTGAGGAACACGACTTCCCTCAGCTCCATGCATGCTGTGAAGGAGTCAAAAGTCTTCTTCATCGTCTTGATGGCAATCTGGTACAAGGTTAGTGAACCTCAAGCTTCGCGAAAGGACAATAGAACAATCAACGTACCACTGTGCCGCGGCGAGCGACACTGGCGCCAGCACTCCGTACCCGGGCGAGTACGACGCTGCCAAAGCTCCCATCGCCAATCTCCTTGAGAACCTCAAACCTGTCCTCAAGCGCCATCCCGTTGATGACTTGGGTAGACCCCCGCCGGGTCAAATCTTGTGCTACTGTCATACCGTCGGAGAAAATGAAATGTGTGTGTGAATCTCAGGGTCGAGTCGCAACTCGGACCTCTTCGTCTGAACTGGCGATGCTGCAAGGGACAGCAGGGACCCTGACGCGCCGCGACGGGACGAACTGCACGCAGCGGGCTCTCACGAAAGAGCCACCAAGGATTTACCGGAGCATTCAGAGGCGACTGTGTGATGATGATTCGAAAGCGAAACCGTCCTGGAAACAAGCTTCGGTACTCGTCGTCGTGGTGTTCGAGGTGATTGATACGCGTGTGTATGGGGGACGAATCGCCGAAAATCGAATGGTGTGTCGTCGGGATCTGGTGTTTGTGTTCTGTGGTTTTGTTGTTTCAAGGAGTGAAAATAGTTGGAGAAAATCAAGATCAAAAGAGTGGACGAGTATTATTGACTCAGAAAAGGAGCGACATGAAATGACTGAGAGATGGAGGAAAAGGAGGCCGGTGGTGGTGGTGGCAGGGTTTTGGGGAGGAGGACCGAGTCCAGGATCTTTCGCGCGACGGGTGGGAAGGCCGAAGACCACTTTCGCAGCAAGGGCCCGTGGGAAAACGGAGCTCCTCTCTTGGGCTGGGGGTTGCAACAGGAGGCCCAGTTAGCGCGAACCGAAGCAGCGGGTGCCAGGAAAGATCGAAATTGGCTTTCCAGAAGGACGGAATGCCTCGTCAAATGACCCTGTCCAATGCGAGTCTGTAATAAAGATCGAGGACAGAAGCGTTGTTGACGTTTTGGGCGTCGTCGGGGGTTGTCGGTGTGGTCGAGGAACCTTTTTAAGACAGGTCCGGTTCCTGGTAACCTTGGGAGCCCCGATGTGCCGAATATGCGGGTTTCGCGGGTGTCTATTTCTGCCGCTGGGAAAGAAGAGCTGGGCGCAGAAAAGGCAGTCGAAACGGAAAAAAAGAAGGACAGACGCTAGCCCTGAGAAATGGGCAGAACAAGCAAAAATCCAGGGAGTCAACGAGTCCCTTTTCTCATACAACCTAAGCTGTGAGGGTTGAGAGAGAGGTGGTTTCGGAAGGTTTGGAATTGGGGGGTGCTCCGCCGAATGCGAGGGAGGAGCGCCTGCCGTTCAGTGCTGCTGTGGGCTGCTGCGGGCGAGAAATGGAGCCACTGCTGCTTTGCATGAATCGCCGGAGCCAGGGTCCCGTCGGATGGAATTCGAGAAGGAAGAAAAGAGAGAGAGAGGGTTCACCCCCAATTTCGCTAGCGGCCCGGCGAAAGTGTCACTCTTTTCGAGCACAATTTGAGCCTCGTCCGTGTTTGAGGAGGAGTGAAAAAGCAAAATGGGATGCGACAAAGATCACACCCGCGAAATGCTTATTGGGAAACAGAGCGCGCGAATCTGCGCGCGGTTTCTCAGGTGCTGTGCCGGGCGGTGGCACGCACGCACTGCTTATCCCCAGCTGCTTGGCCAGACATCCAGGGTCCCGGTCGAGTTACCACGCCGGTGGGAAGCAAACGTCTCAGAAGCAAGCGACGGGCGGCGATGGCTGGCCGGTGGCCACCACTGCCGTGTTCCTCTTTTCGCTCTCCGTTTCTGATAAAACCTCTTGTTTTCGCGTCTGATCAATTCGCCCCTCGACTTCTGTTGCCCATCAACCATCACCCATCACCGGAATCGACAAGATCCCGGTGGGTTGCCCTGCCGCCGAATTGTGAGCCCGTCTCCCGTTCAATCATCAACCTGGGCCTTGCCCACTGGAAGATCCCATCACCTGCAACCGGTGGGCTGCGTCCGTTGGACGGTCCGGCTTTTGCCAAGAAGAAGCTGTCTTCAAACGCAGCACGTGTCATTGGTCACTAAATCAGCCAAACCCGCTCTTTTTGAGGGGGAATTCGCAAGAAACGCGACATGCGCCCAATCGCGGCAGTGTCAAAATTCAACGCGCAGCGCGCGAACATGCACGTTCGCCGTTCGTCAATAAGAAGGAGGATATAAGGGGGAATGTTTCGAGTTGTTGACCCCTCCAAATCGTCAAGGACAAATCGCAACACCAGAACACATCAGCTCTCTGTGGCTCGAGCACGATCATGGCTCCGCCAGGTTCCACAGACGGAACCCCCAAAACGGCACATCTCGACCTCGCGACGGAGGGGCGTTCGCGGGACGGATATGTCTATCATTCGGAGACAGGGGACCCGGAGCGGCGTTGCCCTGTGCTGTGTCGTCGAGGTGGGTAAAAGATGAGCTTGATGAGGTCACTCGTCTGACGAAACTTCAACTTCCAGGCAGCCAGAGAAAAGAAAACCAGTTTCGTGAAGACAGAACAAATTCTGAGAAAAAAAGTGGTGCGGTTTCAGAGACTTCGCTTCGAAGAAATCCCAACCGGTTCTGCGACGTTGACCCAAACGGCATTGCATGACAGACGGAGCAATCAATGGACCTGCGCTTGACGGTGCAATTGTGCCAATAATGCCTCGCGCTAATTTGCCGATTGACGTTTTGTGGCTCCACCCTAAAAGGGGCCCCCGGCGGTTTTCCATCCCAAAACGTCGAACCGCCAAGCCGCCGCGGTTCTTGGGAAACGAGGAGCGTCGAGAAGTCTGTGACTTCCAATTCTTCTCATTCCAAATGAACGCTGCCACCACGAGAGAGAAGAGGAGCACCACGCGAGAGCGGGTCATCCCATGGTGCTAATCTTGAGTCTCTCATGGCTCGCGGAGCTATTTTTGATGAACAGAAATGATGAACCGAGTGAGTGAGCAAGCGGGCCGCGACTTGTCTTACGAGTCCAACTTGTTCTCCCGTCGACAAATCCACAAAAGGCAGACAAACAGGGGCTCACATTGCCCGTTTTGGGGCTCGGGCCACCGAGTTCTGCACACAGTCCGAAATTGGCAGCCAGCGGGAGCGTTGCGGCAGGCAATGCCCGCAAACCCCAACCGAGAGCCGCGAGCGACCTTCCCGTCCGTCCACAGTAGAGTTCATGGGCTCGCACGCGCACGTTCGCTGATCGCTTTGGGGGAGCAAGGGGAGCAGGGGCCTGTCCATCTTGGCGGAAGCTCGGGAGCTTGGGCAGCAAATGGTGATCTAAATTCGTCCTCCTGCTCTCGGCCACTTCGGCGTCAGCGAGGGGTTGAAACCTGAGAGGGAAAGGGCGTGAACAGGAAAGATTGGGACTCGGAGATGGACGGCTCTGTTGGAATTGGCTGAACGCTCAGCGTTACACCAAAACCACTGCTTCGACGAAAATTCCATCGATCCTCATAGCAACGATGGATACGGTTGCGACGCTGCTCCCGTCGAAGAACAAACAGGAACGGCCGGGCGACGGAGGGGGCCAGAATCTTGTTCAGGAAAACGCCTGCTCCATCAATCGCAGCTCGGGGCGAGGCGAGGCGAGGCGGGAGATCGATCCATTGCTCACTCAGCCCTCAACGGTCTTGAACATTCTTGTTTTCTTCTCCCGCTGTCGGGCCGTTGCCCACCCATAGAGTCTCCGCCGCGCCCACACAGGTCAGCTCGCTGCAGTTAACTGGCAGAACTCCCCTCAAATAACCAAGCAATCCAAGTCACTCCTTCATCACTTTCTCGTCTTGTCGTCGTTACTACGTACATACACTTAGTACGTCTCCCAGCCATCAATTACACAGCTACACCCCACGATGATACCACAGCAACAGGCACCGTGCCAACCCCGAGCTCCGCAAACAGGGGACCGTTCCAGAAGACTGGGAAATTGCAGCTCGCCACTCACGCTCACTAACGCGTTTAACGTTAGCAAGCGAGCTTTTCCCCAGCGCCTTCATCGTCCCGAGTGCATTCCGGTGTGAAAAAAAGCCGGTCGGCCGGTGGCAGGAACCTCCCCTGCTCGATATCGACAAGAAAAACCCAAACAGCGAAACTTTTACACTGTGGAAGTTGTGGTCCGTTAACGTTAGCGTCCCTCTCCGGAACATCCGCGAACGAGGGTACCCGGGAGGAAGCAAGGGGGTAAGCAAGCAAAGCCAGATCTTCCCCATCCGTGAGCCCCCTCCCTCCCGTCGAGAAACGGTAGGAAGATCGCGATTCTTCTCTCTAGGATGCGATGGGGTTTGTTGTTGGGCACCGACCCGACAGGCTGTTCTTCCTTCCTTGTTCCCTGGCCTGGCTTGTGATCAAATTTTCTTCTTCCTCTTCTCCCCCTGCCGACCGACGAGGATGATGAGAGGGGGAGGGGAAGAGCGGGCGGGCGGGCGGAAGCACGTCCTGCTCATGGTGGTTGGGTTGATAGTGTCCGGCGATGCTGGGCGTGGGCTAACACCCCGCATTCCACTCTCGGGGAGCTTGGTCATGAAACGAAGAACATATGCTGTTTTGCCGCCGCTTCAGGGAACCTATGATGCAAGCCCAGGAATGATTTTCCCATTTGCTGCAGGAACAGCATTTCAGGGTTTATGCGCAGTTACGCCATTATTACGCGTTTGGGTGGTTCATGGAAACGCGGCGCGTCTCCCCTCCGAACCTTGGTTGCCGTGCCTTGCGTGCCTAGCCGTGCATGTGTGTGAACGGGGGCAAACTGGTGTGGGTGGCTGTGGAATGAATGAAAGGCTGCAGGAACGCGAATCAGGCTGAGAGCCTGCTCTCCCGACCCGCGTGTTGGTCATTTTTCGAATTTCCCATTTCTTTGTTCTCCTTCCCAGGCCTGCCTCCCATTGGTCATGTCATCTAAACTAGCGGGGCTAAGGTGCCGTTCGGCTCGGGCAGCTCTTCTCAATCGGCAAGTGGGTCCATGTCCGACACGAGGGAACGGGAACGTCCACCAAAGCGTTTCTCCAGCGTTACATTTCTTAACCTCCGCCAAGATTCTCGCGATGGAGCGGGAGAGCGGGAATCCACAACTACCCGCAAAAGAAGATGAAGGACGACGAACAACTTTCGGTGATGCCGGGATTGTCGGTTAGGTTAGAGTGGGTTATTCGAGAATTCAGCACACCTTCGGTGAAAGAAAAAAGATTGGAAAAAGAAATCGAACATTCTATTCGTACACTAATTACGGATACTTCGTAATTAGCTTCGAAAGGAAACCTGTCTCTGGAGCAACGCCGATCTTAGCTCGGGTTTTCCTCGACAAGCTGACGACTAATAACTAATTCTACACTAACTGAAATTCGCAGAAATAAAAACCATTCTATGTAAAGCCACTACCCCCGTCTTTCATCAACCCCCCAGCTAGCCCAGTCCCAGGTGACAATTACTACGTACCAGCGTCGAGCACATCGTGAGAAAAACCAAGGTAGTGAAGAGCGTCCTCACGACACTTGATTTCACGACGTACCCTAGTACGCAACTGCCGCCGGGTAACCTTCAGCCTACGGGCCCCGCGACTGAACGCCAGCTGCGTCCAACTATCCACCACCGAACGCCGCAGCCGGAAGTACCAGGTCGCGCACCAGGAGAGATGCGCCACCCGTTTAGGTCCCCCAGTCAAGGATGCCCCCAAATACCGGAATGCGCATGCCGTACTTTCCGCGCCGTTCCACACTTCCAAGCGTTGAAGTGCTGGGAGGGCGGCAGCGGTGGCAGCGGCGCTTCTCAGCAGAGAACTTATCTTTGCGTAGTTTCTGCGGCCGGGGATGAGGGTCCCTGAGGTGAGCGTGAGGGACACGAGTGTCTTCCAGCTGTGCGTAACCAGAGTCGCGTACGGTGGTGTGCATAGCTCGAACATCACTCTCAAAACGTCGGCCCCTTCTACGACGAAGGAGGCCGAGAGGTGTTCGAGCTTTGGGAACGCGGAGCCTATCCGAGCAAGTGCCCTGCCTGTGGCATAGGTCGGAGTCGGCCGGGGAGGAAGATTCTTGACTTGGCCACCGCAACTTTCCTTGAGTAGCCGAAAGAAGGTGCCATCGGAGTAGTCACCGAAGAGAACAAGCTTGGAGATATCGGCGGGGAAGGCTCCAAGCTGCTGGATAATGGTTCCAGTTGCTAGATAATATCTGTCAGCTCATACCCAGCAACCCGAACTGAGAAAGACCAAACTTACGCTGTTCGCTCCAGTGAGACATAGCCCCGCAACGCAACGCCCGTATCCTGGGCAAGAGGTAAAGCAGCCTCTGCACCGCGACGCCGGTCCACCAAACGCCCTTTGTCCGACATAGCTCAAGGTCCGTGACGGCAGTGACTTGTGGGAAAGTCATGTCTGGCATCTCGCAGCTCTTGAGCCATCTAGTCGGGCCACGGCGTGCCCGTTCAAACCACGGGTTTGGAGGGGCTCCCGGGTTCGAAGCGGGCGGTTGGCGCGGCGCTTTGTGGACGGCTTTACAGCATCCCACTACGTGATAGGGTGACGATTTGGTGGCACGTAGCGAGATGCTGAGAGACACGTCCTTGCCCGGCTGCCATGTACTAAGGGTGTCGAAGGCAAAGTACATGGTGTCGTAGGCAAGGCTGCGTATGGCGCCGAAGCTTTCGCGCTCTGCAGCCTTGCACGTCGGGCAGTTAGCGGCGCCGACCAAAGGAGCCAGGATATTGACGTTGCGTACCCGGCCGGGGCGTCCCACCCGCTTGATCCAGTCGGCGTATCCAGGAGCATTCAACCGTCGCGGGTTAATCTGGATCTGGTCGATCGCGACGGTTTCAATAAACTCCCTCCACTCGAAGCAGACCCCGGCGTATGGGTTGAGGGAGGCGCCGGTCGCTTCGAGTTCATCCTTTAACGCCTCCAAGATCATCAGGTGGAGTTCGACGGGGAGCGATGCCCAGGTGCCCGGGGCGGGGGTGTTGACTACCATGGTGTTCATGGTAGTGGTGTCGATTGTCGACATCTTGAGATAGTCGACGATCGTAAGGTATAGTAGACAACCACGAAGTGGTTGTCGTCGAGATGGTGAGGGGGGGAGATGGTGAGGGGGGGAGATGGTGAGGGAAGAATGTTGTGGGGGAAGGATGTTGTGAGGAAAGGTGATTGTGAGGAAAGTGGGTTGTGAGGAAAGGTGATGGTGAGGAAAGTACCATGAGAACGAAGGGGGAACATCCACATTATTTATATAATTAATACCAGGACATAACCTAAGCACTCTGCAAAACCCTACGCAAACGATGCTAGAATATGACGAGTGCATCCGGGGAAGGAAGGTTCTAACTATCACCAGCTGTAATTTTATATGCTCTGATGTATGATAGCCGAGAAGCCCGCAGATAGGGAATGTTAAGGTTTAAGGGAGTGCAGTAGAGCAATGATTTCATATGCGACCTCGAGAACAAATTCGGTCATAGCAAGTCTGAGCGCCACAGATGGAATGCCAAACTAGAGTGTAATTACATGTCATGGCGCTGCCTCAGGCTGGTGTCAACCTTGTGCTAACTTTCGGGAAGCTAAAGAAACCTAATCGATATGTTACGCTTTCATACCTAGTTACCATCCACATTGAAAATCAACATTACGCAATATGGGTGGGTAATAGGGGTCGAGGGAAAGGGGGGGCGATTGAAAACCCTAACATGTGCATCATGCTATTCGTGACGAGAATAGCGGGAGAGCTTAGGTTGAGACCGAGCCTCTGCTCGGACATGGTCCGTATTAAGGGGTGACCTCACTGGCAACGGAAGGAACTTGCCTTGGAACAATGAGAACGGCCCGCGGCCCGGGGTGGCTCCTTCCTTCCATACTGTATTCGATCTATGGATATCCCGTACCTGACCTGCCTGTGCTTAGATCACATGGACACCAATCCTGTTGAATTATTGGCACCTGGGCGGGGCTGAACACAGCTCCTTCCATGAGTCCTGATTCCAGGCCAGTTTTCAAATTTTTCTTTGTTCGCTGGCACGGCGGGAGAACCATCTCGAGATGCTCAGATGTCCCATAGGAACTTGAGGTAAGTACCATGGGTTTCCTTTTCACGACCGTTTCTATGGCTCTTTTCCTGCAACAGAGTTCTTGTATGAACAAAGAAATCAGAAGCCAGTTTCAGGTTTGTGCGCCAGGCATCAGGCGGTGTGCTACTAGTCAAAGGCTTCCTTCTATTGCCTTTTGTGCACAATCAAACTAGGTGTCACTGAGTTTGGTTTCTTTCTTATTTCATCTGGAGCCCTAGGGCCCCGGCAGTTGATCGGGTACGGGCATAAGATTTAGGCCCTGCCCTGGGCAACAACCCAAATATTCTCCCATACCGCGACACCAACACTTATTCTCTTTCTTCCCTTCACATCCATCTTTTCCCGTTACGCCCTTCAAAAAATCTCAAGAAACTCCTAACATCCGTTCTTTTTCTCCCAACAGCCCTTTTCAACCAAGTCATCCGTCTGCCAACCACAGCCATGTCCGCCGATCGCCTGCGCTGCGAGAACGGCGAGTGGAAGACTCGCGCCGAGTTTTCCCACCGGCAGCTCGAGAAGTACGATCGTCTTGCGCGTAGAGGCGGAGCGAGCCCCTCGAAAACCGGTATCCGCTGCACCGATCATTCCAACCAGCCGGTCCGGGAGCTGAAGTGCCTGGGCCCCTGCCTCCGTACCAGGGACTTGCGTTTCTTCAGCAAGAGCACGAGATCCAAAGGCCAGAACGTAAGTCTTCTGCTCATGGGCATGATATGGAACACGGATTCTTACTCGTGGGGTCGATAGTGGTGCATCGATTGCAACGACTGGAGGCTCAAGACGGAGGCTGGCGAGGCCCTCCCGGCTCCGGGCGGCCAGCTTTCGGCCGAGGAGATGCATCCTGGCGCGTTCTTCCGAACGCACGCGGCCGCGGCCCAGGAGGTTCTTACCGAGAACGTTCTGGATAGTTATACCGATTCTCGAGTAAGCAATCATTGTACTGATCGAAAGACGCCGAGCTGACCAGATTTCAGTCCAAGGCTCCGTCCGAGTATGACGGTGGGCTCGACAACATGTCGACGGTCGGTTCTACAGTTACCTCACAGAGCCAATACCAAGACCGAAGCGGCGAGGGACCTGGAATGCGCGCGTCCCCCTCCGAGACTGGCACGTTTAAGAGGGCGCCTCACTGGCTCATCCCCGACATGGGTTCCCTTTCAATCAACAAGCCCATGAGCTCGTCGGCCACCGTCACCGATAACGCTTCAGTCGCTGACAGCAGCGCCGCGACGGTGTCCGCCCGTGATAACGGGCCCCAGCGCCCGGGTGTTCCCTTCAACGCCTGGGGCCCCGACGGGGAGTTTGCTCGCAAGCTCAAAACCCCGACCGAGGTGACTGGTAGTAGCCGCATTACGGGCACCAGCGCCAACACGGCTCGCACCGGTCGTCCTGTCAATCTGGGCCGCAAGGGCTGGGCCAGACCGGTACGTAACAATCCTCCAAGGCATTGCAAGAAATTTTCGATTTGGGTTCAATACTAACCTTGGAGTAGCCGACCCGCAAGCAGATGCCTCAGCTGCCCGACTACCTCAGGTACGATATCCCGCCGGCGACGAACGATTACGACGAATTTGATCGGGACCTCGAGGACGACATCATTGCGGTCAACTAAACCAAGTTTTTGGGAGGCACGTTTCCGTGTGTGGTTGGTCGTTGTTTGCGTTGCATTCCGGCACGGGCGTTACACCAACCCCCGGACGTTGGCGTTTGCTCCTTCACCGCCACGGCGCGTTGCATTTGTTCCTTTCCGGTTGCCAGATGCTTTGATCGTGGGAGCGGCAAGACTACTAGTTGGGCTGAGGTCGTCTTTAACGCCCCTCTGCTGTCTGGGAAGGGCCTGCGGTGGGTGGTTACAAGAGATAGAAGGGTTCACACGGGGGAAGGATAGGAGTCATCTGCAATTGAGCTTTTCAGTTCATCAGTTGATTACCTGCCTAGTTTTCCCATCGTTCAAAGCGGTAGGTAGCTCGCAGATAACAAGCAACCGGCAAGCCATGATCCGCAATCTCCTAACTTTGAGTGAACGGCAATTATGTGTGGATACCACCGTGACGAATCATCGCCACTCCAAACAACGTCGGCAACGTCGGCTTACCATCCGCCACCCTGTACGATCCACGTCGACAGGTGACCCTGCGTTTGTGCGGCGTAGGAAAAAGTTGCCCGATATGTATGTGTTTATTTCTACAGCTAATCTCACCTTCCTATCTTCAGTTCCCTGCATGTGTATGTCCATGTATCCTACATCGAGCTAAGCTAGGTACCTCTGTAAGCAGGTAGGTCAGAAGACCAGCCGCACATGCTCCTTTTTGTACTCCACGTATACAAGGCGTGAGTTTGACAGACACATGCTGGTGGTGTACGAGTGCGGTAGCCTTGCGCTTGTGTCTGTGTCTCTGTATGGGGTTGGTTATCCCACCGACTGGACATGGCCGAACCGACCCGGACGGATGGGTAGGATCAGGTTGGGTCGGGTGTTTGTTATTAGCGGTCGATTTCTTTCATTCTTTCTTTCTGGGGAGATTGGTAGATAGAGAGTCTGGTTTATTAGAAGAGTGGACAAGATCTCCTCGTCTTCTTCGTTTGGCCCGCCCCTTCAAGAATACCTACGTTAAGCAAAGTAAAACAGTAGGCGGGCAGGCAGTCAGGCAGTCAGTGCGACAACAAACTCACCATGAAGCCAACACTTTCAACCCAACCACCCACCACCAAATCCGCACCTTCACTCCCCCCCAACCACCACCGTCCCATATAACCCCCCTTCTCACTCCCCCAGTCACCAGCTCCTCCCAATGTGCCAAACAGCGTGTTTGGCCCAGCGGTATTGGAGGAGCACCACGCCAATACCGTCGTAAATCGAAGTGGCCCCGGGTTCGATTCCCGGGGCTAGCGAAGAAAAATCTTTCCACCGGGAAAGATTTTCGTAGCCACCAACCGATATCCCTCCGGATGGGGATAGGCGCTTGGTGTGTGAGCTTTTTGAGTTTTTCTTTTCTTATTTTACTTTTGATTTGTTCGTTTTGTTTTTAAGTTAGGATTGTTCAGTGGGCTTAGTTGATAACCTCATTCTTTGTGAATCATTTGATTGCTGGGCAAGTTAGGGAAGTTTCTTGGGTAATTAAGTAACGAGGGAATGAAGATGAAAAAAGAGAGGTAGGATCAATTCTTCCAGTCTCAACCAGCATGGAGCGCCCAATATCTTTGGACTTGAGTAGTGGATATAGAGAAGCAAAAACCAACTCAAACAAGAGAAAAATGAAAGCCCAAGTCAGAGGAGGGGAAGCATCGAACCAAGCCCAACGTTAAGTTGATGGCCGACCGGCTGGGCTGTACCTGTGAGTAAAAGATACTTAGATCTCAAGACCACCAGATCAACAACTTGTTAGACCAAACCTGTCAAACCAAAATCAGTCCCGGAAAAACAAAATAAACCACAAAAAAAGTCGGAACCGAACCTTGATCACGCGACAAAAACGAGTACAAGGCGATCACTCACTCACTCAGCCAGTCAGTCAGTCAGCCAGTCCTACCGCATGGTTACTCTCGTTGCCTCGTCTTCTTCCCTCCATCTCTCACCGCCCATCTCCTACCCCCCGTGTATATTGTGTAAGTATTTTAGCCCATTAGGTCGCCTCCCTCTCAACTCAAAACAACGACGTCAGCCCACCTCGCCTCTCCCAGCCCTCACACAACACAACGCAACACAACAACACACTTTGCCTCCCTCGCATAAGGGTCGTGTCGGATGGGGGATGGGACATGGAACGGGCTAAATACTCCAAACACTCACCTCATTTGATAGGGTATGAATATGATCATCGTCGGCATGAGAAAAGGGAGGCTTCCGGGGCGTCGGGTGGAAGGCGAGATGCACCTGACTGCCTGTCATGTCATGTCACGTAAAAGATCGGGAATATTTATATCGCATCGCATCACATATTTGTTTCTTTCCAACTTCCGACTTCCGATTTCAGACGGCTGGAACGTCGTTCGGAAGGACGTTCGGAAGGACAGCCGGGTCCTGCGCCGGGTGCGGTCCGGCCGAGTTGTGTTGTTCTACACTACCCCGTCACCCGTGTCGTGGAATGATTCGAATCGACACCCAAACGGACCGCAGATCTACCTACCTACCTCCCTACTGTTGTCACCTGTGTAAACAATGCAAGGTGCAGAGTACAGTTCTGATACCTAATTATTCTGCTACCTAATTAAATCATTCATTACACAGCCTCGGTGACGGGAGGTGTTACCTTACCCAGCGTCGGTGAGTGTACGTAGTAAGTATGGGATCCGTGGGGTTGTTACGTGGGGGTCACGGCCACAGGGGGGTGTAAGTCGAAGTCGGAAGTTAGAAGTCGGAATTCGAAGGTAGAAGTTAGAAGGTAGGTCACAGAAGCCAGAAGCCAGAAGTCAGAAGTCAGAAGTTGGAATTCGAAGCCAGAAGTCAGGAGTCAAGGCAAAAGAAACAAGACAAAGAGAGAGAGGGAGCCCGCTCGAAACGAACCACCCCAGGGACAGGACAGAGCAAAGAACAAGCAAAAATGAAGCCTCACAACCAGTTAATTAATCAGGTTGAATTTCCCCGCTTCAGGCCTTTATCATCCTCCCGGTCAAGAATAAGGATGCCACCCACCATTCAATTACCTATCTACCCTACTTACTGCCTTACCTTACCTTGCGTACATACCTAGTCTCCAAACAAAGGAGCCCTCATGAAACGGGCGTCGGGTACGCAATCAACCCACCATTTCCTGCGCGCCTAATGCCACCACCACCACACACAGGGCGAAAAACAGGAAAGAAACAAAAGGGGGGTCACCATCATCCATGGACAAAACACCGGGATTGAATCCCGGGCAAGGCTTACGCGCGCTAACACAGATGGGAGGGCGGCCGCTGCAAGAACAATGTAATCGTGAAATAAACCTACACTGTACCGTATGTATGTAAATACAGCCTAGCCGCGATTTGCGCTGCGCTGCGTGGTTGGTCGGGCGTCGGAGCTCCGCTTCGGTATTGGATCAGGACCAATTGTGGCTTGTCGACCCATCCAACCACAGCCTGCGCCCGGTCAACGAGTGTGTATTTCGTTCCGGGAGGGGGGGAACTGCGGTTCACTCAGCCCTTTCATGCTTTCCCATGTTTTCTCCAAACTCAAAACCTTGGGCCGCAGCGGAAATAGGGGGAGGGATGGGCTTTGACGCCACGCTCGCCCCGCCAACGTCGGTTGGGAATCGGGACAGGCAGTGCGCATGAACAAGACTCCCAAATGACACCCCCCCACCAAGCTTTTGTTCTGTCCCGTCCTGCCGAAACCATGCTGCCGGGTCGTTCCGCGGTGTGACACGACTCGAAGGCGAACAGAAATGATGTTTGCGTGTACTCTGACTTATGTGTGTGTGTGTGTCGCATGAATGCCGTGCATCGGGAAAGAAGTTAGGCACCTTTGCGGCTCCGATAACGAGCTAAAGTTGGAGTGCCACTGCCTTACCAGTGTCAAAAAACAAGCCACAGGATGCCGTTGCCGATGCGCCTTCGACTGGGTCGGGCGCGACCATGTGCGACGCCGGGGTCAGAGGTGCGCTGCCGGGGCTGGGTCCGGGTCCGGGAACCTGGTCCTCTCGCCCTGCCTGCTTTTGCCTTCTCTCTGACGCGCCCATTTTGGTGACCGCGCCGGAAGAGGAAAGGAAGCGAAACGGTTGAGGGGGATGACAGACAGACAGGGCGGTCCACGCTGATCTCCTCGTGTGGTCCGCCTCGCTTGTTTCCCCTCCTCTGGTTGCCCGGGGCACACCTCGGTCGTTTCATGTCCATCCACCTTCAGGGCCACGAAGGAGGGGAAAATGGGAAGGAGGGCGAAGTATCGAGATATAAGTGAGCTCGGTTGACGGCTTGTCATGGTTTCTGCTTCTTTCCTCTTCTTCTTCTTAGTTCGTCGTCAGTCCCTCAGGCACATGCACTTTGTTGGCAACTCGTAGCACTCGTTGAGGCCTCAAAGTCGACGATTAAACGCCCAAACATGGCCGCACAATCTCCCAACCGGGCCGCATGGCAACCTCCTCCTCCACCACCTCCTTCCGCTCCCCATCCAGCCGTCGTGGGTCATGCATACATCCCACTTCCTCCTCCAACGATCCATGGAGGCGACAACGGCCGAACAAACGAACAGTATTCGTCAGATAGCGAGTCATCCATCAGCTCTGACGAAGAGACTGACGAGGAGGAACAACCACAATCCATGCCTAACGTCGGTAGACAGAGAGGTTTCCCGCCGCCGCCTCCTCCTCAGGTCCATAATGTACAGCAACCGGGACCTGGTACCCCGGGTTTCCCAGGACAAGCGGCGCCAGTCGACATCCGCACGGAAGTCCGAAAGATCGTGAAAGAAGAGCGTAAGTAAACTCTTTCGTCCTGCTCATCAGGGCCGTGATCTGACACTCGAACAGTCAAGCAGATGCCAAATCTAGCACCACCTGGACCGCCTAAGCCGCCTGCACCGGCAGGAGTACCTACTGCCAATATTTCGGCGCCTAGACCACAACCACCGATCAACATTCCCGCAAAACCTCGACAGCCCGGAGTCCAGTGGTGCGAATCCACACCTCCCTCGACCCCCCCGTTGACGAATATGTCCGTCCCTCCCAAGGAGATCAGCGCCGTCGACCGGAAATGGGGTACGCTGTTCGATCAGCAGGGGGTTCCCACCAAGCGATGGGAGCAGGTCATCAGGGGAATCGGCAACTACCTCGTAAGGCCCTTTAGTAGTCTCAAAAGAGGGTGTGCAAGAAAATACTGACCTGTTGTGTGTAGAAAGACGAATTCATGCCGCAGAACTCGTTGGTCATTACGCCGGATAAATTGGCGGTGTTGTATTCCCACCACAAGCTCGAGCTCGAGCCGTTTCCATTCCCAGGTTTGTCATGACAGTTTCGGTACTTTCAGGAGAGGGCCATGCTGACAACCGAGCAGAGATCTTCCGTGGCCACCACGGCGCAGCACCCCCCAGTCTGGCAGAGCTCTACCAGGAGCTTGGCTGCGAGTACTACCTCGTTCCTGCGGCCCCCAACGCGCGGCCGACAGTGCCGGCTTTGACTCTCCTCGGATGGACACGATGGATGACCCTCGCTATGCGCAGCTACCCCAACGAGGAGGCAGAGAGGCTAGCCAAGATCGTCGCCTCGCTGCCCATCAACGCCGACACCCTCCTCGATACTAAGCCGGAGCGCTTGCCCAAACAGATCTCCCGCCATCTGCTCCCAGCGGAGGCGGACCGACAGGCCCGGGTCCTCTTTTTCAACACGCTCCGGGACCATCTAGATGCTATCAGACCGCCGCCCCCAATGCCCAGCAAGACACGCCCGATATTTATCCGCGTGGACACCAGTGATGGCGAGCGACCGCCGCCGAGCCCTCGGAGTCGTTACCGGCCTTCGGAAGGCACCCTGTCGGTGTCCCACGCAAGCGACGAGGACGAGCGCCACCGCAGGCACAGCGACCGCGAGAGCGATCGTGAGCGTCGGCGTTACCACAGCCGTGACCGTGACCGCAGTCGGGACCGTAGCCGCGAGCGAGACTATCACCACAGCAACAACACCATCAATAGGCCCCAACTCCGCCGCGAGACCTCCACACGCACTGCCGGCCGTGACCGTCCCGCCTCTCCCATCACATCCCAAAAGCCCGCTTCGTCGTCCTCTTCCCTCCGAGTCCAGCCCAGCGTGCGCGGGGGCTCCAGCAACTCCAACACCTCAACCCCTAGCCTGCGCAGACGCAGCACCGGACCCCCACCGCCCTCGGTGTCGCCCGCTCGGGAGCCCCCGGTTGTCCATCTAGAAAGCAAGGGTCGTCGACCGTCCGTCTCGGGGGCGCGAGGATCAGATAGCAGGAGGGATGAGCGAGAGTCCTCAAATAGAGATAGAGATAGGGAGAGAGAGCGGGACAGGGAAAGTGATAGAGAGAAGGAGAGGAGGGAACGTGAGAGGGACAGAGATATGAGAGAGCGAGATCGGGAGAGAGATAGGGACCGGGACCGGGACCGCGATCGGGGGCGAGATGCGAAGGACAGTGAACGTGACCGAAGACGTGACGGACAGCGGCCGAGGAGATCTGCCTCGGTGGTGGTGCGCGATGAGAGAAGGAAATCAGTGGTGTCGTCGGGGAGACGCCGCGATTAGTTAAATATAGTTGGAAGCACCAATGATGTACGAATGAAGCGTGTGAAATCGGCTGGGAATGGCGTTGACCTAACAGACTGGAAATTGAGTACATTTAAAATACATTTAAAACTGTCTTTGATAGTCTTTGCTTTGCGCGATTCGTTCGGTTGTACATTGTAGAGTTATTGAGAGGTTGTTGACTTAGGAAACGTTGAGGTTGGTTTCGAAGTGGGCCGATATCTGCCGGAGGAAAAATATCAAGGGACCCCTGTAAGGCAATCACGACTCGATCGTCACTTCCCAAACGGTTGTCGGCACCACCGTTGCGAATTGACCAAAACCACTGGACTTGCGGAACTCGCCCTTTCCTTCTCCGCTGTCTCCTCTCTCCCTGCGTTGTCCCTTCCTGCGGATTGCGTGGACACGCACGCGTTCCCCAGAGCCTCTTTCCCCATAACTTCTTCCCCCGGAGTCCTCCTTCCCCATGGGGAGCCTTGACAGAGCCTTGTGGAAACCCCTTCCCCTCAAACTCCACCGAACTTGCTGCGGTGGAATTGGAGGAGAAGCACGTCTTATCCCAGCTCCCCCGTTACTCAGAACCCCGGAGTAACACGACAGTCCCTGCACTGCAAAGTTTTACCTCAATAGGGCATCCCTTCGATGCACCAAGACGATCCCGAATCCTGCGGCGGGAGAAAAGAAGGGATGGATGAGCGAGGCACACGAGATACGAACAAATCCGTCTGCACCATGCAAATCTTGTCCTTTGTCGACTCTCGAGGCATATCGACATATGTACACCAACTTTGTCCATACATAGCCATATTCGTCCACCCAGCCTCGCCCTAATCCACGCCTAGCTAGGACGGTTGGGTTGCCTTGGCTGCTTGACTGCCCAACTTGTTTCCGGCGCCGAGCCTCGCGTGCCTCGATAAGAAACTGAAGCTTTTTTTCCGAGCGAGCTCGCCAAGCTCGCATTCACGGGAAGCCGGCAATTGGACAGCCACCCGATGCTTGTTTGCGGCGCTGATGGAGACTCACTGACGTCATAACGTAGCTCTGGTCATCTGCCCGCACACAGCAGCGCCGATCTGATCCCACGGGGCGAATCCCGCAAACCACCTGCGAATGGGAACTCTCGGTCAAGTCAAAACTTTGCAAACCGCCGGCTGCTCCGACAGTGCCGACAAACGCGGGCAGAATCCGCCGCGATCCAACCGCCGCCGCCCCCTGGCACGCTTGGGCCGTGGCAAGCGTGGTCCGAACACCACAGACGCCTTTCACCATGGTTCTCCAACTACTCCAACCTCCAACAAACGTGCAGCGCCTCCTCATTCCCCGTATATGATGTCGATAGTTGCCATGTTAGGATGCGGTCTTGCAGGTGAGACCCGCATTCCTCTGCGGCGGTGAATGTTTCTCTTTCAGCCTTCACAGTATTGGTGTGGGCTCACTCAGAGGGAGAGACATGTTGGCATGCGAGGTGAGGCTGTGGGTCGAGGTTGCAAGCAAGCAGCCAGCAAAAACCGTCACAACTTTGGTACGACCTCGTCAAGGGGGTGTGGATGTTTGGATGCACACATCCCGGACCGTTGGAAGTGCAGAATCATCGGACCCCTCTCCCCTCTTCCAACCAAGGCAAAGACCAGGCGGAACCCTGCAGACATGGAATTGGAGAAGGGTTATAACCTGGGGAAGCTCCCTTGACTACCTCGTTGCTCTGTTGATCTCCCAGTATCCATCCCCGCCTCGTGTCGTTTGATAGTCGACCAATTGATTCAGACTGTCCTCACCGTGTCCACACGCAAACCATTGATTCACCTGGGGAATAAGACAAGATCATCTACACACTGAACCACACCACTCCCAACCCACCATGGAGCCGGAAAAGAAAGCCGACCGCTCCAGCGACTCGGCGTCTGGGGCCGAAGTAGAACACCGGGATGGCCCGAGCACACAACATACCGGCCAACCCGCCGGAGCTTCGGCTTCGGGAGGAGACGCCGCACAAGAGCGCCTAGCTGCCTCGAGACAGCTGGCCAACCCGCTGGCCGGCCTCAGCGCCGAGCGCCTCGGGAAGATGGGCGAGGACTATGCGCGGCTGGCCGGGTTGACCAGCGACGAGGACATGCGCGCGTTCCGCCTCGGCGCGGTGATTGCCGGGGACCACACGCAGTACGACCAGATCCCCGAGCTCACGGAGCGGGAGCGGGAGGTGCTGGTGCGGGAGACGACGCACAAGTGGTCGAACCCTAGTATGCTGTACTGGGTCGTTGCTAGTAAGTTGCTCTTTCACATAGATAGTAAGACGGGAACATGATGTTAACAGACACATAGTCTGCTCGCTCTGCGCCGCGGTCCAGGGCATGGACGAGACCGTCGTCAACGGCGCGCAGATCTTCTACAAGGTGCAATTCGGCATCGGCACCAAGGCGTCACGCGACACGTGGCTTGTCGGCCTGGTCAACGGTGCCCCCTATCTTTGCTGTGCCTTCCTCGGCTGCTGGCTCACCGATCCGATGAACAAGCTCTTTGGCCGCCGCGGCACCGTCTTCATCTCCTGTCTGATCTCGGCCCTGGCTTGCTTCTGGCAGGCCTTCACTAACACGTGGTGGCACATGTTCCTGGCCCGGTTTATCCTGGGGTTTGGCATTGGGCCCAAGTCGGCGACTACGCCGATGTTTGCGGCTGAGTGCTCGCCGCCAAAGTTGCGTGGTGCTCTCGTTATGGTAAGCTTCTCGCTCTCAAACCTTCGTTGCATATGTGGCTAGTTGTAAGCCCGATGTTAACTCGTCGCAGCAATGGCAAATGTGGACAGCCTTTGGCATCATGGCCGGCTACATTGCCGATCTGGCCTTCTACTTCGTCCCCGACCACGGCATCGAGCTAGGGCTCAACTGGCGCCTGATGATGGGCTCCGCCATGCTGCCCGCCGTCGTGGTTTGCCTGCTCGCCTACAAGTGCCCGGAGTCCCCCCGCTGGTACCTCACCAAGGACCGACACGGCGATGCCTTCGCCTCGCTCTGCCACCTGCGCTTCGAAAAAGTCCAGGCCGCCCGCGACCTCTTCTACACCTACACCCTCCTCGAAACCGAAAAGAAAACCATGTCCATCGGCCGCGGCAACCGCATCAAGGAATTCTTCACCATCCGGCGCAACCGCAACGCCATGGTCGCTTCCGAAGTCGTCATGTTCATGCAACAATTCTGCGGCGTCAACATCATCGCCTACTTCTCCTCTGAAATCTTCGTCGAAGCCGGCGCCAGCAACGTCGTCGCCCTATCCGCCTCCCTCGGCTTCGGCGTCATCAACTGGCTCTTCGCCCTCCCCGCCTTCTACACCATCGACACCTTCGGCCGCCGCAACCTCCTCCTCACCACCTTCCCCCTCATGGCCCTCTTCATGTTCTTCACCGGCTTCTCCTTCTGGATCCCCCAGGAATCCACCGCCCACATCGCCTGCATCGCCCTCGGCATCTACCTCTACGGCGTCGTCTACTCCCCCGGCGAAGGCCCCGTCCCCTTCACCTACTCCGCTGAAGCCTACCCGCTGTATATCCGCCCCATCGGCATGTCCCTGGCTACCGCCACCACCTGGTTCTTCAACTTTGTGCTCGCCGTCACCTGGCCCAGCATGTTGGAATCGTTCGGCCCGCAGGGCGGGTTTGGATGGTACGGCGGGTGGAATATCATCGGGTTTGTGCTGGTGTTGTTGTTTGTTCCTGAGACGAAAGAGAAGACCCTCGAGGAGCTCGATAGCGTGTTTGATGTGCCGTTGAGGTCGCAGGCCGCGTATGGCGTGAAGCAGATGGGGTATTTTGTGCAGAGGTGGGTGTTGTTTAGGAAGGATGCGGTTAAGCCTACGCTGCCGAATCATGTGCCGGATGGTGTGTTTACGAGGGAGAAGGACGCACCGGTCAGGGAGAAGAGTGGGGAGCGGGATGGGACGGTGGCTGCGTAGATATGGGGGTTCTTTTGCTATGTTTTGTGGGGGAGAGATGGGATGGGATGGGATGAAGACTTGGGATGAACGGGTGATATGGGATGAACTACGGTTTGGGATGAATGATGTCTGATATCCGGCAAGGAGGGGCAGGCAGGCAGGCAGGCGGGTAGTTTGTCGTTTCTTGTTTTTTTTCCTTTCCTTTTCGTTTCGTGTGTTTTAAAGTCTCGAAAATACCCTGTATCGAGTACTTGCGAGTCGTATTCCCCACTCACTGTGGGAAACCCAGGGAGAGTGTGTAGAGCTGTTGAAATGGACCAAAGTCCTGAAGTTTATACATCCTTGCTCCCTGTATTCGAGTGCGCCGTTCTACTGCCCTATATATGCTTGCTTGCTTGCTTGGTCCGATCTGATGTGATGTGATCCGTTCTGTCCTTGCCTTTCCCTCGGTATGATGATACGCCGGTGTGATAATGATTCCTTTACCCCAGACAAACAAGCCGTCGTAAAGTGGCCCTCCTCGCATTAGTTAGTTCTATAACCACCCCAACGTTACCTCCCTTAGTCGTTTGAACCTCATCCCGACCTCATCCCGTCCCAGTGAAATAGAATCAACCAGTTAACCCCTCCATTCTTCTTCCGTTCCAAACAAATGTCCGCTTTAACCCGTATGAGAAAAATTACAACCCCCCCAGTAAGTACCATGCAGCCAATCTGTGGTGTGTTTTGCGGCCCTTTTGCCGTTTCATGCCGTGCCAGTGCGAGTTCTGTTTGTCCTGGATGTTTATGAGGGTGAATGATGGGAAATGAAACACGCAAGAGAAAGGAAAAGAAGGCTAAAGGAGAAAAAAAGGTAATGTGAATGAAGTGTAGGTAAAGAAAGCAAGCACCCGTGATGAGCCAGACAGAGTCCACCCGCCATAACAGGAAGTCCACCCACCCATCATCCACAGTATGGTCCCCAGAATGAGAGAAAACAGTCAGTCAGTCCGACCTGAGGAATACAGAAAATAGGCCCAAACTCCTTTTCCCCTTTCCCCCTGCCTTGCTCCTTGCCCGCTTGCCCGCGCACAGTCCCGACCTGACCCCGTCGCGCGGCACCACGTGGCTGGGTGCTGGGACGGGGTATGATGATATGATATGACCTGATCCGATCCGCCTTGCCGTCAAAGAGTCGTAAACCCCCCTTTCCCTTCCCCCTCCCTTGCCCCCCAAAATGAACAGACAGTGATTAGTACCCCTAACCCCCCACCACCTCCAAATCCACCTCCATCGCCAACTCAAACTCTTTAACTCCGCTCCGGCCTCTCAGTGTCGTGGACCAGTCCCCCCCAACCCCAACATCGAAACGGACATCGACAGCCCGGCCAAACTGGTCATCGTCTCTGTCTCTGTTTCTGTACCCGTCGTCCCCGTCGTCCCTGTCACATCCTCCATCGTGTTACTATCATCATCCGCCCTCCCAGCCGACACGGCCGACCCAGCCTCGCCGGCACTCCCCTTTCCCCGCCCCGACGATCCGCCTAGTCTCCCTGACCTCTTCCGCCCGCCTTCTTTGGTTTTATTCCCTTTCCTTGCTTTTGCGGCGGCTGCCACGGCGTCCACGACTTGGGAATTGCTCATTTTGGCAGTAGCAGTACCCGCAGCAGCAGCAGCAGGGGGAGTAGTAGGAGAAGAAGCAGTGGGATTAACACCCCTACTCTCCCGCTCCTCCAACGAACTAATCACACACCCCGCGCGACACAACCTCGCCCTTCTCTCCGTCCGCCCCCTCTTCCTCGCCAGCATGCGATCGCGCACCAGCACCCAGTCGGCCTTCCAGTTGTCAATGCAGCGGATGAGTTCGGGGTCGGTGCCAGAGTGCGGGGAATGTGGATTTGAGCCCTCCGGCACTAAAAGACCGTGGCAGAGGGCCTCGACAGCGCGCAGTTTAAGACGGAGATGGCGCAGTTCGGATTCACCCGACAGAATGTCGTCTTCGAGGTCGCAGATTTCTTGTTCGAGGTCGAGGATGCGGGTGGCGGCTGATTCGGCGCGGTTGATGAGGAGGGCGTGGAGGTGCTATACTGCGTTAACATATGTCACAAACAAAGGAAAGGGAGGGTGAGAGAGCGAAAAAGATACGTACATCAGATTCCTCCCTGCGCGCCCGCAGCCCCTTGACAACGCGGACCAGCTCGCCGTTCAGGCGTTCCGCTTCCCGGGCTACGCGCTCGGCCATGTCAGCTTGGGCTTGGGCGGCCTGCTTGGCTGCCTCAAGGGCCTCGTTGGTGGCCGCGGCGAGTTCGGGGTTGGAGCGGGTCGGGGAGACGTCGAGGGACTCGGAGAACTTGAAGGTTGATGTGAGCCATGGGAGGGGGGTTGTGAGGTCGCGGATGTCGGGGGGCGAGAGCTGGAGGGAGGGGGGTGGCTCGTTGATTTGGTTGGTTGATTCGGTGTTGTCGTCTTCCCTGGAGTCGGGCTCGTTTGCGGCTGTTTCCGGTTCCTCTGCTGCTTCTGCTTCCCCGTCTGTTTCTCCCTCTGACTGGTCATTTTGATGCGGGAGTTTAATCTCCGACAGCTCCTCCGCCTCCGCCTCAGCCTTGGTATCATCATCCTCCCTGCCTTCTTCTTCTCCCCCCTCTTCTTCTCCCCCCTCTTCCTCCACCTCTTCCTTCTCACGTCCATCATCCTCTCCCCCCTCACTCCCATCCGCCCCAGCCTCCGCCTCGGCCGTCTCCTCAGCCAACACCAACAAATCCTCCATCTCCTCCACTTTCGCATTCAACACATCAATCACATCCGCCTCCATCCCCCCGCCGACCCGCACCGACGACAGCTTCTGTACCATATCGCACAGCCGCTCCATAAGCATTACCCTGCCCGGCGGCAGCGTGTCTCCGGCGGTTTCTGTCTCTTGGGTTTCTTCGAGGATTCGCTCTAGGCCTCTATCCCATTTTCCTGTCGGCTCTGGTTCCTGCATGTCCTTGACGTCGATGTTGTGCTGCGACGCGGCCTCTTTCTGGATCTCGAGGAACCGGACCCCGCCTGTTGTCTTCTCAGGCTTGAGCCAGCCGTCGGCATAGGTGGGGGAGGAGGAGTCCTGAGGCCGGTCGAGGTGGTTTGGCGTGTGGCCTCGGCTTTCTCCTAGGTCATAAGCCGGAGAGTCGGTGGTGTACCCTCGGGAACTGGCGCTGCGTTCGGGGGATGTGGCGTACTGCCGGAGGAGGTAATCGCGGTCTTTGTACATGTACCCGTCTGATCCGTCGCCGATGTGGGTATTCGACCCTTCGACTTCGTAATCATAGTAGTCGTGCCCGCGCCCGGGCTCTTCCCTTACGGTTGCGACACTATCCCAACTGTTACGTTGACTATTCCCCACGGATGATGATCCCTCTTCATTCCCAACCGACGACCCTGGCCCTTCCTCCTCTGCCTCCTCTGCCTCCTCTGCCTCCTCTGCCTCCTCTTCCTCCTCTTTCCCTACCCTTTCCCCTTCCTCTTCCCCGGCACCAGCCCCATCCACTTGCGCCGCCCCAAGATCACTCCACCCCTGACTCAAACTCAAACTCAAATTCAAACTCTGGTCCAAACTCCTTCGTCTCTCATCCTCGTCCGACCCGCCCAACACATCCATACTCCCCGCCTTCAAAGGGGAAAACCCCGACCCCTCCTCCACCCCAACCCCAGAAACAAATCTCGGCCCCGGCAAGGCTCCCCGATGCAACCAAGAACCCGCCGAAGCAGGCGTAGGCAAAGGCGAAACCGGCAATCCGGACCCCAGTCCCACGCCCGTACCCGTTCCCGTGCCCATGTGCAGGCGCAGACCGCCTGGTAGAGGGGCCCCGCTGCGGGTGCTGGCGCGGCTGAGGTTGGAGGTGCTGCGGTTGATGTTGATGTTGATGAGGCTGTTGCTGCTGGTGCTGCTGAGGGATTTGGTGGGGGAGGTTGGGCCGGGGGTGACTGCGGTGTCGCGGTTGGTGCCGGTGGTGTGAGCTGTTGTGGAGGAGGAGAAGGAGGATGTTGCGGTGGTGGTGGGACCGGCGGGAGTGAGGGCGCTGGGGGAAGTGATGGTGGTCCTGGTTGCGACTGACGACGGGTTGGCGAAGAGTAGGCTGCCTGGTTTTCGTCGGGGGGAAGTTGGTGGGGGTGTGTGAAGGTAAGGGATGGACATGCCGTTGGGGGCTTGTGTCGTCGTTATCGCTGTCGGCGTGCGGACTGGGTGTTTCTGCGGTGGTGTGCGCTGTTTCTGGCGGAACCGGTCCAGGGACGGGGATTCGGACTGGGCGCCATGGTTGAAGGTCGGGATTCGTGACTGCTGTTGTTGTGATGGTGGTGGTTGTCGTCGTCGTGGGGAAGTTTGTGGAGGTGAGAGTTCAGCGGGAAGATAGCGAGTGGATGGCTCTGCGAGGTGCTGGTGCAGTGGTATCGAGTAGTCCTCGGGCGCAAACGAGGAGAGCGACGAAATCGACGGGGACATGGGCGTAAACTCCCAGTCGTCGCTTGACCCGGGCGCATCGTCGTCTGGGTCGTGCATCTTGCGTGTGTTGTGGTGCTCCCGTAGAGGCGAAAAGAATGTGAGGCTGTCGTCGAGTCGAGTCGAGGTGAGGTGAGAGCCCGCCCTGAAAGAGGGTTACAGTCGAGTTGCGCTGAGAGTGAGAGTTGCGCCCGATTGAGTTGCGGTGAACAGAACCCGGAAATTCAACTCAAATTTCAGAAAAAAAACCCGGTCGGACCCTCCAGATCATGGCCTTCTGTTCTCTCGCGATCGCCGGTTCTGCCTTTTTTCTTCTTTTTTTTCCAATGCAGCAGATTCTGCTCTCGACTCCCAGGATGTTATCTCGAGCGGCACGCCGTGCATTGAAATCGAAGCTTCGACCGACGATTCTTTTGTCCACCTCATCCACTTCCTCTTCGGGAGCCCCACTTGGTGTGTTGTCCAGGTGAACAAACTGCGACCGCAGTGGAGGCTTCAACCAATGCGTTGTCCCCGGAGCTCCTGCGACCAATCACGGGGGTCCGTTCCGACGGAAATCCCCACACTTCTTGCCCAATTTTGCGCCAAGGGTCTTTCCCCAGCCTTTGCCTTTTTTTTTCTCCGTCTCTCCCCTTTCTGCTTCAGGCTTGATTTTGGCCCCGCCAGTCGTTCGTTTCTCCGTCTTTCCGTTTTGGGGCTCACTTCGCTGATGGTTGGATCTCAAAGTTGAGCCTCTCCAACCGCCAACCTTATTCGAAATAGCGCCTGACTGTAACCCCACTTTACGTTATTTCCCAAGTAATGTGACGCAGTGAGGTGTTGTCGCAACCACTCAGCAAGCCGCAGACGCCGAGTTGAAGACCAGGGACCGTTTCAACTGGATGCGCCGGTCAACAACGACGAAGCCTTGCAGCGTTGGTGAATCAGCCTCTCCCTGAGCTCGTCGCCCGAGCCTGTCCGCCCGCCCGACGGCTTCGGCGATTTATCACCGAGACGGGGACTTGGATGGGGAAACCGAGACATGGAGTTGTTCCCCAGTCGTTGTCTCATCGTGGACATGCCTCGAACCTGTGGGCTTAAAGAAACTTTACGAGACGATAAAAGACACTGCAGTACCCAACACCTCGAGTCTACCTCTCATTTTTGAATTTACTGTGCAATAAAAACAAGGTGTCTTGTTGTTCCGTCAATTCCGGTGATCAATTCTATTTACAGTATTCCGAGAAGTCGAACCGCAACAGGCCAGGAAGCACCACATGACCCTGGATCAACGCCAAGCTGGAGCATGCGGGCCGCTACTCTTCGGCATCGAAACTTAATCTTGAACAGTTCCAAGATTTCTGCAGCCAGGAGATGCCCATGAGATCCAGCAAGCCTCTTTTCACCACGCTCGCGCCAAACACTGGACGGAATACGCACATAGTATGGGGCTACCCCTAAAATGGGAAACAACACCAAGCTACAGCTCATTGATTATGCTTGATTATGAACCACAAAGCCACAGGAAGCGGAGTTAGTTGCCTTGGTGGTGAGAATGGTCCATTGATGCATCAGCACGGCGAAACAGGATCAGCCCCTGCTGGGGGAAAGGGGAAATGGGAAATGGCGCGTCCTGAATATGCCTCACCTGTCCGCATCCCTGATTTCATACGCAACCCGGCCAGCACACTTCTCTGGCGCTATGTTGGTGGTGAATGTTCACTCGGCTTCTTTGTGCTACTTCCCCGAGGTAGGCAAGAGGGTTAGAAAGCAAGACGACATCAATGGTCCATCAACGCTTCCATTGGCCCCGCCGCAGGACAGTCGTGGGGTGCAGGCTGCCAAAGACCAGGGTTTGGCCACGAGCACCCTGGGCCGTTGTGACGCTTTCGGTAGAAGAGGAGGCACATGCAGTTGGGGAGCAGCGCGCGAAGGGACCTTGATGGTGGGGTTTTCTTTGCCGAGTCACCGCAGCTAACCCTGAAGGTTGCGCCCATTGCCCCGAAGCTTCCAGCGGCAACCCCCGGTAAAGTCAGAAAGCACACGAGCATCTGACGCACCTCAGATCCTCCCCCACAGTGCACTCCAAGTACTTGAGTACCTCAGCAATCCCGTGCCCCGCCCAGCCGCGCTCTCCTCTTTTTTTACCAATATTTAAGAACTGCTCTTTGTGCCAGCACAAGCCAAGCCGTCTTGGAATTGGCTTTGTTTTACGCCCTGCAATTCTTATTTTTCGTCCTGTGCATCGCTTCCCTGCCCGCGCCAGGAGAACGAAAACGCCGTTGCGTCATTGGAGACTGCTTGCCTCGGCTTTAAAAGTTGCGAGCACCCACCCAGAGACCCTGTCCCGATCCACGCCGACAACGCCCGCCGCGCATTGAACAACCGCGACTCATTCTTGAGCCGAAACATTGATACTTTGCCGAGCAGTTTTCTCTTTGCTCTTTGCACCCATGCTGCACACCACACAACAAGACCATCACCCACAGAGACCAATTGGCGCTGCCTAAGCCGCCCAAGCAGTCAACATGGCGTGGAAAGGAAGCGAGCGGTTGATGGATACTATCCGTCACTATGCCAGCTTCCCCGCTACGGGCGTGAGTCTGCGCCAGATGGTCCAGTTTGGCGAGAAGCCGTCGACCGGTAAGTGCAGAGATTCCCCTTTGCTGATATGATAGGCCGCCAAAATCACAACTCGCGGGGTTTGTTTTTTGTTGCCTTATTTTGTTGCTAATCCGGCACGCCGGCCTAGGGACCCTCTTCCGTGCGTCACAATTCCTTGCCGAGGAGTTGCCCATCCGACTAGCCCACCGCGTGCAAGAGCTTCAGACCCTTCCGGATGGACTCAATGAGATGCCCTCGGTGAAAAAGGTGGCGGATTGGTATGCACAGTCGTTCGAGGTACGCACAATTATCAGCCCCGCCCCCGCCTTGTGAGTGTGGGAGAATGAGTGACTCACCAAAAGGTTGTCTGCTCCAGGAAATCACAACATTACCTCGACCCGACCTGCAAAAGGAAGTGAAAGAGAGGTTAATGCGGCCGACAAAATTTGGGAAAGGCACATTACTGAGCCAGGCGACACCGAACCCGAGCATCGAAGAGGGGCAATACAATTCATGGGGCGGTACTTCGAACGGGAACGGGAATGGAAATGGTAACGGGAACGGGAACGGCTGGGGCAAGAACAAGTTCTCCGCCACGAGGAGATACTTTGCCATGGTGGACGACACGGGCGATTGGCCGCCCGAGCTGCAGCTGTACAACATGAAGTTCTCCCAGGCCCTCCATCGCATCAAGAGGCGGCACGACAGCGTGGTTACCACCATGGCACAGGGCATCCTAGAGTACAAGCGCAAGCGGCAACGGATGCAGATCGACCACAACATCCAGGCCTTCCTCGACCGCTTCTACATGTCGCGCATCGGGATACGCATGCTCATCGGCCAGCACATCGCCCTAACCGACCAGAACCACTACCGCGACCCCTCCTACGTCGGCATAATCTGCACCAAGACCTTTGTCAAGGACCTAGCCCAGGAGGCCATCGAGAACGCCCGGTTCGTGTGCGAGGACCACTACGGCCTGTTTGAGGCCCCCAAGATCCAGCTCGTGTGCGACCCGGCCCTCAACTTCATGTACGTGCCAGGCCACCTGTCACACATGCTCTTCGAGACCCTCAAGAACTCCCTGCGCGCCGTTGTCGAGACCCACGGCCAGGACAAGCAGGAGTTCCCCGTCACCAAAGTGATCGTGGCCGAGGGCAAAGAGGACATCACCATCAAGGTGTCAGACGAGGGCGGCGGCATCCCCCGCAGCGCTATCCCGCTGGTGTGGACATACATGTATACCACCGTCGACCGGACGCCGAATCTCGACCCGGACTTTGACAAGAGCGACTTTAAAGCGCCCATGGCTGGGTTTGGCTACGGCCTGCCCATATCACGACTCTACGCGCGGTACTTTGGCGGCGATCTCAAGCTGATCAGCATGGAGGGGTATGTTTCCGATTTCTCCATTGTTTTAACTATCGCCTTGGATACTAACCATTCTCTCCCCCCATCCGCAGTTACGGAACAGACGTCTACCTCCACCTAAACCGCCTCTCCAGCTCATCCGAGCCGCTCCAATAGGAACCAGCCGTCACGAGGGGACTCACCGGCAGTAGCCAGCCGTCGCAGCCCCGAGGACTGACGCTGCCTATGCGATACCTGATGCGCAAGCGTCTCAAGAACCCGGCGCCGCTCGAAATTCCCGAGCGCAGACAGGTCGGCGATGTCGAGGCTATTTTTAAGGCGCGGCATCAGAATGATGGCGCGGATCATAACGATGAGAGTGGTAGTAGTGGCCGTACCGATGGTGGTGAGGGGAAGAAGAAGCGGCATTATCCTCCGGCACGGGGCAGCGACAGTGAGCTTTAGAGGGGCGAGGATGTCGAGCCGTTTCCGGGGGAGGGGTAAACGCCGGGACGGATGGGTGATGGGGGGCGCTCGCTAGCTCGAAACCCCGTAAACTCACCCACTCACACCCCCACGGCCTGTCCCAAACAAATCTGGACTGGTCTACGATGGTCTACACGCTACTTGAGCGCGGCCGGCCAGACCATCGGGACTTGGGATTGAAAGGTCCCAGGCACATAGAAAGAAAGAGGAAACGAGCCCAGGGCCGAGCACAACGCACACACATACATACACAACGCGCACACATACAGATGCAGGCATATATGCGATGACCTGTTTTGATATACCAGGGTTGGGTGGGGGGATAACTCACCTAACACCTAACTTTATTGTAGTTATTGTAGGGAAGAAGAATATGGGAATGAGTAGTCATGTAACGATAAATTAAACACAAAAAGAACATTTTCGATGTGGGTTGTTGGTGATTATGGGGGTGGTATGTGATATGGGGCTGGGTTACGGTGATAAACGTGTATTATATGGATTCCACAGCGGGTACTCCTCTCAACAAAGTAAAGTGGTTATTCTGTGTGTTGATTCTCCGCGTACTCTTTTCTATGTTGTGCCTCCTTGTTGTTATTACCGAAGAAGGTATGGAGTGTTGTGTTGGTAACTCACTCCACATCTGAAGTCTAACGGCGGACCACTTCTATGCATAGCACATGGCCAGGACAGAGTCAAAATAAATACAGAGAAGAAAGCGGTCTTGACCGAATGGTATGAGGTCCTAAAGGCAGGGTAGTATGATTGTTTTATTTGCCTACACTGCACCTCTCTTTCCAAAACCGACTATGCAAAACACTGGCATCTCACTAACTATCTTCTGACCAGAACAACCTCCCTTTTTCTGCCATGCAACAAGAGACTATGCAAATCGAGACAAGAGAAGAAAATGCAGAAATAAACACAAAGCTTGAAAAGTACAACAACAACAACAACAACCTAAACAACCCAACACAAAGCAGAGAGGTAGGTGCAAAAACAAGAAAAAAAGAAAATCACGCCTTATACAACAAGTCCAAAAACCCACTCGCCAAATCCACCACGACACTCTTATTCGGCAACGACCCGGCCACTCCATACAACGCGGCCGTATCCCCCGTCTGATCCTGCCCCCCCCTCGTCTTCTTCCCCTCCACCGCCCTTACCCGTTCCCTCTCCCGTTCCGCCTCCACAGTCGCCTCCAAATCCGCCGCCAGCCGCTCCCACACCTTCGCAATCGGCTTCGTAATCGACACATGAATCGCCGGCGGGTCCTGCAGCGCATTGAGATGCCACCCGCGCGCCGACATCGCATCGGCGAGGTCGTAGACGTTGAGGGTGCGGGCGCGGAAAGCGAGGACGCTGACGAGGGGGTTGCCGAGGACTTCGAGTTCGGGGGAGAGGACGGCGGAGGATTGGATGTGCTGGAGGATCTTTTTGGTGGTGCCGACGATTTGGGTGCAGGAGTCGAGGTAGCCGGCTTCGCCGACGCTGACGAGACTGGCCCAGCAGGCGGCGGTTAGGGCACCGGGGCGGGAGCCGGCGATGCCGGGGGAGGCGTAGACGCCGCCGGACCAGTCGGGGTCGACGAAGTATTGGTAGGTGCGCAGGGATTGGGTGCGGTAGAGGATGGTGCTGTTGCCTTTGGGGGCGAAGCCGTATTTGTGGGTGTCGCAGGAGATGGAGGTGACGCCCTTGAGGCGGAAGTCGAAGGGGGTGGTTTCGAAGCCGGCTTTTTCGAGGAAGGGGATGAGGAAGGAGCCCAGGCAGCAGTCGACGTGGAGGGGGAGGCGCTTTTTGAGGGCGAGCTTGGAGAGCGCGGAGATGTCGTCGACGATGCCGTGCGGGAAGTTGGGGGCGGAGCCGACGAGGAGGATGGTGTTGCTGTTGACTAGACGGGCTACGCGTCGGACGTCGACTTGGTAGTTGGGCGCGGGGCAGGCGACGAGGTGGATCTTGATGTTGAAGTACTTGGCCGCCTTGCGGAAGGCCGTGTGTGCTGTCGACGGGAGGATCCTGGGTTTGTCAGTATACTCGATTGGTAGGAAGGGGGAAAAAGGGGGAGTAAAGATAGAAGAGGCTTACATCTCCGGCTCAGTGACACCACGCTCGGCATACGCCTTTTGCCTCGCACTCAAACACGCCATCAGGATACTCTCCGTCCCACCGCTGGTGCTCACACCGGCCGCGCCCTGCGGCGCATTGAACAAGTTCAGCACCATCGCTACGACCTCGGCCTCCATCTTCCTCACACCCGGGAACACATCCGGATGGATCGGATTCGCAACGGTAAACTTCCCATACGCCTCCGTCTGCAGCTTCAGAAGCTCATCCTCGCCATGGTACACGGCGCCCGAGACATAACCCTCCTCCCAGCGGGTGTGGTCCATAGTAGCGAGCGTTTCAAGCTCCTTGCGCACCGCTTCCTCGGTCCAGCCCTCCTTGGGCAGCGTGACGTAGCGGTTGGCGCCGGGCGGGATGAGCTTGGTCTGCATCTTGGCGAGGGCGCTGTCAACTTGCTTGCGCACTTGGGTGCGCACACCGGGCATGCGCAGGAACCAGCCGTAGAGTATGCGGCGCGCGTCGGTGTACAGCTCGATCAAAGTGCCCAGCAGGCCGCGGCCCTTGAGCTTCCACAGGACGCGCCGGGTCCATCGCAGGACGAAAAAGAAGAAGACGATGTGGCGGATTCTGTTGATTCAAGTCAATTAGCTTCACTACTGTCCGTAATTTTGCCTAGGATTTCATATGGTGGTTTTCCGGGCGCAATTGGCGATACTGCTGTGCCACGCTTCGGACAATAAAATAGATTGCGTGCCGAGGTTGGCCGGCAAGCTGCAGCAAGGTGCCGGACCGGACGGGATGCGGCGCAGAAAGAAGCGACAGACAAAAAAAAAAGGAGGGCATTGGGAGAAGCAAATCGACTGACAGATCCAAGTTGAGCATCGCCAACAGATTCCCGCCCTGGGACCTCTTCCGAACATTATTGAACCCATCGCGCAAGCTGATGGGCATGCGCGAAGTTCCTGGCATCGTTCGCGGCGGACAGGGAAATGTCGTCAAGAATTCGAAAAGGTATCAGCAATCCGGCGTCGTCGAGTATTTCGTCCGTAGGCTTGTTGGTCCGTCTCTCCGTCAAGTGAGAGGCCGTCTTGTCCCCAAAATTCGAAAGCGAAGAAAACACGAGAACAAAAAAAGAAGAGTCCAACGTTCGGGACTCGCGGGATAAAGACCCCAAACCTGGAATGGAAATCGCGAATGGAGCCCGGAACGGACAAGCAATTGATGAAAGCAACCCACTTCTCTCCCAAACCACACCCCTGCTCGGCCTTGGCCCTATTTTGCACCCTTCCCCCGTACCAAAACCACGGCCTGACCTCAATTCTCCAATGACCGCACAGCATTTCGCTTGCGCGGCTCTTTTTCGGGCCTCGTTCCCCCCCATTCCCCCACACTGGGAAAAATCGCCCGCCTGGCGCCCGCACAGCGTTGCTGCCATGCTGGGCCCGCGGGCGACTCGGCTCCCCGCGGCGTCCCGGGATGCCCTGTAGCTGCATGTCTCGGTGCCCCACCCATGCCGCTATCCGGGCTTTCACATGCCTAGAACCGTACCCCGCGGAGCCCCGTCCTCAGACAACATTACCCTTCTTGGGCCTCTTCACACCTTCCTCAAGCCTTCTCGCCTATGCGCGTTGCTCCAACGCTCCAACGGTTTTCTTCCTGTTACGTATTGACCAAACCCACCTGCACCTTTTTTAAGGTGATCGGCTGCCACGCTGTGGCGTTTCCCGTGACCTTTCCTCACTTGTTGTATGTACCACCCGAAGTCACCTCGTCACCTTGTCACCTCCACGCCACGGGCCACGGCGGACCCCGCTGGTAAACGAATACCCGGGACAAAATTCCATTCCATTGTGCTGGATACGACCCTCCCCTCGGGTCGCATTATTACACCCCGCCTTTGGAGTGCGACCGTCATCGGACACACGGAAGCGGAAGTTATCAATCGTTCCGTTGCTCTGGGTGAGGCGAGTAGGACCGGGGACGGAGGGGATATGCACGGAGTGAGTTGGGAATGTCTTTGGTGAATGCACTTCGCGGGGTTCATGGGGGAGCAGTGTATGTCTCGTGATGAGCGGTTGTCGTCGACTGGACGTGTTCTTCTGTCGGCACCTGCCTCAAGGAGCCATGTAACGTAGCAGGAGGGTAGGTAGACTGATCGATTAGATCGGGCCGTGGCGTTGCTTGGTAATGTGATGTGATGGATACATTATACGAGTTACAACTAACTTCTGTCCATCGTTTGGTGGACGTCCCAAAAACATCGCCAGCACTTTCTCCTGCCTGATTGTCTTTGAGGCAAGGGAGACCTCGAGGTGCCTGATACCTCCTGGCAAGGATCTATATTACTCCGATGACCACTCCTCATTCCGTCAAGCTTTCTCCCGGAACCCACCTGTCGGGGAAAAGACCTTAACCGACCACCAGTCCTGCCCCAAATACCGACCAAAAACGCCCCTAGTTTGCTATATCCCAAGTCCCTCGCACAGTTCTACCATCACAGCCTTGACCACAGCCATTGGGCGAGGATGACACCGTGTTCCGTAACCTCCGAGCCAGCCCTTCTCTCTTAGCAATTATACACTTTCAAACATCCTCTTCCACGCCTGTGCAAACGGTTGAGCCCGAGTCTCGCACTCCTGCGGCCCAACCGTAACACACTCGGGGAAGCCCACGACCAAGTCGCCGTCTTTGTATTCCTCCGCTGCGGTGCCCTTGGCGTACGAGTTGATGGTGCGCTGGTCGATGACTGCCATGTGGGATAGGATCGTCGGGTGCCATTGCACCATGTGTTCCTAGGAGGATGAGTCTACGTTAGCTCAAGTATTCTGTGGTATCTCCGGGGAGATCGATTTAGGGCACGTACCAGAGCATGCACCTCAGCCTTCTGGAAATTATAGCTCCGATACAACGGCCCAAACCACGTCTCCAAAAAGAACCGCGCCCACTCCCCATTCCGCACCAGGAAACTACTCGTCGACAATCCCTCCTTGTCCTGCGAGATCACCAAATCCACATCCTGGCCCCGCAGGTGACTAAACGTCTTGATGATGCTGTCGGGCGGGACCACCGGCAGGTCCTTCCTCATCAGCTCCTCCAGCCGTGCCGACGGCATGACGTGCTCTTCGATCTTGAGCTTCGGGTTCATGATCAGACTGCTGGCATCGAGGAACCACACGTAGTGGCAATCGGGGAATTTGGTCAGCGCGTCGCGCATTGCGACGACCATCGTCCAGGAGAAGGGCGAGCCCTCGAGGTCGTAGTCGGTGATCTTCGCTAGGAACGTCTGGTAGCCTGTGTTTTGTCCAGCGTGTCAGTCGTGCCTTTTTTTGACTCAATGATGACCCGTGGCTGGCGTACCATGCTTCTCAGCATACTGCAACCGATTCTGCTTAACAGTTTGCAAATACGTCCCACTAAACTTCGTCGAATCCAGCACCGTCACAATCACCACCGGCGGGTTCCCCTTGGGCACCCGTGCCGCCGGCAACCCATGTCTGCTGCTACCACCACCCGACCGTGTGACCAAGTATATCAACGCGAGAAAGAAAAGCCCACCCAGCGCGATCAGCTTCAGCCGCGTTCTCCTAAGCCCAGGCAGGTGGGATGTTCGGGGGAGGTAGGGTGGCGGTCGCGAGGTCTTTCGTGGGGGTAGGGCGAAATGCATCGTCGTGGGCGGGCGGTTTTTTGTTTTTTAGGGAGGTGGGTGGCCGGGAAGGACTCCCGCGGCCTAAATTGAACCCAATGCCGGCGCGCCGGGTATCAATGCGAGGGGAATCTGATCTGTGCAGGTCGGGATGGGTAAATGCGGGACGCGGGTCTGTTCTCGATGAGGCCCTGCCTTGTTCGTTCGTTGAAAGGCTGGCGAAGCTAGCGAGGTCACCGTTAGGGACACAGAAGTGGGTTTGGCCGCGCAATACACTACAGGCAGGCGACGTCTCGGGTATGATCGTCTTCGGGGGGAACCGCGCGGCTGGGAGGGTGGGTGTCTGTTGCAGTGGTGATCTTCGAATTGGGGTGCAGGAGAACGGTTGGGAAAGGAGTGTCGTTGCGCCGGAAAAAGCTGGTGGGTGAATGGTGGACTGGGAAGATGGGCGTCAGGGATGGTATCCGGGAATTGATGGTGGTACAAATACAGAGGACAGAATTAAAACATGGCAGGGCGAATTCCTACAGTTGGTCAATTGCCTACGAGCCACCGAAAATTGCCGTGTAAACGGAGAGTCTCTTCTGCCCCTTTACAATGCTGGGAGAAAATCATCACGGAAATCTCGTTGTCCAAATGGACGCCGCATTCGGACTTGCTGTCGAGAAACGTGGATGATGTGAAGATCGAAGCCGATAGGCTTATCATAATTTGGGGTGAGAACCCTAACCCTGGACACCCTAGGTAGGTAACTAGACAGTAATTAAGTATTGGAAAGTCGAGAAACTGGATTGTCCTGCAGTCTCAAAATTGGGAAGAGAAAAAAACTCAAAAAGCTCACCGCCCCATCATCTCAATCCCCCGTAGGGGTCAAGGAATGGGGGGCGGTTACGAAAATCCCGAAAGATTTTACTCGGTGCATCATCCAGGGATCGAACCCGGGCCGCGGTATAACGGGCATATTTGTTGATACCCGCGCCCCCCCAAATGCGCCATCCGCGGTTGTGTGGGCATTTGCCGGATGGGGGGGCTGTTGGGAATTGGTTGCGGAAGGGTGGGTTATAAAGGGTTGGTGTGGGATTTGGAGGGAGGGAAGGTATATCCACCTCCAGGGCAATCACCTGTGTTGAGACTAGTCTCTATTGACAACGTTTTTGGACTATATTATCGATCACACTGTCACCCACCTCATCCTCGTCACGAGCGCTGTAGTGGTGCTGAAAATAAGCTTGATTCTTGATACTCGAGATACCCTCGATCCTAACCCTCACATCTCCAACTCCAGCTCTACATCTAAACTCACTCCATCCAACAACACATCAACTTTTACTCGCCCTCCCCTTCAAAACCGCACAAGCCTCCTCAGCCGCCCTCGTCCTAGCCTCCTCCTTCGTCACAGCCCCCGTCGCCCGCCCAACCACCTCCCCTCCAACAACAACCTCACATTTAAACAACCGTTCCGTTTCCCCCACCACCCCTTCTTCCTCCCGTTCTTTTCTCTCCTTTTCATCACTTACTCCATCAGTCACCAACACCTCCGTCTCAACCTTATATTCCACGCCCCCTCCCCCCGTTCCGGCCCCGGCCGCACCTCCAGCTGCACTGCTAGCAAGCCGAGCAGCCAAAATCCCCAACTCCTCCTTCGGATGTAAACACCACACCCCACCCGCAACCAACCGTCTCAACAACCCGCCCAACCCACTCTTCTCCACCACCTGCTCACACGCCTCCAACGACCCGGAATCCACCCACACCGCGCCCAATACCGACTCAAAGATGTCCGAGTAAAACTTGTTGAGTTGGAGGTGAGCAAAAAGCGCCCAGGGGTAATTGGGCCCGTGGTGCAGGGCGTTGAGGATAGGGCCGCGGAGGCTAGCGTGCCGGAGGATGGTGGCTTGTTGCATTGCGCCGAGGTCGGGGGAGGCGTGGCGGAGGAAGGTCCAGAGGGGGAGGGGGGTTGTGGTAGGGTGGAGATGGGCGGGGAGGAAGTTGGTGTTGACGTCTGGTGTCTTTTGTCCGTCGGTGGTGGTGGAAGTAGTGGAAGGAGGGGGGGCATCAGCCGGGAGACACCATTCCAACACCATAAACCCCAGGATATCGGCATTGACTAGGGCTGTCCGGAACAAGTGCAGCTCCGAGTTCTCCAGCGGTTTCGGGTTGGACAACGAGAACAGCTTGTTGACAATGACATAATCCAAAATCGCATCGCCCAGAAACTCCAGTCGATCCAGCGACGCGCGGATGCCGGAGCCGTTACACGACGGGTGGGTCATGGCCTCAACCAACAAGGCCTTTTTCGTGAACGTGTACCCGATCAGTTCCTCCACCCGACGCATCGTCACGGGCAGTTCCTCATCATGCGGCGCCTCGTTATACAGCACCTCCCGGCCGTGCTCGAGGCTGTTCCACTCAATGTCAGGCAGGAAGAGTGAGGTGCAGGCCAGGGCGTTGGACATGCCACCACTCAGGAAAGACGTGCCGATGAGGGCCTCGACGACGTCGGCGAGGGTCTTGGTGGACATTTGCCGGACGCCCGTGGCCGGAGGCGGGTTGGAGAGCAGGTCTTCGATGTAGGTTGGTCGCCATCTGTGGAGGGTGAAGGCCTTGTGGAGGATGTACCGGTCGAGGCCAAAGTCGACGGCTGCGCGGAAGAGTCGGGCGTTGGATACGATTTTGTCTTTGAGGGGGGAAAGGAAGCCCTCGGGGTACATGAGGTCTGTTTTACTAGTGTCAGCCTGACCTTACTCAATTCCATACCCTATTATGGTGGGCGGGCGGGTGTAGAAAGGGAGAAGTGGAAAAGGAGAAAAGGGGTAACTGAAAAAAAGAAGAAGAAAAACATACAGTTCGCCGAGCAATTCACCGTAGTACACAACTTCAAAATCGAATCCCCCAAAAACTCCACCCGTTCATAATCCCTCGGCCCCCTCGTCCCACTAGTCGAAATAGCAGCCACCACCATCCCAACATCTCCAATCCCCGTCCCTTCCAACCTCGACTCCAACAGATCCTTCGCCACCAAGTACCACTCCAACGCATGCGTAATAGCAGGCACCATCATCCCCACGTACGCATACACCGCCGGGACACTGTCCACATACAGGTTCTCGGCCGGTAACACCCGCGGGTAGGGCCGCGCGACGCCAGTGGTCGGGTCGGCTGCGGAGTCAGCGGCGGCTTGGGCTTCGAGGGCGATGGTGTTGGCGGTAGGGGGGCGGAAGGAGCCCGTGGGCCGAGGCCAGGCTTTGACTACGGCGTAGGGGACGTCGGGGGGTGCGCCCTCCAAATCGCGGGATCCCTTTTGGACGAGGTCGGGGGAGGGTTTGGTGTTGAGCCAGGAGAGATAGAAGTAGGGGTGTTTTTGGTTGAGTTTGTCACGGACTAGGTGGGTGGATTGTCCCATTGTGGCTATTGCTTCGGGTGTGAGGGGCGGGTCATCTGAGGAGAGGCGTAAGTCTCGGTCGGGGGATGTGAACCGGACGGGGTAGGTTTTGGTGTCGTCTATCTTCCACCGGTGTCCAAAGGCGGATGTGAGCAGCGCTGATGAGTGGTCTTGCTGGGCATCCTCTCTGGCCATGTCTGTTCCGCTGCGTTGCATCCTCACTCGCCATCCCACAGGATCCCCCCAGAAGATATCGAACGGGTCCATGTCCGGGATCGGAACGGGCAGCGAGATCTCCATGTCCGCATTAGCCGTGCCGTCATTCTTTGATATCGTGATTTTCGCCCTCGAGATGAGGGTATTGTCCTCAGCATTATCACCCCCAGCAGCAACAGCAGCTTCACCCCCACGGTCCGTCACCCGTTTCCATCCCTGTGCCACCGCCGGCCACGGATTCATCTGTTCCCTCACCGCCGCCAGCCCAGCCCGCGGCTCGACCTCCTTCAACAGATCCGTCTCACGAATCGGCAGCATATGCTTCCCCACCAACCCGACCTCATACATCCCCTTGTACGCCTGAAACGCAGCATCCTTGATAGCATTAGCCTCAGACGACCACGCAAACAGGCTCTTGAACGTCCTCAGCTCCGGTGCCAGAGACACAGGCAAGTGCACCGTGGCTTTCCGTAGCCCGGGAGTGTGGGCATCGACCGGGTTGCCGTCGAGATCGTGCACGATGAAGAAGGGGCTCCAGTCTACAAACTTGCGCGTCGAGAGGATGGCGCAGAAGTGCTCAAGGTGCTGTCGGGCGTCTAGCAGGGTGATCTGCGCTCCAGTTTCGTGGTTGCGCAGTACCGGGTAGTCGTCGACGGACCCTCCTTCGCCGTCTCCACCACCGCGGTTGTCTTCGATCGCCTCGAGCCGCTGGTTCTCGCGCATGTCGTCTTCGTATTTCTTCTTCATCTCCCTCTCCAGGTTCTGCCAATCGCGGGTTGCCGCATCTGACTCGTTCTGCACGAGCAGATACAGCTGCGAAGCCGCCATGCGCGCCCGCCCCCGGCGCTGGATGAACGACTTGAGGTTGCTCAGCTCATCGAAGCAGATCACCAAGTTGCACGCCGGCACGTCGATACCCTCCTCTAGCACGCTGGTGGCCACGACTAAGTTGATCGTCCCCTTGCGGAACGCCTGCAGAGAGAGCAGGTAGTCCTTTTGGCTGAGATCGAGGAAGTCGTCCCGCTTGTTCGGCACTTTGGACGTGCCCACCATCGAGCCCACGCGGTACCGCCCGGCTGTGCGGGGGTGGACAGCGAGGATGTGGGATAGCACCGCTACGGCCGCCCGCTCCTTGACGAACACAATCCCGATCGGGTTGCCCGGGTGTGCTTCGAGAGTACCGAGTAAGGCGTCGACGCGGGCGGACAGATCGGTCGGCGGCCCAGAGGGTGGTTCAGCCTCCACCTGCGCGAACGCGGCGGCCAGGTACTTGCGTTCCTGCTCGGCCAGGCTGTCGTTGGGCTGGCTGGGCGCGATGGGGTCCTGGAGAAAGCTGACGATGACCCGGTGGATGTAGTAGTCGGCCGCCCACGGCCCAAACACCTTGCACATGTCCTTGGCCCGGTTGCAGAATGACTCCATCTGCAGTCGAGAGTACGTCTTCTTGGTCATGATCGCCTTCTTCAGCTTGTCCCTGTTCCGCTGTGATTTGCTGGCTTTCAGGTGGAGGATGTAGGGGTCTTCCCGGAGGTCCAGGCTCTGGTACGCGCGTTTTAGTCGGGTCATGGTCGGCGTCTCCGGTACGGGGGCGTCGGCGTCTGTCCCGTCTCCGTACGAGACGGTTCTCATCTCCGGCCGGTTGACTTGCGCCAGTAGCTCGTCCCTGTGTTTGCTGGGCGTCTTGCAGATGGCGTTCAGCGTGTTCTCGAGCACTTCGAGGTCGTCCAGGTTCGACGTCATGAGGGGGCTGGCCGTGAGCCCCAAGATGTGTGGAACGGGAAGGCCCCTGGCCTTGTTGGGGGCGTAATGCTCGCGCATGAGTCTCGCGACCGGGTTTTTCCCAACCGGATTGTGTGCTACAGCATGTCAACCGAACGCTCAAACCCCTAAACGATAAATGTCCAGCCAGGGCCATCAATATGGGGCTCAACACACCTTCGTCGATAACAATAAGCCCAATAGACGCCAGCGGGACAAAGGCATGCGCCACAGCATCGGACAGGATCTGGTACGTCGACACCACGATGCGTGTGTTGAACAAGACGGCGTCCCACACCCCCGGCTTGGTCGACCAGGCGTCCACATTGTCGCATCCGCGGATGAGCTTGGACTGCACGCCGGGAATCTGCGCCCGGATGGCTTCGTACTGCTGCTCGGCTAGGGCCACGGTTGGAGCCAGAAACCAGGCAATCTGAGATGTTAACATCGACAACTAACGGGGAGAAGGAAATCTTCGAACTAACCTTGTCGCTGTTCTCGAGTTCCTTCTGGATGCGAAGAATAGCACTGCGCCAGTATAAGCCTTGATCCAACGATACCCCCATCACCACATCTGGTTCACTCACACCTGTGTCTTTCCACTTCCCGTGTCCATCTTAAATACCCAACGCCAGATGTCAGCAGGTTACCCCCACAGAAGCACGAGTAAGAACACAATCACACATACCGCAACAATAACATTCCGCTTGAGACTCTCCTCCAACATCTCCAACTGATACGCCCTCGCCGTCATCTTCACAGCAGGTATCACAACGTCAAGCGGTTCGTCCGATTCAGGAGGGCTGCTGCTGCTCAGAGCACTGGCAGTATCTCCAGCTTCCGAGAGCCGGTCGTCACTACTAAAACTAGCAGTAGACCCATCTTCGCTCTCAGAAGGCGCATCCGAGTCTTCTTCAATAATAAGCCCCCGTCTATGCCGCCCCGCCGGCAGCCCCCCCGCACCGTTACCGGGCATCGGCGGTACCACCCCCCCGGAAGTGCCAGCGGCACCACTACTACCGCTGCCGGGGTCGGAGGAGGGGGACGACGACGTAGTGATGTTGGTCATCCGGCCAAGCACACCACTGAGAAAAGCCAGGACTCGGTTCGGCCACGAGTTAGGCCACGAGGCGCCGCGTTGCGTGGTGGCCGCGCCAGGCCTGGGATGGTTTGTACTGTGGGGTGTTTTCTTTCCTATTCTAGAAACGGCGGGAGGATCCTACATCAGAGATTTAGAATTTTTTTTCAAAAAATCTGGTTGTCAACGCCCTATGACGCGTCTTGGCGTTGACCTGGCACTCGGAGGTGGTGGTGGTGGTGACTAGGTAGATTACATGTACATACATACGTACTAGAACCAAGTCCGAGGTGTGGGGGCTGTCGATGCGGTACCGCTTGAGCAAGGTAATAGGAATTGAACTCACTTGGAATCTTACACGGCCAGCCGAGCGCAAACCCGGTTGTTGCCTTGGTGGTGCCGACAATACTGCCTTTTTTCTCATCTGCCTGATTCTTTTGTCTTGCCGTTTGTTCAATTTTATCAGCTTTTGGGAGCTGGGAAAGCCCCGAAGGAGGCCGGTTTTATCAAGCTGCCTGGCCGCTGCTGCGAGACTGCCTCTCTGCGATGAGGCCCACCATCTCCGACGACCACGACGGCGGAGGCCAACAGCTCTGGAAGCAGTCCGATAGCCTCGAGAGCCATGCCTCACGAGGGCACCATTCATCCAAAGATTGGGTAGCCTTGTTTGAAGGAACCCCGTTAAGACATCCGGCCACTACATTGAGAAGAAGTGTGTGAATGAGTTTTGAGATCCTTGCTGAGTGGTATTGCTTGGCGGGAAGGGGGGGGGAGTTGATTAGAGGGAAACAACAAACAAAACTGAGTGAGCCGCTGCATGCAGCCGCGGAGTGACTCACATACCGTTATTGCATTTGGTAGATCATCGCAGTGGATGTCACGACTGCATGGAAGTTTGGTTGTTTCTACGGCACTTCCTGCGGGATACCGCGGGGGTCAAAAAGGCGGGCAACACACAGGCGGGGCCACAGGGGACTGGACTCGTCAGCGATGAGTTACCCCCCTCACCCACTCAACCATCGCACCCGCCTTTTCAAGGTCTTTCCTTTTGTTCTTACCAAGCGAGGAAAGAGCTACCGCTTCCACTTCTGGACAGTTGACAAACGCCGAGACCAAAGCGTCATTTGGAAGTGGGGGATATCTCTTTTCTAGGCATGGTGCTATACGCAACCGGGTTCAATGCCTGGAACCAATTGGGATTTGACGTCCCGGGCGTGGGCGAATCAGACGACTTCTCGTCTTTCACTTGCGTGTTGCGAGACGAGGTTGAAATTGTCCGTCCATTTTTGTCGTACACTCGAGGTGAGTCTTCAAAAAGTAGCGAGGTAGGAGGGGGGTAAGCATGGGAGTAAAAGGGCCAATTGAAGAGTCAATCACCGAAAGAAAACGGAAAGAGAGGACTCATAGCTCGGACAACTATCTGTTCTGAGTAGTCAGCCAACCTCTCAAGACTGACTCTCGGTGTTAGTTGTCCTGAAAAATGGCCAGACCAAAGTAGCCGGACTAGTCCCATCCGACCACGCCAGCTTACACGCAACCGACCCAAAAGTCTACGACAGCTTTGCCGAAGCATCCAATGGCATCGTAGTGGGTAATGTACCCAAAGTCCGAACCGGACCTATCCCTCCTCGGTAGATACCCGGGTAGATCACAAATCTAACATTCACTTACATCATCCCAGTCCACGACGGCCACGAAACCATTCACCAATACCCATCCATCCACCATCTCCTCTCCCATATCTCCGATATCTCCCGTACCTCTCATATCTCCCAACCAAACGCCCCCAGAGCTCAAAACAACCCTCCCACTACCTTCCCCAACCTCCCAAGCATAACCCACCTCCTCGCCCACGACACCGGGTTCGCCGCCCTCTCCACCACCGGCCAGGTCTACACATGGGGCGACGAGCGGTACACGACCTGTCTCGGCCGGGAACCCACCTATGAGAGGTATGTACCTAACCCACCCCGGAGACACACCCCCTTCTCAAAACTAACACGATGAAATGAAAAAGATGAACTAAACGAAAACAAAAACAGCCTAGCATCAAAACCCACCCCCCTTTCCTCCCTGTCCGACCTCCCAACAGGCCCCATAACCAAGCTCGCAGCCGGTGGTTATGTTCTCGCAGCCCTCACAGCAGGAAACGACCTGTATATCTGGGGTCACGCGGGGCGGTTTCCCTTTTTAGGGGGTGACATCCTGTCCGGCACGCCCTGTCCTGTTATCATCACCACCGCCGGTAACGATGAGGGGGATGATGACGAGCGAGACGCCGAAGAAAAAGACATCATAGACGTCGCAGTAGGTAGTTCACACATCTTGGTATTAACAACAGACAGGGAGGTGTTTGTGATCGGGCAGAACGGGAACGGACAGCTGGGGGTACCGGGGGTGGTGAAATCGACGAGGCGGTGGACTCGGGTTGATTTGGGGTCGGTACTGGGGGTTGGGGAGGTTGTTACGGGTGTTGTGGCTGGGCCGAGGAGTTCGTTTTTGGTTGTTGAGAAGCTCGAGCAATAATTCGTACCAAATCTAGAGAGGGGAGGCCTACTCCTGAGTAAGGCGGCCTACTATGTAGTTGGGCTTGGTATCTGTTCATTCAGCGGCAATAGCGGTAAGGCTGGGTGATGACATGACCTAGTTTGGTGACGATTCTTTCTTTTGATTTGTCCACTGCGCGCTCTCTCTCTATAGCCTTTCGTGTGCCTGTCGTCTAGTGTACAATGAAAGCCTGCTTGTCGAGAGAACTAACCAGCCGCCACGCCCTTGTCCTCATAACCGCATTAAACCACCCCTTCCGACCCAAGATCATAGATTCGTCAGGTAGTCCTCAATCTCCTGCGGCGTAAGCTTCCGGAAGCGCGGTCCCACTGCGCCCTCGACGCCCTCGACGCCGAGGAGGTGGTCTGCCGGGGGGCCAACAATGCCTAGATAGATATGTTAGATAAAACCGCAACCCCACGTAGAAAGGTTAGAGAGAAGAAACCTACCAATCTCAATCGTCTCCCCGTTCATCTCCCCCTCAATCGTCTCCTTGAGCGTCAACAACGCAATGTGCACCGCATCCTCCAACTCCAGCCCCTCCGTGTACCGCTTCTCCAAAAACGTCTTGGCCGTCGTGGCACTCTTACCAATCGCCGTCGCCTTCCACGGGAAATAACTCCCGCTAGGATCGACCTGGTACAGCATCGGCCCACCCTTAAGAATCCCGCCCGTCTTCCCGCCCAACTTCTTCCCCTCCTCCCCATCATCCTCCAACCCACTGCTACTCTGTTTCGCCACCGCCGCCTGCTCCTGCGCAGCCCGCTCAATATCCTCCTCGGGCAAGATCCCCTCGTCCCAGCCCGCCACCAGCAGGCTCACGCCGTAGGGGCGGACACCGCCCGACTGCGTGGCCTCCTGCATGACGCGCGCGACGTCCTGCACCAGGATGCGGGTGGGCGGGTACTCGTTGTAGATACGCTTGTAGCCGGTGTGCGAGACCTTGCGCGCGCGGTCCACTAGCACGCGGTAGTCAGGCCCCATGCCCGAGTACACCATGCCGATGTTGGGGGTGACGAGGCTGATTTTGGAGAGGGACGAGGGGTCGGCGAGCGGGGAGGACGATTTCTTTTCCGTCGCGAGGACGATGCCGTTCGTGGCTATAGTTTTTCCCAAGGGGGTCCATTAGCAAAGGATTAGTGGGAAATGTTGGGTGGAATGGAGGGGTGGTGGTTGGGAGGAAAGGAAGGTTGATCGAGGGGATAGGCGGGGTGTGATGGTGGGGGGACGAACCCTTGATGCCTAGCGCTGTTACACCTTGGTTGACGGCGTTGAGGGCATATTCTGAACCGGTGTTAGCGATCAAAAGTCGATAATGGCCGTCGCGAGCCTTCGTCGGGTTCCGGTGTAAAAGAGCCACCAACCGATCTGCACCAGCTTGCCGCTGTTGGGCCGTTGTTAGCATCCGTTGCCCGCTTCCCAGTTCCACCGTACTCCAAGAATGGTCAACATACCTGGGCGAGAATGTTGTGAGGGAGAACGAGTATCTGTCCGCCATGGCGTCGGTTCTGGAGCTTCACGAACAGGGTGACGATCGCTGGGGTTGGTGTTTTGCGACTTTGTTGCTGGCGGTCTTCGAGTTGAATGTAGGGTCAAGGTGGGCTGAGGTTCCCCAAGCTTCGGTGGTTGCTGCAAGCCAGGCACAGCGAAGTTGCGCGTCGGCGGGCAGGCCTCAGCCTGAGAGAGCTTGGGCCAGCCCGGCAAGCCATAGAGCTCCTGATTGGCCCCGCTGCTGACCTGATGTGGAACCTCCCCGCCAGGCTGATCCGGCCGCAGCCTAACCGAAAGAGGAAAGCGGGCCTGAATGAAAAAAGCTGTTACCCATGAAGAATTGTCAACTCTCTCTCTCTCCATAAACTCTACTAAACTCGGAGTGAGAGTTCAGAACTGAGTCAATCGATGGCGAGTTCAGCTCCAGCTCGTTACGCTTTTGGCGAATTCAATGACCACAAGCTACCGTGGCTCCCCGCGTGACCTTCCTTTGTGTTGGTCATGTCCATCACAGCCCGGCGGCTGCCGGGACCAACTGGCGCCCATTGACACCTGTCAAGTTCCGTGGGTTTCCAAGCTCCTGCCGCCCAGCTTATAGTTAAGCTTAGATGACCCTCCAACGCCCCGTACCTCCTCTTTGAATCGTTCCCCGTTTGTCACCACCTACAACCCCCATCACAATCACCCCGCGGATTCAGATTCAATATGGAATCTGAGTCTTTCCAACCACAATGGGGGTGGCCTCCCGACACGGATACACAGAACCATGACGAACACGAGCATGAGACCAGTGAGGACCAAACATCCGGCGCTGCCGGCAGCTCCAATGCTCCTCACGGGCAGCCCGGCGCCACGCCGACACAGAAACAGCGGCACTACAAACCCCGGACCTGCCGCATCTGCCTCGAAGTCGTCAACCCCACCACCGAGATCGACGACTCGCTTGCCGGCCGCGTCTTCTCGTCCAAGACACGCGTGCGGTACGTCTCCGAGGACCCGGAGCTCGGCCGCCTCATCAGTCCCTGCCGCTGCAAAGGATCGCAGAGGTATGTCCATGAGGGTTGTCTGCAGGCCTGGCGGAATGCGTCGCCGTTGTCCGATCGGAATTACTGGCGGTGTCCGATCTGCCAGTTTGAGTATCGCCTTCAGCGCCTCCGATGGGGCCGGTGGCTGTCGAGCAAGGCGCTCCGGGGCGTCTTGACCGTTATCATCATGGTGGCTACCATATTCATCCTTGGCTTCGTTGCCGATCCGATCCTCGGTTTCTGGGACGACCCGTTTGGCAGTCTGATTGAGACGTTGATGGATGTCGAGTTGAATGAGCCGATTTTGGCGGACGATGGGCCTGGGACTTGGTATGGTCACTTCTTCAAGGGGTTCCTGTCACTGGGGATCTTGGGGTTTCTCAAGACTATGTTTGTCATGTCGCCGTGGCATTGGCTCAATGTTCGGTTTGGAGGTCGTCGTCGGCGGGGGACTGGGAGAAACAGGGTGGAGTCGATCAACTGGGCTCTTGTGGTCATCGGGGTGTTGACATTCATGGGGGTAAGTGTAGCCTATCCTTGGTTCCAATACCTCCCGTACTAATGATGCAACAGGCAACGTGGAAGTTTGTGAACCACCTCATGGCCAAGACCCTTGAGAAGGCCAGTGACCATGTCCTTGACGTCCAAGAAGACCAGCCGGACGAAGACGAGGAGGAAGATGACGGCGTGCCTGGGGGAGCTGCCGAGGAGTCGAGAAAGGATAAGTAATTGTACCTCTAGCGTAATGTATCAACTAATAGCGAATCATATCCAACTCCCACGCCATTTACGCTGTCATCCCTGAATCAACATCGCCAACACCGCACACTCTTAAGTTGCCACAGCTGCGCTCCCGTGCTGTGGCAACTAGTCTGTGTGCGGAGAAGGAGCTTCGTGGCCGCCCTGAGGAAGAGACGTCTTGTCTCGTTCTCGCTGTGGTTCTGGTGCGAATGCGTGAATCTTTGCCTGCAATCGAGAGCTCCTCGGAGTTTCTTGGATTTGTCTCTACTTCCCCGGCGTCGTTGCCTACCTGCTCTGGATGGGTTGTGGGAAGGCTGGATTTATACATCTTTGCGTTGAATGGAAGTCCTAACCCGGCGAACGTTCGGCTGCACCTTAATTGTAATGTGAAGTCTGGATGGGAGATCACAGGATTAAGGTCTGATGCAAGATATCGATGCTGTCTGCGCCCAGCTGTTTGCTAGTCTCATAGGTCTATACATTCCATATTGCTAAGCAGTGGTTTGGAACATGGCGTACAGGCAGCTCTCGTCATCAAACAAGTACTATCCCGGTTCATAGGCACTGTATATGATAATAATGGACGAGCTCCCTCCCTCTCATCCCCTTTCCGCACCTTCCCTCCCGCAAAGTCCCACACAGCCCTTTATAACCCACCCTTCCGCAACCAATTCCCAACAGCCCCCCCATCCGGCAAATGCCCACACAACCGCGGATGGCGCATTTGGGGGGGCGCGGGTATCAACGGATTATACCCGTTATACCGCGGCCCGGGTTCGATCCCCGGATGATGCACCGAGTAAAATCTTTCGGGATTTTCGTAACCGCCCCCCATTCCTTGACCCCTACGGGGGATTGAGATGATGGGGTGGTGAGCTTTTTGAGTTTTTTTCCTTCTAGTTTGTAGTAACCGTAAGATAATTGCTTTCTCAGCTTGTCAAGAATCAAGGGATGGTATCTACTTTGTTGGTAGGTAGCTAAGTCTGCTTTACTCCTTAAGAGGCTCTAAAATGGAAGTGTAAGTTGCAATTGAGGGTTAGGGTTAAGTCTTACCCCCTGGCTCCTGCAAGGACCCATGGCCCAAGCACCCGCATCATGGGCAAGGGTCCTGACGATCCCCCGATGCCACGGCCCACTCGGGTCGGACGTCGCTGGCTCAACGACTTGCTCTCCGAAGCCGCCCCTAACAACGAACCACAACGAAACAACATCATCCTGCGCTTTTTTCCTGCGCCTTTTTGCAGAGTGCATTGCGGTGACATACCATGCTACAGATGGGCAATGCGGAATTTAGTGGATTGACGAGTTGAGCGATCAATTCGTGGATTTGCGGGGCCTGCTGAGTGCTGCGCTCCCTTGACGAACTCCGAAGCCCGCGAAGTACTTCGTACATTCCCCAACGACGGATGCTGCGGAGCGAGACCACCAACGCGAACGTATCGAACAGATCATAATCACGAACGACCACACACAAAGACACAAATAGCCCCGCCGGCGTAAACAATGCCGCCCGAAGGCGGTCCCAGCACGACCGTCTCCAACTCCAACTCCTCCAACTACCCCAACTACAGTAGCAAACCCAAACCGAACAACAAGACAACCACTCCCACCAGCAACATCCGCGTCTTCGTCCACTGGCACGAGCAGACCATCTTTGCCGGCGAAGAACTCCGGTGCACCATCACGTTCAAGAATGTCGCGCGCACTCCGACCACCACGACTACAGGTCCGAACCCAACAAACTCACACACAACCTCCTCCACGACCTCGACGCCATCAACATCCCTCTCCAACACCCCAACGCTCCACTCCGCTCCATCCTTCCCGCCTAACGCTTCCCGATCGCGGCAGCATCAGTTACAGTTACAAAGACATGGGAATCGGAGTAGTGGCGGAGCAGGAGGGGGAATAAAAGGGGGCTCAGCGTCGGGGAGTAGCTTGGCGCCTCCGCCGACGGGGGGGCAGAGGGGACATCATCGGTCGAGTTTGTCGTTGTCTGTGCCGTCTGAGCGGAGTGGGAGGAGAGGGGGTAGTGGGGGAGTTGGGAATGGGGGTGGGTTTTTGGGGGGGTGGAATGGGAATGGGAATGGGAGTATCGGAAGTACTGGGAAAGGCGGGATAGGGGGGATAGGGGATGTGGATTCGGTGAGTGGGAGTGGGAATGGGAGTGGGAATGGAAGTGGCAGTGGGAGTGGTGGACATGGACATGGACGTGGACACGGGCACAAGCGGTCGGTGTCGATTGTGTCGATTGGGTCGTTGAGTACGGTTGATGACGGGTCGAGTAGTTCTGCTGCTACGGCACCGGCGAAACCGTCGCGGCCGAGGGGGCATGGGCATGCGAGGGCGTCGAGCTTGCAGATATTGCCTCGCGCTGGGGGGTTGTTGAATGGGCCGCGGTCTGGTGAGTCTTCCACTTTCTCTACTTTTGTTTTATTCAACTTTTATTTTTAGAGTAAGGCGGAGCTAATGTCTACAGCAACCACGAGACCTTCCGGCCAACCGTCCCCCCTATTCCACGCCTCGTTCCCCCCCGACAGGAGCATCAGCGGCCGCCGTCCCGGGACAGCCACAGCACCCGAAACCGCACGCCCCGAGACAGCACGACCTGAATTCCCCCCACGGCGGTCTCCCGTTTCCCCGAATCCCCTGGCCGAGTTCAGGTTCCCCATGTCGCCCTCGCCCACGACCCCCGGCGCGGTAGGCGGCCTGGCCGACGAAGACCCGTCCAGCCCGACAACCAGCGGCCTAGCGCTGCGACCGAGAGACTCGGTGCCGACCATCAACGAGCAGGGCGTGGCACCCTCTGCCAGAATCCTGTCGACGATGAGCATAGCCGGCACGCCGCGCAGCAGCGGCGAGTTCTACTCGCTCAGCAACAACTCGTCTGAGACGTTGGCCTCGGAGTACGTGACGCAGCAGCCGTTACGCTCACAAACCCACCATCCTTCACCACACAACCGGCGCACGTCGAACCTCGTCCCCAGCGCCACGGCCGCACGCCTGCCCGAGACGCTGATGATGGGGTATGCGCAGGTGCAAGGGTCGTTTACACTCGACGGCTCACTGATCAACCTGGGCCCGTTCGAGGCCGTCAAACGGAAAGCCGTCGTGGGTGGGCAGGGCGGCGGCGTGATCGGGCTGGAAACGCCCAAACGCGACAGCGGGCTGCTGCGCGGGTTCGGCTGGGGCAACATCACGAGCTCGATCGGCGAGCTGCTCGGGGGCGGAGAGCTGAGCACCATCAAGGAGATGCGGGGGATCGCCAACTCCAAGGCCGTGCCGTTGCTGTCGACGCCGCAGTCCATCCTGTTTGTCGACCTGCAGCTGGGGCCCGGCGAGAGCAAGACGTACGAGTACTCCTTCAAGCTGCCCCGCGGCTTACCGCCGACGCACCGCGGCAAGGCCATGAAGATTTCGTATAGTCTGGTCATCGGCACTCAGCGGCCGGGGAGCTCCAAGGAGCAGCGCGTTAAGTCGGTCGATGTGCCGTTCCGTGTGTTGGGGAGTGTCAACAGCCACGGCGAGATCCTGGGGCACGACCTGATGGCGCCGTATATTCTGCTGCGCGACCAAGCCACTGTCACGGCTGTCAAGACCATCGCTGGCACGTCGCACAAAAAGACGGGCAGTGTCAAGGTAACACCCCCCTCGACCGTGGCCTCCTTTTTTTCGTATGTCGACGACCTCCTCTCCCGCCCGCAGCAGAACACTTCCACGTCCACATCCAACGGCGCCCTCCTCAGCCCCAGCGCCCCCTTAACCCCCCACTCCCCCACCTCCTCCCGTCGCCCATCCATCGTCTCCGTATCCGACCACCACCCCTTCATCCCCCCGCCCACCGCCAAAGAAGCCATCGACCTCGCCATCCTCCGCTCCAACCTCACCGGCGGCTCCCAAACCAACTCCCCCAACCGCTTCGAAATCGCCCGCAACGGCCGCCGCGTCGGCGTCGTCATGCTCACGCGTCCAGCTTTTCGTCTCGGCGAGACGGTCACCTGTGTAGTCGATTTCGCCGGTGCCCAGGTCGCGTGTCACGCTGTGCATGCTGCGCTGGAGACGGCGGAGCGCGTGGATTTGAGTTTGGCGTTGCGGTCCGAGGCGAGTGTGAATCGGGTGACGAGGAAGGTGTGGGCGAGTGCGAGCGAGGCGGTGTTGTTTGCCAGGAGGTGGGTGTTTACGGCCGGGATTCCGGTCGCGGCTACGCCGGAGTTTGTGACTAGTGGGGTGGGGTTGGAGTGGAAGGTGAGGTTGGAGTTTGTTGTGCCGGTGCAGTCGTCTCAAGCGCAAGGGGTGGGTTTGGGGTTGAGTCAAAGTCAGGGGCAGGGGCAGAGTCAGAGTCAAGAGGAGGAGTACGAACAAGAAGATGAAGGTGAAGACGAAGCCCAAGACGAAGACGAACGAGACGGTATGCTTGGGTCTCAACAACGACGGGGTTCTAGACATCATGCGTCCCAACAACAGCAACACTCCCAAACACACTCCCAGTCACAACACTCCCAGCAGCAACACTCTCAGCAACAGCACTCCCAACACTCCCAAACACAAATAGGACACACACAGAGTCAGAGTCAGGCACATCCCCTCCTAGAGGAAATCTCCCGTGACGACCGAGGCGGCCAAGTCCTCGTCGGCGTGGAGAATCTCGTGTGTGAGAGCTTTGAAGTCGCTGTACCCTTAAGGGTGTATGGGGCTGCGTGTCATGGCCTGGAGAGGTTGGATGGCGAGGGGGAGGGGGCTGGGTTGGTTGTTTAATTTACTGGTACTACTCCCTGGGTATACTAGCACCTTTACTGGGGGTGGGGACTCAGTCCGGTGGGTTGGTTGGGTGGGTAGTTGGTTGGTGGTTAGATGTGGGCTGGGGGGATGATATGTGGGGGTCTGGGGGCTATTGAGGTAGTTCGAAGGGGGTTGAGTAGGTAGTATAGCCCGGGGAAAAGCTTTCAAACAAGGGTCTTATACGTGGCGGGGAGGAGTCGGCGGGGAGGAGTCGGCGGGCCTTAGATGTGACGGGAAAGGTGTGCGAGGTGTTTTGGATACAAGGGGGTACATGGATATACTGATAATGGATAGGATATGACATGGATGTATTTGCATGGCGCGGACATGGATAGTGCTGGTCATTCAGTCGGGTAGTTGACTATGCTGAGGTTGCTTCTGCCTGACTTGACTGAACCCCCAGCCAGTGGATGAGACAACAACATACCTTCTTCTCAGCCATTGCCTTTTCTTCGTCCATCGTGCCGGGGTGACTTCAGGATGCCCACTTCGTCCAATCGGTCAAGCAAGCGCGTGCAATTGATGATGAACCGTGAGAGAGAGAACTAAACGAGCAATTACTATGTCAAATGTTGAACAATCAGAACAACGACAGATAAGTTCAGAGCGGCCGAAAGTACACACTGCAAAGAGAAAAACAAACAAGAAAAAAAAGGGAGTCTAACGGCGGATCTCCTTTTCCCACCCGGTAGTGGAGGTTCCGGTTTTGTGTTCAGCCTTCCCGTAATGGATAGAAGTTCACATCGTCGAGCTCGCTAATTAGGCAGGGTCATGACTCCTCCTAATTAACCAATAAGCCGCGCCATTGCCAGGAATCGAACCCTCGACCTCGTGGTGAGGTTTTGAGAGATTCGACCCCCGGCAAGGGCTGAGCCCCTCCCGAGGACCGCCGCTGGTGACCGTTAGGCCATTGACCACCTTGGTGGTCCTCGTCTAGTTGGAAACAGGGAAGGTGGACCTTGTATATATACCCTCTCCTTACGTACCTTCCTTCCTACCTGCCCACTGCCCTCAAAAACCCGCCGCTCACGGCCCTGCCATTGTGACAATACTGCAACCGGCATCCCGAACCACATCCACCCGGGCTCTTGTTGCAAGCTCGCCACCCAAATTATTGATTCTAGAGAGGCGACTCAACTGAGCCGTCATATCCCTGCTGAGCGCTGCTGCAACGAGGCGGGCTAGGCACTTGGTGAAGCACAATATCCGGCTGTTTCTTGTACGATGACCACAAAAGAAACAACAGAGGGAAATAAGTCTGTTTGTTTTTGCAGAAGAGAAGCGGGTTTGATGCTGTTCGAGAAGCGGAGGTACGAAAGACTCTAGGAGGGGGGAAAGTTGCGGGAATGGCACGGAGAGGTCAAAGCTGAAGCGAATGTTGGAAACTTGGGGGAAGCGTCTTATTCCGGCCGGCAAACAGTATTGGTTAAAGTGGTTGATTGACAAAGTTATTGATTGAGGGTCACAATCTTGCGTGCCATGTTGGAGTAGACAGAGTATCAGAGCCTGGTCAAGCAGTTAATTTGTACCTCAAATGCTAGTCCTTAGTTAGGGCAGATGTCTCCCAAACCATCCAATCCATTTAATCATCAGTTAGCTATTTTACACATCCGGCGATACTGACACAAATGCATACCATACCCTTCAATTCAGTATCATATGTACGTATATACGTCTATATCCCCCCTTATGTACGTCTTATCGAGCCCTCATTCACGCTTCTTTCCTTACCCCTGTTCTCTCTCGAACTCAAACGTCCAAGATATCCAAGCATCTAGCTTTCAACACTCCTAAATCATTCGAGGCGTCCGAAGCGTCCGAGTTGTCTGAAGCACCTCGAGCATCCCAACATCCAACCCCGAGACATCCCTACACTGGACTACACCAGAGTCAACCCATATCACACGTTTACCGACCCCTCCTCGAAAACTGCGGAAACCCCTCTCTCCGACCAGACGTCGGTGAAGCCGTGGCTTTATCCCGTTGTTTCCCGGCTGTGTTTGTGTTTGAGTTTGTAGTTTCCGTCTTGTCTTGTTGTTGTTTTGGTTCTTCTTCCTCCTGTGGTTTCCCTAGTTGTCCGAGATCTACTGGGCCGTTCCATTTTGCGGTTCCTGGTTTTGCGGTTGAGGGCTTTCGGATCCATTCTTTGAGGGCGGGATCCCATTTGTGTCTGCGTAGTATATTGTTAGTACGGAGGATCAAAAGCGGCATCGTACTCAGGGGGAACACAGAGCACAGAAACAAATAACTCACCCTTCCCACTCAGCAACAACCAAACTCTTCTCCCCATACTCCCCGACCAAAACCCCCTCAAAATCCCACGGCACCATCGCCACCGTCCCCTCAAACTCACTCTCCCTCAACGGAAACAACTCCCCGCTAGCCTTATACCGATGAAAATTCTTACAGCTCACCACCCCCGGTCTTTTGTGTGGCTCCCGCTCCACCACCGCCGTGATATCCACAAACATGCCCGTTTGCATGTCGATCCACCGCGCGTCGATGACGTTCTCGCCGCGGCCGCGGGAGAGTTTGCCTGCGAAGGGGTTGACGTCGAGGAGGTAGGCGCGGTGTTGTTTGTGGCCGGTGAGGGGGTTGGTGGAGGTGTGGGAGTGGATGGTTTGGTTGTAGTGCGTGTAGGATGGGTGGTGGTAGGCTGGGAGGGGGTTGCCTGCGCTGTCGGTGGGGGGTGGGGAGATGTTTGAGGTTGAGGAGGCACTAGATGGGGACGGGGATGGGTTGGTCCCTCCGTGGACTGTGATCGTTGTTGTTGAGGATTCCGCGGTGTCGGTGGTGGGTGACTCGGAGTTGCTGGCCGTCTTGGAGCTCTCCAGGTCCTGGCCGTCCTGGGGCCGACGGATCAGCAGCTCGAGCGTCTCGGCGCTGACCTGGGCGTCGACGTCGAAATCCCACGGCAAGATGCGGCCGTTCCACCACCACCCCAGCAGCGTGCCGTGGGCCAGCCAGGTCTCGAGGCCGAGCTGTCGGAAGGCGGTTAAGTAGGAGCGGATCAACTGGGTCAGGATCTCGCGGTCTGTCGTCGTTAGTGATTGTTTGTATTATATGGGAAAAGATAACATACGCTCGTCATAAGGGACTGTGCCCTGAAAGAATCGGGCATCGTAGTCTGCTCTCTGTTAGCTTCTCTATTAAACCCGACCAAGAAACCAGAACTCACGAGTAAGCTCCATCGATCCTCCAGCCTCCTGGAAATACTTGTACTCTGGCGCCGAGTCCGCAACCGGCCGGCTCGATTTGGGATTCGGCTTCGGCCCTGACTTGGCCTGTGGTATTGGTGCCTGCTCATGTTGTGCTTGTGGCTGTTGCTGCTGCTGCTGCTGCTGCGAACCCCCAAACCCAAACACCTGGTCGCCTCCCCGTGCAACAGCTGCCGTACTGAACAGTCCAGAAAATACAACAAAGGCCGTGAGCAAGAGCAACACCTTTTGGTTCGTGAGCAAGGCTATTAACGGTCTCATCTCGGTCCAGCCAGGCGAGAGGCCTGAGAGGGACGGTAAAGCAGCTAGCTGCGGGAAAGGAGATCGAACAGCCTCCCGGGTTGCTTAGGTCCGATGATAGGGGGACATGTGTACAACATGAACGATGATAAAGGGGGAAGAAGCGAGGTCCAACACAGTAACGCAAAACAAAAAATGATGTAAGCGGTATAAACGAAGCTCAAAGTCCAGAGCTTCAGATATCTAGAAACAGATCAACAAGAGAGCGAGAAAGAGAGCGACAGCAGGCCCATATGAGGCAAAGTTCCTGGTCAGGTTCCTTGTCAGTTGAGTTTGGAGCTCGACAGGGAACATCGGGATGTGGGTTGGGACAAAACAGCACCCCGGGGTCGCTCGCGAATGGACCAGGCGGACTTGGGCTTCCGTTGTTTTTGGTGGAAGGGCACGTTCTGCAAGTTGTACCCGCAGCATGGTTAGCAAAAAGCACTGCTGATCACTCATCCACCCTCTACTTACAGAGTGGTCTTCTGTCGTATGTTTATCTCGTGTTATCGGGACTAATAAGCCCTAGGCTTCCAAGAGGCTTTCTCTCATCCTCTCCTCCCTCAATACGAGGCAGCTAATACAGTGTGGACGCACGGGGGTGCGTCTGTTGTGTGGACTTGGAGAACGGTCGTCAGATAGTCGTCATATGCCCGGGAGCTGCACCACTCTTTCGGCAAGAAGTCGCGTGCAAAGACCAATTTACTGCATGGTTTCCCCCAGTAGGCCAGGCTCTATCGCTCTCGGGGTCCGAGGGACGTTGTTTTTTCCGATTTTTGTTACCCGTTGGCCTGTATAGGATGTATTCTTCCACCCCGGAGTGCACGAGAACTGCAACCAGGGCTTAAGTCTCGTCGTACTACCGTCCACATCGGGCCCGCCAGTCCCGGGGGATCATCAGGTCTTGGCCTCGATGAGTGTCTCGGGAGTCTGGGCAGTACATACACTACTTAGTGTAGAATCCACCAGACGGCATGGAAGAACACAAGCGGAGACCACCAGCAACGAGGCCATGCGGGCCATGCGGGCACACAGACCAGCGGTCATGCAGGGCCAGCGGGAGGAAGAATCAACCGGCTTCGAGACAGGGAAGCGAGCACGCGACCTTTCTGTCCGTTCAATAATCGCGAATGGCAAAAGATCGTACACGACACTTTCAGTTGCAAGTTGCAACGGGAGGGAGTATCGTTTCCGGACCTAACCCTGCCCCTGTCCGGCTAGTCGACGTCACCACGAGCCCCCCACATAGCTTGCCGCTCGGCCGCTGGCTCGAGACCCGTGCGGGTGGTTCAATGCCATCGCTTGTCGAGGAGCGAGCTCTCTATGTTGTTCCCTCGCCAGCCTTGGGCCAGTTTTTTGGCATTAAGTTGTCCTGGGGGTGAAGAATCCACAACTTGTGTTTACGAGATACCCTCTAATCCTGCACACACGCCATGTTACTAAATTTGCCGGGCGACGACCCCGGATCGGCAAGGAGGTCCCGCTTGGGGAGAAACGTATTCAACGGTTGGACGGGAGGATAAAACCGCGAGTCGATTCCGGCGAGAATAACGTTGCAGAAGGCCTTCGGTTAGGTGGTTCTCAGGTTTCTGGCTGGCCTAATCTAGTAAGTGATCCGTAAAAGTGGGGCGGTTGTTGAAACGGCGGGAATCCCCACAGTGTTTTTCCACAACTTCTTGAACATCAAAGTGGGCACGTGAGCAGTCCTCCTTGCACAAAGAGCACAGTACTATGTACAGTACATACACGAGATTTGATGCCAAGTGCTTGAACAACAAGCTCACAAAACTATATTCTGACCTCAGGTTGCACACGGCTTCTTCGAGTTTTTGATTCTTAGAGTTTGTCCCTTAGTCCCACCGGCAACGTCTTCTCGATTCCCTTCGACGGAGTTCGCACCAGACCCGGCTTATCCCAGGATTTAGGGTAAGGCGGCCGCGCGTCCCCTTCAAAAGGACCGAGAAGCGATAACTGCTCCGTTCCTTTGCGGCGGTAGTAAAATCATGAAAATGGAGCAGAGCAAACGCAATCATCAGAAAGGGTTACCTCCGAGGCCGGCCAAACGGCCGATCCCTGATAGACTAGTGAAGTGTAGTGTCTGTCGGCCAGAGCCGCACCAACCGATGTTCATGGAAGCAACTAATCCCGTCGGGCCCTCCATGATCAACAGTCGCAGGGGTGGGCGTCCAAGACTCTGCCTAAAATAAACCGAAGATCGCGGAGCACGGTACGTAGAAGCGAGGGGTGGGTAAACGGGAGAGCAACCTCTTGTGGGAATGTGGTTGACAAAGCCGAAGAAAATAAATATATTGTAAAAGGGGTATCTCATCTCCTCCGACAACCGTAACCTAGCCAACCCTAATATCGTTAATCATAACCGCTTAGGCAGGTATTCAGCAGTCAACAACACCAACTTCTACCATCCAAGGACCAACCGGCCTGGTCTCATCTCGCCTCAGGTCCCCGACGTCCAACAGAAGAAGCCCAAACGCCGTAGACCGATGTAAGGGAAAGTTGACAACGATATAATTGTACTCCCTCCTCCACCCACACTTTACCGAATCACCTCATCTCGCAACACCAGTTCGGGTCGTCCCGGCCCCCTTCTCCTGCTTCTGCAGCGTCGAGAAGGGACTCACATCCGTCCCATCACGCAGCCAGCGCTCGAGTGTGGGGATGAAACCTCGGCCGCTGATGTCGTCGTCGTTGCTGTAGCGGTTGGTATTGACCCTGGGGTTACTCCCACCGCCACCACCACCACCACCACCAATATTACGATTACTACTATTCCCCCCCGTCGTCATCAATCCCCCCAACCCCCCAATCCCACGCCCCTGTCCTAACCGCTGCCCCGGCCCGGGTACCACCATCGACGATGATAACGTCGAAGGAATCCCCATGCCCACGCCCACGCCCACTTTCCGAGCCTCGCCGGCTGTTGTGGATGTGGCTCCACCAGCTGACGACGCTGGCGACAGAGATGACGACAACGGTGACGACAACCCCCTTTTGGTTGTAGTTGTGGGAGCGGGTGGTTTGCTGTTGGTGGTGCCGTTGTTGTTGTTGTTGTTGTTGGGGGTTAGATTGAAATTGAACTGCGGGCTGGGGAAGAGGGTGAATTTCCCGTTCGTGGCCTCATTACCGGTTTTTGTTCCACTCGTTGTGTTCGCTCCCGTTGTCGGCCCTGCTACTCCCGGTGCTGCTGATGCCGCTTTCTCCCTCGGTGGTGGTGGGTTCCCCAGCTGGAACTTGGGTTTCTGCTGGCCCCCCTTGACAGCGTTGGATACCCGCCGAGCGTAGTACCCGACTGCATACCCCACTGCTTGTCCGACAGCTGGATTGGTGTTGACCTCCTTTCGCGGTATCCCTGTCGTCGTGGAAGAGGCAGCAGCAGCAGCAGAGTTGGTAGTCATGGCTGGAGGCGGTTGCTGGATCACAGCAGCGCCAGCGGACGAGAACCGCACGCCGTTATCGTCGGTGCTGTACGTGCTGCTCCTGTCGTCGTTACCACCACCATCTCCATCGTCCTTATTATCCCGGGCGTAATACCCCTTTCCCTTAAACTCCATCGACGCTGCTTCCGACGACGCCACAGAGTACGCCTTATTCGACGTGCCCGTAAGCTTCGGAAACCCAATATCCCCCCGAGCCTGCCCACCACCCCTCCTCCCCCTCCGCCCCCTCTTCCCCCTCCTCCTCAAAACCAACACAACAACCACCGCCGTAACAACCGAAGACCCCACCACCCCCCCAACAACCGCCAACGCCGTCTGCGTAACCGACAACGCAGCCCCCTGCGCCATCTGCACCTGCTCATCCGCCCGATCCTGCGCCACCCGCGCAACACTAGCCGCACTCTCCTGCGCACTGCGCAACGCACTCGAGAAACTGGCGCCCATCACCCCCATCTGCTGGGTGACGCTGGCCATGTTGGCTTCGAGCGCCTGGCTGGCGCTGCGGGAGGCGTCGGCTGCGGACTGGGATAGGGACCGGGAGGCGGAGGAGAGGCTGGCGAGTTGGAGGGAGGTTTGGGAGAGGCGTTGGGAGGCCTGGGATAAGGATTGCGTGGCTTGTTGGAGGGATTGGCTGAGTTGTTGGCTGGCCTGGCTTACAGACTGGCTGGCTTGGCTTACGGCCTGGCTGGCTTGGCTGACGGAGCGGAATTGGGAGGAGACTTGTTGGAGTTGGTTGCTGAGGGCTTGGATTTGGCCTTGGTCTGGGCCTTGTCGGGGGAGGAGGGTTGGGGGTGGTGTGATGGTGGGTTGGTATTCGTTTTGGACGGCCTGGGCTGCTGGTGGTGGTTCGGCCTGTTCAAATTGTTGTTGGCTGATATCCTGCCCGTTTTCGACTCCTATCGCCACTGGCACCGGCCCGGATGCTGCCCCATTCCCAATCCAAGCACAGGCCGAACATATTAGAAAAAGAAGCGAGAGACGCGGGAATATTGGTGGCCCCTTGGCCATGATGGTGATGGTGATAAAAAGCACTCCCGAATCACCCCAATAACTCGCAATACTACCCTCGTACCGCGCTGCGGTAGAACCAATACCAGTAGTCGAAAAAGCTGCTAACCGACGACGGGCCTGGCGATCTCCCTTTCAGCCAGAAGACGGTGAACCCGGTGCGTGGTGTAATGATGTGTAGAAGCGCGTAGTACAGAAGAGAGAACCGGGAACAAAACGCGCGGGAAGGCTAATTAGCCAGAAGACAACGGGAAAAGAAAAGAAACAGCATCACCAGAACGGAACTCAACTGAGGAATCAACGGGAGGAGATGCAGAGGATAAAAGAGAAATGTTTACCCATGCCATTCTCCCTCATTCTCCCTACTCGTCAAGCCAGAAGGGGGAAACGGTCGGAGCCGGATGTCAGATCGATGGTGTCTCAACCAGGTAAGCTAGGAAGAAACAGACTCGGTTGAACCAAGCGTCCCTGAATAGACTGACTTGTCCCAAGGTCGTCCGAAACCCTACCGCGCCCTAGCGGTAGATCTTGCAGTGTGCAGCGAGAAGAAGACTGGGCGAGCATGATACTCCTGCTCGTCACTGATGGTACGCCTTGCCCCGTGTGGTGCAGTAATTCATGCTTGAAGAGAAAAATATCTGGGCGTGGGGGCAGAATTGAGATGCCGACAAAGCTGTCCTGACAGGTGAGGTGACAAGCAAAACGGTAAGTGAAAAGAAGGGAGGGTTTGTTCTCGCAGCCATACAACACTATACCACCATCGAAAAAAAAAGATGGGATGGCATCCACGGCGAATACAGTGGTGACTCCAGGCATCATGAGATGACATGCAGCAAAAGCCAACCTGACAGGACATCAGCGCGGGGACTCCCATGGGGAACGACATGTCGTCTCAAATGCCTCCTGGCACCGCAGACCAAAGCAGTCAGTGAAGCAAGAAGGGTTGATACATAGATACCCAACAACGGCACGCCGCAAATCAACCCGGAAACCAGCACACCCGGACCATCACAAGTCCGCAATCAAGAAAAGACAAAAAAGGATATTCATAAGAAGCAACGAAAGTCTGTGCACGGACAAGTTTCCGGGTAGGTCAGGCTTCACACCGTCGTCAAAATCTGAAACAGACGACAGGTGATTGATGTGCGCCAGGGGGTTGTTATGCCGCCGAGACAGGCCCGGAGGTCCGGGAATTTGGGTTTCGGAGGTGAACCTGGGGTTCGGCCTCCTTCTCGAGTCGAGCTACATTCAGCATGAGCTTTCGTTTTTTATTGTATCGTGTCGTGTCGTGGGTTGTGAAGTTGAGGTGTTGTATAAGGTTCTCTGTGCGGGGCCAAGTTGATTGGGTTTTGGTGTAGACAAAAGCGGAAGGGACGACCTATGAACGTCCCTTGTTTCAGACTGCGAACCCCGTACCGTGGAAGAAGAATTCGGTTTGGGCATCTAGTTGCCGGGTTTTCAAAAGGACATGGAGCGAAGTTGTCCGGGTTAGCAATGTCGATGATACCTGTTTCAGATTTAAAAAGGGGGTTTGTTGACGTGGGGGTTGTGGAATGCTAAGATGAGCCCTCATAACGCAGTGACTGCATGAGAAGTCGTCGCTCCACCCCTGAGAAAAAACAAGTCCTTCAAGTTATAGTTATTTGTTTACAAAGCGTCAAGCGTCATATCTATATACGTTCCCGGCTCGAAGATAAAATCCAAGGTCAAGCAGACACGATTCCCGAACGAAGTCCCGCCGCCTGTAAAGCACAGACCTATCCACCCACCCAGCATAGCATCTCCGAACGCCAGAATGCATCGCCCGCCTTTTCCGTCCTTGTTCGTCACCAGGAAAAGCTCGCTCTCGCGTTACAGTGGGCTTTTGTTGCCCGTCCATTTTGTGTCATGACTTTTGACCCGCTCTTGTCCAGTCTCCCCTTCATCTTGTCGTTCGTAGGTAGCATTCGCCAGGCAAAGCAGATATCAAACGGGATTTTGGGGGTTACACCTTCGTCAATTGAACTCCATATCCCATCCCTCCCTCATGACCATCCCCTGCTTAGATTGAACAGCCGCCCCTTAGACAGGCAACTTGAACTTCTCTCCCTTCATAACCTTGGTGTAGTAAATCCAGAAGAAGTCGCTGTACAGCACCGTCTGCAGCACACCCGCCACCACGGCGATCGTGTCGATCTTGCGCGACGACTCCGTCGCGTAGCGGTAGATCCAGTTGGGGATGTACAGGGCGCGGTAGGTTCCCAGCGCGAACAAGTAATGCGCCGTGATCGCCTCGGCCTCGCCTGTGCGCTGCAACATAAACAGCTGCGGCAAGATGGCCACGCTCTCCAGCCAGATCGAGAAGGCCCAGAACACTTCGAGGACGGTGTAGCGCACGGGGAACAACAGGGCGAGGACCGCGGCGAAGCCGAGCAGGTACTCGACGCGGAAGGTGTCAAGGTTGGCGTCGTTGGTCGGTCGGTACTCGCGTGCCATTAGGTAGATCGTGTATAGCTGGGAGGAGATGAAGAGGACCTTGAAGATGAAGTTGTAGGGGGAGTGCGTCCATGGGAGATCTGGTGTAGCCGTCGGGTTAGCGGCTTTACATTGCGGAGGGGAATTTGCGGCAGCGACTCACCCAGGTATCTTGTGACGTAGACAATCAGGTACAGAGCCTGCGACTTAAACGAGATGCCAGAACAGCTCTGCGCCGGGATGGTCAGCTTAGTCCGGACAACCACTATTACCACCAACGACAACAACGTGGGCTACACACCTTGAGCTGAACGATCTTGTGCAGTAGAATGAAAATAGACGCCAGATGGGAGAGATCCCCTATCAACCCCAGAATGTCAGCCCCTCACTTATCTCCGCGAATTCCTCAGCCCTTCCCCCTTTTATGTTCTCCAGGGGCCAATGCATACCGGCGATGCGGAAGAGGTTGAACGCCATGGTGAAAAGGTCTAGCCAGACCGTTGGCGCATATACAAGATCTAGAGCGGAAAACCAGCCGAAGTTCGGAAATCGAACTAGTTCAAGACGCAGCGCGCGCGTTTGAAGTCGGGGGGGTTCGTCTCGGGAAGCAGCTAAGCTCGGTAGCTTGCGATAGCTCGGGTGGTGGTTTCTGAATTACGTCGATTGATCGGTCGCGTGGGAGGATTTGCCATTCGTCGTCAACCGGTCAGGCATGTGGGAAGTCTCCAACAAAACGAGCTGGAACTGGGTGAGGCGGGAGCGAAGCTGGGCCGCTGAGGCGTGGGTTTGTGAGCTGCGGTTGGGGACACGGTCGCGCCTTCAATTGCATGGCGCGGCACTTCAAGAAGATGCAGGTCGCAGCAGGGGACCCACATGGCAAGTGTTGGCGAATCGGATGCGCGGATTGGGCCAGGTGGCCCCTGGAAATCGGGAGTCTGAGCTTCAAGGGTTAGGGTACGACGTCTTCCCTTCGAGCAATGTCATCGCCAGCCTTGGTCCCTTTTCCGTTCGTGAGTGAGAGTAACCCATTGGATATGCCTGGTAATTCATAGTCCCATCTACTCAGTCCCAAAATCCCATTCCCAACGCCCAAGCACGTGAAAAGATCTCCCTTACATATCCATACTCATCAGGTACATCTCAAATATCCTCATAAACTTGGCCACAAACGCCTCCAGGTGGAAAATCACCTTCGTCCCCGTCTTGATGCGGTGCTCGTAGAAAGCAGCCCACTTGATGACATCCGCCTTGAGTGCATCGTCGATCAGTGGGATCAGCTTGAACGTAAGCGTCCTCAGGATCGTAGTAGCCGGGATGCAGTGCGTCAACAGGTCGTAGAGCTTCGAGCGGACCTGTAGGATCCTCGCTGGTGTGTGCTCCTCCATAATCTCCCTCGCAATCTGCCCGATGAGGGCCTCCCAATCTGGTGGCGGTATTGGTGTGGTGTCGGTGACTTTCTCACTGTGAAGGGTCAGCACGGCTCATCCATGACAGAACAACCAGCCGTAGAACTTACTTCTGCGCGTGTACCGCCTCAAACATCAACAGCGCTTTGCGCAGATTCCTCCCACTTTCTTCCGCAATCTTCTTATGCAGCCCCTCAACCACTGGCCACCCCTCCTTCTTCGCCGACGCCCCCAGCACGCCAATAATCTCCTCATGTGTTGGCGCCGCCACCCGCACCAGCAGCGTACGTGACCGAATCGGCGCAATGATATTCGCTGTCGAGTTGGCTAGTAGGATCAGCCGCAAATTCGGCGAGTATTTCTCCATCGTTCGGCGCAGTGCCGCCTGGGCGTCACGGCTCAAGTGGTCAGCCTCATTGATGACGACCACCTTGAACTTCTGCCGCGCCGCCTGGTCGACTTGTTGTGTCTGGGCAACCTCCTTCAGCAAATCCTGCACGACTACGCGGTCGTAGTTGCCGACATCTGAGGGGGTGATCTCCAGGTGGTAGACCGATGCCACAATGTTGAATTCAAGCTTGCGGTTGCTGCTGGTCTGGAACACCCGCGCATCGATCTTGATCTTCTCTACGCCTGGGCCGAAAAGCTCTTTTAGTGTCGCGACAATCCGTGTTTTTTTGCCGGCGCCGGACGGTCCGTACACGAGGAGGTGGGGGAAATCGCCGCTTTGCGCCTACAGCAGTGGTTGGTTAGCAGGGTAGAGCTTTTTAAGATCGTTGTCGGGTAAATCGGCCGTACCAGCGAACGCAATCGTTCCGATAGCTCCTCATGATATGTGAGTGCATCCAGGGACCTGGGCCGGTGTTTGTCAACAATGAGCGCCATGGTGGGAATTCTGGCGTGTGAAGTGGTTGGGTTGGGCTGAATGGAAGAATTGACGGTGGGCTGAAGCTTGAGAACACGCGTCTGGGTGACGCGCCGTGGACGCCCGCCAAAAATCAATTAAAAGTGCTTGCAGGGGTGTCTATGCACGGACCATATAACCCCCCAACCTGTACAGTGCATGTCAAGCTCCGGAAGGCTTGTCGGTTATCAAGAAATCGGATTATCTAACACAAACTTTCGTTGGTTTCAACAGCGGTTCCATAAACTGCTTGGGGTAGGCGCAAGATATCATAGTCAAGATCCGCGGTGGTATTCGGTGCGAGTGGCAAATCAGACGCCTGGCTCATAACCCGTCGACCGTTATGTTAATCTACATAATGTACATTGAAAAAAAAGAGCTCGCCTTCGTCGTTATGAGGGAGTTGGTGAGGAGCTAGGAGTTGTTGTCGGTGGCGGGGGCATAGCAGGTTCCCCCGGGAGCGTCTTCCATGGCCTCTTCAGTTCCTCCAGCGTGACGCCATCCAACTTTGTAATTCCCACAACTGGCGGGTCACCCTTCTTGACAATCTCGTATTGCCCTAGACGGAATGGTCAGCATCTACAACACGTTTACGTAGGGGCTGGGAGGAAGCAAAGTACCTGGCAGCTTGTTTCCCGCAAGCCGGAAAGCATCCCGGATAACTTTCTCGTGCACCAACCCCCTGATCTCAAAAATAATCTGGTTTACGGCAACCCTGGTCGCCCAATGGTCGAACGAACCCTTTCCTTTACCCATTCTCATCTTTAGGCAGACAAATATCGTTAGCATACCGTCGAGAAGCTTGTAATTGCATCCGTAGTGTCTCTCTCACCTCGTTACCGCTCACAAACACACCAACGTTGCAAGCCACCCTCTTGTACAACCGATATTTTTGCCCACGCAACCTCGCCTTAATAGTGTCCTCCGCCATCTTGAGATGTGCGGCGCTAATCCGGCGGTGGTGGTCAAACATGCGCAGCCCGTAATCCCCCCATACCACCGTGGTGCCTTTGACCGACCCGCCTGTCGGTACTCTAGGTCGCCCCTTCATCATCTTCTTTTTGCGTTCGAGGTTGGGTTCCAGCCATGATCCCGCCCGGACCGCTGTCGCGGAGAATAATCGAGCACGTCGCAGAGTTGCTGCAGGTGTGTTGGGGGCCGAGGGACGGAGGACGGTTGCGGATGGGAGAGGGGCCCTGATCGGTGTGGTCGGTCCTATCCTGAGCCCCTGAAAGGCGCTGAGGAGCGCCGAGGGAGGGTTTGGCCTCATGGCGTTCGAATTGGCGGGGGTGGGTTGAGCGACGACAATATCGAGGGGTCTCGACGGCTCGCAATTCCAGCTCCAAAAAAACACCCCGGCTTCAGCGCAGCCGGAGAAACTGCGGGATTACCTTGCATTCTCATATCATGGATATAGCGATATGCCTCCTTATCGGGGTTTCTGCAGGTCACGTTAAGGCGCGCCTAGTGCCAAGACCCTGCATGCCGCGCCCTGCGCGTCGCTCCAATTAATTAAGAGCGCGTCACCCACCCACAACGACAAGCTTCGCCGCCAACGAACGCTCTAGGCTTCCACCCCCGAGCTGGATTTGAACAAATTCAAAAGGGGAGAAGACGCGGGGACTTGTCTTTTTGCACCTTTTGTTTCCCGAATTGCCACTCAATTTAGTTGTTCTTGCAAGAATTTCGACCTCGATCACCACTATGCCGGACATTCGCAACTTCTTTAGTGCCAAGGGGGCACCTCCCCCGCCAAAGCCGGCACCAAAGAAGGAAGAAGAGGCGAAAAAGCCCAGAGGGAGTATGTGATTGCCTATCAATGACTGCGTAATACAGAATGTCTAATCGATTATAGAAGGGCGCAAAGTTGTCGAGGACAGTGACGACGACGAGGTTGTCGAGTACGTCACCCACCAAGTGGTACCCCCAATCGCCCCGTCTAACGGTTATGTAGGACCAAGAAGCCAACTAGGACAACCCCGAGGAAAAAGGCCGCGTGAGTAGTCTTTTTTGGATGATTAGGAAGCCTCTTTTCCTAACCTGTGCGCAGTGCACCCGCTGAGCCGAAAGGCGAGGAAACCACCGCCGCCAAATATTTTTCGTCGTCCGCACCGAAGCCCACGGCCGCAAACTCTACACCGAAGCGTACACCCGCGGCCCGCATAGCTCCCGGAGCCGAGGTCCGTGTGAGTCCTCGGACGAAACCCCCGGCGCCAAAACCAGCTCCCACTGTCAAAGCAACCCAAAACGGCACCAAGAAGCCCGTTACTGCCTACAAGAAGCACGTTCGGGACGATGACGACGGGTTCTTGGACGACGACGAGGATGCGGGAGATGATATCTTTGCGGCGGATGTGAGGGGTGTCGGCAAGAGAAAGAACGATGACTACGTCGAAGAAGAGAGCGAGGAAGAATTCCTCCCCAAACCTAAACGAGTGGCTTCCCGCGCTAGCAAGCCAGTCAAGGACGAGTCCGACGACGAGGTGAAACCGACCCCGAAGGCTGCTGCACCGAGAGGATCAGCCAAGAAGCGCAAGACTCCGACTTCGGACAGCGAAGAAGATGAGGAGGACGTCAAGCCCGCGAAGAAGGCGGCACCAGCCAAACCCCGCGCCCCCCCAAGATCCAAGAAAGAGGCCGAGCCCGAGCCCGACGATGTCAAGGCCATCATGGACAACCTTCCTACCGTTCAAGCTCCCGATGCCCCCGCGCCTGATCCGGACGCCAAGTTTGACTGGAGAAAGGCCAAGGGAGGAGGCGGCAATTCTGGGCCGCCGCCCAATGCCGGCGCAGCAGATATCCCCGAAGGAGAGGATGACTGTCTGATGGGTAAGACTTTTGTGTTTACCGGTCTGCTTAAGACGATAAGCCGCGAGGAAGGTCAGGCGCTTGTCAAGCGGTACGGCGGCAAAGTCACGGGGACGCCAAGCGGCAAGACGGACTTTGTCGTTCTTGGAGATGATGCAGGCCCGAGCAAGCTCAGGAAAATCAAGGAGCTTGGGATCAAGACAATCGACGAGGAAGGCCTGTTCTACCTCATCAAGACCATGCCCGCTCATGGCGGCAGTGGCAAGGGTGCCGAGAAGGCCAAGCAGAAGCAGGAGGCCGAGGAGAAGAAGATCCGGGAAGAAGCAGCTCAGATGGAGAAGGAGGAGAAGGCTCGCAAGGCAGAAGCCGAGAAAGCCGCCAAGAAGGCTGCTGCAGCCCGCGGCGCTCCCTCCGCCGCTGCCGTCCCAGTCCCGGCAGTAACGCAGCTGTGGACGACGAAGTATGCCCCCACAACGCTCAACCAGATCTGCGGCAACAAGGCGAACGTGGAGCGGATCCAGAGCTGGCTGCAAAGATGGCCCGTGTCGCGCAAGTACGATTTCCAGAAACGGGGTGCTGACGGTATGGGCGGGTACCGCGCCGTCATCATCTCTGGCCCGCCCGGCATTGGCAAGACGACTGCGGCACATCTTGCGGCCAAGCTAGAGGGCTACGACGTTCTGGAGAGCAACGCCAGTGACACGCGTAGCAAGAAGCTTGTCGAGAACGGCGTGAGTGACGTTCTGAACAACACCTCGCTGATGGGCTACTTTGCCGGCGAGGGCAAGTCAGTCGATGCTGGCAAGAAAAAGATCGTTCTGGTTATGGATGAAGTCGACGGTATGTCCGCGGGCGATCGGGGCGGTGTTGGTGCACTAGCCAAGTTCTGCAAGCAGACGGAGGTGCCATTGATCTTGATCTGCAACGAGCGCCGGCTGCCCAAGATGAAGCCATTCGATCACGTTGCCTTCGATATCAAGTTCCAGCGCCCGACTGTTGACCAAATCCGGTCTCGGATCATGACGATTTGCCACAGAGAAGGGTTGAAGATGCCTCCCCAGGTCGTCAACGCCCTGATTGAGGGTAGCGGGAAGGACATTCGCCAAATCATCAACATGTTGTCTACCGCCAAGCTGGACCAAACGACAATGGACTATGACCAGAGCAAGGCCATGACCAAAGCCTGGGAGAAGCATGTTGTCCTAAAACCCTGGGATATCTGCCAGAAGATGATCGGGGGTGGTCTCTTCAGCCCAGCAAGCAAGGCGACGCTGAATGACAAGATCGAGCTCTACTTCCACGATCACGAGTTCAGTTTCCTGATGATCCAAGAGAACTATCTCCGATCAAAGCCAGCGGCACTAACCGGCCAGAACTACAATGCGAGGCAGCAGAACCTGAAGTATCTCGAACTGGTCGACCAAGCAGCCGAGAGCATCAGCGATGGAGATCTGGTCGACCGCATGATCCATGGCCCCCAGCAACAATGGAGCCTGATGCCTACACACGCCGTTTTCAGCACAGTTCGGCCTTCGAGTTTTATTGCCGGCATGTTTACTGGCCAGACCCAATTTACCAGCTGGCTTGGGAACAACAGCAAATACGGGAAACTTGGCCGTTTCGTCCGTGAGGTCCACTCGCACATGCGCCTCAAGTCCTCGGGCGATCACAACGAGATCCGACAGCAATACCTCCCCGTGCTCTGGCACCAGATCGTCAAGAGACTAGAGGTGGAGGGCAAGGAGGCCGTCAGCGATGTGATCGACCTGATGGACAGTTATTATCTCACCCGCGAGGACTTTGATAGTATCAAGGAACTAGGTGTGGGATACCAGTCGGAGGATCTGGTCAACATTGAAACACAGACCAAGTCGACCTTTACCAGGCTGTAAGTTCTCCATATATCCGTCATCATCATCATCCTTCACAAAGACGCCATGACTAACCCACTCCCAGATACAACGCCGCTTCCCACCCAGTTCCATTCATGAAAGCCACCAACGCTCCCGTCGCGTCCAAGAAGCTAACCAAGGACATGCCCGACCTGGAGGAAGCCATCGAGGAAGAAGATGAAAACGACGTTGCCGAGCCGGTGGACGATGATGAGGAGGACCTGGACCTGAAGAAGGACAAGTACATCAAGCAGCCCAAGGCGAAACCTGCGAAGAAGGCCGCCGCGGGCAAGAAAGCTAAGGCGAGTGGTGATGCCGATGAGGATGGGGATGGGGCTAAAGCTGCCAAAGGGAAGGGCAAGGCGCCTGCAAAAGCCAAGGGCAGGCCCAAGAAGGCTTAGGTTTTAAGGGGAGTTTAGAGGAAACTGTGGCATAGATTTTAGGAATGGGGGGTCATAGAGGCGGGTATGGCTTGTATATGTCCATGTATCTGGTTATGGTTGGGAGCTTCCTGGTTTTGCTTTAGCTTGCTGGCTTATACAAAGCATCTATGTTATTCGGTGATCTTAACAGATGGTCCAGTCGTGGCGAGTGCTTGCCATCTGCGCCCCGTGAACTAAGAATGCCACCTTTGACACATCATTTGCGCAGTTTCCTTGACCATTATCTTACCACTTTCGTAACATTAGAATGTCAGAATGGCGCGATCTGACTATTTTCTCAGTGAAAATACGCCTATAATCATGGTTTGCCCTACGTCATACCCAACCTCATGAAGTTTGTTTACTTCAGGGGTTTAATCTTCGCAACCACCGACATCTTCAATGTTCTTGATCATTTCAACCTTACTAATTGCAGTGTTCCTCACGAAAAGATAGTGCAGCCGCTCGCACAGACACAGTCGCATTGCGCCGACCTTCTAAGGGGTTTGTTTACTTTGCGGGCGATATTTCAGGACAATTAAATGGCTTCGGTGTTTTCCTCTCCACTGTTCTACTAATGTTTCTCGGGTTCAAAACCGCTCACAGGTTCCTGGATATCTGCTTGTTCTTTCCGAGTCTCACGCCATTCCGTTGAGGAGTTTGTTTACTTCATAGGTACGATTCAAGCGGAGACAATATCTTGATAATACTGTTATCACATTCTTTTGTCTCAGTGAATGCGCTTGGAAATTCACAGACCATGTTGACCGTCCTGCTCGCCGCTAGTCTTACTGCATTCTGGGACCCCGTTAAGGAGTTTGTTTTCACCACACAACCCAGCCAAGCCCAGCACCCTTCCACGGCTTCCCTCCCATTCCCAAGCCAACAGGAGGGAGTCCTGGGAGCCCCTTCTCGTCAATTCAAGCAATATGTTGCACGATACGTTCTCCAAAAGTCTTATGCCGTGCAAGCGCCTCTCTGGGAAGTGTGCCCGCCTCACCAACATGCCGCCTCTGGGAGGGATATCTCTATAGGCCGAAATCAGGGCACCCGTTAATGGCTTAGCCTTTGCCCCTCCCCTCTCCCTGCCTTCTGTGCCTTCCAGAGAGCGCCAGAACCACGTGATATCCTTCGAGGCCCTTGGCCGAAGTCTGGCCGGTACTGGAGGACATGGAAGGAGCGCAAGAGAGGGCAGGGAGGCACACAAGGTGATCGGTTGCCCTAATCGCTGGTTTGCCCTAATCAGTTTGGTAGCTTGATGGCTCAAGCGTGAATCTGGAGGCCTATTTAACAGCCGTTCCCGACTGCTGTTCCTTCTCCTTCTCTTCCCTTCTTCTACAACTCGTTATTTGAGTCTTGCCCCTCCCTCGGGGGCAAGATCTCAAATCCGCCATCATTATGGTAAGTGTGCAAGGCTTTTCTTTGTCCCACCTTGAAGTTCTTCGTCTGGTTTACTTAGCCTCGCCTTCCCTTCTTCTCTTTCTTGGTTTCTTCCTCTAGAATCTGGTTTCGTCCTCTGCAATCACGCTCCTTCTTGCTGGCCATGCCAGGTAACAAGATCCAAGAAACGCGGCTGGCATCAGATCTCCTGCTGCAGTCTTGTTGGTCATCTAGAACACACACCTAACACATTTCGGAAAGGAAGCGGGAGAACCCGATGTATTAGCCGTGCTCCCACTGAAAGGCTATCTACACTGCTCCCCAGCCCCCGTAAGTTACCAGACGGCCCGTCATTTTCTCTCTCTAAGCTTGGCTCTAGGGCTTGATCCCCAACCTCAACTCAGATCCTTTCAAGATGAACTCCCACTCACAGACACACAGGGTATTCTCTCCACCGGGCTCTGTGCGAGATTAGATCAATCCTCGCACAGAGAGCCTGGGGGGCAGGTGCCTAGTCTCGATACTGGCCCGGGGCACGAGAGGCGAGTGCCACCGCCAAAGCGCCTACGTAACCGTTGGCGGCGGTACGGTGGCCTACCAGCCCTACCGTCTCGTTGCCCCGGGTCAGTTTCTTGAAGAGATCGAGGAAGAGGTGATTTCGGCAGGTAAGTTAACGTCGTCTTCCAGAACCTATAGAAGTTTCTCCAGTAATCATCACCATGCTAACAAGCCTTCCTAGGGGCCTTTGCATGGGCATCAAGCCAAGGCCAGGCATCAATCCTACCAACCTAACCCGATAAAAAAAGGAAGAAAAGAAGGCGGAAGAAAAAGAGGGCTATAGGCTGGGGCCCCTCGACCATACCCAATACCGGGACAGTCGGGCCCCGGCCTATGGATGGGGCGGGGTCTGGAAGGCCGTCAACCAAATGCTGAAGGAGGAAGCTGCATCTACCAGCTTGTTGGGATGGGTTTAGACCAAATACCCTTTGAATGATAGTCGTGGGGGCAAATAAGCGGAAAGAATTGGGGGGGGGCTTTTGTTTGCTGGTGATAGTTAGGTGGGTGTGTCATTCATATATTTTGTTGCAGGTCTCGTGTAATTGGGCGGATATGGCACAAGGATTCATGTTCTTTGGATTTGGGCTCTAATCAGGAAACTGGGGGGTCAGCATATCTTATTCAAGGAACAGGATATCCGAATTCTGGCTAGGATTCACCTCTTGCGACGGGAAATAAAATACATTTTACAATTCAAGTACTCTGCTCATTTCCTGTGACTTTGAGTCGGCATAGAGCTTGAAGACGCTGATGATGGACTACCTTAACGAACGCAAACTCTTCTCAAACATCCCGGGCGCACAATCTAGTTACTTTCACAGAGGAAGATAGCGAAGGCGGCAGGTAACAAGCAAGGGAACAAGGAGCAGAATAGGGGACCAGGAGGAGAGATCACATTCAGTTGTGGGACAAACGTTTGTGGGGTGTTGTTCGTGGTGTTACCGGTTAAGGGGCTTGAACGGGTGCGTGGGCGAGTTCCTCATTGCGCCTGTCAACGTTCTTAAGCTTCTCCAACAGTCCTACCGCATCACATCAAAGCAAACCAAAATCACCAAGGATAAAACTCAATGCCGCCACCAACCCAGAAGATTTACATTAGTAGCGTATCATCAGCGTGCGCACCAGGCTCTTGCTTCTATGTACCCCATTTCAGAAAACAAAAAAAAAAGCACGCCGTCATCTCTATTCCCTTTTTCTTTTTCCGCATTCCGCATTCCGCATTCCTTATGCTAAACGGGTATGAAAAACCGACATCATGAGAGGAGCATTATACATGAGAGACCAGAAACCCAAAACGCCTGACCGTACTGGTCCTGGTACATTTTTCGTGATATGTGCGTGTAAACCGCATCAGCCGTGTGGTGAGAGTAGTAGTACAAAGGAGAGGGAGGGGAGTATCCCCCTTTCCTAATGGGATGTTGAGGTGTGTGGTATGTTGGTTGAGTGCGTGTTAAAGGGAGTGTGAGTGTAAGTTGGGAATGGCGCGGCCGCTTATTTGTTCTTGACAACGCCAACCTGGGCCGGGCGCAGAACACGACCATTGAGCTTGAATCCCTTCTGCTGGACGTGAAAGACGGTGTTATGCTCCTTGTCGGGCATGGGGGTCATGAAGGTTGCCTCATGCTCGTTCGGATTGAAGACCTCGCCGGCGGGCTCGAACCGCTCGAGGCCATGCTTCTTGAGGGTAGACATCAGGATGTTCTCGGTCATCTTGAGACCGTCGTAGAAGTTGACGAGGTCCTCGTTCTCAGCCTTGTTTTCCGGCTTGAGCTTCTCTGCAGGCACCACGCCTAGCGCACGGTCGAAGTTGTCAACCGACTCGACAAGATCCTTGGCGAACTTCTGGATGGCAAAGTCCCGGGCGTTCTTCATCTCGCGCGCGGTGCGTTCTTGCAGGTTGCGGAAGTCGGCCACCGATCGGAGGTAGTGGTCCTGTTGCGGGGTATATGAGCATGGGCCTCGCATATATATACAGGACACACCCAGTGTTATAAAGAAGCAGGTTGCTTACCTTGAACTTCCGGATCTCGGCATCCTTCTCTTCTAGTTGCTTCTTGAGGGCGGCCTCGGGGCTCTCAGGTTCACTCTCCCCCTCCTTTTTAGTCTCCTCTGTCTTGGCCTCCTCTTTCGTAGTTTCTTCCTTCACGGCGTCGCTGTACCATCGTGCCCTCGGCACAAGGGTCCTCGAAGCGAGGGTGAGGGGTGTGTGCTGGGATTGAGCAAAGCCAATGGCTTGCCTTTGAGTGCCGAGCCGGGCAGTGGAGCGCAGGGCGCGAGAGGCGGACGATACAGTTTGTCGGAGCATGGTTATAGATGTTGGTGTAGATTTGGGTGGATGGTGAGCCTGTGAAAAAAAGATTTCCGAAAACTTTATTGCTCAAACTTGTAAGTCGCGTGCAGTTCGACAAATTTTATGGGGGCGATGCCGCAGGCTTGGCTCTCTGGTCGATTGCCCGAAGCTTCCAATTCTCCAAAAGTTGCAGGCGGATCATCAACGGGCCGCCACATTTCGCTGCGCTCAAAACCGAGGGGCCTTGTGGCAGATGCGCTATGCCATGTTGGGTTAGCGGAACTGCGGGGTGTCACGGTGTGCGTGCACTAGGTTCACCCCACTGGACCGTGGGCTTTCACCGCGCCCATTGAGATCTGGCGCGCTCGGTGGCCGCAAACTTCAAGGTCAGATTTCTGCCATCCCTTGGTCTGCTTCTTTCCCTTTACATCGTTCAACCTCACCTGGAATTCGGCCTTCCACCTGGTTCCGCGCCACGTTGCGACTTTATCATCTACGCGAAGGGGAACGTTTTGCGATTTTCTGCCGGCAAGATGGATTACGATCCGATGGTGATGGACGACGCTGAGGCGCTCGGTCCGGTGGTCAAGATTTCTCAAGTACGTCTTGGTCGCGATGGCGATGGGCGTCCCATTTGTGGGGGTTGTGTGGGAATACGCTCGATCTAACGATGGTCGGCGACAACCAGGCAGATTCAGTCCGCGTAAAATACGAATTGTCCAACGCAGACATCGCCTTTGCCAACTCGCTGCGTCGCGTCATGCTCGGCGAGATCCCGACAATAGCTATCGACCTTGTCGAGATCGAGGAGAACAGCTCCGTTTTGGCCGACGAGTTCATCGCCCACCGTCTCGGCCTCGTCCCCCTCAACGCCGATGGCGTCGACAGCTTACTATACGCGCGAGACTGCGATTGCGACGGCTGCTGCGAGCACTGCAGCGTCCGCCTGACGCTACACGCGAAATGTACCGGGGACGAGAACATGCATGTGTTTGCCCGTGACTTGGTACCAACCGGTGACCGAGTCAACCAAGTTGTCGGCACTCCCGTGGTCAAGGATGCCGAGGGACTGGGGCCTCTTCTTCTGAAGCTCCGACCAGGCCAGGAGGTCAAGCTTGAGTGCATCGCCAAGAAGGGCATTGCGAAAGAACACGCCAAGTGGGCGCCTTCGGCAGCGATCGGATTTGAATACGATCCTCACAATAAGCTTCGTCATCTGGATTATTGGTATGAAGCAGACGCGAAGGCGGAATGGTAAGTATCACCGTAGGAACACCCAGGTCAAGCCTGAACATTTCTTAACCACCTCAACGTAGGCCACCAAGCGAGTACGCCGCTTGGGAAGAACCTCCTCAAGAAGGCGAGCCGTTTGATTATGACGCCGTGCCCAATCGCTTCTATTTCAACGTTGAGAGCGCCGGGCCGTTGCCTCCCGATATTATCGTTAGCGAGGGGATCAAAGTAATCCAACAGAAGCTGGCCGGCCTCATCCATGAACTTGCGGACGAAGGTGGCGACGGCATGAACGGTGACTACAACGGCCCCCGGAGCCCAGAGTACGGGACGGGCGCCGACGGCTTCGGAGGTGGCTACACCACCCCCTTCGGCAATGGCGGCAACCAGAGCTCCTGGGGCGGCGGAGCGGCCGGCAGCACGACGCCCTATGGGACGACTCCTTATGGTGCTGGCCAAAATAATTGGTCGTGAGGGACTGAGATCCGAGATATGCCACAACTCGGCCAACCTTCTTAAGCCGTCGCGCTTACTCGCGGCACCATCGGGCTTCGCTACAAATCTGGAAGTGGGTTCTTCCTGCATCTGCAACAGGCCCTCATCCGGTCGCCTCGTGGGCGAAAAAAACAACCGCCATTCGCTGCGAACAGCCTTCTTCCGACGACATTCCACCACTAGCCGTGTATTATATAGACCCCAGCTATGGGTGCTACTTTTCAGCTCACCACCCGATAGCCTCCGTCCTCGGAGGATGGGATCACGCAAGATTTCAGGCAGGTTCTTTTCAGCTTGTGTTTGACCAACACGAGCGTGGTCTTTTCAAGGAGGTGGGAAAACTCACGAAAGGCTGGTTGGTTGGATTTGGGGCTTTCCGCTCCTAGATATCCTTTCAAAGGGGGGAAACTGAGCGCTACCCGAGGTGCTCTCTTTTAATCTACCGTCAGCATAGGTGGGTATAGATGAAAAGGAAAATGAGACATGAGCATAATGCAGGACTTCAAGGGTTGTTTCGGGAGACACAGGATACCCTCACTAGAGCGGCGCTTTCCATTTAATAAAGCCAAAAGCCAAGCCAGCACCAATCAACTGCTAATGAATTCTACTCTCTCTATCAAAAACAAGGTGAACGCCACCCCTGTCCACCTGCCTCCCCATCTAAAGGGTTCTATGGTTGCCTTCCTATGCTATAGTATGATCTATCTCGAAGTGTATGTACCTTTGTTGTTGACATGACCTATCCTACGTGTAATGGTATATCGATGCTGCTGTTTCGCTCATGTGTCTGTCGGGTAGAATTTCGTGACACAATCTTATGCCGGCTCTGGTATCCCGTTGATCTTCCGGTATACCTTCCGATGCGACTCTAGAAAGAGGAATGTACATATTGTTTGCCTGCAACACGCCTATTGTTAGTCTCACAACTCAAATCCGCGGAAGAGAAGTACCGCGCACAGGGAGCAAGAAAGAAAACAAACTTACGGCCCCAGCCTCAAGAAACTAGGCACCCAGCCCTTGAACATCCACCGCATGCCCTCCTTGGCATACACCTCCCTCAACACCCCCACCACGCCGTGGTTCCCGCCCGTCGCGGACATCACCCGCGTCTTAATCACATCAATAGGACTCGTCACCGTCGCCGCCACCACCCCAGCCAAGAAACTCGCGCTAAAATGCACCGCCAACCCATCCCGCAACGGCGTCACCCGCAGCAGCGTGCGCTTGAACACGTCGTAGCTCGCCAGCTGGCTGGCCGTCATGGCCGCCGCGCGCGCGCTGTTGGGCCACACCCCGCGGAAGATGCTGGCGACTCCTTCCTCGCGTACCATGCGCACGAGACCGTCGAGCGCATGTGCGTAGTTGCGCCGCTGTGCGGGCGGGAGGGCTGCGTCGTGCTGCATGCGCACGTTGAGCACGTCTGCGGCGTTGCCGGCGATGCCGCCGATGAAGCCCGAGGCGGAGGCCATGGCGATGAGGAGGGGGAGGGAGGGCGGTTTGGGCTTGCCGGTGGTGGGGTCGGTCTTTTTGGAGGAGAAGCGGGATTTGAGCTCTTCGTAGATGCCGAAGCGGGTGGTGGAGTAGGTGATTTGGCGGAGGAGAGAGGCGGAGAGGCCGTTGTAGAGTCCGAGCGGGCCGTTGTGCTTGATGATGTGGATGAAGGTGCCGCTCATCGATTTGGGCATGTCGCCCGTGCGTGTTTGAAGACGGACCTGAGATGGAGTGTTAGTCGCTGTCTTCATTCAGGCCCCTCTCATAACAGTTGATCCGCGGAAGTTAGGAGCATATATCTGACTGACCTTGACTGAAGGTGTAAGTTAGTATCACACTGAGGAATGTGGGGGTTAAGGGGGAGGCTCACCAAGATCCAGGGGGTGTGTAACGCAGGCGGCCAGACTACTCGCACTACCACCAAACCAGAAGGGATAGTGTACAGGACGCGGCCGTGTTGGCGGGGAGGTATTTCCGTCACCATCTTTCCTCCCTAGAGCGGTCCCCGAGGGTACCGCCGGGGGGCGTACTTCGCTTTTGGCGGCTTGCATCGCGCATCAAGCGGGGACCAAGACCCTACGTTATACAAGCATGCCGTTCAGCGGTCGGATAAAAACAAATTCAAAAACCAATATGATTTCAAGCGAATGGCTGCAAACACGCTAAAGGGAACGAGGACGTCTATAAGACTATAGAGAGGTTGGTTGCAAAGCAAACACCCACCACACCCATGGCGATGACGGAGTTTAGAGATAGACGGGTTTATCAGCGCTGGCGTCGGCAGCGACGGCAAGTCAAAAATCAAAATCATAGGATTTTCTTTCCCGGCTGGAACGTGCACCCCCTCGCTTCTCTGTTACGTCAGTTGCCCCAGCCGGCCGCTGGAGCACAACACTCCTCCGGTCCGGCGGCCACCCGGACAGGGGTGCTGGCGGTCCCGCTTATCAGCGGGTCGGGCACTAGCCTTATCAGGCGACCCACAGGAATTGAAGCTGGGAGCTGGAAAAAAAGTTTGTTGACCGCTGCCGGGGTTGACGCTTCGAGTCATCAGTGGAAACGTGGGGCAGGAGATGCTGAAGGCCGATAGCTGCCGACTTTTGGAGAAGTAGTTTGGCTAAAAGACCCCTTCTTTCCCCCTTCAACTACTCCTATTATTGCCTCAACTTCCTCAATCCTCTCTCCACGATCCCCCTTACTTGCCCAGATATCTACAAACTGTACAGCATCTCAGCCGTGGACCCCTCCACTCCCAATCTCCAAAATGTCCAAGGGTCGCGTTTGTCTGTAAGTGGCTACCCCGCCAAAGTGTCCGACACACTCAGAGATGCACGCGACTCACACCCATTCTGAATAGCGCCTACTCCGGAGGTACGATTTACTGAGGATCACCATTGCCTCTTCTTTTTGTAACTTGTACTCGTTGTGTATATGCAACAGCACTCGAATCATGCCTTTGCAGCCGCAAAGATGCCCCTCCTCGACCCAACCAGCCCAACGTGAAGCCAATTCGACCCCGCTAACCCAAACGACGCTCAATAGGTCTCGACACCTCCACCATCCTCAAATGGCTCATTCTCGAGGTGAATACAGCTTGCCAGACCTCTAAGAATTCGAATTGGCGTGCTGATAGTTGTGAACCCAGGGCTACACCGTTGTGTGCTTCCTCGCCAATGTCGGCCAGGAAGAGGACTGGGCGGCCGTTGAGAAGAAGGCCCTGGCCCTCGGTGCCGAGCGCATGATCATTGAGGATCTCCAGCGCGAATTCGTCGATGAGATTGTGTTCCGTGCCATCCAGTGCAATGCCATCTACGAGGACCGCTACCTCCTCGGCACCTCGCTAGCCCGCCCCATCATTGCCCGGGCGCAGGTGCGCGTTGCCCAGCAATTCAAGTGCGACCTCCTTAGCCACGGCTGCACCGGCAAGGGCAACGACCAGGTCCGCTTCGAGCTAGCCTTCAAGGCCTGTGACCCCTCCATCAAGGTCATTGCCCCGTGGAGGTTGCCCGAGTTCATCCAGAAGTTCCAGTACGTGATAGTAGAACCATGAGCTGGCTGCCGAGCGTTTCTTGATAACCCGCTGACCAATGCCTAACAGAGGCCGTAACGATCTCCTTAAGTTCGCCGCTGAGAACAACATCCCCGTCTCTTCCTCGCCCAAGGCTCCCTGGAGCATGGACGACAACTTGGTGCACTGCTCGTACGAGGCCGGTGTCCTCGAGGACCCCGACCACACGCCGCCCAAGGAGCTCTGGACTCGCACCATCGACCCCACCGACGCACCCAACGAGCCCTACAACTTCACCATTCACTTCGAGAAGGGTATTCCCTCCAAGGTTGTCACCCCCGAGGGTGAGGTCACCGACTCGGTTGAGCTGTTCAAGCTCCTCAACAAGATTGGTCACGACAACGGTGTGGGACGTGTCGACATTGTCGAGAACCGCTTCATTGGGCTCAAGAGCCGTGGCTGCTACGACACCCCTGGCCTGACCATTGCGTAAGTAACCCGGAACCTTTGCCGGAGAGATAATTGATTTGAGGCTGACGATGAAATACAATTAGCCGCCTCGCTCACGTCGATCTCGAGGGTTTGGTGATGGACTCTAAGGTGCGCAAGCTGCGTGACCAGTTCGTCACCATTGAGTGGTCGCATGCGCTGTACAACGGCATGTACTTCAGCCCGGAGCGCGAGTTCCTGGAGAACTCGATCATCTTCTCGCAGAAGAACGTCACCGGCGAGGTCCGTATGTCGGTATTCAAGGGTGCTGCCTATGTTCTGGGCCGCAAGAGCGACGCCAGCAACCTTTACTCGCAGGAGGACGCGTCCATGGACTCTCTGGACACTTTCTCCCCCATCGATACCACCGGCTTCATTGCCATCCAGGCCATCCGCCTGGAGAAGTACGGGCTTCAAAAGATCAAGGATGGCGAGCCGCTCAGCAAGTAAGCTAGTTAATGTAGGATGGTAAAAAATGTAAAAAAAGGTTTCGGATGGCTGAAGACTCAATGCTGCTTATTTTTCATGGTGACTTCTTCTACCTTCACTCATCGGGCTCCGAGGTTGATTTCACCTTGGTGGCTCAGCTGTTTGGCTCCCTCACAATGCTGTGTTCGGAGATGAAACCTCTCGGGCTGGGGTAAATTGACCAATCATATTTCCCCAAAGCACAGCCAATGATTGAGCTCCGCCGTACCCCTGCCCCACGAGACTCCGGACCCCTGCTTTTTGAGTTACGTCCCGCCGCACTGCCGCAGCATTCACGATCACAACTTCAATGCATCTTTGTTTGTTGAGAGAGAGGTCTCCAATCCCCACCCTCAGGCCTCCCGGAGCCGCAACCCCGGATTTCTCAAGTTAGCATGGTCCGCACCCGGGGATCCGCGAAGGCCTTGAGCGTCCTGCGCCTTGCGAAGCCACGGTCCAGCTTGAGAGTCCAACACCCCTCCGTACTCCGACCCCAGGCACTCAAGGCGGTACAGATCAATGACAAGATCCACCAAGTCGATCACTGGTTCAATATCTCGAAGACCATCCAATCCCTAGTCTCCCGCAAGCTGCACCTTCAGCCCGACCACCCAGTGGCCATAACCCGCAAAATCATCGAGTCCGTTTTCCCGGAACCTACCTTCCAATACCACAATAACTTCGACCCCGTTGTGTCCACCTACCAAAACTTCGACTCCCTCAACATCCGACCCAACCACCCGAGCCGTGGCCCCTCCGACACCTATTACCTCAACAAATACACCCTCCTGCGCACCCACACCAGCGCGCACCAGGCCGATCTCTTCCGCGCCGGCGTCAGCGGCTATCTAATCAGCGCCGACGTCTATCGCCGAGACGAGATCGACCGCAGTCACTACCCCGTTTTCCACCAGACGGAGGGCGCCCGTGTGTGGGACCGCACCAAGCTACCTCCCGGGAAAAGCCTAGAAGATGTTGTCCGGGAGGATCTCGAGAAGCTACCGGTACACAACATGCAGGTGGAAGATCCCAACCCTCCCTTCCACGCCGGCAACCCCCGGCAGTCGAAGTACCACACAGAGAACGAGGTGGAAGTAGTCGCGGCACACCTGAAGCGCTCGCTGGAACTGATGGTGAATGAGATTTTCTCCAAGGTAAAAGCCGCCGCCGCAGCAGCAGCAGCGACCAAGACCTCCACAAAGAACCAACCGCAAGCGGAACCCCTCCGCGTGCGCTGGGTCGAGGCCTACTTCCCGTTCACATCGCCCTCGTGGGAGCTCGAGGTGTTCTACCAGGGCAAATGGCTCGAGGTACTGGGGTGCGGGGTGATCAAGCAGTCACTTCATATCAATGCAGACCGGCCCCATCAGATTGGCTGGGCGTTTGGTATCGGTTTGGAGCGCATCGCCATGTTGCTCTTCCAGATTCCGGATATCCGGCTGTTTTGGTCGCAGGACGAGCGGTTCCTGTCACAGTTCCGTGGTGTGGAGGCTGCGATGGATAAGAAGTTACGGTTGTTTGTCCCGTTCAGCAAACACCCGGGGTGCTCCAAGGACGTATCGTTTTGGGTGAAGAAGGAGGAGAGTGCGGCGGATGGGGATGGTAGGGTTGCTAATAAGGGGAAAGTGGACTGGCATCCGAATGATTTGATGGCGGCGGTGCGGGATGTTGCAAAGGACTGCGTGGAGGATGTTACACTTGTGGATGATTTTACGCACCCGAAAACAGGGAGGCGGAGTATGTGCTACCGGATCAACTATCGGAGTTTGGAGAGGACATTAACGAATGCCGAGACGAATCGGTTACATCAGAGCGTCATAAGGGAGTTGGTTAAACGGTTAGGGATAGAGCCTAGGTTGTAAGGCAGGCAGGTCAAAAAACGCTGGATGCTGGTTGGGGGAAAGGGGTTGGTTGCCGAGCGGTTGTCAGGCTTGCTTGTCTTGTCTGGTGATGTTCTTCTCTTCCCGTGAGCTTTGAGACGTCGTGATAGCCAACGTCGCGACCGCCAACAGGGGGTGGCATTGTCGTTACACGGCCAAATCAGATGATACGCACGTGGCCGGCCGGCCGGTCGGTCGTCTACACTAACATGCGGACGACGGGGGCCAAGAAACGTCCCAACGACCGACTAGTCTCTACTCAGCCACGCCAACGAGACGTCGATGAGGCGGGGAAACCACCGGCTGTTTCGTTTTCCAAATCTCTGGGTGGGAAAACTGTATGATACTGTACGTCCACGGATAGATATAACGGCGTTAGATAGATGACCTGATGGCTGTGTATGATGAGATCTCCTTATCCCTTACTGAGCAACGGCTGACGTTTTCGTTAAACTCATCCCATTCCCATCCAATTGTAATCATGTGGGCTGTGTAAGAACGCGGTGCTGTGCAAGAGAGTACTATGTGATTAGACAACGGGCCGTTTGTGATCCACTTGTGACATGTGAGCCTCTCGTGGGCTGCCATGTCACGATCTTGGGACCTTGGGCTTTCCGTCTCGGCATATTCCTTTGGGGCTTCTGGGGGCTTTTTTTTTTTTTTTTTTTTTTCACCGATAGGATTGCTCGAAGAAGAAAATGCGGCGCAGACGGGTTTTCAATGTCTAGGCTTTTAGTGAGGGTTAGGCTCCCCTTGATAAAGGACCCTTAGGGGCCGACTTGACAGATAGCGTGAAAGGCAAGGCTGAGTGAGGTGAGGAGGTGAGGGGCAATGCAAAACATGGGACAGGCTTTTTGTTAAATGTTTGTCTACCGGACACGAGGCTCAACGATCGTGCATGTACGTTGAGAAGATTTTATCCACACTCGCCACATGTTAGTGGGACGTATGGCTTGCTGTGCCTCGCTGCCACGTTTTCTTTGCCCGCCTGCGCGGCTGACTGTCAGAGAGACCGGGGCTTATTCTGTTTGGTCGTCAGTGGTCCTTTGGGTTAGCCCATTCACCGGTTGCTGTCTTCCTGACTCTGCTAGACAGCAGGCCGGAGTCGATACTCGGAGGTGATAAGAATTTTGGTCCGGGCCCCGATTACATAGTCCTGCGTGATGTTGTTCCGGAGCTGATCTCGCTTGACATGCGCGCATAGGGAGTTGGGGGGGAAAAGAGGCAGGTCTTCTTTTGGCTGGTTATCCCACTTTTACCCGCTCTGCATCTCTGTTGTTCCGACACCCGATGTGGCAGGTCTTTGATTTGTTGTTTCTTGGCTAGTATGCATGAGAATTGAAATTTGTTTTGCCTCTTTCTTCCGTTTTCTTTCGACCTAGTCCGGCCGCGTATGATCCATGGACCAGGTGGCGGCTTGGAAGGCTGAGCAACCGTCGTGCTGATGACAAGTGGATTCTGAGACAAAACACCAGACACAAGACAAGACACGAAAGCGTACGAAAGCGTGCGCTGCCTTGCCCATCTCGGCAACGACTTGTCTTTTTGTTGAGAAACCGCGGGGCGTATCCGGCAGGGCAGTGACCGTGATCCGTGTGAGGTTTCCCCGGGCCCAGCCACGTTCAGAAGGCCCTCTGGCAGTTTCGGCAATGCGACGACGTGTTGAGCCGGCCCCGATCCTCGTTGCGACCGCTTTCCATCCCAACGATCGGGGGTCGGTAGAGAGAGGCTGTGCAAGTCGCAAAAAGTTCAAGCCAAGACAGCCCAAGAAGGCGGGACTGGGCGACCAATCGTGGGGCTGGGAGGGCGCCTGTCACCCGTACCTCGGGTCGTCCCCCGTAATCCAGGTCCCTCTGTCGCTTTTCAGCGGCCCTTTCACTGAGTGGGCGTCTCCGCATTGGCGCAGCGCCCCGCCCATGACTTATCGTGGGGCGCTAACCTTAGAGGTTGCGTGTTGTTCTTGGCTGTCGTTGTTCGTTTTCTTGTGGCAACAGGCGCTGGATGGTACGCCCGATTTGACAATCCAGAACCGCCCAACCAACCATTCACTGCCCCAGGTTGGGAAGGTGGAAAAGGCGTGAAAACCTAGAAGCAAAGAGGCGACTAGATGGAGGGGCTAGGTTCTAGGTTTGCAAATGAGAGACGGTGACTGAGGTGTCGTGGGCTTAGGAGTCGCAAAATCTGCCCTCGCGACAACTTCGCCTCGGCCGGCAGGGAGCCAGGCCAGTAATGGAAAAGTGAGTTGCTTGTTCGCTCACTTCCAGATTCGAGCAGATAAACAGAGAGGTGGTCTTGCCGACAAACTCAGCCTCCGTCATCAGCTCGCAACGGCGGCATTGCGGCTTGTCAAGCGGCCCGTGATCGCCCCGGGGTCGCAGCAGAGCCAGGGCTCTGAGGCAGATGGACCCGAACCCACCGGACCAACCAGTGCCACACTCCTGCGCCGGGCAATGCACCTCCAACCATCCTTATAAACCCCAACCCGCCACCACTTCCTCCTGCATTTTATCATCGACATCTCCCAACCGCTGCTCAAATCCTACAAAACTCCACGAAAAATCTTAGATAACCCTCAGCGACTAAGAAGACCACTCGACAGCTGCCGACGCCGTTGCAATTGCATTTACCGACAACAGGGACTTGACCACCGATTGAGGGGCCATCGATCTCCACGCACCCCTAACAACCTATCTGAATACCCCTGTTGTTACACACATTTCCAGTCGAAATGGACCAACAAACATACCAAGGCGACCTGCCTTTCCGTGCCGGCGAACAGACTCAGGAACAAGACCAGAACCAGCTCTCCCCAGAGCTTCGGCCGTTACCGTCGCGCTCCTCTACCGGCAGCAGCACCCGCTCGCGCAAGTCGACACTCACCCTCGACCTCACCAACCTCCCTCCATTGATCAAGCCGACGCCCCCCTGCAACACGCTGATCTTCACCAACCTTCAATCGCGCGATGTCTTCGCTCCCGACAACCTTCAGCAAATCCGCGACCTAATTGAGCAAAAAGCCCGTATCCACGCCTTCTCGCCGCTCAAGTCGCTCAGCCGGATCATCGTATCCTTCTATAGCGACGCCGACGCTATCGCCGTGCGCCAGATCTGGGACGGCGAAGCGATCATGGGCGACCGGTGCCGCGTCTACTTTGGCCAGCCCACCCCGCTCACAACCCGCCCCCACACGCTCGCGCTCCCCGACGCCGGCAAGCTCTTCTTCATTTCCCCGCCTCCCAGCCCGCCGCACGGCTGGGAGCAAAAGATGGAGGACGCCCCCAACACGATGGTGCATGCGGAGGACTTGGCCGATGCTTTGGCTAAGCTGCGCCACCACGACAACCCGAATGGCGGTGTCGACGTGACGATGGCGGGCACGGGGGCTTCGCCTGTATCGCCGGTGGAAAGCAGTCGTGGGAAGGGGCGGAGTCGCAGCTCGACGCTGGTATTCCAGCCGAACCCGGAGCTTGGCGCCAGCCCGGATCTGCCGTGTGTGATTATCCACGACATGACGGACGAGCCCGACGAGATGAGCCCGATTGCAGATGCGGCGCCTAAGATGCTCGTGACGCATACTGCGCGGCCGCCAGTTGAGCTGATGCTTGATGCTTAGATTTGGGTTCTTTTTAACCTCCTTCTTCCTTTCACATTATTGCATTCTGGGTTGAGATCTCAAATTCTAAGGGACTGGGACAGTCGGCGTTTAGGAGCATGGACATGGACACCTGAAAGGGAGCGCGCGAGAGTCGCGGCGGCGGACAAAGTATACCTGTCTTCATTGGGATAGCTTTGGCGTCGTGTCTTGAAAAGGCATTGTCATTACATTGTACATACTAAGCCGGGGTTGGGCAGATAGGCTTCCCCCTACGCTTCCGTAATAGAGCTCTTTCAGAGCACTGTCAGCAAAACACATGCAGTCTCTCAAGTCCCAGCTATAATCTGATGTGATATCCCGCGATCTCGGACGCATTTCTTCAGTCTCAAGCTGTTACAAACCAAGCCACCTCCCACCTCGGATAAAAAGGCGAGCCGGCCAAGCGGCCGAAGGATCGGTCGTCCCAAGAGCCCGGCGACATTAACTGACTGAATGGTTAGTAATATCTCTCCGGATTTTCGATCCCGCAACAAATGGCCCCCAACCGCCGGGCAGGATCAGACCTAATTGTTCCTAAATCACACAACCCGGTCGATCGTCTCAGAAACTGTAACAAGCCGCTCTCCATCTCACCTCCATCGCGGCCAACGAGGCCTGTGCCACATCGGGATGGCCCAAGAAGGGAAGACGCAGGTACTAATTTTTTTCTGTCTTCGCCAGTTATTCTTCGCCCCCATCTAAACAGAGGCACGGAGGCTATCGGGTTGGTAGCAATAGAAATGGTGCCGGCTCGGTTGATCAACTTGTAATTTTTGATAACGTTAGATGAAGTTGAGTCCCTCCCTAAAAACGTAAGGAACCTAAGACGGGGGTAAGAGGTACCCACATAGACCATTGGCCTAGTGGGAGTTTCTTGAACCTTCTTTCGCAGCCTCAGCTTGTTGAAGGCAACGAGGCAATCTGGTGCCGTGGCCGTGGAAGTTTCGACGGGGACCTTGAGGGCGAATTGAGGCCCCACTTAAAGCCCCCACATTTCGCCGCGGTGGGGCAACCCAAGCGTCTTCGCCGCCAGGGTTCATGGAAATTTTCCAAAGAGGAAAACCGTCGTCGGTCTTGGGCCAATTTTTTGGATTTCCTCTGACCACTTTCCCCCGCAATACCTTCGCCGTTTGCCTTTTCCGATCTTTTTATCCCAATAATGGACTGCTCCTGCCGCACAGCAGCCCTCCGAATTTTTGTTCGAAACATCACACGAGTTCAAGTTTCGCTCCCCTTGCGGACCATACCACACGGACGTGGAGGACAATACCGAGCCCTCTCGACCCAGCAGCGCTGTTTGGGAACTCCAAAACCAAGCCCCCTAGCCACGGCCACATCACGGGCCCTACACACATCATGTGGTCGGAAGAGCAGCGCGGTGGGAGCCGCCTTGGTAGTTGACGAAAGGGGTTATACGAACAACAACAACTATTACGACGACGAAGACACACCCGAGTTCACGGCCGCCGATGCCGCCGACTATCACATCGAGACCCCCGCTCCCGGCCCCCGGGTTGCGGCGGAGCCCAGCCCTAGACCGGTCAAGATAAGGACTGGCAAAAAAGCCCGATACCGAGACCGGGACCGAGACGCGGGGGGAGGAGGGAAAGGAGACGGTGCCTACAAACCCAAGTCAGAAGGATCGAGGTCTACCACAACCCGCTCGAAAAGCAGCGGAGCCAGCAGCGACTGGGCTAAACCGAATGCCAAAAAGTCCACTCCCAAAGAATCATGGCGAATACAGAAAGAAGCCCTAAAGGAAAAATTCCCTGACGGCTGGAACCCGCGCAAGAAGATTTCCCCGGACGCCCTCGCCGGCATCCGCATGCTCAACAAGCAGTTCCCGGAAACCTATACCACCGCGGCACTGGCACAGAAATTCGAAGTTTCGCCCGAGGCGATCCGGCGTATCCTCAAGTCCAAATGGACGCCCGACGCGGAGACGGAGGAGAGGAGGGAGACACGCTGGCACGAGCGTGGCAAGCAGGTGTGGTCGAAGTGGGCGGCACTGGGCAAGAAGCCGCCGCGCAAGTGGCGCGAGGAAGGGATTGTGCGTGATCCTGTCTGGAATGAGCCGCGCGGGCCGACGCATAAGAATAAGCATGTACGGGCGGACATGCAGAGGCGGTTGGCGAGGGCGATGAGGCCGTACTGAGTGGGTGATGATAATGCTGGATATTCGTTCGAGGGCGGGGCATTGCGTCGACGGCGGAAATGCTGGGGCAGCTGTCGAAGTATGCTTGTGCGCTGATGTGCTGAAAAGGAGACGAATGAATGAACAGATAGAATCAGGAATCATAAAGGGGCCAGATGATGTACGATGTACGAATCTTTGGATGAGCGCTGCACTTGGGTTACTACCCCCTACTGTGTAGATGGCGGAAATGACCACCCTCCACTTATATCGCCCGATAGCCCACCAGCTTGAGTCCAGGTTCCATGGAAAAGGCAAGGAAACAGGAGTGAGCTCATGTTCATAGTAGCCGAAGTCGTATGTAGTGCTTTTCTGCATGGGCGAGCATCAGCCACCTTACTTACATACCTTACGCACTCTTCGACTCGTCGGCCCGATTATCGACAAAATACCACGATACCCCTTTCTCCTTTCATGATATTCGAGAATACCTTTCTCGACGACATTCACACCCAGCGGTGCTACCCGAGAATGTGCCAGCTGGCTCCCAGGGTTGTGCCAGCTTCGGCCTCAAGATGGATCCCACCCCCAGCCAATGGTGGCTCAATTTAGGGTGGTACTTGGGTGTCAATCTTGCAGCATGCAAGTCCGGGCCGTACTAATGCAACGTCAGAACGCCCCATCACACCTTGAAGCAATGCCGGGGCCCGATCTCAAAGCCGCTTGAAATTCTTACCCGAGGGAGGGTATAACGGAACGAAAGTTAAAAAGACAAGTTCTCTATCAGAACTGCCAGCTGGACGACAACTCACACAAGCATGCCAAGGGCAACCGCAGCCGACAGTGCCAGGTCCATGTTGACTTTGGGCACTGGGTTCACTGTCCGTGACCACTCAACGCCCAGCTCCGAGCGGCTGGCCCCGCTGATAGTCTCCCTAAACGGGAAAGAAGCTGGCGCCAAACCCAGATAGGCGTGGAGCACGGGCCATATTTTTCTTTTTTGCACCTTTTCCCAAGCTTACCCCCCTGCAAGCCGAGCGCCAGCCACCAAAAACCAACCCACCGGGGAGCTGTGCGCCAACAAGCTGAAGGTTTCCATGAGGCTTGCGTCCGCTGGAGATTTGACTGGGGACATTGCGGACGGTGGCTGGTGTGTTTTTCACGGAAAGTCTGTGCTAGGGTGGCTCACCCAGTCTCCTTCGATCATCAATCGCAGACTGGCGGTTTTCCCCCCCGACGCCGTTTCTCCCCCCCGCAAATGTCGACCATCGCGCCCCAGCCCTAATTCGACGTCGGCCTCGGGACAATTGGGTTTGTCTCGCAGCACGATTTCATGTCATTGTAAGCTACCCTCCGGATTCCGACCTACCTCCGTACCTACCTTAGCTATGGGATGTTTGTCCTACTATGTTCGTCAAGAACAAAGCCGTCTTCTGTTTCTGCATGCGGCCCTGTTGCTTGACCTTCCATTTCCATGTCTCCTCTCCCGCATTCGTGCCTTCTGACTTGTTTACTCGCTTCTGCGCGCCTGCTTTGGCTTTTTAGCTTTTACCACCTCACGCACATCCCCGAGCCGTTCTGACCCATCACTCCTTTGGGCAGCCTCGGGTTAGACAGACGCATTCCGTACATTCTCCGCCCTTCGTCGACTTCGCTGCTGGCGACTTCTTCTTCACCGCGCTCCTTCTGCTGCGCTCGAACAGGCCAGCCATCTTTATCAGCCAACCAACGTCCCAGGACACCTACCTTGGAGGTTGGGTGCAGACAAGTAACTTCCCTACTTGGCACACCTCTACACCGACAATTTTCTTCCGAAGGCGTCCGTCCCCCACCATATGTTCATACACCACCGCTTAGCCCCCCCTTCGTTCTCGCTCCAGCTTCCGTGCTCGCCCCGTCCGAACCAGTTCATGGCGAAGAGCGATGGCATCCACTCCCTCAAACCGGATTAAGCTTACACCGTCCGCCTCCCCGTTTCTCACCCGCCCCTCCCGCTCTCCGATCCGGCCTCGAGCCCTCTACGACTCGAGCCTCTCCCTTCAGCGTGTGGTAGGGACCACCTGCGCCTCGCCCACCGGATTCGACACCGTCCAGTCGTCCTTTGCCTACATTGCTGGCGGTGCCGTCGTGGTTGTCGATGTCTCTGGAGAGCACTATGCCCAACGTTTCTACCGCGCCCGTCCGAGTGCCGTGCCCCTACTCGCCGTCAGCCCCGCTACCAATGCCTCGTCATCGACGCCCATTGCCACTCCCAAGGCCAACGACAGCCGGAACCGAACGGCTGCTTCCCCGCGAGAGTCGCTGTACGCCCCCTCGTCCGAGTGGCCGGCCGAGTCGCCCTCCTCCAAGACATGGACTAGCCGTGAGCGCATCAAGGCCGCCACCTGTCTGGCTCTGAGTCGGGATGGCCGATATCTTGCCGTCGGCGAAACCGGGTACGCCCCGCGCGTATTGCTTTTCAACCTCCAGGACGCTTCCTCCGACGTGCCTCTAGTATCCATAAGTGAGCATACTTTTGGCGTTAGGGCCGTCGCGTGGTCGCCCGATACCCGGTACCTGGCCTCGCTCGGTGCGGCCAACGACGGGTTCTTGTATCTGTGGAAGGTTGACCCTCGCACGGGCGCCGTGAAGTTGTTCCAGCAGAACAAGTGCACCTCGTCAGTCCGGGGGATGGTATGGATGGGGACGAGCGTCATCACATTTGGTGTGCGCCATGCGAAGGTGTGGAGGGTGTTTGATGACGAGCCGGAACCTTCGCCGGGGACTGCTGCTGGTGGCACTGCAGCGAAATCGAAAACTACCGATGCCACAGCACCTGCCCCTACTATTCAGACGCAAAAGCCGCTACCCGGGAGAAACATCCTGCTGGGGTCCATGTTGGATGCTACGTTCTCCTGTGCGCTTCCGTTATCGGACGAGAAGGCAGTGATCTGCTCTGAGACGGGAGGCGTCTGCTTGGTGGATGACACCAACAAGCAGATAAAATTGACCAAGGTGCTTGAGGTTGACTTCAGCATTACCTGCGTGTCCCGCCGTGGCGAGGCTGTGTATGTTGGAGGCAAGGAAGGGCAGTTTGCTACCATCGGCCTGAACGATATCTTGAACAGCAACCCCGACCCGACCGTGCATAGTTCGACCAGGACTTCGGGTCTAATCGCCATGGGGTTCCTCGCTAAGAATTTTGTGACCATTGACAGCCGGCGTTCCATCGACATATGGAGCGCTGACAATGTGTCTAACAAACTGGGCGATGTCGAAGACCAATCGCACATCGCCCTTCCCGGACTCGGTGACCCAATCGTGGGAATTCAACGCCTTTGCGCGCCCAACGGGATGGGCACCGGATTCTTCACATGGTCTGGAGCCGGGCGGGTGACGACCTGGAACTTGGACGGTATGGTCCAGTCGGTCATTGACATACCCCTGGAACAGCCCCCAGACGCGGGCACCGAGTCCAACCCGACCAATCAAGTCGTTGTGGCGAAAGCTACCGACGACGGGAGCCTCTTTGTGGCCGGCGACAAGCTGGGCGTGCTCCGGGTTGTCGAGGCTTCCTCGGGGGAGTGTCTGCTAGAGACCAAGGCCCACTCCTCCAACTGCCAGGATATCAGTGTGTACGAGGGCAAGACCCGGTTTCTCGTGGCCTCGTGCGGCCGGGATCGTACGGTGCAGCTCTTCCACCGTTCCTCTGCGGGCGCGTTTGAGCATTTCCAAACGCTTGAGTTCAGTGCCAAGGTGGTGCAGGTACTCATCCCGACCGAGGACAAGCTCTTGACCTGTTCACTGGACCGGACGCTGCAGGTCCATGAGCTGGTGAGCCGAGAAGGGGACCCCGACGTGATGGCGGCGATTCCATTCAAAGTCATCTCCTTGAAGGCGTCCCCGTCGTCGATGGTGGTCACGGCAGAGGAGAAGGCGATTTTTGTGTCGCTTCTAGACCGCTCCGTCTGCCAGTTTGACTTCCCCAGCGGGCGTATGCTTAGCTCGTTCAAATGCAATGACGAGGCTGGGCAGGATGCCGTCGTACTCGAGTCTCTCACACATGGCCAGGTCGGGCCTGATTTGCCGTTTTTGCTGGGTATCTCCAACACGGACAAGTCGGTTCGGGTCTACGACGCGCAGGCGGGCTGCTTTGTGGACCGCGAATGGGGCCATACCGAGGCCATCAATGGCGTGGTCCTCGTCGATAACGAGGAGACAGGTCGCAGGATTGTGAGCGTGGGAGAGGACGGCACCATCATGATCTGGACCCTCGAGGTCCAAGAACCGGCCAACGATTCGCGGTCCCGGGATCCGTCTCCAGAGAAACTGCCACAGCCGACGTCTGCTCGGCCACCACTACGTCGGGTCCTGTCGAAAGCAGAGCTCGCCGAGTTTCAACGCCCGTCGTCCTCGGCTGGGCTGACTCCTAACGGCTCAAGCGGCCGTCACGTCAATCGCCGCCCATCGAAATTTCAACTTCCTTTCTCCTCACTTCGCACGCCGAACAGCAGCAATGGCGTGACCAATAACAGTGATAATAACAACAAGATCATCAACACCCCCGAAAAACCCTCCACCTCTCCGATTAGCGCCACCAGCACCATCGTTATCGACGACACGCATGCCCAAACACCATCCCGCCGTCCGTCGTCCGGAGGCGGCTCTCGATGTTCCGACGACAGCCCACCACCGGCTAGCCCCAAGACACGCACCAAAATGTCCCGCCGCCCATCGCTTCCCGCGCTAGGTGCTACCCCGTCGTCATTAGTCAAGTCCCGAAAGAACTCCAGCAACCACCGCAGCAGTACGAACGGGACTACGAATGGCAGCGGAAGCAATAACGGCAGTAATGGGGGAAGTGGTGGATATGGCTTTGGGACATTGAGCATGGCGACGGAGCAGACGTGCCGGCAGCTGAGGGCGTACCGCAAGAAACTAGCTTCGGCAGACACGATTCATGCGGATGTGCTGGCGCAACTGGATGCGGAGTTAAGATTGACGGCGGCTGCACTGGGTGAAAGGGCGATTCGCAGCCGAATGGCTAGTGGGCATGGGGCTGGTTTGGGGGGTGGGAATGGGAGTGGGAGGAGAGAAAGAGACAGGGACAGGGATAATAGGTCAAGGCATGGAAGTAATAGCGGGGCAAGTGGTGCCAATGGCGGTACCAATGCCAGCAACAACAGCAATGGAGTCGGGCCCGAGGTCAGCGAAACGCTCCTCAGCGGGCTGTTAGATCAGTACAGCGAGCGGCTGGTCAGCATGCTAGACGAAAAGCTGAGGATGAGGCTGAGGGATGAGGAACGGGATCGAGATCGAGATCGAGAGCGAGACCGCTACCGAGATCCAGATCGACCAACCACGGCGGGACAAGACTCGTGTGCCGAGTCGGGATTCGAAGATGGAGACGGGGAGGGTTGTATCAGCGATGGGACGGTTTGTGAGGAGCCGGAGGAGGTCTGAAGTGGAGAGTTGGAAAACAACAACAGCGTTGGGAAGAGAAAAAAAGGGATACACACGCGTGTGCACACGGGTAATACCTAATCCTTTTTGGTTGCTGCGCATCAGGCGCCTGGATGGGTTCGGTTTGCTGGATCTACGGACATTTGCATGGCTGGTTAGGCCGAAGGATAGACTAACGGGTCGGTGGGTGGTTGGATGGATCAACAGGTCGATGGATAAAAGGAGGCGAGGACACCCTGAGGCGGTACCCTTTTTGGGGTTTTTACATTTTCTTTTACCGCGGCATTTTTTATCGTCGTCTTTTACAGGACACTCTCTACATCTTTTTTTTTTATTTTTGTTCTTACACCAGCTGCATTTCTCTTTGTATCATTATCTGTACAGTATCATTCCCTTTTCTACCAACCTCGCGGCGTTGGTTATTTCTTCCTTTTCCTTGGTTTTGCTTTCCATCCCCACCATCGCTTAACACCTGTTCCCTAAAGTCTAACACACTCCCTACCTCCCTTTCTCTCTCTCTTGCTTTCATACATCGCGACACAACAAACGAAGGCGGAAACCAAGATAGAAACAAGGGGGGCAGTTTGCTTGGTACACCGGCCGGCCGTAGTCGGCCTGGTGTTGGCGTTGAATTGGCGTCGGTTGGGAGGGAGAGACTACAACACAAATTCGGATGGCGTTTTACGGGGGGGTCTTTCTTTTGGAGGTTGAGTTTTGATTGGTTTTGGGTTGATTGATTGGTTGGTTGGTTGGTATGAAGTAGATTAATCGTTTGCTTGGTGAATGGATGGAGAGAAGGGTTATTTGTTGATTCGGTTCTGAGGTTGTGATGCCTTAGCCTTTGGTTGTGATGTGCTATGCTGTGTTGAGAATGATGGTGTGTGAAAAATAAAGTAGATGTAGGTACTGTAAAGCGGTGGTTTAATCGGTTTGTTGTTGTTATCAACTGTGGCATGGGAAAGGGGTAAATACATGCATACTAAGCTCAGAAGTGCAGAAAATAAACTTAAGAGTCAGCTTCAGGTAAAATAAATAACATCAATGTCTTGAAAAAAAGTATTAACACCCTCATCATCATATTAATGTAAACCTAACCCATCTTCATAAAAAGGAGTTAATGCAACAAGAACCTGTGGTTGGACCATAGCAATAGCTAACTGTAATCCTGAAAAGGCTACAATAAAGTCAGGTTAGTTTACCAATGGTTTCTAGTTCTTAGTTGTATCTTGGAACGGTTGATCTCATACAAACATCACTAGTCTATGATATTATAATAACCACCAGTTCAGTTGACTCTGAACAACTTCTCTCCAGCCTCAGAACCCTGAACCTAACCCAACCATGTTTACCTATAACGCCTGTAAGTCAACCAGTCCTGCAATCCGGTGGTATCACCCCTTCAACCCACACAAACTCCATCATCCTTCATAAGGATTTACCCTATTCCTTCTCCTCCCCCGCCCCCTCTTCCTGTCCGCCCGGCCTTGTCGCCTTCTCCAAATTCGACCACCTCGCCTCCGCCGCTCTAGCTCTCACCTCCCTCGCAGTCAACCCCCCATTTTCCCCATTCCCACCACTTCCCGTAGTACCACCACCCCCACCACCCCCAAGAACATACGTCCCCCCTTCCCACCCCCCATGATCTATCACCATCCCCTCCTCTTCTATCCCCCGTTCCGGCGCAAACTCCCCCCCACCCACACTCCGCCCCCCACTCTTCCAATCCCCCCGCTCCACCTCCCTCTCAATCTCCCTACACAACGCCCAAAATTTAGAGTCATGTTCCGAAAACACATTGTGCGTCAGCTCATGACACAACGTCCTTCGAATCGTCTTGTAGTCCCGCCACCCATCATACGCATCCGTCCGTAATCGCAACTCAATCACCTCCCCTTTGTTGCGGTTCAGTCCCAGGATACGGGTTACGCCCTCGTGTGACGCAGACGTATTTGCTGATGGATCCATCTCGGTGAGTAAACCGACGGAGAAGTGGCGTTTGCGCATGGCGGCGCGGATGCCGGGGTCGGACTTGAGGCGTTCGAGGAAGGCAAGGGAGCGGTCGGGGTTGGGGAGATGGGGGAGGGGGCGGAGGGTGTGGAAGGTGTAGGAGAGGTCGGCGGCGGTGGCGCGTTGGGATTGGGGCAGGCGGGAGTAGCGGGATAGGGTGAGGGCGCGTTTGGCTTGCCAGGTGGTGGCGGTGGTGTGTTGGGTTTGGAGGGTGGTGAGGGCGGAGAGTTGGGGGGCGAGGAGGCGGAGGGTGGTTTGGTGGAGGTGGGAAAGGGGGAGGCAGGCGTCGGAGGAGGGGGTGTAGAGGGGTTTGAGTTTGGGTTGCTGTTGGTGGTGTTGCTTAGATTTCTCGGGGAGGGCTTTGGCTTTGGACCAGTCGTAGGAGGGGAATTCGAGGGAGAGAGTCTGGAGGAGGTGCTCGAAGGTGTCGGTTGGGGAGAAGATCCAGGTGTGGTTGTGTTTCTCGGGAGGGAATTTGATGGTGATCTCGGCCGAGGCTTCGTTGGTGACGTTCAGGGAGTCGAGCGAAGGAGCCTCTGGGGCTGCCTCTGGGGCTGTCTCGGTGGGATCCATCATTGAATCCGGGTCTGTGATTCCTAACTTGGCGTCGTTGTTGATCGTGGATATAAAAGGGTGGTGTTTTGTAGTAACCTCCAAAAGAAACGTCGTGATGACGTCAGGGGGTTATTTTTCCGGCTTTTCTGTGATTGAAACGTGCACTTTTAGTGATGAAGGGATGAGGACGTTGAAATTGGATCATGTTAAAAGGTTGTTATTGAAGGTTGGGACTATCTGAAATTGTTAAGCATCATTGTAAGCCGCGACATGTCGTCTTCAGCCTAGCGAAGGTTCGAGACGTTGGCGCTGCTTTGTCATCCAAGTCACCTGCTGTCGTTGGCTTTGGCTTTGTGCAACAACGCCACATCTGCATCTTGAAGATCCGGCAGGCCGACCGAAAAAAACAAACAGTGGAGAAACAACTCCAAAGAAATGCAGAATTCGATCCACTGGAGACAGAGATGACGCAGTTTTTTCCCAGCCTGGAAGTCGATGCTTGTGTGCATCTGTGCATCCTGTGGGTTCGAGCGGGAAGGCGCGTTGCCGCTGTGGATGGCCTGATCTCAAACAAACAAGAGTTTGTGTCGACATTTCTTGGGCCCCTTTCTCTCCTCTGACAACGTGACTGTTGATTATTTATTTTATTTCCATTTCTCTGACCTTACCACCAGTTTAATATGTTTCTCCTGTCAATCACCCCCACTTTCCCTTCCCTCGCTTCCCCTTTCCTTCACCGCCCCGGATCCGAGATTTACACATACGGGCCGTCGGGTGCAACAAGCACAGAGCAACCCGCGCAACCCGCGCACCCGCGTCACGTTTCCTCGTGCGCGACGGGCCACAAGCCATGCATGTGGGAGTGGGAGGCCGCTGCAACGCCAAAATGAAACGGCCCAATCCGCACTGTGGTGTTTGAGAAGCTGGTCTCATTTGCTTGGCTGCCAAATGAGGCAATCATTCTTCTCCCTTTCCAGCGCTTCACCTTCCAAAGCTCCCCTCCGACTTCATCTCGAAACCCTGAAGATCGACGTAGCGCGGGGCAGCGGCGCCAGTCCCACCAACGGTTTGCGAGTCAAGAGTGCAGTGGATGGCACTGCCACGAAACAAATTCCTTGGTCGAGTCCCTGAGCCGGTGACGTTGGAGACCTCAGAGGGTTTCTCAAGAGACTTCCTCAGAGACTTGACTTCCTCGCGCTTCGGATTCTCAAAAGGATTTTGTCGCATTATTTATTGTACAGTCACAGTTACGATGCTGCTGCCCTGCACTCAGCCACATAAACTTCATGCGCGTGATGGCGACTCGTATTTCTGAGCAGGTTCTCAATGGCGTCAATGGTTCCCTCTGCTGCCATCTCGTATCTCTCGGTGCAGGCGGTCGGCTTCCACCGCAAACACACCGTCCACACAGTTTTCGGTTCTTTCGTCCGGCGCACCAGTCCCAACCTGGTTTAGGGCCTGGGTCAAAATGGGCACTGTGACAATTTCCCCTGATGAGAACAGCCAATAATAAACCGTCTACTGGTAAAACCCTGGGGTATCCAGGGACGAGCAGCGCCGCTATGCCTGTCCTGGGAACTCCCAATTGACCTCATCCAACGACCCCCTTCGTGTTCCCGTGTGTGTGTGTGTTTCGGTGCACCGAGGTCGACTCCGTTCCTTCTTGAACCTCTCTTCTGTCAGGCTTCCCTCGTCCTTCGTTTTCCATATCACCTTAAAACCCAGTCACTCTTTTGGATTTGGGAAAGAACGCGCCTTTGTGCAACTTCTTTCGCCATTCTTGTCACTCTTTTGACCCAAATTTTTATTCTGCGCCCTGTTTTTCAATTTCGCATTCCGAGTTCCGTATTTCGCGTAATTCCAGCAACCGATTTTTGATAACGACACTTTCGACCAAGAAACTCACGATGCTTGTACGTTAAGGTTTAAGGGCTGAGCGCAGGGGTGTATTCATGATATTTACGATATTTCTTGAATTCGTGGTATCAATGATCAACTTTTGCGCAACATGCGACCACACCTCACACTTGTTCCCGTTGGGACGAACTTGGGAGATGGGATGACAGGCGCTAACTCACATTATAGCTTCAAACGGCGCTTGTAGCGCTCGGCGCTACCCTCGCCGCTGCCGTCCAGCCCCTCGAGGTTCAGGACCAGTTCTTCGTCAACCCCAAGACCGGTAACCGTTTCCAGATCGTCGGCGTCGCCTACCAGCCCGGCGGTTCTGCCGGCTACGACGAGGCGTCTGGCCGTGACCCCCTGAGCGACCCCGATATCTGCCTGCGCGATGCCGCTCTCCTCCAGATTCTCGGTGTCAACACCATCCGTGTGTACAACGTGAACCCCAACGTCAACCACGACAAGTGCGCTAGCATCTTCAACGCCGCCGGCATGTACATGGTCCTGGACGTCAACTCCCCCCTCGTCGGCGAGTCCCTGACCAGCTACCACCCCTGGGAGTCGTACTATGCCGCCTACCTGAACCGCACCTTCGCCGTCGTCGAGGCGTTCAAGGACTACCCCAACACCCTGGCCTTCTTCTCCGGCAACGAGGTTCTCAATAACGAAGAGACCGGCGCCGATGTTCCCCCGTATGTCCGCGCCGTCACCCGCGACATCAAGAACTACGTCAAGAAGCACTCCACCCGCCCCATCCCCGTCGGCTACTCCGCTGCCGATGTCCGTGACATCCTCTTCGACACCTACAACTACTTCCAGTGCACCCTCGACGGCGACGACGGCAACATGAGCCGCGGCGACATCTTCGCCCTGAACAGCTACAGCTGGTGCGGCGACAGCAACTTCAAGAAGGCCAAGTACGACGAGCTAGTCAACGGCTTCAAGGGCAACGCCGTCCCCATCTTCTTCTCCGAGTACGGCTGCAACACCCCGTCCCCGCGCATCTTCACCGAAGTCTCCACCATCTACGGCAACCAAATGACCGACGTCTTCTCCGGCGGCGTCGTCTACGAGTACACCCAGGAGGCCAACAACTTCGGTCTGGTGAGCATGAAGACCGACGGGTCCGCCCAGCTCCGCACCGACTACGACGACCTCAAGAAGCAGTACGGCAAGCTCGACTTTACCACCATCCAGGCGCAAAAGGCCCCCTCGTCTTCCAACAAGGCCCCCGTCTGCGATGAGAAGCTCATCACCACCAAGGGCTTCAACAGCAACTTCACCCTGCCTGTCCCGCCCCCCGGTGCTCAGGCCCTTATCGACGACGGCATTAAGCACGCCCCCAAGGGCCAGATTGTCAAGATTGACAACTGGAAGGTCAAGTTTACTGTGAAGAACTCGGATGGCTCCGTTATCACCAACCTGGCCGTCAAGCCCCTCGCCGACGATACCATCAACAGTGCGTTCCCTTCTCCCCCCTTCTTCTTTTCTTCGTTTTTTTATGTCTGAAAACACCCATACTGACAAACCTCTCCACCTAGGCCCCGGTAGCAACACGGGCTCTGGCACCTCCGGCGGCGGCAGCGGTACCGGCACCGGCGAGCCCGACGCCACCCCGAGCGACGACGCGGCGCCCATCACCGGCGCTGGTGTGGTCTCTGCTGCGGCCATGAGCATCTTTGCTATCCTTGGTGCTTTTATCATGTAAAGCGATTAAGGGGGAAAAGATCGGAGCTGTTGAAGGGATGGGAGATGCTTGGAGATTTGGTGTATGTGATTTGGGGGAGGGTGATAGAGTTGGGGAAGGATACCGATGATGATGGATTTGGTTGTGTTGGGTTGGTTGTGGTTCTAATGTTGGTGTAGAAGTTGGAGAGAGTGGAAGAGGGGGGTATACCTTCGAGAAGAATGAGGCTTTGTTTCAGTCTTGTGCTTGTGTCAGTGTCGATGTGAAGGAGATAGTACCCGTTTGATCTGATTCTCGTGCTTTGGTGGTTTCTATCATGACTGTTCCTAAGCGTTGGAGTTTGGTCATTTTATCATCAACCATCTTGCTCTACGATACCCTTTAGCTCTTACCCAACTTCGCTGTCCCTCGCCATACCACACCCCGACTTACTTCAAACCACCGCTCGGCTCCACTGCCGAAACTGAAGCATGCCGGAAATACTAAAGGAACGTCATGTCTACCTACTTCAAGTACCTGTCAAATTCCTTATCTTCATTGGCTTGAGTCTCCTTCCGACCTGGCCTCTATCATTCAACATCTCACCAGCAACCTGACAAATTATTTCGACCTTGCCCACAGCGTACCTTGCTTTCCAGCCCCCTTTCCCCCAAAGCTTGACCACTCGCAACAACCCAGTCATCAGCACACGAGCAACCGACAGACAGTGACAAAAACAGTGCCAGGAAAACCCAAGTCAAACGGGCGGTCAAACAGAAAAAAAATATCCAGGGGTGGTCTGCTGGGGGAAAATCCCTTAACTCCACTGTGTTGTGACGTTCCAAGATTGTGATGCACATCGATCGACACAAACCGCGAGTTGACAGAATGGGTTTGTTGGATTGAAGATCAGGTTTGCCGAATATCACATCAACTCCACGGCAAATGATCTCACACATAATGGGGGAAACAGGAGAAATATTAGTTATTACGGAGTCGTATGTCGGGAAACGGTGAGGCCAGTAAAGAAAGAAGATCTTAGAAGAGGAAGGGGGCAAAGAAGACAACCTAGGGGGAGTTTTGTACATACTGAGGGAGTGCTGAGGACCAAAACATGTATTCAAACACGGCCGATGAACGATGAAAGAAAACCGAAGTTATTATCCATACTTTTGTCATTGATATCCCGGTGGCTGATATCCCAAGTGCGTCGCTTAATTACCTGGCCAAATCACAAGACCCCTGTGGATGCAGAACAGCAACAGAAAAACACGACTGGCAACTTACATAGCAATTCTTGTTAACTTGTCATATCATGCCTGGGTTTCCGAGTCCAACGCGGGCTTGGCTTTACTATGTACCAAAGATCGGGTGAGAAGGTTTCGCGGGCCATTTCCTCCCCAAAGGGGCAACCCGACGACGATACAACACAACCCTTCCGCCGAAGCCACGTCGTCATACTATGTACAAGAGGCAAGTTGTCTGGGTGTATCGAATACACCGGCATTGGGCTTTCGCAGGGATGGATCTGCTGTGGTCTGTACCCTCGTGTGGCCAAGTACGCAGATATTCGGAGCCGGACAATATCGGTCTCGATGCCGGCCTTCCCACACAATATGTAGACCCCGTGATTTTAGGACTACCAGGTCGCAGAAGATTTAGATCAGGATTACATGCACTAGGCGGAGTAGCCTCATACTGTAGAGAAACGTTGAGCATCTCAACTGGTGTATTATACTTTCTATTGGGGATCTCGTATCCCAGGGGTTAAAATGTGCCGTTTAAATCTTCGGACGGCCGGGCGAATAATCAATTCTACTCCTCCTTTATACCACCCCTTTAAGCCTTAAACTCCTCAGCCTTGCTCTCCTCCCACTTGCCGGGAATGAGAGCTAGGGGTACGATGCCACTGACGTGCATCTCGGGGCCGAAGATCTTGGCGTTGAGGCCAAGCTCCTGTGTCGCGGCCTTCATGTTCTTGAGACCCTCCTGGTAGTTGGGGCCCGCGCGGCGGACCCAGATTTGGACGTTGTGCTCGTTAAGGGTGTTGGCGTACTCACGGAGCGCCTTGATGACACCCTTGAATGTGCTAGCAACGTTGGTAAAGTTGGCGATACCGCCACCGATGAAGAGAACCTTGCCCTTAGGGTCCATGGGAGCACGGAGCATCAGGTCAAGGACGGTGCGGGCGTAGTGGTAGGTCTGGGACTCGGTGGGGGCACCGGAGTACTCGCCATAGTTGGCGAGGTCATCGGCAAAGCCAGCCGATGCGATGGCATCAGCGTAGACGACGGAGGCACCACCACCAGCAACCAGGGTCCAGATCCTGCCGTTGGGGTTGAGGACGGTCAGCTTAAGCGAGGCACCAGTCTTCGCATCGAGCTCGGCAATGTAAGCCTCTTCCTTAGTGAGTTCACGGCCGAACGGAGCGGGGAACTCGATCGGCGGGCCGGCGTCGATGCTAACGGCGCCACTACTGCTCGTCGGGGCCGTGATGCCGAGGGCGGCCGGCGACCTGGCAATAGCCCACTTCACACCGCACTCAAAGTCTGCTGTTTGGTCAAGCTTGGCAGCAAGATCGAGGAAGTGGACCGAGGCGGAAGTGGCATCCTCGTTGGGGATGACGACCAGAGGGTTGATCTCGAGGTATGTGAACTGGCAGTCAACATAAACGGCGTAGAGGCGGGTGACTAAAAACGGAATGGTAAGCAGCTGTATGTGTGTCTAACGACCAGGGAAGACTCACTGAAATCGACGAGGACGTTGTGGATGCCCTTAGGAACCTTCTTCAGGAGAGTGGCAGCGATCTCCTCGTTTGACGGGTATTCTTTGAGGTCGACGGGGATGAGAAGCTTCTCCGCCTTGGCGTCGACATCACCGACATCAACACCACCCTCGTGGGTGAAGAGAATCCAGTCGCCCTGAAAGACATGAGTTGTTAGCCATGTTTCGGAAGCTCTTTTGTCATGCGCACGCTTTCGGTCGGTGGGCCGGGCCGGTCCACACCGCAAAACGGTTTAGCCTCCGTTCGTCCGTGAAGGTAACGGACAGCCGCATTTTTCCCACAAGGGAGGATAAAAAAGCCCCGCCTGACAAACTCTCGAACCCTCACAACATTTTCCGAGTATAAAAGACTCAGAAGCCCCTGCTGCTCGGTGCGCACCTCCCATCGCTTTGGCCTATCCTTTGTTTCCCGACTCTTCACTTCACGACCCAGCACCGATTTGTGGCCCTGCTAGCTTGCACTTGCAAGTGGGGGCTTCTTTTGCGAATCAAATCCCACCCTGCGCCAAGAAACGGCTGTACTGAAATTCGGAACAAACTTACATCACGGACTGAGTTGATCTGTGAGGTGTTAGCACAGGTTGTCTTGGACAATCCCTCTGAAAATGAGGCAACTCACGTTGATGTAGTACTCGGTGTCAGAAGGGTGCGGCACGAAGGGCTCAACCAGGAATTGACGGAGAACACCCTCTGTGTGCTCGACCTTCTGCGTCTTGCCAGCGCGCTCAGCAACCCACGCCCTCGCCTCGGCCCATGTCTTGTTGAGCGCAAGCAGACCGCTCTTGCCACGGCGCTTGATCAGCTGATCTGGCTTCGCGACGAACTTGGCGTCCTGGTGAAGCAGCCACGGGTATGTGATCTCGGCCTGGTCGAGCACGGCGTTGACGTCCTTGTCCTCAGGGAAGTGCAGCGAAGCGAGCCTGGGGGGGGCGTTGTGCTTAGTCGGAGGAGGGAGAGTGCTAGGCTTGATCACCGGAGCACGGGTGAGGTGGTAGTTGATGATGGCCTTGCCATCGGCTTCGAGAATGCTCTTCGCGGACATTTTGCTGGTATGTAAGGAACCTTTCTTCTCCCTTTACACGCCGTGGGAATCGGTTTTACTGTGTTTCTTCTGTTTTCCGGATCGTTAGTGCGATGTCCCCCTAAAAAGGTAACCTCCAAGCAAGTGCTCACAAGTTCGCGAGCGGCTGGCTGCGAAATTGGGAGGTTCGATATAAGGCCGTGGTACTAGCAGCAGTGCTGTCCCGACCTCAAGTGAGGGGCAATTTATTTACCTGAGTGAGAAGCCTCAACAAGCAGAACTGCTGGAAATCAGACGCGTGGGCGTGGACGGAGATGTGGGAGCAAGCCAGAGGAAAGGCAGAGTGGGAGGAGGGGAAGATTGGTCTGGAGTTGCAGCTCCCTTGGGGAAAAAGACGAGGATGAGGGCCGATTCCGAACTGGGCTTTGGCAAAAACACTCTCCCAGGGCAGCAGCTTGCACAGGGGACCACAGAATCGCTTGGGTTGGGGGGCGGCCAGAAAAAAAGTCCAGGTACCGGCCAGTGCTGCACTCCCGCCAAAACCATTGGGGGTTTCCAAAGCGGGGCACTTACGTTTGGGGCGGTCAGCATCTTGAGGTACCGGTACTTTCCGGGAAACCCAAGAACTCGGCCGCCGACCACCTGGCGCCTTCCTGACCCCTCGATTCTGCCCCGCCGCTGCATCTTGGCCGCAAAGATACCCGATACCAAGTCCACGTTGCGGCTTCCCCTTTGGCGATGCCCGACTATGTTCAGGCCAATTCTTTCCGTTCTGAGTCGAACACTTGAGGACTGCCTGATATTCCCCTCTACCACCTGTGGCGGTTGTGTCGAGTGGCATTGGCTTCACGAGCGGACAGCGGTGGGGATCATCCGGCTGTTGTTGTCTGCCAGGAGCGCCAGCACTTCCAAGAGAATCAGATGGAGGCTTATGGTTTCTTTTTTCTTCGCGGGGACTTCCACGAGTGGCTGTCCCTCGGAGCTTTCATGCACGTCAGGCTCCTGGTTGTCGTGTGCCTAACTTCGGGCGTGGCTCCTGTTGTCTTGAATCCCGCGACCTCCCCACATGTCCCGAGACCTTCGCAGTTCTCTGAGCTACCTAGGGCCGAAGCTTGCGGTACTCCTTTGACTGAAAATCTACCCGAAGGTAGATAGATGATGTCCCTTTTTTGGCTGAGCTGTTACGAGAAGTTGCAGGTTGGGGCATATCTCGTCAGCTTTTTTATACCCCTTTTCAATTCTTCTAAACCCTGCTTTCCACGCAGCGTAAGTTCGTTCTATGCAGAGGAGAACGCCAGGAGTGTGTCGCCCAGGGGTGCATCTTCATTCCGCATCTCGCAAATTTTTGGGTGTTCGGAGGGGTATCGGACGAGGTGTGCGTCGGTGTACCGGTACTTCGGAGACCAAGTCTGCTCGGTACCCCACCTCTGGTCAGCGATGTGGCAGAAAAGTCCAGACCATTCCCGATTTGGCGGTAGCCCCTCAATTGATCGGACAAGGGCCCAAAAGAGTTGGGGAACCGCCACCATTTGTTGGACCGTTGACCCGCCTGCCATCCAATGAGCAATGGGCAACAATTCTTGGGGATTCCAGTGCAGGAGGGTTCGAGTTCCGGTTCTTCGCCAGGGCGCCTTCACTAAATTCGACAGCTGCGGAGCTCCTGCGCCTACCCCGAGTGTGGTGCTTTCTCGACGAAACGAACGGGGACCGACAAAAACCTCTTCCCCCAAAATTGCTCCCCGCCTGCTCTCTCGCATTTCCGCGAACCCATCACTCTCCCCTCGCTCTCGGCCCAGGCTCTCGCGAACCTCGTCGCCATCTTTACCTTGACCTTCTTTTTTTCCAGACTGAATTGGAAACTTCCACGGCGAGTCTCGAGTCGAGAAAACCACACAAACCGAAGTCAAAATGGCAACAACCAGCAGCAATGCTAACCTGAAGCCGTCCGGCGGCTTGTCTGCTAACGACAACATCCGCCGGTTCGCCGCTCCCAGCAGGCCACTGAGCCCGCTGCCCGCCCATGCCCTGTTCAACGACAAGACACGATGCTTCGTTTATGGTCTGCAGCCTCGTGCCGTGCAAGGTATGCTCGACTTCGACTTCATCTGCAAGCGGACGACGCCGTCGGTGGCCGGCATTATCTACACGTTTGGCGGTCAATTCGTTAGCAAGATGTACTGGGGCACGAGCGAGACTCTCCTCCCCGTGTACCAGCAGGTTGAGAAGGCGGTGGCCAAGCACCCGGATGTTGACGTTGTCGTCAACTTTGCCTCCTCCCGCAGTGTCTACAGCTCGACGATGGAGCTGATGGAGAACCCGCAAATCAAGACGATCGCCATTATTGCCGAGGGTGTTCCGGAGCGTGTAAGTTTTCCTTCCTGGGAGAATTCCTTATCTCTGGGTGGAAATGGTAGCCTGTGTGACTGGCTTGCTGACTTGTGGGGTTTTTGTATAGCGTGCTCGTGAGATCGCGCATGTTGCGCAAAAGAAGGGTGTCACAATTATTGGCCCTGCCACCGTCGGTGGCATCAAGCCCGGCAGCTTCAAGATTGGTAACACTGGTGGTATGATGGACAACATCGTAGCTTCTAAGCTCTACCGCAAGGGCTCTGTCGGCTACGTCTCCAAGTCCGGTGGCATGTCCAACGAGCTGAACAACATCATTTCTCAAACGACCGATGGTGTCTACGAGGGTGTGGCGATCGGTGGTGACAGGTATCCTGGTACCACTTTCATCGACCACCTGTTGCGCTACCAGGCCGACCCCGATTGCAAGATTCTCGTGCTGCTCGGTGAAGTTGGTGGTGTTGAGGAGTACAAGGTCATTGAGGCTGTCAAGCAGGGCATCATCACCAAGCCGATTGTGGCCTGGGCCATCGGTACTTGCGCTAGCATGTTCAAGACTGAGGTTCAGTTCGGCCACGCTGGCTCGTTCGCCAACTCCCAGCTCGAAACGGCGGCCAAGAAGAACTCGAGCATGCGGGAAGCTGGCTTCCACGTCCCTGACACCTTTGAGGACATGCCGGCTGTCCTCAAGGCTCTCTACGACAAGCTCGTTAAGGAGGGCACCATCAAGCCCCAGCCCGAACCCGTTGTCCCCAAGATTCCCATCGACTACTCGTGGGCCCAGGAACTTGGCCTCATCCGCAAGCCGGCTGCGTTCATTTCGACCATTTCGGACGATCGTGGCCAGGAGCTCCTCTACGCCGGGATGCCCATCTCGGATGTCTTCCGCGAGGACATTGGTATTGGTGGTGTCATGTCGCTGCTGTGGTTCCGCCGCCGCCTCCCCGACTACGCCTCCAAGTTCCTCGAGATGGTGCTCATGCTTACCGCTGATCACGGCCCGGCCGTGTCCGGTGCCATGAACACCATTATCACCACCCGTGCCGGCAAGGATCTTATCTCTGCGTTGGTGAGCGGTCTGCTTACTATTGGTTCGCGGTTCGGTGGTGCGCTGGACGGCGCCGCCGAGGAGTTCACCAAGGCTTTCGATAAGGGTCTTAGCCCGCGCGAGTTCGTCGACACCATGCGCAAGCAAAACAAGCTCATCCCCGGTATCGGGCACCGTGTCAAGTCACGGAACAACCCCGATCTGCGTGTGGAGCTGGTCAAGGAATACGTCAAGGCCAAGTTCCCCAGCTTCAAGATGCTTGACTACGCGCTGGCTGTTGAAACCGTCACGACATCGAAGAAGGACAACCTGATCCTGAACGTGGACGGCTGCATTGCCGTGTGCTTCGTTGACCTGATGCGCAACTGCGGCGCATTCAGTGCAGAGGAGGCCGAGGACTACCTTAGCATGGGTGTGCTCAACGGTCTCTTCGTGCTCGGCCGCTCCATTGGTCTGATTGCCCACTATCTCGACCAGAAGCGTTTGCGCACCGGCTTGTACCGTCACCCTTGGGATGACATTACGTACATCCTGCCTAGCCTGCAGCAGGCCGGCCCGCCTGGCACCGAGGGCCGTGTTGAGGTCCAGATTTAAGGGAAGGAAAACGATATATTTTTAGAGACGAAGTTAGACGCACGTTTTCACGAGATATGGGACGGGCTCGCAACATGGGATGTGTCATGATTTCCTCCTCAACGCGAGGCACTGGCAGGTGGGCTCTTGATAGCTCAGCCGGTGGGAGAGCAGGGAACAGGCCCGGATTAGTTAGAAATTTTAATCAGTAACCGAAGCCTTGTGTGCCTTCTCATGCTTTTTACTTTCTCTCCCAATTCATGGGGCGGTATGATCGCGAACGTTGACGACCTGACACATCCAACTTACTGCATCCGCACCCACTTTAGCTGCAAGGTTTGCCGGGCTAGTGCCGCTGTAACGTAAGCGGGCCTTTCTTCTCTTCAAGCCCTTACCCCTGAGAGAGACGGCCGAGCTTCGGAGATGAGCACACGAGATGGACATCAAGGGAATCGACGCGATGCTCACTCACAAGTCCGGGAGACCCTTCGCGAGAAAACAGGTTAACTTACCCAACGTCGGGAAGTTTCCCTTGACCCCCCCAAGCAAGGAGTTCAAGAACCGAGAAAAGTCACCGATCGTGCCCCACTCCCTCCGGACTTGTTTTTCCTTTTTCTTTCCCGGAAGCTGTGAAGAAGGTCCGGTCTCAACTCCGAAAAACTACCCGGTGGTGTGTATGTGAGTGTGTGTGTGTGCGGTGAGGTGAGCGGTACACAAGAACAGAGCCAAAAGAGCTTACTATGGCTGAGGCGGTGGAGGGGTGATGTGGGAGGGTGTGGTGGGTTGGCTTTTTGGATGTAACGCGGGGCAGGGAGGTCAAGCGGGAAGGCGGTGTGGTGGACTGACTGACGGGGGACGGACGGATTGATGATTTGGATGTAATTGATTGAATAGAATCATGGAAGGGGGACAGGGGATGGTGCTGCTGGCTTGCAGGGCTCAACGGATCCTTTCTACCTTTTTGTTCGAGAACAAGTTGTTGAGCGTTGAAAGAGTGGTTGGAAAAGGGGAGGCGGTGGTGCTTGGCAGAATATTTATCTAGTGGGGCTTTTTGATGTTGTCGGGTGAAGTGGGGCATTAAACTGCAGGCTGGGCTGGCAGCTGGCGCCACTGGCGCTGCCGGGCCGACTAGTATTTTCTTGCAGCCGACAATTGACGACGAGCAATTGATTTGCGCCGCGTGAAGGAAAGCTAGCTACCGAGCCGCATTCCTTGAAACGCACGAGGTTGAGATTTGAAATGCACCACTGGTGGCTTTGGAGCTAGGACTGACACTGGGTGAGTTATCCTTTTTCTGTTTGTAGGGGCGAGAAGGATACTGATGATGTCGAAAAGCACAATCTGCGAATCGTGAACCCCACGATTACCACGCCCGGGACGACGAGGGGTAGGCAGGAGGGTTAGGGAAACTACAAACTCCCGAAGCGGTTGGCATACGGAATAGTGCACCACTAAACTCGACTACGACGACGAACCCCAACCTCGGGCTCTCGAAACAACCCGCCAATCCAACTCAACACACACCCACACCTACATACACGATACACAACCCACCCACAACCACAATGTCCTTCTTCAAAATCACCCTCCACCGCTCCTTCATCGGCATGCCCAAGCGCACCCGCGGCGTGCTCGCCGCCCTAGGCCTACACCGCCGCGGCCAACTCGTCTTCCAGCCCGTGTCCGCCGACATCGCGGGTATGATCATGAAGGTGAAGGAGCTGGTCAAGGTCGAGGAGGTCGACCGGGCATTGACAAAACAAGAGGTGTATGCGCAGAGGGCGCCGGATCCGGGGTTTTGGATTGAGAGTTTTGGGGCTTCGAGGCGGGCGGCGGATGGGTTGGTTGCTGGGGCCGGGACGGGGACGGGGACGGGGACGGTTGGGAAGGGGGTGGGGAAGGGGGAGGAGGGGGAGGTGAGGTTATGAGATGGGCTTTTGGAGGGGGTTGGAGGGGAGGAGATGGCGAGGAAGTTGGGGGAGGGTCGTTATGCCGACTTGGGAGAATCTTTCTGGGGGATAACGAAGGGATGAGCGTAGGGAAGTTGGTGCGCTTGAGGACATGTTGTTGGCGGATCAACACTACCTTCCTGCTGTAGAATATTTATGTACGACAAAATATGTTCGAGTTCATGGGATCACTGTGTTGCTGCTTCGAGACACGCCTTCACGATTTGAGTGAGCACCACACCGGTTCACTCACGCTATTGTCTGCGAAGCCACAACGTCATTGATTCATACCCGAGACAAAGTTCTAAGAAAAACCCACGTCCGCTACTTTATTGACCAGAACCGATCCGAAGATAAAAGCAGAAACGAAACTTGAAAGAAGAATATCATGTACAACAACGGCCCACGTTGTATGTGTACGACCTACGTGTCCGTTTTCCAGCACTTTCCTATTCCATGGGCTTCCTAGCGTAACTGAGCCGCATCCGATGATGAGTTGTGATCTGATGACAGATATTACAACGTGGTCTAGCTATTCCCCCCAATGTGCCGGCTCCCAGTGCCCAGTGTCCGTAGTGCTGAAACCAAATCCGATAAAAAGAGAAAAAAAGGAAGAGAAACAAACGACGCAAAAAGTGCAACGACGCGACTTGTCTGTTTGCTGCCAAAGGAAAAAGCAACCAGCTTTAGGCGTAAGTCCGGATTAGGTGGCTGCGTAGACTTAGCAGGCGTGCTACAGACAGCGTCTTTCCTCAATGTCGCTGGTTATTGAGGATTTGGTAGCTCTTTAGGCACCTTTAGAGCTGTCTTGAAAGGCTTTCAAACCAGACAAACGGGCAAGCTACTCTGTTGTCGGTGGCATTGTCTGTCTTGCTGAGGGAGGAGGGAGGGAGAGGAAGCTCAGTTGGTACGGGCCAGGTCGAGGTAAGCCGGCCCCGGGTTCTCATACTCGCTGACAAAGTACCGGGTGACGTGCCTTGCGAACCAGTTGGTGAACTTGATGATCTCCTCACGGAGACGGTTGACCGATTGTTGGTCCATGTTGGTTTGGGCAATGAGCTCTGGGAGCGAGACTGTGTGTGCGAACCATTAACGTTAGTCGTTGGTCCATTTGTGTCATTTGCAGTAAGAAGGGAGAAAGGAAACAAAGGAATCATACCGAGAAGACGCGACAGGTGCTCTGCGCCGTAGGTGTCGACAGCACTCTTGTGCTGGCCATCGGGCTGACCCCAGAGCTTGTGCATGTCATGGTATTGCATGCGCTCGAAGCTGTTCTAGGTGATTAGCAAGCGGATGAGGAGGAGGAGCGCGCAGACAAAAACATACCGGTACAGCAAGATGCGGCCGAGCGCCTTGTCGAAGTACTCGCGGAGGCCGGAAATGGTCTCCTCCAGGATGTCGAGCGAAGCACTGCCCTGCTCGCGGTGCGGCCTCTCGTGGGAGAGGTAGTCGTCAAGGATTTCGTTGACAGAGTGGGCGTGTGGGAGCGGGACGAGCTGCTGGTTCTTGGTGACGTTCTCCCAATCGTCAACGAGCATCGCCTTAAGATGGTCGGGGACGGGGACCTTGATGGACGGCCGGTTGTGGAAGTTATCCTCCTGTGGGGGGTTAGCATTGTTGCTTCCAAATTATCTACTGTGAAAATGAGAAAGCAAATGGGTTTGGGGGAAGGGGGACGGGAAGAAACGAAAGGCACAAGTCCGATTCACTCTATCCGCCCGCTTGGGTTGATGGAAGAGTGAATGATGACCGGCATCAGTAACAAAGGAAATGGTTCCTGTTTCAGCGGTGAATCATTCGGAGCCCGCTTGAGCCCCGTGATGGAATTGCCTCCGGATCGGTTTCCGCATTGTCGGGTATCGTCTGGTAACTCGGTCGTAACATACGGCGTCAAGGATCGTCGGTGTTGTCGTCGCAGCAGCGTCGTTGGCGCTGGCAGCCCACTTCGCCAACTTCTTGGCCCTTCTCTGGTTGGCCGCCTTGGGCTTGACTGGCGGCTCTCCAAACGGCGATTCCGCCGGAATCCCCGCGAGGGGCATTCTGGTCTTCGGGTGGATGCCGCCCCAGTACCACCGCAGCACCCTTTTCTCACTACTGCCGTCGGCCACGGCCTCCTTGATTTTAGGATGGCCCGCGCCGACGGAGGGGGTGAACCCTATCAACTCGTCCAAGCGTCCGGGCCCAACATGGCCGGCGCCGTTGACGATGGATGTCTCGGGCGTCGGCTTCACGAGGAACCCGTCGCGGGCCTGCGCGGCGTTGAACGCGGCCTCCTCCCACCTCTCGAATTCCGTCTTGCCTTGGACCGCTTGCAGGTCCGCGAGGACCTGGCGGTGTTTCTTGCCAGGCTTTTGCCCATCGGCGTGTGCCTTCTCAGCGGCGGGCACAGCCTTCTTGATAGACTCGGCTGCCTTTTTGGCGCCGGCCTTCTGGGCACCGGTCTTGACGATACCCGCGGTGTGGCGGCGGGCGCGCGTGCTGCGGCGCAGAGCCGGCTCGGAGGAGGTGGTGGTGGCGGTTTGGGCAGCCATTCTGCGAGGGGGATGGTGTTTTGGCGACTAGGAGAAAAGGAGGAAGAACGTGGGTTTAAAACTGATGACAAGTCGCGAGACAAGTCGTAACAAAAGTGGCGAAAGTTGGAGGAGAAAGGTGTAGTTGGTGAAGTGGCACAAGTTGCGAGCTTGGCCAGCGGGATTGGTTTGGTGTTCCTTGATGTTGATGTTTGAAATTGTCGCAGGAGTGTCGCCTCTGAGTTGGTGTTGAAAGTCGGGTTGAGGAAGTGGTGGAAACGGGTTGAGTTGTTTGGGAAACAGTGTAGTCTCCCTTTTGGAAGTGGTAGATGGCCAGGGCGTCGGTGTATTCTCGTCGAGAACAACACCCTACTTCTGGCAAGTCTCTATTGACCTTGGGGAACAATAGGGATGTACACTTGCGCCTGGAAGCTCCCGCAATATCCAGGCAGGAACACAACAACGCAACAATCCCATGAAAACAGAGCAACCCCAAACAAGTGAAACGGAAAGGGGCAATGTACAAAAGGAAACGAGCGTAAAAAAAAGACACTTACTTGCTCCAGCTCATAGTCCCTCGTCCTCCGTGGACCTCTGCCGGTCGTAGTCGTAGTCGCGCCCCCCGCAGTGCGCTCCTCGCTGCCTCGGGTAGAACCCAACTCGGACCCGTTAGCCGCCCTGGACGTGGTGACCTTCTTCGCGGACTGCTTGGCCGATTTTCCCGACTGAAGCATTTTGAACTGTGCCAGTAGTTGAGCAGCCAGGTCCTTGTTCTCGTCGGTAAACTTGCGCACGCGATCCTGTGGCACCCAGTCGTCCCAGGAGCTCTTCCAGCCCTTGTAATGGATCTTGTACTGCCATCCCTCGCCGCTCTCCGCCGGCATGGTGTCGAGAATCTTGGCTTCATACAACATCTCCATGTGGAAGCAAAGTACACGCTCGTCCTTCTGGAAAGGCGGCTGTTGTTGCTTGGGGGGAGCCATGGTATTGGTTGTCCGGTAGGTGAATGATGGAAGTTGAGAGTCGTGGGAGTGGTTCCGATAGAGTTTTGTGTGGTTTAGAAAGAAATTGAACGAGAAGAAGTAAGGCCCGATGGTATTTAGTGGTGGTACACGCAGTATCGGTGTTTTTGACGTCTCCGGAGTTCAAAAAGCGGAAAAATTGTTGAGTGTTGAAATCTTTCCTGGTCACGAGAGCCAACGGTGAAAAGGCCGGGGAGAAGCGCTGTTTGTTCTAGACACCAGTTTGATCCCAAGGTCACGCAGTAGTAGCTTCACGTGAGGTCCAAAGAATCAGAAAGAAAAGCAGGTTGGTGGCGATGAAGTCCGGTGTGCGTCGATGAGAAAGGGGCGGTTAAGATGGGTATGTGAGTCGCGGGTGAGAGATGCTGTCTGGGGACAAGGAGTGTGGTGCACGGATCACATGAACACGCGCTGAGTGGCCCTTACGCGCTTGCTTCAACCCCCAATTGTGCCCCTCTCCCGTCATCACTCAATAGGAACTGGACTGGGGATCGAATAAAACTTTCAAACTTTCATATTTTACCGTTTTACGGGGCTTTAACTTGACGTTTCCCTCAAAATGGTACCGACTGAGCAAGCCATCCTCAGCAATTACCTCCTCACTCCAGCCCAGCTTCCCGCAATCATCTCATTACAAGAATTTATCGCCCTATTCCCACGGCCATTACAGTCATCTCCCAAAATTCGGAGTTTGTACCGCGATCTACAAGGCCAACGCAATGCTGTGGTAGATGCTGTAGCCGAGGAGGTCGAGGAGGAGGCCAAGCATGGCAAAGCAATGCGGCGAGCTGTGATCAGGGCAAAACGGGAGGCCGAGGCGCAAGAGCAGGATGATGAAGTAGACATTGAGAGAATGGTAAGTGATGGTTGAACCAACCAGGAGTACGCCCCTTGACGATGATGTGAGCATCGTGTTGATTGACCCCTCCTGCAGCTGGGAAACTGGTCAGAACCACAAAACGACAAACACACACTTTCCACAATCCTCCCCGAGATGGAGGCCGCGATAAGTGCGCTGGAAGCCGAACTGCAATTGTTAGAGGAAGAGGAAGCATCGCTGCTTGCTTCAGTTCGGCAGACTGTTGATGCATTGAGTGACTTACGGTATGGACGACTGGCTAATGGCCAGCTGCCTGAGCAAGTACTCGACGGGTTGGGAAATCTGGAAGCAATTTGTCGGGCCAATAATAACTGAACTAAACCATTTTCATTTCCAAAAATAACAGCTGCATTTACCGTGACGCATCTTCGGCATCCAACATTCAGATACAATCCAAGATACCTAGGGCTCCGTCCCAAGCCCGCCCCCAACCATGTCTACTGATCAATCAAGCCTACAGGAAAAAGGCAACCACATCCCCACCCCCGAAATTATAGTACTATCATAAATAAAATGACCAGGTCTCCAACACACAACCGAGCAACTCCGCGCCAAGCCTCATAGCTCGTTTACGAGCGGCCGTCTCCCGCAGGAGCAGCGCGGGGTGCGGCAGCAGCACCCTGAGCGCCAGCGGGCCGGCCACCGGCCATACCATCCATGCGACGGTTCCTACAAAGAAACCAGGTTAGAAACCTGGTTAAACCAACCCACACACAAAACAACCGCGTTGGAGACTTACATCATGGTGCGGCTCAAAAACGACACAATGAGCATCATACCCCACGAGGGGATAGCGTTCAACGCCCAGAGGGCATAGCCCAAGGGGACAGAGAGACCCAGCTTAGCCAGCTTGCCCTCGAGGGGATGGAAGTACCCATCGGGGGCGAAGGTCTGCCAGCCGGCCTCGGTGCGGTTGGACGCCGTGTACGCGTCAACAATGTCCTGGGTCGTGACGGTGGTCAGGTTGACACGCTTGGTAGCGATATCCGCGGGGGCGGGCGGTGGGGGCAGGCTGAACAGCCACAACGCGCCCGTGTTGGCGGACCAGCTGTTGCACAGCACCGGCTGGTCGTCGCAGTTGAGCTTGGCCAGGTGCGGCGACGGCTGCGACGGCGGGAGCGCCGCGAAGTTGAGCGCGGACTCGCTGAAGGCTGTTTCGATCTTGGCGCAGTGGCCTAGAGAGGGAGTGCGATTCGTGGTTAGCACAACTAGCCGATGCAACGACCATAGCGCTCTACTCGACAGTACTGGTGAGAGTTAGAATCGTGATAACATACCAAAGCAAGTCTTGTTCCCGCCGGTCAACAGTATCAGCCACTCCTCAGGTCCCGTCGCGTCGGTCTGCACAGGGCTGTACAACGTGTCCTTCCAGTTCTCGAGCGTCAGAGTCTCGATGCTCTTGGGCTCCACAACCTTCTTTGACTTCGCCCGGCCCGTGGACGCACCACCGGGCGCCGCGGCCGCTGGCGCGTTCTCCTGCTCTGTGCTGGGTGTTGCCGCGCCAAAGTTGCTGATGAAGTTCTGGAACTTGGCCTTGTATTGCTCGAACGGGCTCTCAGCCGCCGTGGCAAGCACCGGCAGCGCCAGCAGGGCGGTTGTGGAGAAGCGCATTTTTGCGGAGGGCGTGGTGTGACGTGTGTCGTTGATGGAAGACTTCGGGGGAGACGGGCTATCGACGCTAGGTACGCGGAATTGATGGAAGAAAGGGGTGGGTGATGTGGTGTGGTGCGAGGGAGCTGAGCTGCAGCTGTAGCCTATGAGCTAAAGGATGATGTAAAGAGGGGGCCCGTGTGGGTGCCTGAAGTAGCTATAGATTACAGGATCGCTATGATAGCAATGAACCTATCCAAACAAAAACAAGCTCGAAAAATCAACAGAATGGAAGGGGGAGGATCGCAAATCTTCTCCTGTCGAGATTCTGCCCAATATTTCTTTTCAATTGCGACCCCGGCTCTTTAGCGTGCCCGGGGTCGTGTTTGCCCCCTTGTATTTTCGGGAACGAGAACTCGAGCTGGGGATTAATTTTAAGTGGAGCCTTTGGGGTTCGCGTTCACAGCTTGAGCCTCGAACGCGCTTGGGCGCCTTCCAGCCACAGTGGGACTTGGAATTGGTAATGACGAGTGTGGCTCAACGTCAACACTACCAGAAACAAATATAACAATACAAACGGGCGATTCTATGATCGTCCGAACCGGGACATTGTTATTATGGTACGGAAATAATTCGATTTTGCTCGACCCTAACTAACATGATCCAGGCCCCACGCGAACAAAGCCAACCGAAGAAACGCGGTCGGCCCCCACGAGCCTCGATCGCGTCGGCGCGCGATCCCGAAAATGCGCCGGGGGAGGAACCAGCTGGGCCGATTGATGGCCCCAAGAAGCGAGGGAGACCGCGAAAAAGTATTGATACTATAGTACAAGAAGAAGCACGGCCCACGGCAGCCAGTCCATCGAACCCCGCCACCAAGAGACGGGGGCGACCGCCCAAAGTTAGCGAACCCGAACCAGAAGCAGGTAGCCCGGTGGACACACGGCCGCGGAAACGGAAGCGTGACGGTCTTGGTGAAGAGACGGAGGATATTCAAGAGAGGGCCGGGAGAAGCAAGGCTCCTAAGAGAGGCAGGCCTGTGACCGGCGCTCCCCAAGAGGCTTCCGTTTCGGATGAGAACCCGGCCAGGACAGCAGGCGATAGCCCCGCGCAGCCTTCGCCAGAAGCCCCCGAGGCCGCAAGGAGGCGAAGAGGACGGCCTCCACGAAAGTCGCTGGGACAGGATGATGCGGCCGAGGACATAAACACAGGAGAAAATTCCACCCGACGAAGTCCAAGAACACGAGAGTCCCCGGGGAATGAACCTCCCCAAGATGGGGCTGCGTCTGGCGGGCAACCGCAGGCTGCTGCAAGACGAAGGCGCGGCCGTCCTTCTCTGACCGAGCTGTCCACCTCGAGGGCGCAGAACCAGAATGACCATCCTCAAGGAGAGGTAGAAGAGCAAGGAGCTAAGAAGCGCCGTGGGCGTCCCCCTCGGACCTCTGGCGAGGCCGGATCTCCCAGCCAACCCGCGGAAGCGCCGGGCTCGACCAACCCCCGCAGACGACATAAGAAATCGCCTCAACGTCGCACTTCCTCCGATACCAACCAACCCTCCCGGCAACAGCAACAGCAACAGCAAGACCAAGAATCCGAGAACGAGCCCCAACCACCTCCCCCCTCAAGACCCCATCAACTAACCACACTCACCCGACACATCCCGCGCACCGCCATCGCCTCCAAATGGGCCCCGCTCTCCACACCCTCCATCAACGCCATATCCTCCCTCCTCCAAGACTGTGCCCGGCCGGTCCTGCACCGCCTTCGCGAGCGCGACCAACGACACGCCCAAGCGGCCTCCATTCTGCGCACTTTCTCCACCCGACTACACGCCAAGCTCGTCAAGGGGATGCCCTTCCCGCCGCCAGCGGTGCCCGCGCCCAAGGTGAGGGGGAGGAAACCCAAAGATGGTGGAGACGGGGGTGGCGGTGGTGGTGGTGGGGGCCATGAGACGGAGTTGAACTTTGAGAAGACGGTTGACGCGATTGCTGGGTTGGAGAGGGCGCTTGATCCGCTGCTGCATAGTGTGGTGTTGTTGAAAGGGGAGAAGGAGCGGGAAGAGAAGGCGCTGGAGAGAGATTATGAGAATTTGAGGCGGTTGGAGGGGAATGCGAGGGCACAGGCGAGGGGTTGGAGAGAGGGGAAAGGGAAGGGGCGAGAGCATGTTTTGGTCGGTGGGATTGGTGCTGGCGAAGGTCGGGATGAGGAGAAAGGCGATGGGTTGAACGTTGTGTCGAGGACGGCGGGTGTTGAAGGTGGCGGTGTTTTCCAGGTTTGTTGTTGTCTCCCCTTGCTCCTCTCACTTCTCATCTAGTTGTCTTGATGTGCTAACGTGGTGCACGGCTTCAGGACCTACAAGACGAAGCGCTTGTCGCGCTATCGCAGCAGATTGGGAACCACATGGAGAGTATGAAGAGCAACCTAAGTCAGATCGACGGTGTATTACCGGCTATTGCGAGGAGCAGGGCTGCACTACAGGGAGCGCTGTGCGAACATCTGGATCCGGAGCAGTATGAACGGGTTCTGCTTGGGTAGCATGCCGCCTCAAATCAACTGGGCTTGGAAGATTGGTGTGTCTGTTGGACTTGAGAGCTTGAGAGCTAAGGGCCCAGACGGGTTTGTCTGGTATGTGTATGATGATACCCTTTATTCATTTATTCATAGTTACTGGGTTACGGGAGGATGGCATTGGGAAGGCATGGGAAGGTGAACTAAGATGAGTATGGCTTCGGGCGACTGGAAAAGCTTCACACACAATTGGCATGTTGCTTTATTTTGGCTTTCAACTGGACTTCCTGTTCAATGTATACTCGGGGTATCTTGACATTCCCTCCTCCTTTGGCTGTAGGTGTCGGGTTCTTGCTTGGTTTCATGGGCGTTGGTGTTGGTCCGTGCACGCACCACTCCAGCGCCTTGGCCTTTCCCGATGCTTGAGATTTTTTACCACTGTGAAAAATTTCCGAATTCGATACTCTTTGCATTAGACTTTCGTCAAGTCTCCTCCCAAACTAATCCTTCTTTCCCCTCCCTGTACTTAATTGTCGATTTGTGTTAGAAACTCACATTACAGCGGGTGATCGCATCCATGCGACTTCCCGGTGTCAAGGTTTTGACGCAACCAAGTGTTTTAACACTTACATTTACCTCGCCTCTCATTCGTCGGACATCAACATTCTCATCTTTGTCGGTGCCGGCATCGTTCCCGGCCAAATTCTGGGCTCGAACAAACTTCACCATGGCAACCGGACAGTCCACAATCGACGCTGGTGCCACGCCAATGGCAGCACCAGCACAGGCCGGAGACAACCACAAACAACCCGGCAAAAGGCCGTTCAATGGTGGTCATCAGCGCAAAGGTGCCAAGCACAGGAGGAAGCAGAAGACGTTCCAGGATGGGTCTCATGAGGAGGTTTTGATGGCGGATATCCAGGCAATGTTGGATTCGCAGAAGATTGTGGATGATGTTGAGGGTGGTGCTTCTGCCGAAGGGGAAGAAACCCCCTTACCAAGGAAAGGCACCGAGATTGAACTGGAGGTCGTGGAATTGTCGTCAACAGGCGACGGGTTGGCGAAACAAAAGGGGTCTGATCACATTTACGTGGTGCCGTTCTCTATCCCGGGAGACACGGTGAAAGCCAAGGTGTACCGCCACAACTTTGAGGAAGGGTATACGGCCGCTGATTTTATCTCCGTTGTCAAGCCGTCCGCCCTCCGGGATGACAGCCGAATTCAGTGCGGCTACTTTGCTAAGTGCTCGGGGTGTCAGTTCCAGATGCTAGACTATACCGAGCAGCTGAAGCTAAAGCGGAATATCGTTGTCAAGGCTTACAAGAACTTCTCCCGGCTGTCGCCGGAGCTGGTGCCAGACGTCCTCGACACCATCGGGAGTCCGCTACAATACGGCTACCGCACTAAGCTCACACCTCACTTCGATGCGCCCCCGGGAAACAAGCGTCGAGGGCCCAAGAATGCCCACACGTTCATGCCGGCGGTGGGCTTCACGCCCAAGAGCACACGCCAGGTCTTGGATATTGAAGACTGCCCCATTGCGACGGATGCCGTCCGCAAGGGGTTGACAGACGAGCGGGCGCGCATGGCAGTCGAGTATGGAAATTACGTCAAGGGCGCGACCATCCTCTTGCGTGAGGACACCAAGCGAATCGTCAAGGCCTCACCTAGCGATGCCATCGAGACGCCGGAAGGCGTTCCCGAGAATGCTGTCCGCGTCGACGCCGACACGCACGTCGATTTCAAGACATGTATCACGGACCAAAATGCCACCTCGACCGAGTACATCGACAACTTCCAGTTCACCAATCCAGCCGGCGCCTTCTTCCAGAACAACAATTCTATCTTATCCCCCTTCACAGCTTATATCCGGGAACATATCCTTCCGCCTTCGTCTCTCGCCTCGACTGCCTCCAAACCACCCATCAAGTATCTTATCGACGCCTACTCCGGCTCCGGGCTCTTCACCATCACCCAATCTTCGCTTTTCCCCGGCGGCAGCATCGGGATCGACATCGCCGAGAAATCCATCGCCTACGCGCGACGCAACGCTACCCTCAACGGTCTGGACGAGAGCCAGTGCCGTTTCCTCGCCGCCGACGCGCCGGAGTTGTTCAAGAGCGTCAGCGCGTACAACCCGGACGAGACCGTCGTCGTGCTGGACCCGCCGCGCAAAGGTTGCGACACGAGCTTCTTGCGGCAGTTGTTGGAGTTTGCGCCGCGGAGAGTGGTGTATGTGAGCTGTAATGTGCATACGCAGGCGAGGGACGTCGGTGTGTTGGTTAGGGGACAGGTGGGTTTGCCTGGTAATGGGAATAAGAAGCAGTTGGATGGAGAGGGGAGTGAGCAGAAGGAGAGTGAGCAGAAGGAGAGTGAGCAAACGGGCGGTGAGCAGAAGGAGAAGAAGAAGAGGACACGCTACGAGATTGAGAGTATCAGAGGGTTTGACTTTTTCCCGCAGACGGGGCATGTAGAGGGCGTGGCTGTCTTGAATCGGGTTGATGAGGCATAGACAAAACAATGGATAGAACCTTCGGTTGAAGCATCGGCTTTTCGTCAACCCTTGTGCTATCTTCCATGCTGGGTCTCACGGACCATATCCCGAAGCGGCCTGCAGCAGATGTCAAAACACTTTACACAACCGCCCAGACAAAGCTCCTGCACCGCTTCAAATCTGAAACTGTAGTCACCACAACCCCTTTTGGGAACCTCGATCACAGAGAGACAGGAGGCAAAACAAGGCACAACTAACGTGGGGTATCAACTGTATGGCTACACTTCCAACCCGTGTACCGCCCCATGGTATGTAGACTCCGTCCAAGATCCAAATGCATACAACTCAACGAAGGACGGTATACCCATCCAAGTATAATAAAAATGTGGAAATTTGGCATGGCTTCAATATTTGGTGTACCACCCGCCTTCAAAGCCGTAATAAGTCCACAAGGTACCGAATCGATCAGCCGGCTGATCAGGTCCCGAGTCGCCGCCCTTCTTTCTAGAAAACCCCCAAACCATCAAAGTGATCTCCGCCTGGGCGTGAGCCGGGAGATTGACTAGATCTCCATTGTACTTTTTCTTGGGGTACAAAAAGTCCAACCATTAGAGGTAAATGGTACAACTTGAGTCGGACTTTCATCAAACCAGGCCCCCTGAAAAACACCATTAGCGAGACTTACCAACCCCTATCTTTCAAGTCACATACATACCTCCATCAACGTCTTGATTTTTCACATATTTCCACACCCGTAAGCAAGCCATTCGGCTGCTGCGGTAACCGTTGTCTTCGTCCTCTTAATTGAACTTTACTCTCGTCGAAAATCAGGGCCAAGAACTCGACGAAGGGTAGTTTTCGATACCCCAATCGGGCTCGCAGCTATTAAAGCGTCCCAGGTGATGTGGGGTTCCCGCTTGACCAACAGTCGAATGTGTCGTATTTTCTGGGCACTGAGCTTCGCAGGCCTACCACTTCGTGGCATACTTTCAAGTTTCTGTGTGGTTGTAGCGCGTTTGATCGTACGTGCAATGCATGATCGACTGCACTTAAACGCGGCTGCCAGAGCTGTTTGGGTGACCCCTGTTTTGGATGCGGCTACAATAGCGGCACGTTCAGATGGGGTGAGATCCTTTCGAGATCCGGAGGTAGTGTGAACATCGGCCGATATTTCGGACTTAAATTCACGTATTTTGGCCATGTTTTGGTGGTGCAGATGCTGGAGATTGAAGGTGGTGGTGCTGTGGATGTGGGGAAGACGCGTTCCCAAAAACGCGGTGCATGTGTGTGTGGGGAAAATGTAGTCATACTTTTGACACGCCACTTTTTTTACGAGGCAACCAGCTTCCCCGCCGGTCATATTCCGGATGATAGACATCAGCTAGCGCAGGGCTAGGAAGAAGACAACGGCACGAAATTCTTCCTTCCACAGCCCCAGGTCAATAAATCCCCGACCATGGTCGAAGTGTAGTGTAGGTAGTGCACACGTACGAGAAGGACGATCCTAGCCTGCTCGTTGAATGCATGAAGCCACTATTTCATCACGCCTCGCAACTTAATCCAAAAAATGGAAGGGGCCTCAGCAATTAGGTAGTAGAGTGGGCCAGTCGTATTGGCTGGGCCCAGGGCTGGGTCACCGGCAATGTCCCCCTTGCCAAATAGCATGTCGCCCATGGTCCTCATCCATTTGGGTGAATGTAACATCCTCCTTTGTCTACTCAGCTGTACGTACATACATACACGTGTAGAGGAGCTTGATTTCGGCCCGCTTATCTGCCGATGACTACGCTGTTCGTCTAATGGTGTCACTCGTAAATCCTAATACACTTAAGACGGCAAGGGTCGGGATGAACGGCGGAAACCCGAGCAGAGGAATAACAAACGCTCGCTTTCTCGTTTTACATGTTCGCCTAGTCACCTAGTTAGTGTACTTTCAGGTTGGAAAGTTGGCCGGAACTCGCCACGATTTCTAGACCCCTGGCGGAACTAACGTTGTTGTCCATTACTCAGTACGGAATAGTTAACCCCAATGCAGCCACACCATCTTTGAACCCTTTCTCCGATGCTGAGACAAACCGTTAGAAAGCAGGGATTAAATTTACGCGGCACCGACGATGACGGCATCCCCGGGAAGGTTGCCCCTCGCTGGGGAATGCTCTCTCGCAGTGATGAATTTCACGACCCTATTCTGTGAGGTTGAATGCCTCCAGGCCCCTCCAACGGGATTTTTTAGCTCTGTGATGGAGTGAGAAGCCGAGGAGACTTCTCGAAGCTCTTGCATTAAGGCGTTTTCCCGATCGGGTGGTGCAGATTATGCGCTCCACCGCCATTGCGGGGGAGGGGTTAGGGTTATTGAGGGTTATCGGACAGAGCGGAAAGGATCTTCTGTTGACAGGTTCATAATGGGAATGTGCAGGACAGGAAGCTCCGAATTTGCATGTCAAATGGGGAAAAATAACCCCTAAAGCTGGTGATCCCAGCGTTGTTCGCAACGGACGTCAAGACGTCAAATCATTTTCGGGTGTTTACCCAAGTCTTGAAACAGGACAATTGTTCCGGGGCTGCCCTCACAGCCGAGATCCACACTTTGCCGGTGGTCAGCTGCCGTGATTTACCCATTTTCTGCGCGGACCGCACAGGGGAACGAGGGTACGACAGCAGGATGGACGTAGCCAAGCTCCCCTCACAAGCTCGGTCTCGGAGTTCTAGGCTCGACTTCCAGAAAGAGGCCGGAGCCCCATTCTCCCCCGCACACCTTTTCTCTGCAGAACCCCCAGCGTCCCTTGCCGGGCGACCCATTGGCAACGCGGATTGGTCAACCCCGTCTTTCTCAACAGGAGGGCGAACCTGGAAGCAACCCATGTGGATCGTTTGATCGAGACTGTGTCCCATCCGACCGACCATTGCGCCGGAACCCTGAAGTCTCCCCCCCCTGCTGAGGGTCAACGTCAAATGGCTTTCAACTTCATACATCAACATTGCCACGCTGATCCGTCCGTCATCCAACGCCATCCTCCATCAGCCGATTATGTACGCCGCTGAGGTCTGGTAAAACCACGTGAAAAGAACCGACTAGCTGTCTCGGAACCTCACTGGGAGGACATCAAGCTCATAACTTCATGTCATTGGCCTTGATGCTACCGTTTTGTGGTGACTGGACACCAGCTCAGCCAGTCAACACAAGTCAACACACGCTTCTTGGAGGCTTCGAGGTATCACGGCTACGCTCCCTCGCAGCTTGATGGCTGGAGTGCACGGTTGAATGCAGCGACCTGCAAATCGGCAGTCACTACCGCCTGAGCTGATGCTTTCATTGGGCGATCGGAAAGAAGAGACACCTACTGGCAAACACGATTAATTGAACGATTATACGCATAGTTGCATCGAGGTACAAACTAACCTCGACGGACACAAGATGCTTCTGTACACGAGACTGGCTGCGCCGAAGCAGCCCAAGAGACGGTCAAGAAGCGGTACGTGAACACAGCACTCTACACGAGCTTAGGGACTCTGAATGTCCGCTGGAGCAACGATGTGGCTTTTGGGGGGGACAGGAAACTAACGGTTCTCTTCTTCCAACAGGTTGCACATTCTGGTACGTAATGCTATTGTTCCTTGGTATCATGTTCACTCTTCTTCAAGACCTTACCCTCTGACCGTGATGAAGCAAGGAAAAGGTTTGTGAAGCATCGCCCAGCCGCCGTAAACATCCCTGTCCCCGATTTGGCCAACCAACTCACTGTTGTTTAGAAAAAGAAATGCGACGAAAGGCGGCCCAAGTGCAGCCGCTGCGAGGAGCAGGGCGCCGACTGCTCGTACGAAATCGCGAGACCACGGCAACGGAAACGGCGTGAATCGACGGTACCTGGAAGCCCCTGCAGTTCGCAACAGATGATCCGGCTGTTTTCGCAAGTCAGCCACTCCAGCTATGAGTCCGATTTCTACGGTCGAGATTTCGCTGAGGATGTCCTTGCGTATCCCTTCGACTATCCGATCACCCCGAGCCCCGTGGAAAGTGTGCTGGGGAGGTTTCCCCCGTCGTCCTTACCCCCAACCGAGATCTTAGACCAAAACGCAGATGACGAGGAAACCAATTCCCAGCAGCCCCCAACGAGTGTCACGATAGTTCCGAGGAGGAAATCCTTATATCCTGACCTTGCCATGATCGCACCCTGCCCAGTGGCCTCCCCGACCCTGGAGTTTCGCCTCCCCGACTTCTATGAGTTTTCGGAAAAGCAAAACCGTCGCGCGCTTGTGGATCACTTCTGCAACGTCTTATCACATCTGATCGTCTTCCGCGAGGAAACTGGCAACCCATTTCAGCAACTGGTGCTCCCCCTGACCCGCGGAGACTCGCCAGTGACCTATGCTATCTTCGCGCTTGCTTCCGCGCACTTGGAGTATCGAGGGGTGGAGAACCCGGAAAACTCGCTGTATTTCCACAATATGGCCATCAGGGGGGTTGCACAGTTGATACAGCAGAGCAGCGGCGAGGTCAGCCGGAATGAGATTCTGGCGGCCATTATGCTGCTGGTGTATTACGAATGCGTGAGTCCTTATTGAGGCACCTGAGGAAAACAGGCTGGGCCAAGTGGGGGCAAAGGGGCTAACCGTCTCGCAGCTTGTTCAAAAAGGACAATCTAACATTGTCTCCAACCATTTAAAGGGGGCTCTTACGGTCATGGGCACGGCTTCGGACCCGGAAGACCAGACAAGTACATTTCTAGAACGAGTATGCTGACTTACCCCACCTGGGCTCCGGTCAAGAAAGAATCCCCTAACATCGGTACGCAGGCCTTCCGATTTTACGACGTGATCACCGCTCTCTCCAACGGCACCCCACCTATCTCGCCTGCCCCCACGCCCGCATGTCTACAGCCTTTGGCCCCTCTGGGTGCTACCCCCTTTACGTCCCCTATGGGCAATGTCGATACACTCCTCGGCATGGCCACGACATTATGGCCTATCATTCACCGTCTCGCCGGCCTCCGTGCGCTGAAAACCGAGCTAGCCAACGCCGTCCGCACAAATCAGAGTCCTTCCAAGACCGCTGTCCTCCGCACCGAGCTCGAGTCTACCGCCCAAGCTATCGAGACCGCCTTAATCCAGTGGCAACCTCAACTCCCTTCTAATTTCACACCCGACGAGCTCGACCCGGATGATGACGATGTTTCTTCTGACGCCGATTCAAGAGCATCCACAGGGTCACCTACTGGCACAGTTGTTACTGTCTACTCCTCTCACAGACTACTAGATGACTCCGAGCCTATTACGGCTCCCTCGCCACCAACTTCCGCCGAGCGGCCCATTCCACAAAAACCCCGAATCGAATCACGCCAACCCTCCCGCCAGCACCAAGACCACCCACGCCTCTCTTCGATCCACCACAACGCTCAAGCATACCGCCACGCCGCCCTCGTCTACCTCCACCGCACCATCCTCTCACGCGCGGATCTACACCCATCCACCCGAATTCAAACCCACGCGCGCCTCGCCTTGTCACACTGTGCTGCTACCGTTCGCCACGGCGGACCCGTTTCCGCACTTCTATGGCCACTATTTATGGCAGCATGTGAGGCAGTCACGGAAGAGGACCGCGGCTTGGCGGGTAGGGTATTCAGGGAAGTGGATCGGAGGCAAGGGATGCGGAATATTGAGCGGGCTTGGGTTATTTTGGGGGAGGTTTGGAGGAGGGCTGATGAGAAGAGGGAGGTGTTAAAGGGCAACCGGGAAGGTGGAGATGGGGGGGATTATGGGGTTGCCGAGGAAGAGTTGGGGTTGGAGATGGAGGATGAGGACGGTGAAGAGCTATGGAGGAGGGTATGTCGGGAGATGGGAGTAAGCATTGTTTTTGGGTGAGGGGCAAGGGGAACGGAGTGTTGACGGGTTCAAAAATGGGCTTGTACAATAGGCACACGGCACTGGGCCAGGGGGCATTGGAAAACAACAGGACGGATAATCATGGGGCAGAGGTTCCTGTTCACTTGAAGGAGCAAGCAAGGTCTTTCCGTGGGTTGTTTATCGGAAAAGGGGCGTTACATGTTTTTTGTTTTGGGATCTGTTACTTTAACGTGCACATATCCGTTCTCACTGTATATCAAAACTTGATACAGAATCTTGACCACCTTCGTACATACTAGTATGCCGTTGGACGCGTGGTGTGAGTGACGGAGCCCGTTGATATTTCCATATGGGTCTATGGGTCTCGATAACTGGGGAACCGGGGGGCGGTGTAACAATCTCACCAACAGACAGACTTCGTTCAAGGTTGATCATGTGGGCTAGGTTGGGTGCATTCCCGTGGCGTGCTCGTATTCCCATGCTGCCTTGCCTCCCTCTGAAACGAGGGAGCTGGGAAATGGGGAAGCAAGCAACCGGCCGTGGAGGATATTTTCTGCGCACCACACTTGTATGTACATAGTACCCGGGCCGTAAAGTGATATGATAGATGGGGTTACAAACGATGTGGCGTTCCCTTGCCCGGCAGGTGGGTGGGAGAATCACACTATATCAAGCATTTTCGCGTGCAGCGTGCTTTGATGCAAGACGAGCGGCCGCAAGGGCGGTCCGCCGGGAGAGGTTGTTTTTCATGGACAGCCTCATCTGCCAGCCGAAGCGAGCGAGCGATCTCAAGCGATGGTGGTGGTTGGTGCTGGTAGTGGTGGTGGTGGGGGGGCGGTTTTCCTAGGCTTTTGGTCTTGCTTTCAATTTAGGCTATTTGTGCCACGCCGTTGGATCTCGGGGAATCTAGTTGCTTCCCCTCCACCACTCACGACCGCGATGAGGGGAGCTATCACCGGGCTGAGCTTTAATTTTGGGACATCGATTCTTCTTTCCCGGCTGAAGGGATGTCATATTGAGGGCTCGATGTATGCCGTCATCTTGTGTCGAGTCGAAGAAAGTTCCTGGGGGCTGAGAATCCTGCCCGCCCAGGTGACTTCCCTCTCATCGTGCACCGTTCTGCCGGGTGCGGGGTGTTGATGGGGGAGCTCTCCAACCGAGTGGTGAGTCCCGTTCTTTTTTCTTCTGGCTGATTCCCCTGCTCTCGGCCTGGACGCGGGGTTATCGTCGAGGCGCCGGCGCACCGCGTCAGGGTTCCGGCGGGTCTCTCCATGAAGATGCCCCGCTTCACGATGTAAATTGCACTCTCCTATAGTACGTGGGGGGGCTGGTTTAAACTCGTGGTCTTCTCGACGATGGGAATCCGCGAGACTTTACGAGGAGCGGAAAACATCCGCGGAAGAACGTGGAATCGTGGGAGCTTGGAGGAAGAAACAACCCCAAAACCTCGGCATGCCTAGGGACCGGTTGTCCCGCTTCCAGGATCACCTTCCATGTACACAGGAAAGGGCCGACTGAAGTTCAAGTAGTTTTACCTGTTGTGGCTGGTGCTGCCCGTTGATTGTGCAAGGGGAGCTCGACGGACACGTTCGGGAGGCCTAGCATATTAGCATGCTTTGCCAAAAACGGCAGCTTAAACAAAACAAGATGAAAAAGGCTTGGTAGGTACTCCGTAGCAGCTGAAGACAGAAAATGCCCGTTTTGCGGAGAAGAAAACGGGTTCGTGAGGAGCAGCACCCGACTGGGCCGGGCCGTGTTGTTGGGGCGGCTTCCCTGCAGAATAACGGCATGACGCTAAGCTTTTTTGGTGGAGCAACAGAAGCTGCAGCGTTCGTCCTCTGTAGGTGTTTTCGAGAGTGTAGCGCCCCCAAGTTACTTATCTTGTCGCCGATATTTCCTTTGTTTCCCATTTCTGTTACCTTTGGCGATCTCAAAAGCCTGAACCGAATGAAACTCGGCGACTTTCCTGGACAGCGACAACCTGGAAGTCGGCAAGTTGGACACGTCGGGTCCGCGGGAAAACGAGGGCCCACATCAAATCGCGAAATGCGCCGGGGGGAAGGGCGCACAGACCAACTTATGTCGAGCATTCCATGTCGGATGGGGGACTGTCTGCGGCACAGCCCAAGCTCAACTCGTCTTTGTACGGCTTTGTGAGAGGAAGGGAAGCTGGGAAGACACCTAAGAGGGAGATATCTCACTGTAATAATATGCAGGTTTTGTGCAAGCGAGCAGTGTGCCTGGCCCAAATTTGCCGGACAAGTCCCTTCTTGCAGAAGCAGTGCAAAGGCATTTCAAGTCCGGCTGCACCCCCTATTGGCGGGCTGCTCCGCGGGCCAATCCACGAGCACCGACCGACCACACACCCAACGAGGACGTTTGACAAGGACCCGAGGGGATGACGAGACCCGTCTCGCTTGCTCTGGGAGACGAGAGGGCAATGCGACATTGACATCTGCTGGTGGACGAACGAAAATCTCATATCACAGTTCAAGGGTGTGTGCAACTGTGCCGGAGGATTGCAACAACGGCTTCCTACTCAGCTAATTCCTGCTCTTATTGATGAGATAAAAATTTGTGATGTAGAGATGTGTTGAATCGGGATGAGCCTGGCACAAAGGAAGGGGCATTGGAACAGCTCAATGTTGACGATACCGGAGAAGGAGCATCCAAACGACAGACGACTGCCCACCAAAAAAGGAACATGAGGATTTACGTGCCCTGGCCCAATCCCACCAGCGGCACACAGGCCACTCAGGATTTTGATACGCTTAACAATTGGGGAGGGGCTTCAGGCCCTAGCCATCTCTGGGCATGAGGCCACTACGTTTACTTCTCTTTGCTAAACAATCCAAACAATCTGAGGCATCGCGACTTGCGACCTGCGACCGGCACATATCCTTTTGCGCCGAGGTCTCTTTTTACATTCGGCTTCCCGTTTGTCTCGCCCCCCACAGTTTTATTTTCTCCCCCCAACGCCGAGATCCTCGGCCTTATTCTTTCTTTGCTCTCCTGTCCCCCTTGAGGAGGACGAAATACTCTGACAACGTCTTTTGCTGGCCCCGGGCGCCTCTCCACACGTTACTTACACCGTTGAGCAAAACGACGTCGGCGTTCAACCGCTGGCCACCCAATCCCAGCCAACCGGCACGCGACGCTTGGAAACAACAGCGAAGCTCCGCAAAAAAAGGATCGCTGATCCCTCACGGACCCCAGAACTGCCTGCCACATTCGCATTGACTTGGCCATCGCTGGCCTCCTGCGATTGTCTTCCTCTCCTCCTCCTCAAGACTGGGAAAACAAGATGACTTCCACCAGTGCTTCTTACGTCCCGTCTCCGTTGTGATCAACCATGCTATGCGCCTTGTTGATTACTAACTCCAACTGCTTGACCCTTCTTGGGGCCTTTCCTCAGACCGCAGCAGGGGCAGTGCCAAGCCCCCACAGTTCCCACATTAGTTCAACATCGTGATCCCACTCAACGAGGGACAATAAAAGTTACAAAGCGACACTTACCGCAGTGTCCTTTTGCCAGAGCACTCGCAGCTCGCGACAAAGCGCAAATATTCGCTACCCGGGGCTCACACCGTTTGAGTCCGCCTCAGCGACACCAACCGGCTCACCATGATCTTGCTATGAGGATCGCCCGACATGTCCAACCCGACCACCGGAGCCCTGCCCGCGCCCAAGCAAATACGCTTTGTCAACAACCAAGGCCAGCCTCCGTCCAAAAGACGGAGGATTAATGCGGCGTATGTTTGTCCTCGCTTTGAATTCCCTCTCTTCTTTTCCTTTCCCCGTATGCAATTCTGCGAAGTTTCGCGCACCCTTATCGCAGCTCGTCCGCACTGCCTATCGCATCACCCCTCTGCAGCGGCGCACTCGGACAGGGCGGGTAGACCAGGGCGTAGTCGTTGCTTGAGCCGAACTTAGTGCTGACCTTTTGTCAGCTGCTTGACATGTCGTAAGAGAAAGACCCGATGTGCTGGTGAGAAGCCGGATTGCTCGACCTGCAAGAGAAATGGGCATGTTTGCTTGGGGTACACGGACATTGCGGACAGGAGGAGGGAGGACCGTGGGGACGATGGGTATATGGTTCTAAAGAGCGAGTCTCATGACGGATTGGATCTGAGAAACGACACTCGCGATAACTTTTTGGACAATGATGAGGACGACGACGACCGAGACCGGCGACGCTGGGCGAACAAGATTGCCCCGCAGACGGCCGGATTCGTTGACCAGGACGCCTTACCGAAGCACGAGTTGCGACCCAGCGCGACCATCACACCGAACCATCGACACGAAGCCGGAAGCGAGTGGGATCAGGATAGCAGATCTCAGAGTTCAGGGAAAGCGATGCGGCACTCCAACCTCGCCGGAACCGGCTCATACTCCGAGGACAGTCGGAGCACCCATAACCGCTCGCCTATCTCGTCGATAGAGCGCCGCCGGGTGCCCTATTTCCGCTATTTCGGCCCTACTGCTATCGTGCCTGGATTTAAACAGATGGTCGTGAACGTGTACCGCGGCAGCAGGCACAAGAGCCGAGGCAGCTCATTCTCAACATCCTCGCCGGGATCGTCCCTATTTGGACACGCCTTCCGTTACAACCACACTCCGCAACACGATACCATCCTCGAATCGCTCGAAGACTTGCCCACGTACGACGTTAACAATCCGGGACCGGTTCATCCATTGATAATTTCCCTTGTTGAGACCTTCTTTACCCAACTAGGTTGCAACTATCGATTTTTACGCAGGGACCGCTTCCTAGCGATGCTAAAGGAGAAGAGGATAGAACCCATTCTGGTTGATGCTGTCTGCTCCTTAGCCGCACGGTTTTCCGAGTTGCCTATCTTTGCCAGTACCCAGGACGAGAACCTGAAACGATCAGAATATGGCCACGTTTTCGCGCAACGAGCCAAGGCGGCCATCGTCGATACCTTTCCCTGCCCTTCAGTTGCTGCTGTCCAAGCCTGTCTGTTGATGGCCTACGAAGGGTTTGGTGCCGATCAAGATAGCGCGCTCTGGATGTATCTCGGCATTGCCATACGCATGGCTGTGGATCTTGGACTCCAGAGAATGGAAGGCGTCAAGTACCAAGGGGAGCACGACGCTTGGTATTTGAGATACCGGACGCGGGCCGACCTTGGCCCCGATGGCCTCGATGATCCCGACTCCAAGCACGAGGAGGAGACCCTCGGCCCAGAGGAGCAGCAGAAAGTAGAGCAGGAGCGGATCGATACGTTTTGGTCTGTTTTCATACTGGATCGTGTCATCTCATCAGGGACCGGTCGACCGGTAACCTTCCGCGACGGCGACTTTGAGCTGTCACTACCACCACCGACCATCGACCCCGTATATCACCGGCCCGACCCTTTCCCGCCTTTCATCGAGATTATCCACCTGTACGGCCGCGCCTCGGATGTACTCAACAACATCCGAAATGCCAAAGATTTGACAGAGGACAGATTGCACAAGCTCAGGATCATGGAAAGGGACCTCACAGCGATCTACCAGAAACAAGATGAACGCCTCCACTTCAGCGCCGTCAACTTCCGGGAATACGTCAAAGCAGAGCAAGGCACCATGTTCACGTTGCTCCATTTCTGGTTCCACGCGCTCGTCATCATCCTCCACCAGCCTACCTTACTTACGCCCTTTCACAACCTCAGCCCGGCTCAGTTGCTGACGAACAGCCCCGAGCTGCCAGACAGCCGCGAACTGTCCATGTCGAGCGCCAAGACCATCGCCGATATTCTGGCGTTCGCCGAGTTGATCGACCCAAAGAGTTTGATCGGAAACCCATTTACATCGCAGCCCATCTACATTGCCGCATGCGCATTTCTCATGGAATCCGTCGCCAACACGTCGCAGCCTGCTTCCTATGAGCCATCGCCAACCCCAGATTTCAGGGCTGAACAATTCAAGCCGCCACCGCCCGTGAGCAAGTTCGGCTCAAGCAGCGACGCACGCCCGGTGAAACACTCACTTCTGGCATCCGCCGCCAACCAAAACTACCAGCGCTGCTACAAGTCACTCCAGCAACTTGAGCAGTATTGGGGTGGTGTCGGGTACATCCTCACGGCTTTGGATCAAAAGTCGAAGGGGATATGGGACTGCGAGACGTTTACCAGTGAAGAGTATGAGGCTATGAAGATGGCACAACAAACTCCACTGAGCCAGTTGGCCCGGTTCGAGTATCCGGCTTCTCCGAACGTGCCGCCTATTGCGTACTCGCTTACCGGAACCACAAACTCGCCCAACTCCAACCTCACGGTCCTCTTCCAAGGCAACCACAACGGACAGCCGGGCACCCACTCCATGCCACCACAACCAACCTCCGTGCCAGTCTCGGCCGCAACACCACCAGGAAACATGATTTATGACCCGATCCGGCAGAGCCTACCCGAGACACCCCCGGCATTCCCGCCGGCGTATCTACAGCCCAATGTGTCCGCTGTGCGCTACCAACCTCATCCCCATAGGGCTCACCGGGTCTCCCAGTCACCTGCTCTGAGCAAGTCAACCCTTAAGTTCGAGTCGCCGTCTCCTGCTGGGGATCTGGATCCGGGCAACGCGCAAACTGCCAGCTCGCAAGCCTACGGGTTGCGATCGAACCAAAACCTACCACACCATTCTTCTTACCACCCCGGTGCTCCAATACAGCCCGCATACAACAACCACATAGACCAAACGCGCTCGCATCCCAGCCCTTCTACAGAATCCGAAATGGCCCAGCATGGGCAGCACATCCAGGGCCAGGGCTCTTCTAATCACGACTCCGCCGCTGCCATAAACAACACCAATAACAACAACAACAACAACAACAACAACAACAACAACAACAACAACAACAACAACAGCATGACCGCACATAATAATAATCACAACGACTACGAAGCCGACTTCGCGCAGAGCGGTCTGGTATCCGGGTCGTACTCGTACATGGGTCCGACGCCCATCAACGATTTCATCACGTTCAACAGCCAGGAGGTCAATTTCGATATGCTGGGGTTGCCGAGCACGATGATGCCGCCTTGGCTGGAGATCTTGCCTGGGGAGGTCCTCGGGGGGTTGTTTGAGGGTGGAATGGTGGGGTCGAACCAGCACCATCCTATGGAGTAGTTGCCCTTTTTGTTTGGGTTGGTTTGGTTGGGTGAGATGATGTGATGGCTGTGGGATGAGATGGTATGACTCTGTTGCGCTACGTCGTAAGTTATGATTGTGTTTTGATGGGAAGTTTGTGTCCCATCTATTACTTCGTTATTGTTACCTTAGTTTTGGGTCATTCACATTCTTTTTGCTTACTTATCTCGTTTCGCACTTACTTTCATGAAAACTGTTTTCGTTTGATCGGGATTTCTTGGCGAAGCAAAACAACACAAATATCGAGGATGGGGTGGCTATCTCAGAATGTTTGGTTTGGATTGATACCGCGGAGTTTGGGAACCGCGATGAGGGCCCCTTTCCTTACCTTCGCTGTTATTCTGCAGTTTCTGGTCTATGTTTCTTGTGAGGGATTAGCGCGGGTGGGTATTTATTTGGTTTAGCAGGCGTCTTGGATTGGGACTGGATCGGGAAGGGCATATAGGTAGTTATGGAATTAGGGCAAAGGACATCGTGAAAGGGATGGGATTGTTTGTTACAGTTAGTGTCTGAGGAACTTGAGGTATTTGTGAGCGCGTCTTGGCCGTCTTTTGTCTTGTTCTCCGACTTTTGCTTTTTTGATTGTGATTTGAGTACATTGATAACAATAGATGGGTACGCTCATTGAGTATCTGTCAACTGGGCTGTCTTGCCCAACGCATAAGATATGGGGTGGACCTTTCCCGCCCGTCCTTGGAGCAATGACTTTTCCCCCCCGTGTTGTAAACTTGCACAGTCGGTTGGATCGTGTCAACCCAAAGGGCCTAGGTGGGTTATTTCAAGAAGAAGGTTGATTCAAGTCTAGGCGCCTCATGTATATATAATCTTCCGTACTTTATGCCGTACACGGCTCTAAACCACTAATGCCCAACTCATCACTAATTACCCCAGCCCTCCCCTCCCGTCTTCCCCCTTTACCACGACCCCATCGATCGATCGATAGATCAACCTTCCAAAGCACGCCCAACCTTTGAATCCATCCCCAAATTCAACCCATCTCCCAAATTTTAAAACACACCCCCTAAACTCACAGCATCGCCTGCCCCCCAACCCCCAACGGTTTACCACTAAACGCCCCAAAATACGCATCCAGCGCGTCCCCCGTAGCATTCCCTTCCTCCAGCGCCACCACAATCCCCACATACCCATCTGGTCGAACCACCACCACCGCGCCGTTACTGCTGCTATCCCCAGCGCTGCTGTCCCTGACCTCTTGTCGTTGTTCCCCGTCGGTGTCTGCGGCATCAAGATTAACATCCAACCCCATCTTAGCATGCGCCGCACCAAGTTTCCTCGCCCTCTGACCCTGCCCCTGGCCCTGCCCCTGACTCTGACTTTGACTCTGCCCCTGAAGCAGCAGAATCCGATCATCAGCATACACATGCTCGCGATACCGAGCCATAAGCGGCGGCAGGTCGCGTGCGATATCGATGTCGGCGCGGGGCGCGGCGATGACGGTGCAGAGGGTGAAGAAGCGGGAGTGGGGGTTGTGTTGCTCGTGGTGGCTGATTGTGGGTTCGGTTGTTGTGGCGGTGGTTGTGGTGGTTGTGACGGTTGTGGTGGGGGTTGTGGTGGTTTGAGTTTGGGTTGAGGTTGCTGGGTTGTTGTTTTGTGTCTTTGTGTGAGGGGGGTTGGGGTGGGTTTGGGGGTGGTGGGTGTAGGAGTAGGCGGCGTAGAAGGAGTTGCGCCGGGACATGTGGGCTGCGAGATCGTGCAGGGCGCGGTGGCGGCGGTTGTGGCGGGGGGATGGGTTGCTCGTTGTTGTGGTTGTTGAGGTGAGCGGTCCGCCGGTGAAGATGAAGAGTCTGAAGGAACCGTTTAATGGGATCTCTTGTTCGAGGTGGACGACGTTGGCGTCGACTACACGGGTGACGTCGGCGTTGGGAAGGAGGCGGCCTGGGATGAGTCTGGTTCCTGTTCTCCGGGGTGCTTTCGTGTCTGTGCTATCGGGGTGTAGGATGACGTGGGATTGAGCCGGGTGGGAGGGCGACCAGTTGAGGGCGTTGGGCTGGTACGAGACTCCGTAGCCGCTGGTGAAGGCGCATGATTCCTTGAAGGTGTTAACGAACTCGTTGTCTTTGTGGCTGTTTTCGTTGTTGGCACCCGGGGTACCCCCGTTGGTCTGGGCAGAGGCGGCGGCTACCTCGCTGGCGGCGGGCGGGCGCTGGGAGAAAAGGCGGGCGTATTTGTTGTCAAATGCCAGGAGGGACTCGGCTACCTCCTTGCGCTCGGTCTCGTACGTCTCGAGCAAACTGCGGCGGGCAAAGCCGGATTCGACGGCGTGGATCTTCCAGGCGAGGTTAAGGGCGTCGAGGAAGGCGGTGTTCATGCCCTGGCCGGCCTTGGGCTGTGGGGGGTCAGTATCTTGTGAGTGGGCGTCTCACAGAAGCTAAAAGGAAGACTCACGCTATGGGTATGACAGGCATCACCGCCAAGAAACACACGATGATCCAAAGTGTACTTGTCGGCGATGCCCTGGCCAATGGGGTAGACCGAGTACCACTCAACACGCTCCCACTCGATCGAGTAGGGCTGCAGGATGCGCTTGGCCGAGGCCTGGACCTGTTCGGCCGTGGCAGTCTTGCGGGGGCTAAAGTCCGGGTCCGTGGACGAGGCAATCTGGATGTAAAGCCGGACCATGTTGTCCTCGCGCGGGATGACCATGATGGACCCGTGCTCGGAATGGATAGTGCATTTCATCTGGTGTTGTTAGCGTGGCGTCTCATTTTGATGGGGGTATCTCAAAGGTCGAACCTTGATATCGGGAAAGTCCGTCTTGACCACACCATCCATGACGCCCCAGACATGGGCAATCGGATCCTTATGCTTGATCCCAATGCCTAGCTGGTTGCGGATAAACGACCGCGCGCCCTCCCCGCCAAACAGGTACTTGGCCTTAACGGTCTCCTTGGCGGTACCGTCAACATGTTCCAGGTTGACAGTCACAGGATAGTTCGGGTCGGCGTTCTCATCAGACGTAAACCCCGAGATAGTCCACGGGCGCTGGATCGTCACCCCGCTTTTCTCCAGATCGGCAATAAACACGCGCTCGATTCGGCCCTGGTGGAGGAGAGTGGTGAAAGGGTAGCGAGCGTCGATGAAGCCGGGACAGCTAGCCCAAGTGCCGGTGCGGACGATGCCTCTTCCCTTTCCCTGGCCGGCTTCACCTGACCCTGACGATGACGATGATGGGTCCCAAAAGGCGACTTCGTAAACGCGGGCGGGCTTATGGGCCATGATGGCGGATTTGAGGCCCATGTTCCGCAGCAGATCGAGCGAGCGCGGCTGGATGCCGTCGGCCCGACCTGTTGGCGTTGGCTCGGCGCGGTTGTCGATGTGCTTGATCTTGTAGCCCCATCTTGCTAGGCATGTCGACAGCATTAAGCCCACGGGGCCGGCGCCGACGATGACTATGTACAAGTTTTGTGTCAGGGGTGGTAGTTGGTTAGGTAAGGGGCGTCCGGGTTGTCTTACCAATGTCATAGTGACTTGGGCTGGGGTGTTTGTCTGCAGGCGCCGCCATGTTTCCAGGGGTATCTTCAAACAACGACACAACAGGAAAAAAAAACAAGGAGCGAAGCAAGCAGAAGATATATCAGATATCTGAAGAGAAGACTCGATGAAGTGTGAAGCTGAGGATATAGTCTCAAGAGAATGCAAAAGCAATTGCCGCTCCAATAGTTTCAGAGAAAGAGGGCGGATGGGGACTATATTTGAACCCCGGTCCCCGGAACGAGACGCGGATAGCCAGGCGGGAACGATGGGGAAGGGTACGGAGCAGCGATCAATCACATCGCGAGTTCGTCATCAGACGTGCTTGAGATGAGATAACACGGCAAGTCTCTCGGGAAGATGTGTTGTGCAACGAGTATTGGAGCATCCAGGAGTCCAAGGCGGAAAGATGTGGGCTCGCTGACTCGGTCCGAGGTGAGAGAGCGAGAGAAGAGGCCGATTGTAAGTGGGAAGTGAGGTTTGTGGATAGTTCGCGTTGAATGATACCGGAACAGGCAATCCACGAATTGTGAGAGGATGGGGCTCGGCAAGACGACAAGGGAAAGGAGACGTCGCCGATGTGACAACCGCGAGAAGACCGAGGGTTGTGTGGCGTATCTGTGTGCGTGCGGAATACTAGTTCCTCCTTGCGATCCTTGAGACTCTGAGGAAGCGGGAAACAGGAAGCGCGCGCCGAGAGAGCGAGCCAGAGAGAGAACAGATCATCTCCCGCAACGATAACCGCAAACTGTAGCCTTGTTACCCGTAAACCCGTAACCCACAGTGTTGCACCAAAACGGAGCTTGTGCTTTCCAGCCCATGTCAGCTTTTGCCTCTCCCATCTTCCCGTCTAGCCGTCCGGTGCACCGCCCGGGGGGATCGCAGTGAGGGGCAATCGAGATGTCGGGACTTGGACACGGGAATGAAGTCCGGCGGGGCCGTAGTGGCATGGGTGGGGACTGGGTCCGTTGTTGCACGGCTGAGAGAGTCGGGAATTGAAGTGGGAATTGCAAAGTTGGAGCAGAAACAAAGTGCATGCTGTGGACTCCAGCAACGGTGGAAATGGATCAGGCTGATTGGGTTTGGGAGCGACAGCGCAGCGGGCCAGCCCGGTTTTACTGGGCTTCCATGCGTGTTCTTCAGAAGGTTTGGCTTCTGGGGGTCGAAAAACCCCACCAACCCCAGAGCGCCCCAGCACGTGCACAAGCAAGTGGCCGTCTTGGGGAAGGCTGGCCTGCGAGCCTGCCGATTTTGTTAGCCGAACAAGGCGGTCGACAAAAAACACAGCACTGCAAAATCGCCCCACCATCACAATCTCCCCCATTCAAACAACTTCCATCCACCCAACCGCCTATCGTGTACCCGCCCACCAGCCACGCTACAATGGGCTACAAGCACCACCAAACCCCTACCAAAGCCAGGGTCCACGGGGCATACGAGTTCGCCCGGCTTCAAAAGCTTCACTATGGCCGTCCCTTTTACAAAAACGACATCTTTCGTGCCACAGGCGTAAGTAGAAGCTCAGGGTACAAAATACTGCGCGATTACCCCAGGACTTTCCACAATAACCCATTTGTGGATGAGACTCGCGGCCGGAAAAGGAAGCTAGATGACGAAGACCTCAACAAGATTGAAAAGCTGATATGGGAGCACGGGCTTGAGGGGAAGAGCGTCCCCTATCAGTGGCTCCTGACGGAATCCGGGATCGAAAAAGAGGTTGCAAACCGTACCGTTCTACGTGCCCTTGGCCAGAGAGGTTGGAAGAGGTGTTCTACGTGCCAGAAGTCTTTCGTCAACGCGAAACTGGCTGAGCAGCAATGCGAAGAAGCCCGGAAGTCTGCCGAAGACACTCCCACGACTCCTAAAAAGGGTTCTTCTAGTGGAGCAAAGACAAAAGTGTGTGGGCCGTGTGGGGGGTTTCAACTCCAGCCTCCGGCAGGCGACCCGGACCCCCACGCAGAGCCAGACGAGGCTGTCGACGACTCGCCGCTCGCTTCCTCGGCCTTGTTGGACGAGCGAGGTGATCACTGATCAGCTTAGCTAAGTTGTGTCCGTCCAGCTGCTGCCGTGGTCTCCCGAGACTTGAAATGCGACGAGAAAGAGCGCCGTCCACATGTATAATACCCTGCGATGGACGATCCAGCTGCAGAGGACGACGAAAAATATCCGAGGGTTGTCTTGGCCGTTGATAATGTCCGATGATGGGTGTCAGGGGCTAGCGTGTTCGGTACCGAGAACGACAAACTTGGCTTCCCCAAAGCGTCTCAAACAAATTGCCGAGTAATTGCCTGTGTTTCCGGCAATCGTACTACCAACTCGGGATGTCAAGTCTAAGGAGAACCATAGTCTGGCCTGCTTGACACCTTCTTTATCATCATTTCACAAAGCTGCTTCATAGTCATCTTTTAATCTTTACTCCTGTGATGAAAGAGGGAATGGCATTGTAGGGAAAGTGTATCAAACATGTACCATCAAACGGTCAAAATGGCTATGAGAGTGAAAAGGCTGTGGCCAAAATTGTGGTATAATCACTACCCCCAGTCTAGACCATGAGTGAGTGACATGATCCTAGGGCTCACCACCTCCTATCATTCCAGTCAACAATAACAACAATAATTACTCAGAGCATTGGGCTACAATACCAGCATTCACCACCATATTCCGTCCACCATGAACACCACGACAGCGGCCAATGGCGCGAGCCGCATGGCAAGCCCCGTCAACTCATCTGATGCTGTCGATGCGGGTACTCACGATGGAAGGCAAGAGGGTGCCTTGGGACGACATTCAACCCAAATTTTCTGGCATTCACGTCAATAGCAACCTCAATGGCATTGTTGCCTGACAACGACTCAATTGAGGAAAAATTGGCCAGCATTGTTGTACACCTCTTGTTCGAGCTCAACACCAACTGTGGCATGTCGAGACACACTTCTCTTTCTGCTTCCCACTACTTTTGCTGCAATTATCCAACCACTCGCACCGACCGCATTGCGAACCCCTCAAAACATTATGAATTCAACTCCGGTTCCCCGGCAACCGGCCGATGACGATGAGGAGAGCAAAAGCAGCACCCAAAGCAGAGAGGACCGCATGGGCAGCAGCAATACCGACGACGGTGATAAGAAGGATACCAACAACCATCGCCGCTCCCGTCACGAGATTTGCATAGCCCAACATTTGGTCCTTGCCCCGCCTACCAGAGCTCTGCTGGTGACAGTTAGCGGCAGTATCCATCCTCCTAAGTCTCCTGTTTCGCCGCAGCGTGGGCTTATGAAGGATGACAACGCCCAGGATGGGAGCAACGAAGGGCACAATGGCGAGGATGGTGACGATGGTATCAGTGTTGATCGGGATGTTGGCTCGGTCTCGGGAAACACCACTGGCGATTCGGATCCAAATCAGGATAGGTTTGACGAGGTTGCGGGTAAGCTTTACTTCAAGTGTCTCCTTGATCATGTCATCAACCGAATACTAAGTGTTCTCTATCTAGATTTCCTGATGGATATGGGAGGAGGCGGGGACATCTCCAGCTCGAATTGGATCAGAAAAGGCTCCGGACTGAGTGGCGTGTCCAAGCGAGTCGAGACACCAACGATTTCGGCGGTACTCGAGTCTGAGGCTGAGAAGGAAGATACCAAAGGCAACACGACGACGAAGCTTCCGAGTCGACTTGGGCCTTTCCTTCTGAGGTCGATGTCGAGTACCAGCTCTGTCAACGAGGGACGCGAGAAACAGGAGGGTAAGTCCTGCTTGATGTCCTATTGTTAGCCGTTGCTATTGTTGAGATGGGCAACAATCGAAGATGAGATGAGTATAGAGAGGCTGACCTAGGATAATACCCTTTACTTCAGACTCAGACCCGGTCCCTGCAGCCCTGGATACCACTGAGAAGAAGTCACTTCGGACCATCCGTAAGTTCCTTACCATAACTCCCAAAAGCTTCTCATGTTTCTTACCGATTACCACAGAGAAGGAATTCTACGCATCCCGCACTACAGAGTGGGTTCAGAACCTCACCACCGAGACCGACGCTGTTCCCGGGCATGTAGCCCCTCTTGCCGTGGGTTCCTTAGTTCTTTATCCTCTCTGCCTTGATCACCCGAGCTCAAATTCACGCGCTTGCCCGCCCGGGTATGTGTGAAAAAGTCTGCTAACACGGCCCGGCAGGAACTCGAAAGTAAACAAAAAAACTCTGAACCTGAGGCTTCTTCCCACAAAGCTATGGGTGTCCCGCACAACCCAATTCAGGGCAACTTTATTCCTCTTTCCAAGCCTCAACCTAAACCCAAGTCTAGGTCGTCAAAGGAACGCTCGTCGACAGACGGACCCGAAGAAGAACCTCGCAGCGTTTATTTGAAGCTCAGCTTGACGGACTCGCAGATGGAGAAATTGACTGCCGTGTATGTTCTTTTTGCATTATCAGGCATGGGATTTAGTTCTTTACTAATTCATTATAGACTGTCTTCCGAGGACGACGACGTCCCCGGGCTTCCCCGAGGCAGGATGAAGCTAACCGACCGCAATTCCGGCGATAAAGATCGCGAGTCCGACAACTACCTCACCCGATCGCGATCCCAATCGCCCGCAAAGATGTACCAGTCCAACTCCAGCCCAGCCCGCGCGCGCTCTCGCTCGCCCATCAAGTCAATCCTCACCAAGACCCCCGAGAGCCAACGCACCATCCAAGGCCGCGGTCACCACCACCAGCAAAACCAAGCCAGCGTCCACAGCACGTCGTCGCCCAACAAGGCACGTGAGACCCCTCGCTCCCACCGGACCACCCCGCCTACCTATAAAACCCCCACCCGCTCGGGAGGAGGAGGTAACAGCGACAGCCGCGGACATGCCCCCGCTGCTTCCAAGCCATCCCTGGCCCCTATCGACACCGAGATCGCCCGCGCCCACGCCCGCCTGGCCGCGTTGCGCGTCGGCAAGCAGCCGGCTATCGCCGTGCACAAGCCGCCCGTCGAACGCGCTCCGTCTCCGGTGCGTCAGCCGGCTCCTCAGGTATACCCGACTTTGGATTACGACGATACGTCGTCGTGTTACTCGCAGGAATCGCCCGCTCTTGACGAAGGTGGTGGTGGTTTAGAACGCCATCCATCGCACATCAGCCCACTGCGCATTCACAAGGACTACCGAGACGAGCATGAACCGAGACATCTGAGCATTCTGCAGGAGTACACCGAGCGGAAGCACTCGGCGCGTAGCCAGGAGGCGTTGCTCGAGCAGCAAGGCCAACAACAGCAGAAGAAGGAGAATGGGGGGGATGATCAACTATTTCTCCAGCCGCATCATTACCAGCCGCCGACTTACCCGCCGGTGGTTCGTCAACCGGTGTTTGAGAAGCAGGCTCAGCAATCGCAGTCTCAACCGCTGCAACAGCAGCAGCAATCCCAGAATCAACAACTGCTGAACACACCCGACGACCTGTCCGGCAGCGCAGAGATCGCCTACACCCCGCTTGCGCCCTTTTTACCGCGGGACATGCCAACCGTGCGGAAGGTGTCCAAGACGCTGATCGGCGAGGGCGGCTGGTTGGAGAACACGTCCAAGACTGACCCGATGGGGGGTGCTGGTGGCGCTACCGGCGCGGGACTGAACAGCTCGCCGACGCGTGGTGGTGGGGGGTTTTTGGGGAACTTGGTCAAGAAGGCTAAGGAGATGGTAGGTTTTGTTTGTTTACTTTACCCCTTTTCTGTGCATCACCATGATCCAGCATGTTATGATCCAGTATGATATCATCAGCTAACCCACCTACCCAACCCAGATGGAAACTAACTCGGACCAACGCGCCCAGCGCAAATCGCGCGATTCCGACAAAGACACCTCCAAGGACAAATCCTCCAAAGACGCCAAATCCAAAGATAAACGCCCCGCCTCGCGCCAACTTGCCATCTCCCTCAGCCCACGCGAGCAAAGCCTCCTCTACTGCGAGCTCGAATTCGCCTTAGCGACTGCCCTCAACGAGTACCTGACCGCACAATTCGCCGCCGGACGTGTCAGCGCCGACCGCCTGAAGAAAGTCGCTGAGGACTGGCAGCGTAAAGGTCGGCCCCGCGTGCTCGGGTTCCGGTATGATGTTGAGACGCAGCTGGATATGGTGAAAGCGCATGTGCATGAGTTTATGTTTTGTGCTAGGCCGTTTGTGGGGGATCCGGCGGATGGGATGGGCGATACTGCTACTGGCACTACCGCGGGTAGTAACAACAATGGCACGGCCTCGACCCCGGCTATTCTAGCGGTGCTTGACACGGCGCGGTCTACGGCCCGCGCGCTGCGTGTGAGGACCTTCTGCCAGCCGGATACGGTTATTGCCAAGCAATTGATAGACGCGCGTGGGTTGTTCCATGTGTTGGGCTGCCCGGAGGAGCAGCAGATCAAGATGGCGGAGATGATTGCGTTTTTTCGGGCCGCGGTGGAGAGGAGGCGCATGGTGAAGGCTGTTGAGCAGCAGCAGGCACAACAGGCCCAGCAGCAGGTTCAACAAGCGCAGCAGCAGGCGATGCAACAGGGCTTGCAGTACCAGCAGCAGCAGGGTATGCCGATGCATCAGCAGCAGCAACACGCTCACCATCTTCCCGGACACACCGCATCGATATCCGCCTCTGGCTCCCTGGGTTACTCAACGGGCAGTCACACCGGTACTTACTCCCACACCAACACGGGCACCAACACGGGTACCCATACGGGGTATACCGCTCCTACTACACACAGCAGCCACAGCCATAGCAACAGCAACACCAAGAGTCCTGATGGTAACCCTGTTCGCCATCAGCAGCATCAGCAACACCAACAGAAACGCTCTGCAGACGGTGGTTGGTGGGGACACACCCACACTCACGGTCCTGCTCGTACTCACGCTCATAGCGACGGTTATGGCCACGGCCATGGTCACGGACATAACCACAACACTGCCCCGGCTGGCCATGGTGGCCACGGTCATGGACATGGCCTCGGCGGTGGACCGAGGGGGAACTCCGGGGGTGCGGGGGTCGGAAGGATGGATCCGGCTGGGTATGAGTCTGTTGAAGAGTGATGGGGTTGTTTGTTTGTCTCGGCGTTTCTTTCCCGGTTTCTCGTTATCGAAGTCTCTCCTTCTCAATCCTCGCTGCCTAGTCCCGGAGTTTCGACTTTGACTTTACTTTCTCACTCGGACAGCAACGGATGGGTGGGTATTTATTTTATTGGTGCACATGGCTTTGAGGAGAATGGACGTCCGGGAAGGAGACTTTTCTTGGGGCAGGCTCGAGATTTTGCGGGTTTCGACAAACGGGTCTAGCGACATGGCTGGACGATACGACAATGACCAGACGCAGGAACTAACATAGCAACACGACCTGATCACAGGGGTTCATTACATGACTGACGAAGGTATCGACTGGAGTTCTTACGGCTTGGCTTGGCAAGACAGGAGGTGGGATATTCGATCACTGGTTTGTTTCATGGGTTACTAAGGCGTTTGGTTGCTCTGGTCTGGGTTGGCCTGGGCTACCTAAGGTGGCTTGTCTTGGCGTCCGGTGACATTGGAGTTTAGGAGGTGTTCCTCGAAGACGTAAGAAACGTAATAAGGCGGAGAAAGAGGTGTTTAGGGGGTGGTGTTAGTGTCATGATAATTACATGTAAGATTATAGCTTGAGCTGTTGTATTTACGGCACTGAAATGAACCAGTGTCTTAGTCTTGTGGGTTGCGCCATTTGGGAGGCTTTTCAGAGGAATGTTGGGTCCTGTTTCTCCTGTACACCCATCGTCGTGGTACATGCAGCGGTATAGGAGGTGGACCACCAAGGTGTAGCCCTAGGAATATAAAGAAAACAGTCGTGAAAACCCATTACATGCCTGCCCAAGCCGGTATTATCCGGCTTCTTGGGAAGTATCCTCTATTTATACGACCCCCCCTAATCCCTTTCTCTCCAACGGGTTTTCCGCAGATCCAGTGCGCTAGCTATCCACTTCCATCCATCATTACGTGTATCCAACGGCGATGAGTATCCGTTACCCCTGAAAATACAGGGAAGAATCTCTATGGTGCTATGAGAACCTGCTCACTGCATTTATGTCCATATTAGTGCCATAAAACAATCTAGACCTGGAGGACGCTCCTGTCCATATGGGCAATGGGTAAAATATACTACGTCCCACATGTGGCCGAGGCCCGCAGTTTAGTTTCCAGGCCTCCATCTGTAGGATTGTAACCGTGGTTGAGGTCTCGCCGGGAGCCTCGCCCATTAGTTGTTACTTTGGCAGCTGCGCTACTAGGTAAAGTAGGAATGCAGCAACAGCTCGCAAACCTCAACGCCCCTTGATCTTGACAGAGCGAACCGCCCCCGTCCGGACCTCAGTTCGGGAAACTGCCGGGGAGTTTGGGCATGTCTATAATGTTAAAGCGAGGAGCTTTCTGGCGGGGGGTTGTATTTATCTAGCGTCCGTTGCAATGATATTCTCATGATCTAGTGGTTGAAAAGAAGGCAGCGACGGTGAAGGCGGCTCAGAACTTGGAGTGGTTGCGTGGACATGGCCAATACAACCACGAACTGACCATTAAATTGTGCATATGCCCCAATATATTCAGGAAATGTATTCTCGCGTACTAAAGTGCATGATCCAAACGCCAATAAAGCCACACGCCGTCCGCACTGCCGATCACCAGTGTATCCCATTACCTACAAGAAACACACAACTCCATCATCACCATCATCCCCAAACCCGCCCACCACCATTCTCAACAAAACCCTTAACTCCTCTTCCTAACTCCCCTTTCAACACCCCTTTCCAACTCCAGTCCTTAAGTACCTAGGTACACTACACTACGCGAGGTAGGTAGGTAAACTACTCCCCACCCCGTTCCCGAAACCAAAGCCCATCCCCCTCTCCACCCCTCCGTCCCATCTCCATCCTCTTCTCAATCGCATTCGCTCCTAACCCGCCCACCGCTGCGCCCACTACTGTCGAGATTAGACGCGCGTGACTCCCTTCTTCTCTGGATTTGCTGCGGCTTCTGCTGTGTCTGTGCCGGTGGTGGTGGTGGTCTCCGTTGCTGCGACTTCGACCGTGACCGTGGCCGTGGCCGTGGCCGTGGTGGCCGTGGTGGTGGCCATGCCCATGCCCAGCAACAGCCTCACTAGCCTCCCGTGCCGCCAGACCCCCCACAATAGCCCCCAACACACCAACCCCCAAGCCTGACGTGGACGGGGTGAAGGTGGATGAGATCAGGCCGCGGGCTTTGTGTGTTATTTTATGCGGGGATTTGGAGCGGGAGGTTGATTTCTTTCGGTTATTCCTTCGGCCGTGGGAGCGTGACCGAGAGCGGGAGAGGGACCGAGCATAGCTGGTGTCGTCGTAGTTATAGGTATCGTCGTCGTCATCATACAGGTCGTCGTCGTCGTCAGTTAGGGAATCATCCCGTGCACGACGGCCGCCGCTGTGGTGGTACGCAGCAGCCTGAGGTCTCCGGCCGCGACGGGCCCGGTCACGATCGCGGGTGAGGACGGCTGAGTCGGCGATCATACTGGGCTGGATACCGCCACTGTTGGTGTTACTGCTACCTGTGGTGGTGGAAGTACCCGTGGGGTCGGTGAGACTGGGATCGGAGGGTCGGAGACGGCGGGGATGGTTACTGGGACCGGGACCTGGACCGGGACCGGCGGCGCCAGAGGCTTCAGCTGGGTAGAAAGGGGTATGTGGTTCGTATGGAAAATGTGGGTGAGGGTGTGCGTGGCGGTCAGTTGTGGTGGGTGGAGGGCCTGGGGTGCTAAAACGACGACGACGGGGATGGTGCTCGGTATCGGAGTTGGTATCGGAGTCGGAGTGGTAGCGGGGCATGGCAAAGTTCTCTGGTATGTTTATGGTGGGTTGTTGAAAACGCCAGGGAGTGAGTGGCCGATGGGGGTCAGACGGCCGCTTTTAAGACCTTGAACCTCTAACTCGACTCCGAAGCACCAGCTCTCATACACACCCGATCTCGATGGGGAGTCAAAAGCCAAGACTCAGCCTTTTGCCCGACTAACGAGTAAGTGCCGAATCGTGTGGCACCGTCCCAGCAAGCGGGAAACAAGGGGATGATACACGAGCCGTAAGCCGGGGAGGACGCCGGTGTATGTAAGGTATGTAACCGGCGTTCGTACGAAGCTGCCTCCTTTGTGCTCAAAGAAGGCGGATGGTGCGAGTGAAACGACGGTTTGTGCTTGCTAAGCGATGAGGCTCAAATATCCAGGACTCCGGGTCCGAGACGACGGGGTGTAATGTGACGAGTCTGTTGTTTGGTTGTATGGCTACCGTTGTGTGACGTGTACTAGATGTGGTATAAGTCGATGCCTTTCCCCGATCAGTACCGAAGTGGTGGATCGATTGGATGATCAACGAGGCGATGAACGAGGCGGAGAGTGAGGCAGAGAGTAAGACGCCAGACGCAAGGGTCTTTTGGTCTGGTGATCTGTTCGGAGTGTCTAGACTTTACTCTACTTGCCACGTTGTTGTAAGCAACAAGCAGGAGGAAACAAAACGAATGAAGAAACGAACAAGTGTTGGTTTAGTTTCAGGAGAGAACATCGTTCGTAGGGCTGGGGAACCTCTAGATAACAAGAACCACCCTTCCCGTTCCCTTCTCTTGAGCAACCACACCCCATCCCAACCTCCAAGCCCAGGTCAACCATTGACCTCATCCACACCAGGATACACCTGTCATCGCCCCGACGAAAATCATGGGATGAACCGCTCGCCGGGCAAGCCGGGGTCTTCACCTTGGATCTTGTTTCGTTTCCCGTGTGATGATTATTTCTCGATCGGGGAATGATAACCGGATGCGGGCGATGATGTCACCGGCCCAATGTTGGCCAAGAGCCTGATGGATAGGAAACAATCCGCGGCGCTCACGGCGGCACATCACTCCTTTTTTTGGGGTTCTTCGCATTCTTGTGGTTGGGATGGGGAGGATCGGCGCCGTTACGTGCGTTGCTGTTCCGTGCATGTCTGCCTGGATGTCGTTTCTGTGGTTCTGTTTTCTGTGATGTTTGCGCTGGTTTTGGATGTTAGACGGCTACCAGGACGCCCACTGAGTTCAGCCGAGTTTAAGGCACGGGAATGTAATTACAAGATATAGGATACAGAGTACAGGATCATAGAAAAGTCTATCCGTCTATCCGTCTATCCGTCCGTCTATTGAAGATAAATATTATGTACTATCATTACTCCCTTTCTTAGCACAGGAGAAACGGATGCATGCATCCTATTCTGCAGCATTCCCTCTTAGCGTATGACGTGCAGCCGAGCCCCCAGACAAATAAGCGAGCTCCCTCAGGTAACACCACGGGCTGCCCCACCCCAACTCCGGCATCCTTCTCCAATACACCCTCTCGAGACCCTCACGGACCCGAGGTGTACGTCAACACATACGGCAAATCCGTCGCGTCCTCCCGGTTCGCCAACCGAATAACTGAACCAGAACCGGAACCACTCCCACTACTCACCGACCGTGAACTCCCAGCAGCACCGGTGCGCGCACCACTAGGCCCAACCCCAGCAGACCCCGACCCCGACCCCGAACCCGAGTACAAACTCTCCGGGTACGGCCGCCTGGTATGCGCAAAACTCTCCACCGAACTAGACGTGCGCACCGAGAAAGCCGTATGCCGGCTCTTGGGCGTCGTCGGTGCCGTGCGGAACTGCCAGTTGGATGTGGTCCCTGACGATGTGCGTTTGCTGAGGCCGGGACGGATGGGGTGGTGGTGGTGGTGTGACCATGGTCGGTGTCGCTGGCTGGTGCCGTCGGTGTCGGTGCTGTTTGTGCTGGCGCCGCTGCTGATGGTTCGGGTGGTGCTGAAACTGGATTGGTGGTGGAGATGGGGGGTGGTGCCGGTGGTTCGTGTTGTTGGACGTTGTCGGCGTCGTCGGGTGCTGTTGTTGTTGTGGGGGGGTTTTGATCGTGTGGGATTGTGGTGGGTGCCCATGCTGGATGGGCTGGTTCCGCGTGGCGCGTCGTTGTCGATGTCGCTCTCTGATCGTGGAAGCTCTGATGATCTCGACTTCCCCTTATTATTATTGTTGTTATCCCCGTCGTAGTCCTCCGCTTCCTCATCATCACCATCGTCGTAGTCATCGCCAGCGTATCTCGCCAGCGCAGCCGGACTGAGCGGGTGCATGTTGTGCAACACATCCGCAAACAAATGCATCAATCCACGAAACTGCGCCTCTGACAGCGGCCGGCCCGCGTAGCGCGCGGCTTCGTACTGGACCAAAAACTCGGACGTGGCCGGCAAGGGCGCCAGCACGGCCAGCTCGGTAAGGAACCCCAGATACTCGCGCAGGTCCATGAACTCGGGCCGCTGCAACAGAGCGACGGCGTCGGGGTCGAGCGCAGGCGGGTCGGCGGTATGTACATCCGGGTGGAGGGATTGCGTGTCGGCCTCTGGCGGAGCGAGGGTGATAGCCTTGGCCTCGATCAGGTTCGGCAGCTCGGCTACGACGGTGTCGTACTGTAGGTTGGGGAGGTCCAGGGACATGGGCGATGCCCAGCCGGGGTGCTCAATCTTGCCCCAGACTGGCGGTTTGTTGGGGGTGTTGTGCTGGAGAGTAACCACAGCCCCATCGCCATCACCACCGTTGCTATGCCCGGCTTCTTTCGCCGCCTCATGCGCTGGCGGTGAAAGTGTCCCCGTTGGTGCTGATGCCGGTGCTACAACAACACTCCCCCTCGACCCCAGTGGCAAAGCGCCCGACACTATCGCAGTCCCCGGCGCCGACTCCGACACACCCAACCGTGTCGTCCCCGGCCTCGTATCCCTCCCAGCCTCACCACCCACCGCCGTGCCCACCGACCCTCCACTCCCCGTCGCACCACCACCACCCCCAACACCCCCCACCGCTGCCGCGGCCGCAGGCACCAGCACCCTCGGCCTCGCCTCCCAAGCAACACCCGCACTCTTCCCCAGCCCCTCGACAATCATCCTCCTCACATCAGGCGGTACATCCCCCTTTTCCACAGGCACCCACGCCTTCGGAATGGACGCGAGCACCGAGCGACTGATATACAGACGCGACGCATAGATGAACGCAACCACCAAAATAGTGGTGATGTAGACGACAGTTACGACAAGGATGTCATAGTTCCGACGGTGGTGCACGCCTTGTTGGATGAGGTCGATCGGAGTCACGACGAGGAAGGCGAAGAGGATTAGGTAGAGGGTGTAGTAGAGGATGTTGTAGATTATGAGGAAGAGGAGGGAGGCGGGGGAGGGGGTTGGGGTGGGCATGGTGGTTGTCGTGGTTCGGAGATATGTAGAGAGGTTCTGATCGTAGATATTAAATCGCGAATCGGAAATGGCTGCGTCGCTTCGCGGCCTTTCACTTCTTTGCCGCAAAAAACGCGAGCGCAATCGTCGCGATGCGCCGCCTTGGCCACGCCGCGCAAGGATGCAAATCGGTCGGTCGATGGCGGCGGTTGCTGATCATGGCTGCGCCGAGCTCGGGTTCCGCATTCGAGGTTGTGGCAGTCAAATTCGCGTCATTGCTGGCGATGGTCGAGAGATTACGGAAGTTGAAAATGGGAAGCTGCGATGGAGCTGTGCCTATCCCGTCTTTGTTTGGATGAAAAGTTAAGGGTTAGGGTTGGGGGTCGTTTCTTGACCTCCCTATTATGCATGCATGTGATCCCTTGTCATAATTATTATCCTTTCATTTTAGTACACACAACCGATGATACACCATGATCCCAACCCGTCTATTCGTATAACACACCAACCCATCCCCAATTACTACCTCCCTCTCCCCACCTCCTCCATCTCCTGTTCCGCCTCTTCCACGCCCGCAGCCTCCCTCGCAAGCCGCATATCCGTCAAACTCAGCCTCAATTCCCGCGCATAAGGCCCAAACCCCTCAATCATCCTCGCCAGCCCATCCTTGAGCGCAGCCAGCACCTCCTCCACCTCCGGACACGTCCGTTCCGCTTCGACATCCGTCCAGTGCGTCGCCAATCCAGCCTGGAACCCCTCCAGCTTCTTCGTCACCCCCGTCAGCGCCCGAATCAGCGTCGCTACATCCCGCTGCACGTTCCCGTACCGGTCCTCGCGAAGCGAATGCACCGTCAGCCCGGCCAGAGCACACGCCGCGTTGACATACAGGCTGGGCTCGCCGTAGGGGCTGCCCAAAACGGCGTGGGCCAGGCGACGGCGGTATTGGTGTCGGAAGGGCCAGCCAAAGGGGGAGTGGAGCGCTCGGAGGGCGAAGTCTTGGAAGAGGCCCTGCGGGTCGTCGGAGCCGGTGGCCTCCTTTTGGATCTTAAGCAGTTGGTGCTTGGCCGACTCGACGGCCTTCTTCGCGGCCGGGGACAACTGCGAGGTTTGGCCAGGGGCGAGGGCCACTTGGTGGACGGCCTTCTCGACTTGGTTGCGCAGGCCCTTGTGTTGCGGGATGGGTTGGAAAATCTCTTCGTTGCGCGGGGGCTCGGTGGTGCGGACTTTTTGTTGCTCGGCCTTTGCGTCGGCTGCTGCGGGAGGTGGTGGGGGTGGTGCAGTGTAGGCATCGATGCTGGTTTCCAAGGTCTTCAGAGTGTCGAGGCAGATTTGGTAAACTTGAGACCACATCGGCCCGTCTTTGCGGTCGATGTCTTCGTAGATGGCCTTGCGGCGGTCGGCAAAGTCGCGGGCAATGAACGCCAGTTCCCACATGGCGAAACACTGGACAAAGTTAGCAAGGAAGGTGTCACTCAGTGGGGCGCGATTCATACCTTGATGGATAGCTTCTTGTTCTTCAACCCGTTCAACAGACTGCCATTAGGATCCTTGGAGTCTGATGTCAAGGGCTTCCCGTTCTTGAGCGGGTGCTTGACCAGGAACAGCGAAAACGCCGTGTTCGCGGCAGCCCACGAAAACGTCAGCAGCAAGCTAACCAAGAAGGTGCGGACCAGAAACCAGAAAGCAAAAGGTGCTGTGGGTGGCAGCATATTGCTACGCGGGAGGTTGTAGATCGGTCGCAAGAACACCAGGCTTGTCTTCCAGACCGCGCTACGGACTGTGAGCGGGTAGATAATGGTGCTCATAATCAGGCCAATCAACGAGATGTTGACGGTGCGCACCAGAATCGCCGGCAACTGTTCCTTCAACCGGCGCATCTGGATGGCCGCGTCCCCTTCCTCAGCCTTCTTTTCTCCGTTCTGCGGCTTGGCCACGCCGAGCGACAGCCGGTCGACATCGCAGAAGAGGTGCAAGAAACCCTGATAAAGTCCCAGCAAGACCAAGTGTGATATCAAAAACAGCGGCTTCTCGTTGAGCCGCGCCCGGTCGGCAGTGAAATAGGTGATGAACTCCAGTCCGGAGTCCTCCGAGAGCGACCAAATGTAGATGAAGCTGAAGATGACGGCCGACAGCGTGTATGTGACAATCGTCTCGGCGGTCTCGAGCCGCGGGGCATAGCGGAAGAAGGTGGAAATGCCCGAGTCGGAGGTCCGTAGGCCGGGGTGGTATTGTGAGATGCGAAGGATGATGATGAGGATGCCGCAGAAGAACAAGGCGATCGCGCGGAAACCGGTTGCGCTAAGAGGGAACCAGGACCAAAAGACTAGCATCGGAGAGATAACGTTAGCAAGCCATCTCAAATCAAAAATACGACGAAGAAAAAGCTGTTCAGCGGCATCATACGAGAGCTCCAATTCGCCAAGAATAGCGCCTGAATGTATGCAACGGCCAGCACGCCCAAGCTCGCCGTGGCAAAGCGCCGCTGCAGCGCGGGTTGCAAGAAATCCTTATACGGAGATCTCCTAACTGTAGCCGCCGCCATCTCTGCTGCACATCCCCCGGTCGGTCAATCGGTCGGTGATGGTGGTGGTGGATGTTCGCAGCCGTGGAGCTGTGTCGCTTCGTTCAGTTTGTAAATAAAAAAGCTGTCTTTGGGAGAGGAGCCCACCAGCAATGCAACAAATCCACAGAGCAACCACGCAAGGGACCAGGGGAGACGCGAAGGGGAAGGGTTCCACTTTTGTGAGCGAGGAAGAGCTCCGTGATTGGTGAAGAGGCACATTACGTCGTTGTGGGGCTGCTGCGGCTGGGACCTGTCACAGGAACGCCCCAGGATCCGCCAACCTCGTTGCCTTCCACCAAACCTTGAACTCAACCGAACGAACCATCGTCAATCCGATTTGAGTCAAAACCACGACTACGGCCCGCGCACCTGTCGCATCGCTCGCTACAGCATTGAAATTCCAGCGTCGTCTTTCTGAGGTACATTAGCTCGGAAAAACGAACCCAGCACAGAACCCAAACGCTCCACCATGTCATTCGACCAACTCTCGTCCCTCGAAGCGGGGCGTCGCCGAGGAGGAGCTCCCGGGGGAGCCGGCGGTCCCGGAGCAGGAGGCTACAGCGACGACCCCGAGTTCCAGCGGCTATTCCAGGAGCTGAGCAACAAGCTATTCAAGCTCAACGGGAACAACCAGCGGCTGAGCGGAGAGGTCGGCCACTTGGGTACACGGCGGGACACACCACGGGTGCGGGAGCGGGTGCACGAGCTGATTGAGGAGTCGCGCAACACATTTAAGGATGTTGGCGAGGGGGTTAAGAAGATTCAGGCGTGGGAGGATGCTACGGTGGGTTTTCCCCCCTGAACGATTCATACGGATTGTTACAACAAATGCTAACGTATGGTACAGCCCCAACAAAAATACAACCAGCAAAAGCTCTCCCGCGACTTCCAAGCCTCGCTCTCCGAATTCCAGTCCCTCCAGCGGCAAGCACTCGAGAAACAAAAAGCCTCCATCTCCGCCGCCCGCGCAGCGGTAGACGACGATTCCGCCGGCGCCGGCCTAGACAGCGGCTCCCAGTACCAACAACAACAGCAACTCCACCAAGGACAACCACAACAAGTACAACAACAAGAACTCACCCGCCTCGCCCCGCAAGACGAAGTCGACTTCCAAGAAGCGCTCATCATCGAGCGCGAGGAAGAGATCCGCAACATCGAGCAGGGTGTGGGCGACCTGAATGTGCTGTTCCAGCAGGTCGCGCAGATTGTGACGGAGCAGGGCGAGGTGCTCGACACGATTGAGCGCAATGTTGAGGTGGTGCGTGATGATACGCAGGGTGCTGATCGTGAGTTGCGGAGTGCTGCGCGGTACCAGAAGAATGCGCGGAGCAAGGCGTGCTGTTTGTTGGTGATTCTGGTGGTGATCTTGACGATTATTCTGTTGGCGGTGTTTTTGGGGTAGAGTGGGAGGATATTAATCGGCTGGCGGGAGGAATATTAGGGTTTGGAGTGAGCTGGTGTGTCTCTTTTGTTTGCGGTTTGTGTTTCTTATATATCCCGGGATGTGGTCGCCGTTTTGAGAGCGTGCTGTGGTTCGGGCGGGCGGTATAATGGTATCATCTTGTTTGTTTTATTGTACAAGGGAGGAGGCGTTCTGGAGTCAGGCCTAGAGCCTCTTAAGCCGTTCAAGGCATACTATCGTCTATCGCTTCTATCCATCTCTTGTGTTACCCGTGACCGCCCCCAATCGGTTTATTGACGATTCCGCTTTTCCTGCGCCCACTGCCTTTCCCTCTCCTCCTCAAACGCCACACTCTCCCTCGTCGGTGAAATAAATATCGGCTCCTGCATCTTGGCCGGCGGAACCGTCTTAGGCAACGGCATCAGCGTGGAGATGACCTGCGCCTGCAGGTTACCAGACAACGACGAGGTAATCCAATACAAATGCAGCGCACACGGCAGATCCATCGTCAGCGGACCAACAGCAATACCCACCATCAACAGACTCCTCTGCAACCGCAGCCGCCACTTCATTGCCGGGTCAAGCACGGCGGCGTCCGAGGTCCCAGGGTTCTGGGGGTCTCGCGCCCCAAATAGGAGTCGGATCCCGCTCATGGTGTTGGGCATGATGTTGAGGACGAAGACGACGGAGAGAGCCAGAGGGAGAATGTGTAGCGGGTCGGCGGCTGTCAAGTCGGGGAACCAGAGACACCCGCCTGTCATTAGTGTCGGGTCTGCTGCGTAGCCTGACGAGGACGACGACGCCGCTACAGCTTGTTGGATGTCGGCTGCTGATGTACTCGCGGCCGCTACTGCGTCGTCTACCCAGCCCCCAGCTGTTGTCGCCATCACCTCATTCCCCCCCGCCGGCCCCGTCCCAGACAGCATCATCTCCCCCGTCCCCGTCCCCGTGCCGGTCGTCCCACTCCCACCCGAGCCACCCCCCGTAAACGCCTCCGTAACCACCGTCTCAACCCCCTCCCCCCTCCCAAAAAGAAACGTCCCCACCACTCCCCTCGGCCCCCCACAAATCCGTCTAATCCACTCAATCCCCACCAACCAGAACGGCACCGCCGCAACCCTCATCCCAGTCTCCCTCCACGTATGCACCCCCCACCGCCGGTACAACTTCGACTGGGCCGCTCGCGCATGGTTGTAGAAACTCTTCGGTGTTAGCTGCTGCCCCCTTCCCCGTCCCCGTTGCCCATCACTCCCAGCGGCAGTAGCCGTCGGGTTATCCGGCTGCCGCCGTAACTCCCCCTGTAAATCATGCCTCACGCGCGCCCGCCAGGCATTAGCGAGCGGCTGGATGCGCTGGAGACGTTGGTGGGTGCGGCGGGAGTAGATGATGGCTGGCAGGCGGGTGAGGAGGGACACGGCGAGGGAGAATAAGGGGATGGTGAGGAACCAGGGGGTGCCGGTTGCTGTGTGCAGGGTGGTGAGGGCTGTGTGGGAGAGGGAGAGGGTTGTTTCGATGAGGGGGTAGAGGGAGAAGGGGCGGGTTTGCTGGTGGTGGACATGGTGGTGGTGGAGTGTGAGTTTTGTGCTGCTGCTGGGGAGGGAGGTTGGTCGTCGGGTTGGTGTTTGGTGGTAGTTGCGGGTGAGAGCGAGGGTTAGGGTGAGAGTGACTGGGCGGGAGGAGGTTTCAGCCCGTCGTGAGAGGAAGGTGGGTGGCGGGTGGCTGGCTCGAAGTCGGGTGAGTGACCGCATGGCGGGTGTGGCCATTTTCGGGGCCGATTGAGTAGGTGTTGGCCCCTTATTGTTGTTGTGTGAGTGGAAGCTTTTAATTCAACAGTAGTTATAACCGAGCGAAGTTCTGTGGAGAAATGTGGTGAATGCAAGTTGTGGTTGGTGCTTATCTAATCTCCTCCAGCGACCCTCGCTGTGGCCAAAAACAGCGGCAGACCAAGTCCCTGGATAACCTGGGTACTTTTCTACAAAGGTGAAAAAAAACCAAAAATAATAAACCCAAAAAAGTGAAAGAAGACAAAAAAGAGTAAATCAATCAAAATCCATTAGGATTTGATCGAATGTTCATGGATTGGATTTGAGCTATCTATTTGAGTGTGCCGCTTTTTTTAACCATAGCGAGCTAATCTATCCAGCGACCTCACCCCACCGGTACGAAATGTTAACTCCTCTGTGTATGTAGGGTACCGGACAGAGTATTGTTAAACAAAAGGGCATTTCCCCAGGACGAGCTAGATTGAGTACTATGCGCCTTGGTTTACGAAACAATTATCGAGAACAACCCTGGCGCCAGCTGCCCGCCGTGCGCAGCTTTCAATGCCAGCATCATAGACTTTCGACATTAGCATTTTCTACACCCATTGAAGCGATCGCACTTCACAGATCCCACCTAGCTCGAGCAACTATTTGCCATGGCCTAAACCCTCAAGGAGCTTCATCGCGATGTGGAGTGGTGGTTTTCGGCCTCAAACCACGATGTCAAGATCGTCCTTCTGGTGAAATTTAGCCACCAGCAACATCAGATTTTGATCGAGAGATAGGAGGATGTTTTACTCCAAGGACCGATGACACGGGGGCGGCATACTGCTATATTATAGCAGGGCAGCGGTTTCCAGCCGGTAAAGCGGCAAGAGATCTTTATCACCCGTGATGAGACGACGGATCCTGCGTCGTACAATGTTATTAGGGATCCATTGGTGCTCCAGTTCCGTCTTCTCTTTCTGCGTCATCCAATCCCAGCTGAAGCAGATGTTGTGATCAGCATTCAGGGCCTGCAGCTGTTCGCAAGGCAGGTCTGGCAGACGGTGCCGGAATAAGACTAGCCAAACGGATTCGCCTTGGACCAAGGTTGCGGATGCTAGGCCCTTCCCCAACTCATTCTACTCTTGGGGCGGTATGTTTGAAATCGCCCTGTGACGGGCCCGGGTTTCGCAGGTAAACAAAGGGAATAAAGATGAAACGGGACTGTAATAAGCTTTCTTCACTACTCAACACTATCGATTACCAAACCTATCCCTATGAATCAGGCCGAGGTAATGTCGAACAGTAAAGGGGAAATCGACCTGAGCTTGATCCCGGGCATCCTCTCTGGCTCTCAGCTCGTTAGGGCCTGAATCTATGGAGTACGCATTGTTGACCTCATCCGAGCTTGCTGCCGATTGCATACATGGGACGGCGACGGCCAGACTGCGGAGATGGACCGGCAGGTGACTCGTCTAGGCGAGGGCGGTTTTGTGTTGGACAATTATGTAGGATTACTTTGAACCTATTTTGGTAGCTGTAGAGTGATGGAAGATTAAAGGTTGTCTTGCGGAACGGGGCTCACATGGGTTAATCAGAAGATTAATCCGGTGGCTCGAGAGAATTTGGCAGTATGGCGGAATTCGCCAACGTTAAACATGAAAAGAACGAAGTGAGACCGTAGGAAAGGCGATGAGAGTTCAGGGCGTACCTACCTTACCTATGTAGTTATACCATTGAAACAGGCAACTTCAGCTCTGCGCCTAGGCCTAGATCCTTGGCGGATGGTGGCCCACGTGGGAGTGGGCCGCTGAGGCAATGCGCTGCGGCCTGCAAATCAAATGACGTGGGGCGTCCCGTGCTTCTGACCAGCTGTCCACGTCCGCCAAGCTCTCCGCAACTCGCCGACAGCTTTCTGGTCGAGAGCTTCTCGGTGCCTACTGGTAGGTTCCTTTTGTCATATATCTTTTGTTCAACTGAATAGGTTGATCCAATAACCAAACCTCTTTTTTTCCTCACCTCGTTCCTATGATTGCGCCTGAGAATAGCCGTGTTCGCACCTCCACTCACCGTCCTCTCCTCTCTCAATCGAACACCACCCGAACTTGAACCTCGCCCACGACAACCTAGACTATCCCTCTTTCCGACTCAGATGCAGTAACCTCCCGGTCCATGGCCGATACCTGCGGCGCCGGCGACGGCGCCACTCTCTGTACCGCCCCCCAGAACCACACTTTGCCGTTCACATCCGAGAAGTTCGTCTCACACGTCCTCATCCCGATCCTCTGCTTCGCACCGCTCGCCACACTCCTACTACTACCAATACTCTGGCACATTTCTGGGCCCATACTCGGCTGGTACCTTCGCAAGAAGACGGACGGGCGCCGCAGCCATATCATCGACCTGGTCCAGAGCGACGAGAAGAAGTACGCAGAAAGCAGGCGGACAAGTACAAGTAGCGGTGGCGAGGGGGGCAGCAGGGAGGATGGTGGGTGGGAGAAGCTTGATACGCAGACGAACGGTGTAGCGGAGGGTGGGGAGACGGCGGCGGATAGTGATTGGGATGGAATTGTCGGGTTCTTTCACCCGTTCTGGTGAGTCTCGCTGGTGGCTATACCCACATGCCCTATGTTGAACGAGGTTCTGACATAAGGAATAGTAATGCCGGTGGCGGAGGAGAACGCGTTCTCTGGGCGGCGATCCGTGCGACACAGCAGCGTTGGCCCAAGGCCAAGTGTGTAGTTTACACGGGGGACCACGGCGTAACAAAAGACGCCATCCTATCCCGAGTAAAGGCATGTTTCCGGACTAAGCTCTCCTCCTTGCGGACCACCTATGCTAACTCTACACTCCGTTCCAGAACCGATTCAACATCCATCTACACCCGCCCACCATCAACTTCCTCTACCTCTCCACCCGCCACTGGGTGCTCGCCTCCACTTGGCCGCGCTTCACCCTCGCCGGCCAGTCCTTCGGCTCGCTTGTGCTGGCCTGGGACGCTTTCTCCCTCCTAGTGCCAGACATCTTCATCGACACCATGGGCTACGCCTTTGCGCTCGGCCTCGCACGCTTCCTCTTTGGCCGCGCCGTGCCCACCGGCGCATACGTGCACTACCCGACCATCTCGACCGATATGCTAGACTCCCTCGACACGGCCGACATCGGGGCTCCGATCCCAAACAAAAGCATTGGCAACGGTCTCAACGCCGGCCAGGGCGCCGGTCTCCGCGGGACCGCAAAGCGCACCTACTGGCGTGCCTTTGCGGCGGTCTACTCCCGTGTAGGCGCCGCGGCGGATGTGGTCATGACCAACTCGTCTTGGACACAGGGCCATATCCAGCGCCTGTGGGCGCCCTTCCGCAAGGGAGGCAAGACAAAAGCCTCTGACGGCCCCCACCCGATCGCCGTTGTCTACCCGCCCGTGGCTGTCCGTGAGCTGGAGCACGAAGTTGAAGTGTCCCCCGCCAGCGAAGCCCGCCGCGAAAAAGTGGTGCTGTACATCGCGCAGTTTCGCCCAGAGAAAAACCACCAGCTCATCCTTGAATCCTTCGCCCAATTCCTCAAATCACGCCCGCCTTCAGTCACCGAAAACACCCGTCTCGTGCTTGTCGGCAGCGTGCGCGATGACCAGGATTCGAAGCGTGTTTACCAGCTGCGGTTGATGGTCAACGAGCTGCATATTCGCGACCGCGTTGAGTTTCACCTGGATGCGTCGTGGCCCGAGATTTTGGAGTGGCTGCGTCGGGCGTCGGTGGGCGTGAATGGCATGTGGAATGAGCACTTTGGGATTGGGGTCGTTGAGTACCAGGCGGCTGGGCTGGTGGCGGTTGTGCATGATAGCGGTGGACCGAAGTTGGATATTGTTGTGGATGCGGATGGGGAACCGACGGGTGCGTTCTTTCTGCTTCTTCCGCTTCATACTTGCGCTTTTGCTTTTCACCGTTTCTTCGATACTGACAATACCCCTACAGGTTTCCACGCAACGACAGCGGCCGAATTCGCAGAGGGCTTTGAGAAGGCTCTCAGCTTGCCTAACCCATATGCCGTCCGCCAGCGAGCGAGACAGTCGGCTAAGCGGTTTACGGAAGAGGAGTTTGCGCGGCGGTGGACAGAGCAGATGGAGGAGTTGGTGAGGCTGAGTCCTATCAGGAAGAAGAAGGCGTAATCTTGTCGTCTCCATTCCTTTTTCCCTTGCATCTCAAGACTTTCGATCCTCTCTGCACTCCTCAATAGAACTGGATACCCCTTTTTTTGATCCATGATGATACTTGGCGGGGGTTGGGGTTGGGGTTAGGGTAGTAGACTTAGTCATCCTTCTAGCCGCTGCTTTGGGCCGCAAGCTGCCGGCCGCGGGTGTCAACTGCAACCGGCTGGCGCACGGTTTCCGGGTAAACCCAGCAGCTTCCCCAGCTCTTCATCTGCACGGCTGGAAGAGCTGAACACCCTGCGTTTGATGTTTTGCAGCTCCCATGCCGAATTCATCAGCCCAACCTCAACGCAGTAACGTAAAACAAAACATGAAACGCGCTGAGTATTTGTTGCTTGCGCACAGTATGTATTTATCGGACCGATGAGATCTCGACAAACTCATGCACCATCGCGCTCCTTGCATTAGCACCCCCCTCAAGCATCCTAGCTTCCACGCGGAGGAAGCAAACAAGACAAGCGCCCGCAGCAAACGAGACCACGTCGGGACCGGGCCCATCAATGCATTCGAATCTTCAACGGCATCCCCCTTTTTATTGTGAAGACGTAAAGAAAAAAGATGAACGGTGTCGTGTCCGCCGAGCGAGTCTTGAGGTCTCAGTTCTCAAGCATCCGGCGTGCTTCGGACGGGAGTCAATGCCGTGCCGATCGGGGACTGTCTCTTCCGGAGGAATCACCTAAAAATGATACCCAACGGGCGCTGGCCCCCGCCGAAGATCCCGCTCCGGCATCCTCCCGCTGCAGTTGGTTGTTTGCCCACAGCACGATGTCACCTCCCATTGGCGACCTGACTTGCTCTGGCCGTCCAAGGGTTCCGCCGCCCCGATGAAAAGGACACAGCAGGAGAGCAGCGAGGGAAAAATACGGGGACGGGCCACGACGCTGAGCCACCCCTCAGCTCGTGCTGGATGCCCAGAAGCCTCACAGGAGACGGCCATTCGGCGCATCCAGCGATGGCGATCCCGGAAAATAGGCCAATCACGGCGTTGCTGACCCAGCCCGATAGTGCCAACAGTTTCTGTCAAGGCTCGTCGGCCGGATAGCTCAAAGTGCTTGGACGGCGGCGAACCTCGCTGCCTTCGAACTTTTCGTCGTCGTGGACGAGGCTCAAAAGGGAAGGAAGCCGACCCTGTCAGCTTTTGTACGACCGAAGTTCGCGCGAAGACCCCGCTCTCCTGCCCCATTGAGTCTCAAGAATCCTTGGCCTGGAATTGTCTGGCGCTGTCTCTGTTTGTTCACCTCGGCAGATTACGACCAATCTCTCGCATTCCAGACGAAGGAAACAAGAGCTAGACTTTGCGCCACAGGGTCCTCTGTTCGGACGAAACCAAATTCTATCAGCCGTATCCGTAGGAGTGAGTCGTGGGGCTCGGTGGCTGTATGCGTGGTATTGGTGTGTAAGACCCTGGCGAAGCTTACGATCACTCCGTCTTGCAACCCCCCCTCTCACAAGCCGTGTCTTCGCTCGGAAGGGGAGTGGCGCCCTGCAAGCTCAAGCCCAGCCCCCGCCCCGTCAAACAAAAAGGTTGTCGCCTGCTCGATTCCAGCTCAAGTTAGTCGTGTCTGAGATAGCGCCATCCACCCTCCCAAAGGACGACCTCACCGACTCGACGACAGGACAAGTTCGGACCGCCAGACTTGAAAACGGGCTTGCGCCGGCATCCCGAAGAACGTTAACGTTATACAAACGACTTCCCGCCCCGCGCCGCCGGATCCCCGCGCATTCCCCTGCACATCTCGTCCCGCCCAAACCCTGCTCATCCAATTGCGCTGAGCCTGCCCGGCCGAGCGGTAGTTACTGGACTCTCAACAAGTTGACGACAGCGCATCTGGTCTTGAAGCGCGTGCCAGCGAACGAGGCGCCAACCCGTGCGAGGATTCGCGACATCGTCGCCATGCGCAACAGTATTTGGTCCTGTTCGTCGTGCGCCGTTTTTCTCCTCTCAGCGTTCCTCGCGAGGGATGTATCGGCAACGCACGTGGGGAGGGAATGGAACCATGTGCATCGGATTCCCAAGGCGGTCGTGACAGCGCGCGCGGTCCTCCGTCGGGATGGCGAAGGCCAAGTCACTGAGAATGTTTGTTCGACTGAGTACACCGAGTGCCCCGCCTCTTTGAGTGGCGGTTGTTGCCCGTCGAAATATGCTTGTGCGGTCGACTCATGCTATGCGACGACGGCCGGGATCACGACGGCCTGCACAAGGGCAAATTGGTACGCCTGCGCACCGGTAAATGGAAAACGTGGGTGACCCCGCTGCTTCGAGTATTTGATTGTGATTGTGACACATGGACTAACTGTGGCGTATAGCCGGTTGCTGCCCGCTCAACTACATCTGTGACGGCCCTCAAGGCTGTCTCGCGGCTGTCGGCGCAACCCCCGTGGACCTACACTGCCCGACCAACTACTTTACTTGCGAGGCCGGGGATGGGTGCTGCAGGAACGGGCTAGCCTGCGGTCCGGGTGCCTCCTGTTACTCAACAGACCCGGTGACCTCGACGATCGTACAGACAATCACAACAACGTCAGGCAAAGAAACCGTGACAACGACGCGGACCACCGTCACCGTCAGCACACCAACGATTCCCACCGACTATCGCGAGACCGGTGCCGCTGCTATGTTCATCCCGACAAGCGTGCCCAAGGAGCCCGCAGCGACCCCTTCCAGCTCCAGCGAGCCGAGCAGCGGGCTCAGCGGTGGAGCCATTGGCGGCATCATCGGGGGTGTCGTGGTGCTCCTAATCGTCGTCGTCGTCGCCGCGTTTCTCATCATCCGCCGTCTCAAGCAGGTCGAGACCATCGTCGAAAACTCCAAGCGCGGCTCCTCCAGCGGCAAGAAGACCCGATCCCAAAACCAAGCCCAAATGGAACACTACGGCCGCCACCTGCACTCCGACATGGACGACATGAGCGTCGACCCCCTCATGGTCCAACCCAGCGTCACCAGCACCGAAGCCACCTCCCAACGCAGCCACGGCCACGGCCACGGCCGCAACCACAGCCACGGCTACGACCCCACCGCCCGCGGCCGCGGCGGCTCCCTCGGCTACACACCCTCTCCAAACCTCTACAGCCCCGCCGAAGCCGACGCCGAAACCCCCTCAGCCGCCGCAGCCGCAACCGCAGCCGCAAGCGCCAACTCAGACAGCCATCACTCCCGCTCTCGCCACGCCAGCCCGGACCCATACCACTCACCACCAGTAGGTGGACATGGCGGGGCCACCGGGTACTTTGACATCCCCCCTTCCTCGCGCAACACCCACAACAACAACCTCCCCGGCGCGATGCAACCGGCACGTATGCGCGGCAACAGCGAGGTCTCGGCCTCGTCAGCCGGGGGAGGAGCAGGAGGAGGAGGAGGCGGGAATACCGGCCGTAGGGGCTACTCGTATACCCACTGGCGATCGATGAGTAACACGAGTGAACTCTCCGCCGATGGGAGTGAAGGAGGAGCTGGAGGTGGGGGTAGTGGAGCGGCCGGGGTAAGCAGTCCGCTAATAGGAAGCGGGATTGTTGAGTCGCCTGTTATGGGCCAGATTGGAAGGGGAGGGAGTATAGTTGTTGCTGGTGGGCGGGGGATTGTGGGCGGGACGACACCTGTAAGGACGCCTGGGGCAGCAGCGGACGGGGGCGCGAGGCAAGGGCAGTTGATACCTGAGTTGGCGGGGTCGGGCGGGATTGTGGAGTTGTCTGGTGCTGGGGGTGTAGAAGGGGGAGGGAGGAGTAGATCGGATAGTGCGGCTAGTGGTACGGGGTTGGGGGTAAATCAGGGGGGTTCGGGAGTAGGAGTGGGAGGGGGGCAGCCGTTGGCATCGCTTGATGAGACGGTTGAGATGCCTGGGCATATGCATGGGCATTATGGGCCGCCGATATGAGATAGTTGTATGTACACAAGGTTATAGGGAAGGGGATACCTGGTTTTTAGCTTCAAGGCTTTCGTGTCCATGTTTTCATTTTATTTATTTATTCATTTCCCCGTTTATTTTCCCCTTTGCGAAGTCACATGGAACGGGATACCCGGTTTTTGGCTTTCATGTCCATGTTTCATTTTATTTATTTATTTCTTTCTTTCTTCCCCCGTTTATCCTCTCCCTTGTTTCTGTTTGATATTTTCGGTTTGTTTTTTTTGTCCTTTAGCTTTTATGAGTGTGTCAAATGGCTTTGGATACCCTGATTTACCCGCATGTTGACTGGCTGTGGGATAGGTATAGAACACGAGTTAGTTGGTTGACTGTTTTTACTTGAATCTAGCATTTGGTCATTTGGCGTATTGTTTCTGTGTACTTCAGGTGCTTCCATCATTGTCCCCGGCCTCACTGGTGATGTATGTCACTTACAGTGCGTTGGTTACGATACGATGTAGTTGTTATAGTGTCCACTTCTCACCGGTGGGCGAACAAACTCCCCTCGCTTTGGCCCTTAACCCCTGTCTCTTTTACCGGGTAACTTCTATTTTCAGTACCTACCTACTAAAGAATGTGGTTGGGGGCGGGAACGCGAGCGCCCTCTGCCCGAATAAAAGAGCGACCTTCCACCAGCCGCTTCTTCCCGTGTCTTGGCTGCGGATAATTGGCCTGAGGGGTTAACGGAGTCGGTTCCCGATTGGGAGAAGTGAGGTTGGAGAGGGAGGGAACCCGGGGAATGGCTCCGGCTGATGGGATCGGTGAAGAATTTTGGATTCGGCCTGCTTGGTTCAGGTTGGTGTTCTGGTTCTTTTTCTTGAAGAGGTTGGGATATTTTTCATATTATTTAGGGTTGAGTGAATCGTTGAGGCTAATTGGGGCTTCGGAATATTGTGTACTGTACGGATACAATACGAAAATCAACGAAAATGCTCTTGAGAGCTTAGACACAGTCCGAGGATGCGTAGCTCAGCCCGTCGGTCCGCGTCACCCGGGCAGGGTCAGATTCTAGACCGCCCATAGGAATCGGTACCGAAGGATCAACGATCTTGGGTGGCTGGCCCGTCTCGTGCGCTTCACCCCGGATTTTGAGTTCCAGAACACAACGGGAAGCTGTAGGTTCATTCCTCCGAGGTGCAGTCGCTTTTGTCTTTCGACCTTCTCGAAAGACGGAGGAACGGGCCCTGCACACCGAGAGGACAACAAAGGGTTTCTCTTTTCGTCTTGGGCTAGCGGATCAAACCAATCGATTGTATGTCCGCAGGTACTAGCGTGAGTTTACCCCGCAACGGAGCGCGGCGTGGTCAACCAAGCGGAAGAAAGCGGCTGAGGATGAGAGAAGAGGTTGGTGAAGATGGGTTGCAGTAACTTTTGCAAGTGATCGACAGGCACAGGGCGGATTGATCGCCAGGGTCTTTTTTTAGTGTAGCACTTTTACAGAACTGTACTACACTAAGTAGTTCGAATCTACAGTAGTTTGCTTGATGGTTTACATACCTGCGCTGCCACAAACAGCAGGGAGAGAGCAAACACAACAAACACCGAAGAGAACAAATCATGGTCGGGGGCTCAAGCACACGGCAAAGCCCGTAGGCAAACATCCACTCACAAAAGCCCTTGGCCCGCAACCAGACCTCACACCAAGCCCCGAACCACGAAACCTCTCGAGGCGGGCTCTTCCGGGTGAGCAATTAGGTTTAGCTCAGGGCCTTGCCCAGCCCAGCCTCAGAGTAGCACTGCGTCGGTCGAGGCTTCTAGCTCGAAGCCTCACAACAAAGCGTCCAACCGCAAAGGCTGCTATCCTCGCGTGGACCCGGTTCCTGGTTCCTGGCGTTTGGTTCCCGAGTCTTGGCTTGCACTGGAGATGTGGTTGTTCGAGCTCGGAGGCGCCCACCCGCTGTGTCAGCGCCGATAGCCGGAAATGGACGACAAAGGGCGGTGCCAGCGCCGCTTCATTGCCCGGTAGCTGGGCATGTGGCGCTACGATCATGCGAACCGGCGGGTTATCGTGCCCAGACTGCGGAGAGGTGGGCCGAAGGAGAGAGATATAAGACGGACTAAGAAGCAGCTTACCTCCCATCTGAACTTCTGACTTACCTTCTGCCTTCCGTGAACGTCGTACCTACTCACCCACTCACCCACAACCATGAAGTTCATCACCGCCCTTCCCTTCCTCGCCGGCCTTGCGGCCGCAGCCGTTGTCGAGCCCCGCCACTGCGCCGGCAACAACTGCAACCGCGCAGTCACCGGCACCCGGCCAGGCCTGCTCCCGCTGACCGAGCGCTCCTCGCACTGCGCCAGCTTCTTGCTGACCACCGTCACACCCGCAGCATCGTGAGTCCTCCCACCTACTTCTCTTTCATGCCCCAATTCTCCAGCACAACCATAATCATCTAACACCATATCGCTCCTCCACAGAACCGTCACAGTAACAGTCGAGAACCCCCCCGCGACTCCAACCCACGCCCACACGAAACGTGACCTCCTCGAGAACCGGCAGGTGACCGTCGTGCCGACTGCGATCCCGGATTACGCGGAGAACTGTGTGGACGCGGCTGAGTACATCTCAGCGTGCTCGTGCTTTGGGCTGACAGGGTCGGTGACGACGGCTCCGGCGCCGACGGTGACGGTTACGACGACGGTGGATTATTGTGAAGAGTGAAGCGATGAGTGATGAGGGACGAGGGGTGATGAATGTGAGGGTTGCGGTGGGAGGTCAATTTAGTCGGGTTGTACATAGTAAACTTAGACCGGCTATTTGATGAGTATTTTGGAGAAGTATCTTCAGGTCCCGCTTCGGGGGTTGCGGTCGTGATGGAGTGAGAGCAGGTTAACCTTTGGTAAATTGGTTGTTTATTCGAGAATCAACAACCCCAACCCTGAAATGAGAGGCACACGGGCCACAGCCCAAATCAGCCCAAATCAGCCCACACGCACAGACCACTCCCCTCGCCTATAAATTTTCGCACCCGCTCCCAAATTCTTGCTCTCTTCTTTTCCCTTTTTTTTCTTCATACTTACCTTGATTGACTGCGCGGAGATCATGAAAACCGCGCCGTATGGCGGAGAGCCTGCATTGCACATCGTGGTGCTAGCCGTCATGAATTGTCCTTCGGGGCCGTTCCGGTCGCAATTTTTGCTGTCAAATCCAGAATCTGGACCTCTTTTCGCTGTGTGCCCGGCGTTTGTCGAGCCATGGAGAAGGGATTGCTTTGGGGTTTAGATCACAGTTGCGCAGGCTGTGGTGACATAACCAATTTTTGATGTAGTTACTGGTGTCGAGTAGTCGGTCTCTGAAGCCTGGAGCTTGCAACGACTGAATCTTCGTTGCACCGCACAATGCGACTGTCAGGAACCTGTTCAATCGTTGCGTTTCGTGTTGGTGGGTGAGCTCAATGCCGCACATCGCACCTGCAACACAGGACGGCTCCTCCACACCTGTCCTTCCGCCAGAAGCGGAAAATATACTATTGGACACTCCTCCCCAAGCTCGAATACTCGCATCTTCACGTCTCACAGAAAGCCTAGTTTCACCCGCTTGATGCGTCTGCTGACCACGGACTGAAAAAAAGTCCCCGACAAACAAATGTCAGCCAATGGAGGGTGATTCAATTTGGAGGTGATTCGATTTGACCTGCACTTTCACATGCTCAGAGCGCCGCCGGCCTTCTGAAAACAAGCAGCAGCACCCCGCAGTCCCAACGGACCACCCCACCAACCACCCCACGCTCCTTCCCGGGGCAATTGCCAAATGCAAGGCGGGCACTGGAGGCCAGCAACCCACCGCATTCCGTTTCTGGACAATTCCCTACAGCGGGTGCTTCCATCTTCACATGTCAAGTGTTGCCGCCCCCGTGACGCCATGATTCGTGCCCTTGTGTCAAGTCAAGCGCATGGGGCACACAGACATGGAAGGAAAAACTAACGTTACCTACGTTTGTTACCGTGTGATCCGGGTGTATTTTCTTGCTATTCGAAATAGTCTCCCGTCTTGTTGATTCCCGAAGATTCATCGACCCTAGGGCGGTTGGTCTCTCCTTCTCTTTGTCGTCCAACAGCGGCGTTTCAGGTCACTCGACGACTAGGTCTCTCCTTCCTCAGTCAATTCAATCAATAACGTATCTCTATCATCTTCGATGGTTTATTTTACCTCTTATTCTCTTCTTTCCTAAACACCGTCGGTTCTCTTAGACAAGGAAGCCACTCCTTTAACGGCACGGGGCGCAGCCCGTTTGAGTCCGAGTATTGTCTGACCCGGGTGTCACGAGACCACCCACTTGGGATTGATCGTTGTACCCTTTGCACGTCCTTGGCTTCTCTTCCCATTGAGTCAATGGTTAGCGACACGGCGCTCGGGATCGATCGAATAACATCTCTATCATCCGGGGCGTGGTGTTGGAGCTGAACGCAAGATGATTGACCATGTGCTGGGGCGACCGTCTGTCAAGTCGCGCAGGCTGCAGGTCCTCGTGGTCCTGGGGATCTGGACGACCTATGTGTTCAAGTACGTGGAATAATTTATGCCCCCCATCTTCCGTAGTATGCCTAGCTAACCCGGATAGGGGGAACAAACATGGTCCACCCCTAGTCCGCGTGTTGTCGCGGGCGCTCTCGAAGCGGCTCACGGCATGGCAGGCCGTCGTTATCACCATGATCTACCTTTACGCCGCGCGTAACTTCAGCACCCTCGTCGGCCTTGCGAGCCCCGATCCTCTCAGTAACATGTACGAGGCCGACTACTTCCGAGCCACCTGGATGCTCACGGCCCTCGATGCGGGCTTCTGGACGGCCATGAAGATCCGGAACAAGCCGCTGCGAGACCTGGCGAGCATGGTGTTTTCCTTTTTCTACATGATCGCCGCTGAGCAGGCCGACGAGAAGGTGCGTAAGGTGCGCAGCAACATCAACATCGACCACATGCGCGTCAGTTGGAACAAGGGCAGCGAGTCGCCCTATCTGCGGTTTTTCCAGGGCTTGCTCCGCCGTCAATACACGAAGTGGCCTCCGCGTCAGATCCGTATTCCGCGCCCGTCCGCGAGCGATTACCGAGAGCCGGTTATGGGGTGGTTGTACTTTGATGGGCCGCTCTCGCAGCTTAAGGACCACACCCAAATTATTCTTGATATCCCCGGAGGCGGCTTCGTGGCCATGGATCCGCGGTGCAATGACGACAAGCTGCTGGCCTGGGCCGGCAGGACCAAGCGACCCGTGTTGAGCTTAGACTACAAGAAGGCACCGGAGTATCCGTATCCTTACGCGCTTAACGAGTGCTACGATGTGTACACCACCATCATTAAGACGCGTGGTCGGTGCATCGGCCTATCCGGTGAAGTGGTCCCCAAGGTTGTCATTACGGGTGACAGCGCAGGCGGGACGTTGGCCACGTCGACGACGCTGATGATCATCGAGAGCGGCTCGTCGCCGGTGCGCCGTTTCCAGGGCCAGACGGAGCTTCCGGTCCCTGACGGCTTGATCCTGTTCTACCCAGCGCTCGACATGAACATTGGTAGTTGGATGTCTGACGAGCAGATGAGTTTGATCAAGGACCGTAGCATGAGGGCGACGAATAAGAGTATTGTCCGACGCAAGCGTTCGCAATACGATAACCTCGTCGGGACACCCTATGGGTCCGACGATGAGGCTGATGGGGAGGATGACAGCGCCGCGTCGTCATCCAAAGCCCGCTCTCAGCCGCGCAAAGAGAGCGCCGAAGGAAAGAGCCAGGGGTTTCAGGACGCCGCCCTTTTGAGTCCGACACACCAGCACATCCATAGCCCGGCACCCGAGTATGCGAACCTGGGCCCGACCACTTGGAGCCAAGTCCAGCCGGCGCCCCCATCCCCCTTAGCTACAAGAGCCCCCACCAACAGCACTGCACCGGCCGACACAGCGGCGGCGGCAGCCACAACAGACACCAACCTCCCACTACAACCTGGGGCTTCGCACCGCCCTGAGCCGATGCACACTCGTCTCGCTATATCCTCCATGATCTCGTACTTCAACGACCGCGTGCTTACCCCCGAGATGATGCGCGCCATGATCATCCTTTACGTCGGACGGCACAACCAGCCCGACTTTTCCCAGGACTACCTCCTCTCGCCCATCCTGGCGCCAGACGTTTTACTGTCGAAATTCCCAAAAACCTACTTCCTCACCGGCGAGCGTGACCCCCTCGTCGACGACACCGTTATTTTGGCCGGTCGTCTACGACGGGTTAAGGCCGCGGTGATGGCCAGCGGCGGGCAGCGCCTCGAGTACCGCGATAGCGATGCCATGACGGAGGGGTATGATATGAAAGCCGTGGCCGAGGTGGTGCTGTTACCTGGAGTTAGTCATGGGTTTTTGCAGTTCCCAACCGTGTACAAACCAGCGTGGCAACTGTTCGAGCAGTCTGCCGAATGGGTGGTGGATTTGTTTAACGACGCGGAGAGGAAAGAGTCGGACCGGGTGTGGACGACTCGGGGGCGGCAGATGGGGAGATTAAGCGATTTGATCCCGGGTAGTGGCGTGAATGGGAACGGCGGGGGGGATGACGAGGGTGTTGAGCAAAACCTGGCGGGGGCTACCGCCAGGCATCATTTCCGGCATGAATCGAGTGGAGATGAAGGCCAGTTTTTGGAGATGGGGATGAGCAAGCTCAAGGGCGCCAGTGACAGCGGGAAAGGAAAGGAGGTAGCATCTTTCAGTGGTGCGATACCCACATCAGCATCAGGGACCGGCCCATCTGAGAGCGCCAAGAACCTCAACAACGACGCTGATGGCGATAACGGCGATGCCACCCCCTACGAAGCACCACAGCCCGGGCCCAGTTCCTCCACTACAAGTGGAAGCAAGAAGCAGAAAGGGGGTAAAGGAAAGCGGGCGCGGTATAAGGATGATGTGCAAAAGGGTGATGGTAGCAAGAAGTCGGACGGGAATACTTCGTCTCTGGTGAAGCTGGCGAGTACGGATGACTTGTTGGGGAGACGGATGCATGGGCTTGCGGGGGGGTTGACGGGTTTGAGGGATGATGAGTGAATGAGGGTGTAAATATTTTGGGGTACTCGACGGGGGTATTGTTGAATACGCAAAGGGGTAGCATAACATAATCAGGCTCGTAGTGTATACGGGTACAGATAGACTGAGGTTGGGATAGTACCCTCAGGGTTGACTCTGGATTAGTGTTGCTTGATTGGACAAAGGTTCCTTCGAGCTAGCGGATAGGATAGGTTTAAATAGTATAACGTATTCGGAAAGAAGATATCAGCCGTACACACGTTGCCTTTACCTTGGGTGTGCGAGGTGAGTGCCGGTTATTCATGAAACGTCTAGTTGGATCTATGGCGGCTTACCTGCCTGCCTATCTATTTGGTAAAAACTGGAGGTAGATCATTAGACATCGAAATCGTAATCCGTAATACGCGGTAAAGCTTTTGACGTGATGACATGCAAGGGGCTTTTTGTTTCTTGTTTCTAGTTGGCGACAGGGCGCGGAGTAGGGAAGGTTATATCGCCAGACGCCCTGGTCTTGTCTTAGTCTTCGTTCGGTATTGAAAAGATTGGAAAGGGAAAAATAAAACGTTTCGTGTATTAGTGTATGAAAGTGATTAATCGGACACAGCTACATCTCCGAGCGTCTAGCTGTCCATGTGTCCGTCTGTATGCCCGTCCGTCTCCCGTCTGTCCGTCTGTCTGTCTGTCAATCTCCCGTCTGTCTGCTTGTCTGCCCGTGTGGTGTATCCGGCTGGCCCTGTAAACTGACTGCTGCTTCCCTGAATGCCCAAAAATGCTTGATGCTAACCTGACCCCCCAATGAAGGCTGAAAAATGAGGATGCGGAAATGAAGAAGAGAAAGAAATAAAATAGAAAGAAAAAAAGAGAAAAAAGAGGGAGGAAAATAAGCTACGCTAAACGGAATAAAACGCTGAGACTGATACCTCCCATCCCAATGAACCCATCCCACTGAAGCCCCCCCAAAACCTAAATATGCTCATGCCCCTAAACCTTCTTCTCACTAACAACCCCCCACAAAATATCCGCCATCCGCCCCCCCTTTTTCCACGCGTCATCATGGTCGCCATCAGACTCAACCACAGTGACATCGACACCACCCTCATCAGCGAGCCGGGCGTGCATCGCATCGATCTGGTCCCAAGGAACAAGACTATCCTCGCGGGACTGAACCAACACGACAGATTTCTTAGTAGGCGGCTTCGTAACTGTCAAGGCCGACGACGACGACTTCTTCGTTTCCTTGTCAGTGGCTTTCTTACCGTCGCTCTGGCTACCGGTACCGCCCAGGATCATCTTAACCAGGTACTCAACCACAACCTTGAGACTCCATTTATTCTTAGCAGCCTTCTTCCCTTCTTGCTGCTGCTGCTTCCCGCCGCCCCTCACCCATTCCTGCACCCACTGGCCCCCCGCACTCGCAGGGCACACCGCCCGCCAGCCGGCCTCGTCGCCGCCGAACGCGGCCGTGGTGAACTCGCGGTAGGCGTCGCGGAGGTGGGCATACGCGGGCGGGGGTGAAGAGACGAAGCCTGCGAGATCGTACAGGCCGTTGAAGCCGACGAGGGCACGCGGGGGTGGTAGGGTGGTGTGTTGCGCTTCTTGGAGGGATGAGGAAGAAAGGTCCCAGCGGGCTGGGTGCATGACGGCTTGGAAGGCCAGGGTGGCACCGCAGGAGTGGCCGGCGAGGATCCAGTTCGTTTCTGGGGCTGGTTCGCTGTTGGGTGCTAGTTTTTCTCCGATCGCACGGCCATCGTCTCGTCCGTCGCCAGCATCACCAGCGGCGCCGCCCTTGATAATACCCAGTCGTCCCAAAAATGACAACGCCGCGAGCACGTCGGCGATATGGTCCGGGTGCCGGGCCTGTCGTGAAGGGTCCCCGGGCGCTGGGTGCGAGGGGTGCGGTGAAAGGCGGTAGTTGATTGATACGAGACCTGCTAGGGGAGGTGGCGCCCCGCTTCCGGCGGCGTGCTCAGCGGCATGGTGAAGGAGATAGCCCGCGGCCGGGGCGAAGGAGGCCGAGGTGATGAAGGGATCGCGCCAGGCGCCGCCGTGGATGTAGACGATCCATGTTCCTCCTGCGGCAGGCGAGGACGGGGACAAAGGGTCTGGCGGGACGCTGGTGTTATCGTGATTGGGAACCCAGACGTCGAGGGTGTGGAGCTGGAGGGCGTCGGTGGGCGGGAGGTACGGGATGCCGGATTTGAGCCAGCCGATCGGGCTAGGACCTAGGTCCGGGGCTGTCGTGGCTGTCGGCGCCGTGGAGGTGAATGAGGTGGGAGACGTCGGTGAAGTCGGAGTCGATGGCGCGGCCGACGTCGTGCCCGATCGCGATCCTGGGCCGTCTTGGCTTGGAGTCGTCGAAGCTGCAGGGCTGTGCCCCCCGAAAGCAGCGCTAGAGATGTCGGTAGAATCCCTCGAATCCCCGGTTGAACCGCTAGAATTGCCCGCTCCAGGCCCTGTAGCGCCCGCTGCGACGCCATGGAGACCGTGCACCGGTGACCACGGCACGGTGTGCCAGGCTCCTGCAGCGGACCAATCCGCCGGCGAGGTTGCGTTGTAGGATCGCATGGCTTTTCTTTTTTGCCCTCTTTTACCCCAGTGGAGGACGGGAGTGCCGATTGCCAGTCGCACGCGCGCTTGTTAATGCTGGTGCCGCGTGGCTGCGGCGGGTTCGGTGTGTGTGCTATATTGGATTCGATTCGATCAACTTGCGCACTTCGATTCTTCAGAGGGAAGTTGTATAAAATTGACGCATTCGCGCTCAGAATTATTTCGCGCATTCGACCAACGGTCAGGTAACGTTAACTAAAGGGGCCATGACCAACCTTTCCCGCTTTTTTTCCCTCGCTCTTGCCCTCTTCTCGTTCCATTGCTTTCCGCGGGGTGGGGTAAATCATGCCATGCCTTCGATGGTCATCCCGAAACCAACCGCGGGGGGGCGAGAGGTTGGTTCGGTTGGTCGCCGCTTCCAAGGTTAACCGTGTCTCGTTGTCTTAAAAAGTGGTGACTCAGGTGGTAGGTACCGTACCCTCTTATCGTGCACCCACCGCGCGGATGATGGAGTCGTGTTAGTGCAGATCTCCCGAGTGTTTCTGTTTGGTGGGTGTTGGCGGCCCCCTAGTCCGACCTGGTCGACCCTAAACTGCGCCGGAAATGGAGACCGAGAATGCCCCCACTTCCGCGGCAGACGCTGTGTGGTATGTGCTGACTTACACGGCCCCGGTCGGTCCGGGTCGCGTGGGTTGACAAGGAGCCAAAACAGGCTGCGACGGCCGTCAGGCCGGTGAGACGAAGAAGATCATGTTTCGGATCCTTTGTTTGTTTTTTCTTCCTATTTTGTTTGGCTCCTCGTGTAAAACATGTGGTCCGGAAACAGCAAAAAGAAAAAGAAAAGAGAATTACAAATACTTTAGCGCCTACACTAGGTGAGAAGGCGTCGCATCACAACAGCATGTGCCTTTCCGAAAGACCCGAGGGATCACTTGAGAACCGGCCAACCGCTATCCGGCCGAGCCGGCCATCCAAACGGCTCGCTCACCGATGAGACAAGCCCGGGCTCGGCTGGGGGTCCCGATCGTGGCCGCTCAGACGCCGGGGAGATTTCCGAACAGGAGTCAAAGTACCGTGCCTGTTCCCGTGCTTCTGCCCGTGCCATGCTGTCCGCCGCACCACTAGCTAATTATCACAGCTCGGGAAGTTTGTTGTGGAACTTGAGGCAATAAACCCTCAGCTCTCAGACGGGGTATATGAGACATCACCTATAGCCCGTGCAGTTACATGCCGTGTTACATGGCGAGCATGGGTAGTTGGGATGTGTTGGATTATTAAATGTGCGTTGGTCGTAACAAACCGCAAAACAATGATCATCCCGCTTCCGGGTCCTGCAGATGCAACATGCCTAATGGTTGATAAAAGGACGGGCGGTAACAGCCGGGCCACCGGTTCATTAATCTCTACCAGGCCACTGGGTGTCTGTTTGGTCGCCTCGGCCACATTTGTAGTTGCCGGTCGATGATGTTGGCCACTTTTCAACCTCGTTCCTATGAATTATAATATGGCACCCATGTCGCGGTCCTAAGAAACTCATGTTGATCGTTTGCGGACCGCCACCCTACTCGGGTTGTATGCACGCATATCCCCCCTGTTGGCAAAAATGTCCGATATTGACATCAGTCGTGTATGCAGCTCGGGAAAAGCGAACATCTTTTCCTATCGGCTGCTCGCCGGAACAGAGCCGCCTCGGTACTGCCAGGATGCCAACAACAAGGACCACTCACCGCATCAATCGGCGCCAATTCACTCTCGATTGAGCAATCCGATGTTACGTCCGGCTTTCTGCGGGATTACCGGCGGCATTGCGGAACCTACCGATCTCCGGTCACTACCCACAGCGACAGTGGAGCACTGCCGGAAAGTGGATGACATATAAATCTATACCCCGACATCCATGCTGTTAAGCCGCGAGAATCTCGCGGGCCTCGGCAATATCTTCTCGATATCATTGAAGTACGCTAGCGGAAGTGGTCTCGGGAACTAAACATCATCGAGCTGCACACGATGGCTAAACTCTTCGGTAAGTTGTCTGAGGAGCACAGCTTGCTAGACAACTCCCGATTCTGCAGCCCTGCGAATAGTTTATTGGGGTGTGATTCATGATATTGAGGCACTGTGTTCTGCTTGATCGGTTCGTTTATCTCGAGTAGGGTGTAAACCTATCTAATTCGATGGGATCAATTCCTCGTGATTGCCACTGAAACCAGCATGGATAGCCTAGGGGTATGTACGTTAGCAAGTTTACTGTGCAAGATAATCGTTTAAAACATACACCCGGGAGTAATAACGGAACCGGCTCGTCTCGGGCAATTTTCCTCGTAGGAACTGCTGTGTGCCTTCACTCTTGAAGCCCGGTGTTAAAGGTTGCAAACAGGTAACATCAGCGTCAGCATACCGGTCCAAGTTCTATCCAGGTAAGGCAATCCTAACCTGCTGATGATAAGTATAAACGAGGATTCAGTCCAGGTCTCTGACGCCCGTAACGACACTCCCCAGAGAACCTCCTTTTCTGGTTCTGAACCCCCCTCTAAGGGCCACGAGACTTAGCATCTCCTATCCCGGCGACTAGAGCCGGCGCACGAAGGACTCCCACATCTGTCAAAACAGCCTAAACATAACCCACTCGTTCAGGGTCCATCCCGTCCTACGCTACACAACCTATGCGCAGGCCTTCACAGCATCTGCTATGTACGGCAAGATACAGCCGGTCAGTCTTAACGAGCGCACGACTTACACGGTGCACGACATTCTGCCATGCCTCTTCACACTCGTCTCTTACAGGGTATTCCTTTGCTTTTCGTCAGGCCTTGTTACACTAGGCGTCAAGCATGTAAATGAGAGTGAAAGGAAGGAGATGTTAGATCAAGCCCAAGGACTACGCCTAATACTACACCATCTACAAACCGGTTTTATATCACCCGTTTTGCCCACCTTTTTCCCCATCAAGGCCACACTTCCCCAGTCCCCGTCACGGCCCTCGCCCGTCAGATCTCAAAGACTACAACACTGAACGATATCAGGCAGCAACTATTCCGTAATTACTCCTTCATACCACTCAAGTGGGCACGTGAAAACCATTATATTCACCGAGCGACGTAATACAGCTGATTAGAAACTAATAAAATGACTTCTCACCCTCTGATACCCGAAACATCAACCCATCATGTCTCACCCCAGCAAGCACAACCGTAACAAGCGCCGGGCCAATCTGCCGATAACCGACGGCGAGCGTACAGCATGGGATATCACAATCCACCACATACTACAGACAGACACACAAGATAGGACCAGCCAAACCAACCCCAAGTCACAACAATAACAAAACCCATGAGGCCAGGCGAGGCGTGCGTCGAAGTAAGACAAACAAACACCCGGACAACATCCCCGCGGGAAACACAGCGGGATATATAACTATTGTACTCTACACAAGGGGGCGGTCATGCAAGACACAATGCGGCACATATCAGAGAGACACGGGGGTACTGTGGAACGATCAACGAGACGGTAAGGGAGTCGAATGGGGGTTAACTATCCAATCCAATGAACGGAAGAGTAGTGTATACAAGAGGAAGGGGAGGGGGGGTCACCGTGTGGGCGGTGCCACTCGGGAACTATTTACACGGCGGTAGAATGGGAACACCGAGACGTCGAAGGTCTCAGCTCGTCACACTTTCACAGTTTGGCTACAGTACAGTACCTATAGAACAGGGTAACACAACGATATGCCCCCACGGGGAAGTCTGTGGATATCTTGAGCTGAGTTAAAACCCTCGTTTTCCCGGAGCACAGTCGGTATGACCTCAATCATAGCGTAAAGCTCAGGTATAAGTCCCGTGCTTTTTGCTCGTGGGGGTTGTTGGGAGGAAAGGAAGCAAGCCCGGTAACACGGCCATAGCCGCGGGAACAACATGATGTCTCACAACCCGCCACGCCACGGCTCATTCCGTCCACTTCCTCCCCGTTATCTGGATTTAGCGATTTAGCCGCCATCATCAGACGTCGTCACCGGCCGGCTTGTCTTAGACATACATGCACACAAACTTACCGCGTACAAACAAACATCCGGGTGTGTTTACCGCACCAGTCACCCTTCCTGCTCTCCCTTGTATTGTAGTATCTTCATGCTGTGCGGCCACGGGACAATGTGGTGCGATGTTAAATGCAATATGATGATCCTGCCGAAATATCTCCTGAAGCAGGCGGGCCGACACTCACATTCTTAGTGTAAATGTATTTGACATAGAGGCGGTATTTAAACTGAGACTGGGAAACAACAAATCGAAAAGAAAGGAGGAAGCGCCGAACGTAGTCGGCGGGCCGGCCCGGAGTAACTTCAGATATCAAAGAAGAAAGAGAAGCTCAGGCTTGGGGTATGGATGTCGGCCACGCAAAAAGGAAAAGAGTACTGTCCATGTCTCACCACACGACCTCAAACCCAATGAACGACAAGATGGACAAGACGGCTCGGCTCAGCTTGCACTGCCAGTCACAGACTCAGCTCACTTCCAACAAACCACGCAACACGGGGAAGCAACAGGGGGCTGCTGGAAATAACATCCCGTTGTTAGGGTTGTTGGTTGGTTTGTGGGTGTCCGTACGAAGTCGTTGTTACACTTCGAGACGGAGGGAGTCGGGGCAGCGGAGCTGTGTAAGGGCCAGCAGGACGCAGCGTCCTTTGCCCCCCTTCCGCGGGCTGACGGTGTCCCACGTGCTGCGTTCGGATTGCGGACGTCCTTGGCTCGTCCATCTTGCGCCGACGTACGAAGTAGCTTGTCGTCATCGGCCCGAACGACTTGTTGAGACAGCTTTTGCTTGCTCGCCGTCGTCGCCGTCGCACATCAGTCATGACGAGTTCCGCGCTGCGTCTCACCTGTCCATGAGATGAGAACTCCAAGCCCCCGAATATGCTGTTGTCTGCCACATTGACGCGCGCCCTGGTTTCCTAATCAGGCAAGTCACTGCCGAATTTCACGGGGCGGGTGGGGGTTTGAACGAAGTTTCGGGGGGCGTCCGTGGGGAGAGCGAGTTAATTGTGTCTGTGTTGCTGCGGGATCGTCCTCTGGTGTCGAGTCGTACTGCGTTGTCATGCATCTCGTGTTGTGGCGGCGGCGACCACGACGGCGAAGTCCGCTGTGCCTCATCTCTGCATTCAGAGAGAACGTCCAAAAGGCTTCGGGACTCGATTGGGCAAGGAAACCCCCCGGAGAACGCGTGCTGAGCGGCGCCGCACCGGAGCATTTCGAACTTTTCGAAGTCTGCACGGAATGATCCCAACGCCGCAGACGCGCAGCACAGCGCAGCAGGGGAAACGGGCCACAGGCCAGCGGGCTGGCTATTGGGAAGGAACACAGGTTTTCCCCTTCCATGGCCTGATTGGGAAACTGGTTTCGCAAATGGAGTCAGAAACGGGAAGCTCGTCTCTTCGGGAGTCTCTCCATGGGCGAGACGACAGGGCTAGTTAGGCCATAGGAGCTGTGGCCTGCCCGGCAAGATGTTGCCCTATTGTTGTTTGGCTTCTGCTGCGGATGCTGCCGTCCAAACGCAACGGCTGCGCTCCTTTCGGAGCACTTTCCGAGACTGTGTGCGTGAGCCCAGTCTCAAGCCAGTTTCTGACATCTCGCCTTGTATTGTTACGGTTCTGTATTGTAGTGTACTGACAACAAGGCTTGCTTACACGTTGCAACCCTGAAAGGATTCACCAGGCCCTTCCTTGGCTGCCGCGATTCAACGGCAACCGCCGGACCAGGCCGATGAATCTCGCTGCGGTGGCTGGGTGGAGCAAAAGCAAGGGCGGCTGGTCGGATGTGCGGAGAAAAAGGGAGAAAAAAAACAGAGTTTGGTGCCGGGGCCAGCGTGTTCGTTCAGGGCTGTTGATCCCTGCTTCAAGCTTCATGGGGGTGTGCAGAGGAGCGGCCACAGCGCCCCCTTCGTTACTGGATTTGGGACGAACGGCCCAAAAAGGAGTCCCCGAGCAAGGGCTAGCGCTTATTTTTGAGACACCTGGATTCGGGAGGGGCGGCTCTCGTTTGCCCGTTGAGTGGGTGTCGTGCGTTTTTCTCGCACAAAAGACCACCGAAAGGGCTTAGACAGGGCAGGCATCTTCCCGCCACATCGGTATCTGGCATGGCGAGCGATAATGTTATGCATCAGAACTTAGAAGTGACCCATCGGACCGGCCAAGAATTGTCGAAGCCTCTTTTTGAGGCTTTCGGGAGTTGTTTGATTGTTTGGCGACATTCCGTTGTTGTCTTGACGCTTGGCAGGAAATGGTCGAGGCGGCAGAGGGTTCCGGCCGGCAATTGCTCAACACGTGGAAAGCGGGCTGCGATCTTCGCTGAACCCGGCCATTGCCCTTTGCTTTTTTTCACGCCTTCGGCCGACCGGCAAGACGGCGCCTGAAACTCCACTAGCAGGCTGAGCTCGGAAACCTCTCCGACAGGGCGCTCTCATAGGTTTCCAGCCGTTCGCGACCCATGGACGGTTTCCGACGCCGTTTGTTGGATGTGGTCCTCCAGTGGTTGGGTTGAGGTTGAGCTGTCTCAGGCCTCTTTCGATAATGAAAGCACCGGGAAGAGTGGCTGATCTCCCTCCCACATCCCGTTTCACGACACCGAAGACATGTGACGGGCTGTTCGTGGGGCTTGGCCTCATGACGTTAGTCTTGAACCCTTCCGCGCAGCGACCAAAACGACGGCATTTACCAACGGCGATAAGAGAGAGCGATGATGGACCTTTGTCTGCACCACCAGAGAAATGGGAGAGCGCCAGTGGGGTTGATGGAGAATGAGCGCCCGGAATAGAGGACACGGACACGCGTGTTGCATTCTGCCGCTGTCCCCCCATCTTACCATATTCATGATGTGTGAGACAGAAACTCGCCGCGTGCAATGACAGGGCTTACCCGGGCCGCCCTCGGCTGGCTTCTCCGCCTGCCGCGGCATCGGTTACGTCGACCGGTCTGGTGGGTTGCACGACATCTGAATCCGCCCATTCGGCCGTTGACGAGCAGACCTGCCGCGTGAGGAGTTGATGAGGGCAATACGAGTCGGCCTCCAAATACGGATACAAGATGGTCTGTTTACTTGTATGGATGGCTTTCAACGTTAAGAGTTAGTATCCCACAGGGTTCGAAGCGCCGCTGGTCGTCCGTTGGCGTAATAGATGGGAGAGAAGCCCCCCCAGACTGGCCTTGGAAGGCACGGCGGAGGTGGCCAAGCGCCCAAGTTACAAGACCGAACTGAACGTCTGCGACTTAGTCGGGCGTAACAAAGGGCTCGCACATGATTCTCGGTCCTTCCCATAACTGCCATTAGGTCTTGGAATCAAGAGAGCGTTGACGAGATCTCTGGTCTGTTTGTATGAACGAGCTCTCCAAGGCTACACGGGCATTGTCCTCAATCTGACGGATGTGTAGGACCTCAGAATCGGGTAGCTGTTGCGCAGGACTTCGCCTCTGAAGTACGCGTCTAACGCATTATTTCAAGAGCTGCGTCATCCGTCCTTTCAAACCGGACCGCACTTCGCTCCCGGTGGTCGAGAATGGAGATCATTGCTTCTCGTGCAGGGGGTGCGAGATGCCGGTTGTTTCAAAAGAGGACATTAACAGACGCCGCGAGGTGCTATCATGGACAGTACCAACTCCTGTCAAGGCGACTGACGCCCAAGCCGCGTCGTCGGTGATGTTCCGAGTGTCACAGCTGCGGCATGGGTGCCGTTGGACCGCAACATTCCGTTCGGGGCGGTGGGGGTGAGGAGACGGGGTGGGTTCTTGTTCAACTATCCGCGGCCCCCGAGTCGGCAATGTTTGGTGGTTGCAGTTCAGCTGGTATTGTTCCCCGCTAAATCGAACAGTTCATTTTCTCCTCGAGGAGATAGCAATATTTCCTCCTTCCATGTCCGTTCTGATGGGTGAGGACCGAGGACCTGGTGAAACCAGTGCCAAGAAGACCCAGACCCTCTCTCCCGAGGTTCAACGGCCGACAAGCTTCCGGGTTCATTGTCATGAAGTTTATGGGCGTCGTTCAACTTTGCAATTTGTGGCAATTGCTCCATGAGAGACGCGGAGGCCACGACTGCGTGGGTCGGCCTAGGCTTGAATGGGAGCGTCTTGCATGCTGAGTGGAAAGGATCTCCCTTGGTTGGCTGGTACTTCGCCTCGAGCACTCTCAACTGCACTGGAACGGGGCCGGGCCGGCAACAAGAGCCTGATGAGGGTAGCGAAGAAGGACTTACTGCAAAGATCTCAAACCGAGGTGGAGGGTCTTCTTGAGTTCAAACTGCATCTATATGAACACCAGAGGGGCTAAAGTACAACATAGTGTCAAGGCTAGGTGCGGTGTGGACTTTATTATCCCTGCATAAATCGGCTGCGGAGATGATAATTTCGATTGGAACACTTTGCAAGTTCTCATGAGTGATCATCAGACTCTCGTGAGAGCAAGCCCGAGTTCCTGAGTTCCTTCCTGTCTAGTCCTTTTGGGGTGTTCTTGCCCTTGCACCAAGGCGATCTGAAAACGGTTGGAGGAAGTCGCCAGTTGGTGGTACGGCGCCCCTTGCCGAAAGCAAGCCCCGCTTTCATCTGGCACCGGCCGGCGGCTGCCGGTTGGCTACCCCACCTGAGCGCATGGCCAGCATGGATCAGGGGTCGAGAGCGGGGCTCCTGCCCAAGAAGTTGCATGGTTGAAACGCTCTTGTTCTCCGGCTCCACCATGCGCACCAATTCACGAATCCGAAGACAAAATCCAATAGGGCTTGAAAGCCGACGAAGGAGGCAATCACCAACCATGATGTGAAAGAAGGGAAGGAATGAGGAGAGAGACGATGCATCGCTCTTGCGCAATGCGACGGTACAAAGGGTAACTGTATCCTGTTTCTGTTATTCAAAGGGCACGCGGATTTTTAATTCCTCCAAACACAACCATTTTGGCGTCGCATTTTTCGGTGACCCGTTACTGATCAACAGCTCGAGGGCATAAATTCTATTGCACAAAAGCCGGGACGACAAACTTCACTTGAGGTTGATTACGACGTAAGTCTCTCACGCTGACAGAACCCTTTCTGGTTCGTGGACAATCGAAGTATCCGTGGTATGTGTGTACGCAGTAAGACGTTGTTTGTTGGATGAGCCGAGTTCCGAATAGTTACGGTAGCGATCCCGTCCCCGGCCGTCTCAGCTTTGATCAATGATCCTTCGGGGCTGAAAGGGTTTCCCGCGACCCGATAACCGGTCCTTCTTATTAACCAGCGTCCCAGTCTGGATGGCCACCGCATACACGACATCTGGTCGTGTTGTGTAGTGAATGTATTTACACTACGTGTAAGAAACTTCTCGCCTTGTCTTTGGGACTTCGGCTCTCGATCCGAGCGAGGACCCACCAAAGGTAATCCATCATGTCCCGCTGGGGCGGCTCACCGAATCGGGCCCCCGTTACCAAGATATATAGTGGGGAACATTTGTATCTCCGGGTTTAACGGACACGCTGATCCGGGTGTCTGGCTAGAACAAACGTTCACGGAAGTACATACTAATAACATACACGTGTAGGGAATCACAAGCTTCACGCCTTTTCCTTCCCGCAGTACACACTCCGCCGGCATGAAGACGAGTGTCTTAAACTTATCGACCGTCTGGGCGCCGTTTATAGTTTCTTTTCTCGCTCACTTTTTCTCTCTTGTTTGCCTGTCCTCCCCGAGAGCAGTCAGGGTCCTCCACAGCGCACCGGGATCGTTTGCTTCATTTTCGGGTTGAGACTTTTTTGCAATTGTTCATTGGGCGGCTGGCTTCCAAGAAGAAACCGCTTGGAACCCGCCCTCGAGACTGCGTTCTCTTTCGCCCTAAAGTGCCGATCCCGTTTCGACACCGCACGACTCTGACGAATCCCATCCAGCAAACCGGGAAGTTCCCGTCAGACACAGCCGGGGGTTGAGCCGTGGGACCGAGCGAGATGGGGCCGAGCCAAGCGAGATGGGACGGGCAGAGAGCAGCGGTGGAGGGTTGAAAAGGAAGTGGCATGAAAAAAGGTTGGGTGAATGTTTTCGGCAGGCAAGTTTCCTGTTGTTTGTTTGGAGAGCATCGTGTTCGTCATTCCTGCTGCAACCTTGAACGGTGCTGCGGGAGACGTGCATGTCGACGAGTATCCGTACCCGCAACAAATCACCGATGTTCAACGGCACCAGCCCTGAAGAAGGTATTTAGGCGATTGAAAATCTCTCGGCGCTGGACCTGCACAAAACGCCGCTTTGCGGAGGGTTGGTCTCGGGGACCAAGAACCCACGGACAACCGCGAGGAAGGCTAAACCTCTCCGAAGTATTCGTATCAGCTGTCAGTGGTCACTGGTAGGACTGTTTGTATGTCGCGGCCCACCGGGTTTCCCATGTTCACGATGAGGGTTTGAAGCTTGGAAGTCCGCGGCCTCCGCGAAAATCGGGCGGCGATGCAAAAGAGGGTGGTGTCCGGCTGTGGTTGCCGAATCGTCTCTGGGCGCCGGTAGGCCGGGGGGTTCCATGGCAGGGCCCAGGCTCCCAGGGTCCTTCGGGACAGTGGTCGAACTCGGAACCCACAAGCCTTCGGCTCAAGAACGCGCCCGGCCCAAAGTGTGAAACGGAAACCGGAAATGCGGCTTTCCCTGTCATTTTAACGAGCGAGCAACAGCATCGCGATGAGGGGCCACAGTACGAGCCACCCACGAGACGGAATAATCATCCTCGCTACTATGTACACAGACTAAACTACATAGGTACTTCGTAGTTAGTGCTCCACGGACACCTACCAAGTTCGTTACAAACCCGGGACATACTCCGTAATGGGGTTTGGTACCCGCACTATCATCGTCGCCATCTTGATCATGATTGTACGGATCCGGAGGTGTCTCTCTTGGGTCACTCAAGCGAGAGACCGTCGACGGAACACATACCTTTCTTTGCAGACACTGCAGGCGCCCACCTCGTCGATCCCTGTTGCTGGGCGGTACACGTACACTACACTCCAATCGAAGTTATTACGCAGGAGACATGGCTACTCTGTACGGTAAGTCGTAACGGTAATTCAACAACTTGCAACCCCGGCTGTGGAAAGGTGCAGCGGGCATGGATGGTGAGATCAACGGCAGTACCCTTCCTGTCCCCACCAGTTGAGACGAGCTCGGCCGACCTTCTGTCGCGCGTGGCTGTGGGTTTCTGTTCGTTGCTTCCAAACCACGCTTCTCGATCGCGGAAACCTCGTCTTTTCTTTCTTGTTCATGCGTCGATTCACCCAACGCGCCATTTGTTGTCTCACACCCCTCCATCTCGGCCCGCCAGTATCCCCTCGACAAGTAAGCGCGCAGCACCTCGGGAGCTCTTGCCGTCAGCGCTGTTTCGCTGTGCTTCAAGCTCCTGCTGCGTACTCCATACTGCTGCTGCTACTATTCCTGCGACGGGCCCTTCGCCTCTCACACGCAGCAGCACCCCACAACCTTCTCGCCGTCTCTAACTGGAAGCCCGCTGCTGTCGCCGCATGTGCCGACTGGGCCGTTCTGTCGCTTTCCCGCCCTGTCTTCGAATCCGGCAACCTGAGAGCTATTACGGATTACACAGTCGTCGCGTCCACAGACGGGGCTTTCCGACCACTCACTCCACTCCAACCCACGCAGCCCGTCGCGGCGCAGCGCACTTAGGCTTCCCCGCGCTCGGTTTTGCCGACGCGCAGCACCACCAGCCAGGCGTCTTCTGCACATCTCGCAGACTGCGTGAGGCTTCGGGAACCCCCTTGTTGTCTTGTCTTCTTGCGGGTGCTACAAAAACGACCGCCCAAGTTTCTTGCACATGGTTGTATTGCGGCTGTCCCGGTACCAAACGGTTCAGCTGCCGACGAAATTACGCAGTACTCCCGTTGCTGGTTCCTAAGACGGCCGGTTAAGGGCCAGTTCCGGCGAGGGCAGAACGGGCCGCGGATCAAAGCGGCATTGGGTTCCACCGCGTCTTCACGCACACACAGAAAGGACTCCAGGCGCAACTGCAAAGGGAGGCATGCTCCAAACAAACGTCACCATCATCGGTATCTGAGACAGCGCGCAAGCCGCTGCTGCAGCATCCGGCTCCCTTTTCTCGTTTTATTGCCGCTTCCGCTGCCACTGTCACTACCGTCACCCGGCGCGTCCGCTGCGAATCCGGCCAAAAACACTCACTTGCAGGGCTTTGCGCTGCGGGCAGTGTATCGTCAACAACACAACTCACTACCATCACCCAGAGCCCGGGTCCGAACAAATCGGCGACGAGACACGGAGCGAGCGCCGGCCTTTCAGAGTTTAGGCACTCGGAGTCTTCTTGTGTCGCCCGCTCTTCGTTTCTGGTCCACTGCATCGTGTGGTTGAACGCAAAAGTCTCTGCAACGACGCAGTGCCAGCCGGGTAGCCGAGAAGCAGGCTTCAACAACCAGCACTTTCCCCCCCTTCACTTGGAGGACCCGCCGCCCTGTGCCCTGTGAGCTGAAAGCTCGCTCGTTTTCGGGGGCCGGAGAAGGAAGAGAGCGCTGGGCAGAGTGCAGAGCAAGGCGGGCCCGTCCCACTTTGCCAAAGGCACCCTGGAACTAGGCGACTGGAGCGACTCCCTCCTCCGTTCCTTACTCCCACACCCCCTCCAACAGATCTCCCGTCTGCACGTTGCTTGACCGGCAGCTCACCCGAGCCCACCCCCCATTTTCTCGGAGAAGCTGTGGAGACGATTCCGAATCAGGCTACCGGAAACAAGTCCTTAAAGCAAAGCAAAGCACGGCCAAGCAAAAGCCGGGAACCATGTCGTCCGGGTCGCACAGTCCATATCCTCCTCCTCGACCCCCCAACCCCGGGCCACACCCCAATCCCCAAACACGACAGTTCGGCTCGTCTCTTACCTCGTCGTCCGCCCAGTCCCCTACACCCACTGAACAGTACCAGAACGGCCCGATGCGGCCGAATAATGCGAGCGTCGCGTCGTCCAGCGCGAGATCTAGCCAGGCGCTGCCTCCAGGTCCTCCAGGTCCTCCTGGTCCTTCTCATCCTCACCACATGGGGATTCCGCCATCCCTTCCCCCAGTTCACCAGATGCCGCACAGTTCTTCCTTCCAGGCCTTCACGCCGCTCACCTCCACGTCGTCCGCCATGGATCGGGACTCGATGCCGTCGGGCGAGTCAGTGGCAGGCACGCCCCGGCCATCTCACGCCAACCTGCCGTCCGGTAGTAGCAGTGCCCAAGCACAGAAACGAGCGTACCGACAACGACGAAAGGATCCCAGCTGCGACGCGTGCCGCGAGAGAAAGGTAAAGTGCGACGCCACGGACACAACCAGCTGCTCGGAGTGCTCGAGCCGGGGCAACAAGTGCCAGTTCACCAAGGAGACCAACCGCCGCATGTCATCGATCAAGCAGGTACAGGATCTCGAGAAGCAGATGGAGCGAGTGCGGCGCGAGAACAACAGCCTCCGACGCATGCTGCAAGAGCGTGATGGCCGCCAGTTTGAGATGGACGTGGACGGCGTGGAGCAGCTGCCGCTGCAGCTCCCGGACGTGGGCCAGCAGCCGAAGCGGAAGAAGCGGCCCGCGGCTGTCCACGACCTTGCGCGAGTCCGATCGAATCTGCGGGGCTTCTCGCGGGGCATCTGGAAGCCGCCTGCCCCATATCGACAGTCGGCGGCACCCGATCTCCGAGAGTTCCAGTCGCTGCTACCACCACGAGCCGTCACCGAGGGCCTCTTGCGATCCTACTATTCGTCCATACACTCCATGGCGCCCATCCTGCACTGGAACACGTTCACGCAGACGGTTGACGGCCTTTACCGGGCAGTGAACCCCCTGCGGGTCTCCCCAGCGTTCATGTCCGTCCTGTTTGCCGTGCTGGCCGTGGGGAGGCTGTTCACGCCCGAAACGGACCAGAACCGGACGTACTCGGCCACCCAGCTGCTCGAGACGACGCAGACGCTGCTGGACCCTTGGAGCAACGAATTTGAGCTGGACAACGCGCGTGCGCTCCTGCTCATCGCTACGGCCTTGAACGAGCTGAACCTCAAGTCGGCTGCGTGGAGCTGGCTGGGTCGAGCGGTCAAGGTAGCGCAGGACCTGGGGCTCTACACTGAACCTACCCTTTCGTCCTTTGTCGAGGCGGAGATGCGGAGGCGGACGTGGTGGGTTATCTACATTCTCGACCGGACGCTGTCCCTCGAGCTCGGCAAGCCCATGCTCATCGACGATTCCGACTGTGACGTCGCGTTGCCCGCGGCCTTGGACGACCACCACCTGACCGACCGCGGCCAGCGGTTTCCTGACGGTGCCGAAGGGCATACGCACTCCCTGCTTGCTGTTGTAAACGTGGCCCGCTCGTACACCGCACTGAGCCGCGCCCTGTCCTCCCCCGTCATCGCCCCGACTCGTCTCGCCACGTTCGACCAGCATTTCGCGTCGTGCCGGCGAGCCTTCCCGGCGGCATGCAACCCCACGAGCACTGGGATTCTTATGCCCGGCGTGCTCAACCCCGTGATCTACCTCCTCCACGCTCGCCTGCTCCTGCACCGGCACAACCTTCTCCCCTCGTGCCCGCCCGATGTCCGTCTGATCGCCATCGAACAGTGCATGCACACGGCCGTCGAAACCGCCTCCCTGCTCGCCCGGACACAGGCCGCTTCCGTCGCCGAGACCGCCACGGCCCTGTTTGCGACCCACGTTTTCCGTTGCACCCTCTTCCTGCTCCTGACGGGGTACTTCGACCAGGCCTCCGAGTGCATTCGCGCTTTGGCCGCCATCAACGACTACCGCGACGTTGCCGTTCCCTGCGGCCGCTACCTAGCCTTCTTCGTATCCGCCCTCGCGTCTCGCCGCGAAGAGATCGTGACCTACCTCTCGCAGGCCCCAGCGCCATCCCCGAGCCACCACCCGTCCTCGCCGTACGGACCGCCACCGCCACCTCCAGTTGCTCAGCGACCTTCGCCCGCTGCCGTGCATGACGCTCTCCTCCGCGACGAGGAGCTCATCGCCTACGTCAGCGCTGACCTGCAAGCCGGCATGGAAACGGCCTGGGTCTGGGCTGGGAGCAGTGAGCGTGAGGGCCCAACGCCGCTGCCTGCTGTGGGGAAACACAGTTTGTTCAGTGCTGAGGCGAGATCGGGGTTGACGAACGAGGAAAGGTGGGATTGGGGGCCCGGTGTGGCTGGTTGGGAGAGGCTGGAGAATTCGATGAGGAGGTTGGCTAGTGGGGAGATGGGACCGACACCTGCATCTGCGGCGACGTCAGCACCGAAACAACATCAACCACAGCATCAAGGCTGGACGCCTGTTGCTGCTGCCCCGCCGCCACAGCAACAGCAGCAGCAGCAGCCACTACCGTCTTTGGCACCACTTCACCACCAACAACATCCACCGCAACAACATAACCACCACCACAGCTCACCACACGACAGAGGGGGAGGAGGGGTAGTCAAAATGGAAATCAACGGCAACGCCAACAGCGGCGGACAAGACGGACGAATCGTGGAAATGGCACCGGCACTGCCGCCTATTGTACCTGGGGCTGGGGCAATTAGGCCCGGGTTGCCGGGGTTGGTGGGGGTCGGGCCAAGCGGGAAGAGTAAGAATCAGGAACGGATTAGTATCGCGAATATTATGTGATTTTGGGGTGTATGTGGCGTGGGGTTAATCTGAGATGGGATGGCATGGACGGACTGGGGGGCTACGTGGTGTATAATGGAGATGGAAATGGAATGGAATGGAGAAACGGCCGTGTAATGAAATGAACCGGTGTTTGTGGTTTCAGATTTTGGGTCTGGATTTGAGGCGAGGCAAAGGCAAGCTAGGCTGGTAACGATGTGGCTGGCGTGTTTGGAGTTTTTTTTCTTCTTCTTATTGGTTTGGCAGGCGGGCGGGCGGGCGAATGATGATTAGCGAAAAGTAAAACGGGGGGGAGGGGGATGATTGTACGGGAACGAGGGAACGGCATGGCGTATATGTCTGTGGGCGTGTTATTTACCGGTAGAGTGACGGAGCAGAACCTTGGGATGAGATGAGGAATCAGGAAGAGGGGAAGACAATAAGGTTAGGGAAGAAGGAAAGAGTGGGAGAAGGAACAAAAAAAGGGGTAGGACGGGATGGCTGGCGTGGCTATTTGTTTGTTGCTGGTTTTGTTGATTCTACAGTTTACATCTTTTTTCCTTGGGTTTTTTGATACCATATCGTACAGTACCCATAACCTGGGCAGGTACACATACCACGCACGCATGCTGTGTGTGGTGGGGGCGAAGGGGGGGATGTCTGGAATTTTAATGGCACAACTTTTGTCATTTACATGTTCGATTATGGTTGTGTTTACCTCCCGTGTCACTTCCTCCGGCTGTCCTATCATGTTTATTTAGGTAGCTGGCCTCCGCAGTGATTGTGATGGTGGTGGTGGCTTGTTAACCCGCGCCACTCTTGTTATCCACCAACTTCTTCACCTAAAAGCCCCAACCACCTAGGTTTTGTGTAACATGGAGGTACACTACCATCCATCGCAGCGTAGTAACTATGTATAACCCGAAATCGTCCGGAATACATACCTACCGAGTTGTAGTCGGCGACATGTCTTGGATCTATGAGGTGTGTGTGTGTGTCTTGTGACGTTGGGTTGCATTCGGCGTTGTGTGACTTGTCTTACTTATCTAGCTGGGGTTGCCTTGTTAATATCTTGCTTGGGCGGCATGGGTGGGAAGAGGGGAAAGCGGCTTGGGGGGGTGGTTGTGTGACGGTGATCGGTTTTTTTTTACGGCAGATTAGGTACCTAGGTGGATTTTGGGTATTTAGGGGGTTAAAATACTGGGCTGGGCTGGAGAGATGGCAATGGTAACTTTACGGTTGTGGTTATTCCCGTAGGGGGTCTGTTTGAGTCTCGCTGGTTGTCCTCGTACATGATATAGGCTGGTGAAGGTGAATTGTTTTTCAGTAATTTAAACGCCGGAAATACACCAGCTGACAATTTACAGTGCCATGAGTCTTCACAAAAAGACACATACAGGATATAACGTGTGCGTGTAAGTGCCGGATTCGGAACCTGGCCCGGGGCAGGTCTGGGCAGAGGTCATCTGTGGGTCCGTGGATCGCCCTTTTCCCCATTCCACCCCGACATAACAAGACCAAAAAAGAAAAAAAAAAAAAAAAAAAAAGGATCGGGCCAATGTCGACTTCACAGCCAAACTCGAATCCGCGATCCTGGCGGGTAGACCGTGGGCTCCTAAGCAAAGGAGGTTTGGTTGTGGGTGGGTGATTCTATCGTCCCGATATAAGGCACATGCATCGTCTGGTGGTGGGTGCTTGTCGAGTCGTGGTTTGCATCGAGACAACAAGCCGATCATGAACCGCATGGTTGGCCCGCCGCTGTTTACGCCGGGGCCGTGTCCTTCCTGGGCCGCTAAGGTACTGACGCTGGATGAGAAGCTTCTTATGCACCCTGAGGAGGATGACCTGGAACTCCATTCAGAGGAATAGAGTGATCACCTGCAGGGAGGAGAGGCTTTTCCTCCTGAGCTATCACGTACACCCGAGCCTCCATTCACTGGGCCGATCAGGACTCAAAGAGAAGCAGAGAGGGTATATCGACGGCCCGCTACACCGGCACAACATATGGACAGAAATGCCAAACCCCTTACGAGTTGGCCAACCAACAACGCCTCGTTGTGGTGTTGTTAGGTTGGATTGTCTTGAAAACCGACCCCACCCTGGCTTGCCTGGAGAGCTTCAGGCGCGTTTTACTTTATTTGTGCATTAGATGGACTTCGTTTATACATGTATGTCGTAACCGGTAAGCCATGATGGAAAGATCTTTCTCTCTTCGGTTGTCTACTGAAACCCAAAGGCGGCAGGGCAGGTAAGCGAATCGTGGGTCACTTATCTCTCTGTCTCTTGGCACAACTGATACGTATAGATCCTCGCATGTTCCATCCAACCAATATATTCGTGTTGCTCATTAAATCATCAGAGGTATGGCGATTCCAGCGTAGAAATAGATTCCCTTTCACACCCAAGATGATCCCTGCTTGTGGAAACACCCCTCAGCAGATAGCGTGGGTCTTGCCAGTCTTGCCCTGGATAGAATGCTTCTCCTTCTGTATTCGGGGCAAACCCACAGTTAGCATGGAATATCACTCAGACACAAAGTTTGGCGGTACTGACCTTGTACTTGGGATGATTGTGCGTCGCCTTGCCACTGGCCGTGTGGTGCTTATGGATAAATTCGTTCTGCTTCTTAATGCTCTCCCGATCCATCTCCTCCAGCAGGTTCTGGCACAGCTTGATATCCGTGATCAGCCCGTCGCAGCGGTTCTTGCTAAAGTCCTCGCGCACCACCACGCGCAGCATCTTAAGGTTCTCGGTGTGCGGCGCCATGGTATACGCGGGCACCACCCAACTGCGGGAGCGCAGGGCGTGGGCGAGCGCGAACTCGTCGTATTGGCGGTCCTCGGAAGGCGGCAGGCGGAAGGCGACGAGCGGCAGACCCTCGCCGGATTTCTTGGACATGATGATGAAGCCGAGCGCCTCGAGTGAATCGGAGAGGTAGTCGGCTGTGCGGGTGAGGTTGCTCATGATGGCCCGGTAGCCGTGCTTGCCGAGGCGGATGAGCTGGTAGTATTGGCCGATTACTTGGCTGGCGCCCTTGCTGAAGTTGAGGGTGAAGGAGGCTTGGTCGGCGCCGAGGTAGTTGATGTTGAAGACGAGCTCTTGCGGGAGGTACTCGGCGCTGCGCCAGACTACCCAGCCGACACCGGGGTAGACCAGGCCGTACTGAAAAGAGAGTTAGCCGAAACCTGTGTTTTGGGGGATTGAGCCTGGGAGTTAACTCTGGGGGCTGGGTTGCAAAGGGCTTACCTTGTGCCCAGAAACATTGATCGAGACGACGTGATCCAGCCTGAAATCCCACTCAAGATCCGGGACCACAAACGGCGCGACAAACCCACCACTAGCCGCGTCCACATGGATCGGCGTGTCAAGCCCCTTCTCCTTCAGCAAGTCATTGACCGCCTTGACATCCTCGTACTCGCCCGTATACGTGGTCCCGAGGATGACACAAATACCAATCGTGTTCTCATCCACCAGATTGACCGTCTCCTCCGGGTCAATCACATAGCGCTCCTCCGTACAGTAAACCAGCTTCTCATCAATCTCAAAGTACCGCGTCGCCTTCTCCCAGCAGACCTGCACAGCAGACGACATGACAATGTTTGGCGAGTCCGTGGGCTTGCCCTCGGCCTTGCGCTTGTTCTTCCAGCGCTTCTTCATGGCCAGCACGGCGAGCATGATGGCCTCCGAGCTGCCCACGCAGGAGGTACCGACCGCGCCGACCCCGTCTGCGGCGCCGACGGGGGCGTTGAAGAGCCGTCCGATCATGGACACGCAGCGGTTTTGGATGTCGGCTGACTGCGGGTACTCTTCGTAGTCGATGAAGTTCTTGGAGAAGGACTCGGTCATGAGCTTCTCGGCCTCTTCTTCCATGTAGGTCGTCACGAACGAAGCGAGGCTTAGTTGGTCAGCACCCTGAGAGCCAAGTTCGTACATAATGTGGGGGGTAGAAGAAGGATATTTACTTGAGCATAGGGTTGCCGTCCAAGCTAAGCTCGTCCTTGATCATGCGATAAGCCACATCCTTGGGCATCTCGCCCTCGGGAATCTCATGGCGGGGCAGCTCCTGGGCAGCGAAACGCGAGCCGTAGACGCTGGTGGTGAAGCAGTCGTCATCGTTGGCCAGCTGGAGCTTGACCTTCTTCAGGACCTCGGTCACCTTGTTCACCTCATCCTTGGCGGGGATCGTTTGAAGATGCACCATTTTGGTGGCTATCGGGAGGTGACAAACGGATTAGGACGGCAACCTCAAAGAAAAGGGTCTCAGTGTCATACAGTCGTTGTGTGAAGTGTGGAAGTTCTGGTGTTGTGAAAAGCAAATCACTAACAATTGCCTCCTGTTAGTTACTATCCTCAAGATCTGATGTCATAGCCAAAAGTGTCACCATAAAAGCAATGGCAAGCAAAGCACACTTACCGTCTAGCAAAGCTCTAGCAACGGTCTAAGAACCGATACCGCTCGAATTAACAAAGCACGAAACTCGGAAACCGTGATCTAAAAAGAAGAAGAAGGGAGAAGCTGTAGGATCAAGCAGCTGGCGGCGCCCGCATCTCATTATCTAACATGAAGGGACGGAAAAGAGGGGTCAAAGTTCCATGTTCCATGCTAACCAACACAAACCAGGGCCGCACCAGAGGGGTTGAGGGGTCAGTAAGTCCAGTCCCTGTCTGTTCCCGTTGAACCGGGCTCCCCATCCCATCACCGTTCCCACAACAGGCCGTTTTATTGGGTGAACCGGCGAATGCATTTGCAACATTTTACTACCTCAAGTCTGCAGGTTATTCCCTTCTTGGCGATATAACTCGGGAGGGAACCCTGGTGGCGCTTTTCAGACCCGGAAAAGCTTGTCTTCAGCGGCCGCTGCCGATCGCATCTTGGCGAATTAGATCTCGAACGATCGAACGCGTGCAGCCCCGCGACGAGGGGAGGCAATCCTGGCCCCGCGAGCCTACGCGTAGTAATATATCACTTATCTCGTATTCTCAGTCGGGCTCTTTTACTTCCTCCTCTAGACGCGTCCCACGTTTTATTGCCGGGCTTTCCGTTCAAATGCTGTTGGCGTTCGAGAGGCCAGTCAGCCCCTCCCGTTTTCAGCCAAAAGGACGAATACAGTGACATCATAGCGGGGAGGGGTGTTGGAAATTGCGGTTTGAACACTGCCCGAGACAAAAGTAGGTGGGGCCCCTTGGGTTGCGGGGCTTCTCCGTCGTTCCTGACAGTTTCCCTGGCGAGCATGGGCACATTCGTGGCATAATTGATCGCCCACTTGTCTAGTGTACGAAGCGTTTAATTGTACCCCATGTTTGATGAGCGACTGCACTGGAAGCTAACAAGAGGTGACGTAGAGCGCAGACGAGCAGAAATATATTTCGAATAAGAGTGTGTTGAGGCCCTTACTGTTAAATGGATCTGCTAGCCCCGGCCTGGCTTTCCTGATGGATATTCGGGTGGATAAGGGAGTCCATCAAAGGGCCCTCACTGTGATTATCTGGCCCAGCATTCGTAAACCCACATAGGTTAAGTCGCTTTAGACTCCTTATGTACAGGTAATCGACGAAGCTGCGGTTGATTATTGTTATTGTTCGCCAAGTGTGGAGAACTTGTTACTCATCCAAGAGGAGAACGGCTTTCGAACCAATTGTCTCGCGGCCCTTATTGATTCGCTCGTTGCCAAGTCAAAGGGATAGTCAGCGTACAACGGAAGAGATCTGGCACCATTGACCGTTCAATTAATCGTCGCCTTTATCCTTATATGGGCAGGTTGAATGAACTTGACCTGTTCAATGTTAAGAATCATGCCCGCTTGAAGGTCTTGGCAACCCCGAATAGGCAAGCCACCCGCGCAACGTTTTGCTCCCAATTTATTCGGTCGAATTCTTTATCGCTTGCCTTTAAGATATCAGGCTTTCCGGAGGATTAGAAGATGAATAACTCCCATACATCATCAATGTTCTCCCGTGCCTTCTTTCCTTCGTTCCTCTGTTCCTGTTCCTGGCGTTCTTCTGACCCGAGAACCTTGATGGACTGGGGAAGTGCCAAGAGGCCTTATCGATACGACGGCGGGTCAAAATTCTGGGCCCGACATCGCTCTGTTGAGGGTTTTGGGAATTGACCGTGACTCCTCTCGCCAATATCGAATGACCAACATCAAGTTCAGTCATAGTCGAAAAGGGGATTATAAGTTGTTCTACACCTAGGACAATTTTACAACTCAATTGATATCCAATTTCTCAATTTGAGCTCCCCTCGTCTCTCAGCCCTCCTCAAAATCTCGCAAGTTGGGGAGGACACTTTTCCCCTTGCATCTAATTCCGATCTTTCTTTTTCCCTCGAGATACCCCATTCCTAAAATGGCCTTCCGCGCATCCCTTCGGCTGGCTACCACTGCCCGGCCAGCCGCCGCCCGCTTCTTCTCTCAAGCTACCTCGGTGCCGACATCGAGTGCCTCGTCCGTCACAGCGGCCCAGATCCGCCGCGATGCTGCTCTCCCGAACCCTGATCCGGCGGAGGACTCAGCCAGCGCCGCTCTTGTCCGCGAACACGCCCCCTTTATGGTCGCCACGTATGCTCGCCCGCCGCCTGTGTTCGTCAAGGGCCAGGGATCGTACCTGTACGACATCGAGAACCGCAAGTACCTCGACTTCACTGCGGGTATTGCCGTCAACTCGCTCGGGCACTGTGACCCTGAGATCTCGGACCTGATCGCGCAGCAGGTAAGCCTTGCCTTTTCTACTGTGACTGAAAAAGACAAGAAAACGATCAGCTAACGCACATCATAGTCCAAAACCCTCATGCACGCCTCCAACCTGTACTACAACCCCTGGACCGGCGCGCTCTCCAAGCTGCTCATCGAACAAACCCTCGCCTCAGGCGGCATGCACGACGCAGCAGCAGTCTTCATCTGCAACTCCGGCAGCGAAGCCAACGAAGCAGGCATCAAATTTGCCCGCAAAGCCGCCAAAGTCCTCGACCCCTCCGGCAGCAAAACCGAAATCGTCTCCTTCCGCAACGCCTTCCACGGCCGCACCATGGGCGCCCTCTCGGCCACCCCCAACCCCAAATACCAAGCCCCCTTCGCCCCCATGGTCCCCGGCTGCCGGGTCGGCGACCTCAACGACATCGCCGCCCTCCCTGCGCTCGTCACCGAATCTACCTGCTCCGTCATTGTGGAGCCCATCCAGGGCGAGGGCGGCGTGCAGGTCGCGTCGGATGAGTTTTTACTCGCTCTCGCCGCCCGGTGTCGCGAGGTCGGCGCTGTTTTGCATTATGATGAGATCCAGTGTGGTTTGTCGCGCACGGGTAACCTCTGGGCGCATTCCCATTTACCCCCCGATGCTCACCCGGATATCCTCACCACGGCCAAGGCCCTTGGTAATGGTTTCCCCATCGGCGCGACGCTGGTCAACGGCCGTGTGGCGGATAAAATCAAGGTTGGCGACCACGGGACTACCTTTGGCGGGAACCCGCTTGCGTGTCGGTTGGCGGTGCGGATCGTCGAGCGGCTGGCTGACCCGGCGCTGCAGCGCGGGGTGGCGGAGAAGAGTCAGGTGTTCCGCGAGGGGTTTGAGAAGCTGGCTGGCCGGTTCCCGGGGCTGGTGCAGGAGGTTCGGGGGAAGGGTTTGATTTTGGGTTTGCAGTTGAGTGAAGACCCGGCGCCGATTGTGAAGGCGGCGCGGGAGAGGGGGTTGTTGGTTATTACGGCGGGGACGAACACGTTGCGGTTTGTGCCGAGTTTGGTGATGAGTGAGGAGGAGATAAGGGAGGGGTTGGGGGTGTTGGAGGAGGCTATTCAGGCTACGAGGGCGTAGGGTGGCCTGATGTGTGTTGGCAACTAGCGTAGCTATGCGGCCTTTGTTCTCAGTGCCACTCTTGTTTTGTTTCTCTTCTAATTTAGTGTGGAGATCTTGATGATTGTCTCGATCTTGTATGGAGTTGGTGGTACAAAAAAGAACTGTTTCATTGTTCCCGATCACAGCAGACACGTATCCGAAGGAACAACTTCCCCAGATTTGGTGCTACACATGACGTGGTATGTCCACGGTACACAACCCCCCATTCTGCGATTTCTTTGTGTTCTGTAATCTCTGCTTGTGCGGGATTGTGTCCCTATGGCTCGGACACAATGATCATCGGGTCGACGGAATACAAAGGCATTTCGAGGGACAGTGGTTCAGTGTCAAACAAGGAGGGACCGGCGGTACGGCAGAACGAGTCAACTATGTAACGACGCGAATGGGGACCGCACAGTTGCTCTGAGGAGTCATACTAGAATCGATGACTTGGGCTTGTCTTGTTCAGGGCCGAGAGGTTCGATTGACCAAAATGAAGTAGACAAAGTCATCACTGTTCGGTTCACGGTGGTGGGTACCTTTGGCTTCGTCTTTCGGTTCGAAAAGAAAAGCCCGGGTCCTACTTGGGGAGATACTAGACCATCTCGCTAGGCTGAACCAAACTTACAAAGTCCAAGAGTAGAAATAAACAAACAAACAAACACTCTTAAAAAAAGGCGAAGAAAAAGATCCAAAAAGCTCACAGCCAAGGCCTATCCCCATCCGGAGGGATAGACGTTGGCAGCTACGAAAATCTTTCCGTTGAAAGATTTTTTTTCGCTGGCCCCGGGAATCGAACCCAGGGCCACTTCGATTTACGGCGGTACCGGCGATGCTCCTCCCAATACCGCTGGGCCAAACACGCTGTTTGGCACATTGGGAGGAGCTGGTGACCGGGAGAGCGGGAAGGGGGGTTATATGGTGCGGTGGTGGTTGGGGAGGGAAGGTGCCTCGTTGTGGATTTTACTCGGCGGATTCTACTTGACGGGAACATGGCCGGCGAGGTTACCGTGGGATAAATGGAACAGACAATGTGTTCGGCTCCTTCGTACCTAGTTTCACTCACTGCAGCCAACATTACCACTCCAATGTTGTACTACGTACTCGCTCGTGTCCATGTGTTCGAGCACTTGTGAGCTGTTACCTTTCTCAACCCCCGAGTGACTCGGAATACGGGGGAGACCGGTGTTACGTGGCTTACAGCGAGGGTGTATCCTACACACAATGCTCAAAGAAACAGCTATGTCATAGACGGCAGCCAGACCTACATACCTAGGTGTAGTAGCACAGTTGCTGTGTAACACGATATGTTGTTGTCCGCTGTGTTGTCAGATCCTACCGAGCTCTGAGAAGCCGCCGGCCCACACACACTATCACTTTCGCTGCTCATCCCCCAACCAGATCCACCACTCGAGATGCCTATGAAACGAAACACAGGTTGGACGCTTCTCACCCCATCGTCATCTCCCACTCGGAGACAAGGAATGCTCCCTCACAGGAAGATACGCAAGTGATTGGTAGGAAATATGCTGTCAATCGTCGTTTACTCTCGGAGCAAGTTTGATGCTTCCACACCCGTTCTTCAATTCTGAGGACTCGACTCAACTCGACGTCGAGTCATTTCCCTTGAAACAAACCCCATTATAACAAGTACCTCCGGGCCGACCAATGCATAGCAAAAGAATCTCCCAAAATAACTGAAAAGATTTGATCGACCGGGTAGTTATACAACGTAACGTTGGTTCAACTGTCGGACACGCGAGCTCGAAGCGAGCAAGGAGAGAGAGAGGAGAGGAGGCAGTGCAAAACACGAAACATCCAAGCGAGCATGATCCGATCTCCATTCTAATTCAAGACCCTGGTGTCGATCATGAACCTCACGAAGAAGTAGCACATCAACACCAACAAGGAATCTAACGGTTTTGGAGCAGAGGAAAATCAACGATTCACTACACCGTGTGCTCATCTCAAAAAGTGTCATGGAAATCATGTCATGTCATTTGGTGTGTGTATCTTCCAGATCACCAACCATCATTTTTCTCTAGCGAGTGCCCCTCCTCCATAGTGTGTGTAAATGTTACAAAAGCAAGCATGCCAAATCCAGCCGCCGCCCCAAGTTGCCCAAGTGTCCCAGTGCGCTGTCCATAAAAAGAAAGTGAAAAGAATAGGGCGTCTTACACAACACTCGGCGAAGAACGAGTGGGGGTTGACACCCAAAAGTCGACCAAGAATGTTTTCCTATCCTTTGTGTGGTTGGTACAAGATCCAGGAGAGACCCGAGGCCGACGGGGTATAGAAATTTGCAATGCAATCCGATTGAGATCATGCCAGAGAAAATAAAAGAACAAGAAAAATTCCCGGTTCTCGCAAAAAGAGAGTCGGAGGACCGAAACGCCTTTCCTAGATCAAGGGACCTGGAGAAGGAAAAGAAGTGAAAAGCGCGGTAGACTCAAGTCGACAAAACTTAAGCCACAGGCGCCAGCCTAAGCTTAGACGCAGCCGCGCCGCGGAAGCGACGAGCACGGAGCTTCTTGGAGGTAGCAGCCTCGATGGCGAGGGTAGCGGTCTCGCCGGCCTTGCAGACAGTGCCCGCAGCGACGGCCTGCACCGCAGACCAGGTGCCGCTGGCGCAGCGCTGGAAGGACGAGCCACCGATGCAGTTCCACTCACCCTCGGTGGTGCAAGCAGTGCCCTGAGCGTGGGCGCCGGCAGTGTTGCCACCGGAGCCAGAGCCAGAGCCAGAGCCGGAACCGCTGCCAGAACCGGAGCCGGAGCCAGTGCCAGTGCCAGCGGGGGCCGCGGCAGAGGTGGTCACAGTGGCGAGAGTGGTGGGCTTGGGAGCGGGGGGAGTGATGAACACGCCACCGGGGAGGCCAGTGGTAGTGGGAACGGGAGCCTCGGTGGGAGCCTGCGTGGCCTGCGCGGAGGAAGTCGGGGTACCGTTGCCAGAACCAGAGCCGGAGCCGGAACCGGAACCGGAACCAGAGCCGCTGCCCGAGCCAGAGCCAGAGCCAGAGCCGCCGCCGGAAGAGGAGCCACAGCTACCAACCGGAGGGCCAAGCTTGCTGCCGGTGCCGGCGACATCCGGGCCGGGGTTGGGGTACTGGACATCGACACCCTCAGTGGTGGTGCAGCCGTTGCCAACGTTGGCGACAAAGATCTGGGGACGAGCGGTGAAAGCAGTGGACGCGCGCTGCTCAACAGCCTTGGCGACCTCACGCTTGGCACCACCACCGGAGCCGATGGTGACGGCGGCGCAGTTCATGTACATCTCGCGGTTGCCGATCTCGTTGTGCCAGGTCCAGGCCCAGATGGCATCGCCCTCAGGCGCGTCGGCCGGGATGGTGAAGGGGTACTCGGACGCCAGCGGGCAGCCGCCGACGATGGACTGGATGACCTGGAAGGTCTGGCCCTTGTCGTAGCTCAGGCTGACCTGGCACGAGCCGCCGCCGTGGCTGGCGGTGCCGTCGGTGGTGAACTTGTAGGTGTTGCCAGGCGCGAAGGTCGCAGTGGGAGCACCAGCGGGAGTACCAAAGTCGGAGTGGTAGCCCTTGCACGGGAAGTTGGCACCAGACGCCTCGAGGGGCGCGGTCATGCTGTAGTCGATGTTGGTCGCATGGGGGTTGAACTTCGACCGGAACGGAGGGGGGAAAGAGATGTCGATGTGGGCAGCAGCAAGCTGGCTACCAGCGACGAGGGCCAGAAGGCCGGTGGTGAGTCCGTTGGAGAACATCTTGGCGAAATTTATTTTTCGGTGATTTTTGGGGGGTGTTGTGGTTGTTGTCGGGCGATCGCGCGCTCAAAAAAGCCGGATAGGCAAAAGTGTGGTGGTTTGTTTGGTTGTGGGAGTGAGTTTTGCTTCGGGGAGTGGAAGAGGTCACTGTGTGGACCAGCGGTTTGTCTTTTTGTACGAGCACTGCTCGGGAGCCGCAGAAGGAATGAATAGGCTTTCTGTTGATGACTTGTCGCTATTGATGAACAATAGGCTTGTGTGTTGTGCAGAGTGTTGCCACAAAAATCGAAGAAGCGCCGGGCTCAAAGTTTGTTGTGGTTGAAAGTCGGTTCTGAGTGACCGTGAGGTGGGGTTGTTGCAAGAACAAGTGGAAGTGAAAAAAAGACAATGAAGCCCAAGCCGGGAGCTGTGTTGTTTCGAAGGAGGGAACGAGGCGCGATGCCGTGAGGGGTGAAGAGGAAGACAGAATAAAAAGGCGACGAAGGCACAAAGGGCGGGGGAAGATGCTCTCTTTATCCTGATGTTTCTGTTCTCCCTGTTCGTCTCTTTTTGATTGGGTGGGAGCGGCTGAGAGCCCGGGCAGCGCACACATGTTTCGAACGCCCCGATGAACACACCCACTGACAGGGTACTCTCGTCCCAAGCCCCGGCAAAAAGCCAAGCCCTGAACAGCGCGACTCTCCAGTTGTGGGTAGGGCGTCCGCATGGGATAACAGGGGGGTGGCCTGGCAAGCAGGGGGGGGCCGAGGAGGGGTTCACCGAAGGGCGGCCGCCCACCCGATGTTCGACGCCCTGACACATGTGGCCACGTCTGTTTCCCTCTTTTTTTTCTTCTCCCCCCTGGCGCATTGCACGATCATCCCTCGCTCGGTTGCTCATCCTGCGGGCCCGTGGCAACTCGGCCACAGCGGCCACGACCAGGGCGATGGGATTTTGCCGTGCTGGGAGCCGGGAGGGGCAAGTCAGGTACGTAACCCTCCGATAGAACTCGCGAAAGGTATGGAACTAAACCATCTCGAAATTTACTTTACATGTCTCACTTAGCACACACAGTTGACGAAATGCAGAAACAAACGCCCAGCAATGCAGGTCTAGTGTGATGGTAGCCGCGCGGTCTGTTGAAGATGCACCGAGTTGCCCTCTCTAGCCGCGTTCGTAGAGAAGCGGGCAGAAATGGCCAGACAGTCAAACGGTGGAGGCACAGCGCTGACTTCCCACTCGCCATCGTGAGCGGTCCAAGGGGTAACGTAACGGGTGGAAGTGGGAAGGAAGGTGGGGCAGCGGGCTTCTCGAGGTTCTGTCGAATCGCAGATCGAAGATGGCCCCGGACCAGGATCAAAAGGGGAAGGAGACGCTTGCGTCAAGAAGAAAAAAAATGGAAGGAAGTCAAAAACCCTCAAAAAAGACCGATCGAGCGGATCCTGCGCTCCCAACTCTGGACGTCTTGTCAGGGGCACGCAGAAGCGTGGACCAATCAGAAATCGCACGTACCTGGCCGCTTGCACAAGGCCCGACAAGGGCTGATTGGTCCATGGCATGAACACACCACCTGGTTGGTTGAGTCAAGATCCTGGGGAACCTGGCCGCAACCGCCCGAGTGGCCCCAGCGTCTGAACTTGAAACAACGCCCCCCTTTTCCCTGCACCTCCAACATCCTGGTCTTGCGCAACTGGCAGCCCCGAGTGGTTCCTTTTCTCCATCTCGTCCGGCCCCTCGACTTTGAAGCCCCCGTCGGCAACCCAGTCCTTGCCTCGGTCCCCATCTCGTCCAAAGCTGATCAGTCGTATCGAGGCCGTGAGAACGGGCCATCTTGGCTGGAAAAACCCGGTGCGGCGTGCTTGGTCGGCTTGACCGGGGGTTACGCCCCATCGGATGCGACTGCACACACATGGGCGATGGAATGGAAATGGATGCACTTGAGAAAGAAAGCACAATGGACTCGGTGCCGAATTTCTGTGGCCAGGGCGAAAAGTCCCGGATACGACCGTATCGAAACCGAAGAGCAGAACCCACCCGCTCACTGCCACGAGCAAAGACTCGTAATGCTCTGCATTTGGTGTCTGGAACATGCCTGTTTCCTCGTCCCCTGTGTACTGTACGTGTAAGTCGACACCGTTATTCTCCCGCGCGGGCAACCATCCTGGCTTCCACAACTCCATGTCCCTCAAGCATAGTCCTCGGACGAAGTGGTGGGGGCCATATCATGTTGTCCGCACCATCCACGGCAGTTGTGTTTCAATATCCAGATGATCACGAAGACACAGGTGGTCGCCCACTTTGCAGGCCCTCTTCTACGTCAGGAGGCTATCCGGGTCATGACAGCGGTCCGCCTGCACCCTCCCGATCTGGGCTTTCACCGCATCCCCAGATCGAACGGAGAGATGGCCGGCCACTGGGCCGCCTGGTTTTCTGAATTGGGTTCAGATTCTCCTTATTATGCAAAGAATAACTATCGCTGCTATAACGTTAAAATAGTACATTTGCCAAAATAGCAACAGTCTGCGGCAAATTCCACCCGCCTGGTTCCGGGGAAAAAAGCAGCCGATATCTCACCATCGCTTTCCATGGTCTGTATGTACACTCACAGAGTCACTACCTTCACCGGTACACACACATCTTCGTTGCTGTCGCACGATGCGCTGCTAGGAACCTGGAAGCGCTGAGTTGCCCCGCAGCATGCTGTTTCTCACGTCTTCCCTGCTGGCGTGCGGCGAATCCGCAGAGGCAGCCCGGCAGCCCCGCAGAAGAAACCGCCTTGCCAGCGCCAGGCGAGCCAGCTCAGTGGGCTGAACGGACGGAAATGTGGGGATTTTACGATTTTTTCAAAGCGCCGGGCCTCCGCGATCCGCCGCCCATGCAGGTGGCGAGGGTCAGGTCAACTTAAGAAAAACCTTACACTGGCGCAGCACAAGCGCGCGAGAACACACATATTCATCAGTAGTCGGTGATCGGCAACGCCGCCAGCCGCGCGCTCAAAGCATCATCCCATCCCATCCCAACATCAAGTGAGCGGCTGCTGACGAGGCCAACCAAGACAAAAACCGTTGACATCGGATCAGGAGCAGTGGAAGGAAGAGTCAGCAGGTGGGGCCAAGGGGCGAGAAACAAAGCCCGAGGAAGAAACAAGAACGAACAGCCAAGGCAGACCAGATGAACACGCGGACTGGACTCACTTGGAGACAAGACGAAACAACGAAACAAAGCGCAAAAGAAAGAACCTGGGATGAACCGACAACAATTGGGCAGCGCGAGGGAGCCCACCCGACACAGCGCAGAATCCGAGAACCCTGGATCCCTGAACTTAAGCGTTTTCAGTGTTGGACCCCGCCTGTCACCGACTTCTGTCACTGCTTGTTTGACTCTTCCTAGCGCGGGCACCAACCACCCAGCGGTTTCATGAACATTTTGGTTGTTTGCTGCAGACAACGCCGCGCGGCGGATCACGCACCTCGGCCGTTGGCAGAAAAGAAAAGAAAATGCAATGAGAAAAAAACGACACACAACCGTGTTTGCGTGCTAACCGTTGGCCCGAAAGCCTCAACCAACGGCACCACCGCTGTGATTCGTTCCTGACGAAGGGGTCCATCTCCCGAGACAAGAGCCAAAAACGAGCTCACGCCTCGCCACCGCGGAACACGGCAATGGCGACCGAGAGGGATCCGAGAGGAAGACACGAGGTGATGGAGCCCGCAGCAGCATGACGGTTGCGACGCAAAGCCGACAAATCCGCGGCCGGTGCCTTGCAGCAAGCAGCGGCAGCAAAACGGCTCAATGGGCGGCCCCGCTCCAACCCCTCTCATGGGAGCAACTCGGAGGTTTGTGGCCCAAAATCCTTTCCAATGCAACGTCTTGTCGGCTTCTCGACGCTCAATGAGTTTCTCGCTCTTGGAATTTTTTCGGCCCAGGAACGGAAGAATTGGCCCTTTTTTCTTACCGGTCCGATTCCTTGGCGAGCACTCAAAGGTGTCAGAAAACCCGCCCAACCGGGCTGCATTCTCCCAGCCGAAGCATGGCTCTCGAAACCAGGCAGTCCTCCTGCCGCATTCTACCCAACTCCCGGATGGAACTCTCACTGTGGGTTTTCGGGCCGGGGTAATTATGGCACTTTTGCTTTCTGTCTTGTTCTCTCCGTCACTGATCAAGGAGCGTTGTGGGCGAAGTTGACAGGAATCCCCACAACTTCTTCATGCAACGTTAACAAATCCCCTCCTGAAACACACGCAACAGTGTTAGCGAACCCCTTCCAACCGTTGCGGAGATCTCTTCTCTCCGCCACACAAATGGACCCTGCGCAAAACCCACGGCCCACAGCCCAGCACCCTGGCTCATTTTCCCATTTCCAAATCGGGTTCTCAACTTCATGCGTCCACGTCCACGTCCATCTTGCTCCATAGCACTGCCCACAGGGGCAAACTCGAAATGGCCATATCCCGAAGCATGCTCATACCTCTCTCATTTTGTTTGCTTGAATGCTCGGATATTGTTGTCCAGTTTTTGTCCTTGAGACCGAGACAACTCAACACCCCAGCGAGTTGCCGAGATGCTTCCCGTGCGATACACCCTGTGATAGGATACACGGGAGATGACGCGGGTTTGGGGTTGTGAAGTTCTGCCGGGCCCAGCATCTCGGCACACCTTCTGGCCTCTGATGTGGCGTCCACGTGTCCGAGCGTGGGAACCTGCGTTTCTGTGTTTTTCTCTTTTTTTTTGTTTTCTCTTTCCCGTCTTTTGACATCCCCCCCCACGCCGTTGTCCCCGGATGTTGGGCTTCAAGGTGCACGGCCAGGCGGTGTGGGGTTAGGCTAGGTTAGCTCTATGAGTTTGTAGGGATGTTAGAGAAGCGAGATATGCTCGAGGACAACAGCAGCAAATCCGATGTCAAGATGCGGCACTTGTCACAGAGCGGAGATTGAGCTCCTCCTCTGGCAGTGGGGAGGGCACTCTCTTCAGCCACGCCGGCGTCGCCACGTCGTGACCTGCCGGAGTGTGATCAGTCCTAGTATGCTCCTTGTAATGTGATGGCCCTCGCAGGCCAGGAAGTCCTTGTTTTGAGGATCGATGGAGTCGTGGGGAAGAGCTGCGCGGCTGCTGGATCGGCCAACGCATAGCCCTGAAATTTATGCTTTGATGAGTGATTCCACAGTAGCGCCTCGGTGGCTACTCAGTTATTCGCCTCATCGTGAGCTGGGTTTCTCAGCTCTCGGATCCCCCTGGTTTACCGCTTGGGATTCAGGTTGGGGTGCCGGAGGTTGGGAACCTCGAGGGCCAGAAGTTGGAAGTTATCGAGCCTCTCCGCACGAGCCCCAGGCTCCAAGGCCTCGTCAGTGTTTTCAGCTCGTCCTCCACACAACTAGGCTATGGTGAAGATCATAGGAAATTCGCCACTGTTTCATGAAACATGAGCCGTTCCGCTACTCGAAGTTTACTGACCATTACCAGCCTATCGAGGTAGATGGGGGGTGCTCCCTGGAGAGTTTCGCCACATCTCTATACTCATATCACCATAGGACCTAAGTAGTGTCTGGTGAAACACCCAGTTCCGTCGCTTCCAGCCTCATGGGCCCGTTACGAACACAAAGCATCCTGAACTGGGACGGAAGAACACCGCTGTGGCTACAGCCGTTGAGGTCAGTTGCGGAGTCTTCACTATTTCATGAAACATCAACAGGTATCTCGGCTCTGGGATCTCAAGACTTTTGCCAATCCGAAAGTTGGGCTCGGGAAATATCATCCTTGGGTGTTTGTCGAGTCTCTTCCACGAGGGTGGCAACCCGGAGCCGAAACGTTTCCTTTGTTCGTTCAGCCTATCCCTTGTTTATTCGCAGGAGTCCTCCCCTCGCCACTCCTTTATCGCAAGGACAAACTGTCGGAACAACCGAGGTATCAAGTCAATATCTCAAGCCAAACCACTACATACCCGCCATAACACGCACCTCTCACTAGCAGCCGGAGGAAAAGGAGGATCGAAGTACCTCAACCTACCCCACACCCTCTTCCTACTCCTCCTGGATTAACCGATCCATCCCACCCAGCACCAAGCACCAAGAAAAAACAAACAAATCCTTCCCGCCGAGTCCAGAACCCCATCCCAACTCGCACTCCCAACCCAAACCCGCTCTTTCTCCCAAGTCCCAAGCAAGTCGGCAGGTCCCGCCCAATCCTTCGCCTCGCCGCTTCCACGCCGTGAGATCTCACGCTACGCCCCTTTTTACCCCTTCTCCCCCTTTTTTTTCCTCACCATTTTGTCCACTCCCCGCTCTCCTTCCCCTTTAAGCCTGTGCCGCGCACGCATACCCTTGGGCCGCCTGGCCGTGATCCTTCGGCCAGTTTGTGCCTCCGCATCGGACCGCTGGCCGGTCGGGTATTTGGGCCTGTTTGGTCTGGCCGGTTGATAGGTCGCTTTGGCCCCTGATTACGAATCGTGTGGGATTGTTGGTAGGGGAGAGGGGGTTGCTGTTTGGATTGGATGGCTCGTCTGAGTTTTGGGGGTTGGGGGGCTGCGGATAGGGGGGACAGATGGGAGAAGGATGTTGACAAGGGTAGGATTGGAATATATTGAAGTAGCGGGACAGATTGCTGTTGAATGTGAGGTTTGTACTTTTTATCTTTGCCAAAACGCGCACAGAGTAGAAATCTCTCACTGGTGGGCGTGGAATGTCTCGAAATGTTTGGAATTTCGCAAATGGCGTCCTCCAAGACGGTGCCCCCCCTCTCTTCTAGAGTATTTATTGCTTCCTTTTCTTAGTATCCAACCCCCCCGCTCCCAGGAACTATCAACCTGACAGACATACCAACCATAGGCCAACGTTGAAAGACACCCCTCATTGCTTTTACTCGTTTCAAAAGTCCAGGAATGCCTGATGTTCAACCCATCTACAACGAGTGCTCGTCCTCATCCTTCGGGTAGAAAAAGGGTCCTATATCCTCCCGCTTAAAAACAAAACTCATCCCATGCCCAACATCAACGACCATGCATTAAGGTTGCCGTTCCAACGATAGTAATCACCCATTCATCCTCTATAGCATTCTTACCTAACAGGAGCTAGCCGAACTCCAGGTCATTACCGCAACTCTCGATGGGGGGTTAGCTCTGACTAAACCTTTGACCTTCGGAAAGTGTGGACTTTGAGCTTCTTGCTTCCCACTCACTCCCTTATAGGTGCTCAGCGCCGCTCCTGTGCCATCTATCTAGACATGTCCCCCGTCAGCTCAGATACTATCCAAACCGTAACCTACCTTACGTGATTCCCCAATCCACATCAGCACTAAGCATCCCGAACACAGCTGACGGGAGAAAACACTGACCATAACTGTCATCTAATTCAGATCAAATGGGCAAGACCCAGACGTGGCTTCATACCCTCCCAAAGAACCGCGCTGTGCCTTTCTACTCAATGACCTTCTACGCTTGCCCTAACCATCTCTTGAGCGAGGTCGAGCTACATACCTAAACTAGGAGATAACTACGCCAAAACGAACACTGTCCTTTTCACTGTCGAATTACCCAGTCAAACTTGCCATTATTTTTCCCTCCTCCAATCTTCCAGTTCCAAGTGAAGGGATCAACATCTTGAAGCACGAAGGCACGTTATGCTACCCTGTACTTTTATCTATATCTCTCTCTATCTCTATCTCTCCTCTCCAACAAGAAATCATAAACATAACAGTTAATTACTATTCTACTACAAATTCCTACAGTATGCACACAGGTAGGGAATACCTAACTCCAGATCTCCATGCTGTTGCAATAAAAGTCTCATCCTATTTATATGTACAAAGAGGATAGGTCATCGCCACCTGCACGTCCATAATTTATTTTCCTTTGATGGTCAACGAGTAGATATATTGTTCTTACCCTATACCCAGACCAAACTAAAGGAAGTCAAACCAAGCCAAACCCCATCCTTACATCAACAACCTGAACTTAATTAGTATCATGTTTAGCCAATCTATACACCACTTCCTCCACCCAAACTAACGTTTAAAAAATCATATTCCCCTCCGTATTGAGTCTCCGTGATATGTTGTCACACGGCTACGGCGCTCTTTGTGGCTAGGGTTGGTGATGTTTGGCTTGACCTGAGAGCCTAGTACGATAATGGTGGGATTTAACACTGGGGCTTCGAGGAAAAATGTTAATATTTTTTATTTTTCCCTCACAACGAGGTTTTCTGTTTTTATGCATATATTTGTAGTTAAGGCTAGTTTCACCCTCCTCCGAGCACATAAATGACTAGCATTCATACAAAGTCCTGGCTGGCATAACTGTCGGGGTTTCCCCTCTGAGACAAGGATCGTGACACCCGCAGTCAGGAGGAACACCCGTGTTGAGAAAAGCGATACATGCAGACACAACAAACACAGTCGACACAAAAAGTCTTAATAAAACTCAATTGATGTCCGCAAGGGCCGATGGACTGATGGGCCAAGGCCAAAAAGCTAGTAACTAGCAGTAGCCGGGCCCCTTCATCTTGATCCCTCGCCTGGCAGCCCACCCGCTGGCTTGTCTTGTGTTGGTTTCCCTGCCGTACCACCTGCCTGCCACCCACACATACCAGGACAAAACATCGGTTGGTCTGACTCAACTCAACTTGGCTCGACTTGCCTTTAGGGTGTCGTCCTCGCCTTATTTTGCTTGCCAAACAACATCGATGCAAAGCAAGCCAAACCAGACCAAACCAGCCAGCCAACCACTTCCAGTAAAAAAAAACTCTGTTCCGCTTCCTGTCCCCCTTCTCCCTCTTCCCTTCCCCTACCCCCTCCTTGACCACCTTTTCCGACCCCTCATTCCCGCCCTGAGGCTCCTCTTGTTCAAACCTTTCCTTCACCCACCCCAGCCCCTGGAAAAGCCTCCACGTCAACTCCTACTTCGCTGCTTCTCCCACACTCGTTCTTCTTCTCTCACACCCATTCTGCCTGCAGATCGCAGAGCCGCTCGCTGAGTGTTCAACAACGGGATAAGTTGCTTGGTATGGGGATGGAATAATCCCAAGCCTCCCAGTTGTAAAATGAACCGTCCAGCGACTTGGCCAGTACTCGATGAATGACGAATGGACCCAGCCTGTATGACCCTTACAGCGCGCTTGACAAGATTTTTGGTAAATAATGCCGTCACAGCTCATGTCGCATGATCAGTGACTGTGTTTTTTTGTTTCCTTTTCCTCTTTTTTTTGTGTTCCTTTTTTTTGTCTTGTCAGGCGCGAAAACTATGGAGCCATTCTCAACAGCTCTCAGCCAAATAATTCTTCTTCGGTAAGGTCAAGCAGATAAGCAGGCAGAATCCGGCGATACTCGCGGCGCCGCGACTCGTAACTCAGTGCGCTCTCGCAGTTACTCATTGCGGCCGCTGGCCCGAGAACTTGCCTTGCGGTTGCTGTTGCGAGTAGGCCGGTTGCTGGTACGGCATGCCGGGGCTCATACCGTACATGGCCTGCTGACCTTGATGGGAGCCCTGGTGAGAACCCTGATGGGCCATCATTGGGGCAGTCGGACGGCCCGGGCTGGGAAAGCCGTTCGAACCCGGCACGGGTTGAGGAGGGGCGCCACTGGCGGGAACGAAGTGCGGCTGGGCGCCTGGGTACATGGGACCGGCAGCCACCATGCCGTTGGGGCCTGGGATGAAGCCTTGTTGGACCATCATGGGTCCTCCCATGTGATGCGGCTGCTGGGGGATAAATTGGGGGTTGTGTGAGAAGCTGCGGAACTGGCCCATTTGGGGCGCGGCGTTCATGTACGGCTGCATCATGGGCTGGCCGTACGGCATCTGCCCCTGCGGGTTCACTCCGGGCGGGTAGGCCATGGGCACCGGTCCCATCCTAGGAGACGCGAATGACTGGGCCGAGTTAGAGTGCATCATCCTATGATCATCACCGTTGCTGAACGGCACGTGGGGAGCGTGGCCGTGTTGTTGCCCGGCGTGCATCTGCATCGGTGGCATGTGCGGTGACTGGCGCGGGGCCATGTTCTGAGCGCCATGCTGTAAGTGGAAGGGTAGTTGATGCTGATGGGCAACCTGGGGCATGACGTGGGTTGGGTTCGGGGTCGCAACAGCGGCGCTCGCGAGCGGGAGGCGCTCAAAGTACTCCTTGTACGTCAGCTGCATGGTAGAGTCGGGGGCCTCGGTCTGCTCCTGAAGCTGGCGCCAGGTGGGGAGTGTATCGAAGGAGGGCTTAAGGCCATCGTTGTCATCCCAGTTGCGGCCCTCGGGCGGCTGAATGGTCTTGATATGCGACAAGATGAAGCACTTCTTGACGTCCACGGCCCTGGTCTTGCGGCGGATGAGCTGTCCCTTGGCCGGAGGCGGGGGGGGCGGCACCTCGGCAATGTTGTTAACGGACGACCGGGGAGACGAGCCAGAGCTTGGGACGGCTGGGTTGAACGGCTGGGCAAACGCGTTCGGGCGGAACTCGTGGCTGTTGGGGTTCAGCTTGGGGCCCATGTAAGCTGCGGGCGGGACGGCGTTCATGCGGCGGCCAAAGGCGGGGTCGACACTGTTAGCCGGCCCGGTAGGGGGAAGCCGCATGTCCGGAGGGGCGTGATGCTGGCCCATGTGAGGGTGCTGCATCTTCTGCTGCTCAACGTTTCGCAACCGCTGCGCAAGGTTGCCCGTGGGCTGGTTCTGGGCGGCCAGGTGGGGCGGCCCGCGGTTGTTCCGGTTGTATTGGTAGTGAGACTGGGGGTTATAAGAACGGGCACCGGGATGACGGCCGGGGACGCCCGACGACGAGCCTGAATGCTGCGGCGCAGGGGGACGGGAGGCGCGAGTCTCGGTGCTGGTAGCGGCCGGTGTCGAGGCGCCTGATTGTTCGGCACTCGTCTTGCCCGGGGCCTCCTTGACCGGCGGGGTCGGCTCTTTCTCCTTGACCTCCTTCTGTTTGGCCAGCACCTCCATGTTGAGCTTCGCCTTGTCCTGAATCTGCTTCTGCTTGGCCGGGTCTTTGGCAATGATGGAGATCAGGTCAGTGGGTACGGGGGTGAAGAGCTTGAAGTTCTCCGCAAACTTCTTGAGCTCCGTCAGCTTAACCTCCTTGTCAGCCTTGGCCCTCGTGGTCCTGACTTTCTCGGCCATGGACCGCTGTGTAACGGCAAAGTTCTTAAAGGAGGACAGCACGTCACGCTCGACGTTGGCAGTGACGCCCGGTACCGGGCCGGCCTTCGGGGTGCTGCGAGCGTTGCTGCCCGAGGGGCGGGTAGCGGTGGCATCTTTGGCCTCCGCGGGTTTGGCGTCGGCAGCAGGTTCTACCTTGCTTTCGGGCGATTTCTTCCCTTCGACGCTGGTCGCGGCCGGGGCGACCTTGGGTTCGGCTGGTTTATCGGTGACGGGGGCAACGGGCTTCTCGAGCTTCGACTCGATCGGCTTTGAAGGTTGGGCCGGGGCGGGTTTGGGCACGGGCGCGGCTTTAAGTTGCGATGAGATAATCGCTGGGTCAACCGGAACACCCTTCACGGTGGCCTGACCGGTGGGCGCACGGCGAGCTGGCGGCGTGTACTTGTTCTCTCGGGGATTGAGAGGTGGGAAGTCCTGCCGGCGTACACCGCTATATCTGCGTGGGGTGTCAGCATACGATCTTGTCTCGTTGCAAAGCGGGAGAGGGCAGTATTGGTACGCACTTATCCTCCTCGTCCCTTTGGTCCTCCCCTCCAACAAAGTCCATCACACGCTCTTCCGCGACGTGGGAAGTGGTGGGTAGGCTCCGCTCGATTTCGCGCGCCTTCCGATCGGCGGCCGCTAGACGCTCCTTGTACTGCGGATGGCTCTTATCAATGGTGGTTGTGTAGATATTCTCATCGTAGTCGGTCCTCAGACCAAACAGCCGCTCATTCTCCGCAAACTGGTCCCAAGGAACGCCGTTGTTCTTACTACCGCTTCCGCTACCGCTCGACTTTTCCAGCGATCCATCGACTTCATAACTGGTGTCGGGAACCCAGGCCTTTAGCGCCCTCTCGGGGCCAAGGCGGGAATTGGAGATGGCCGCGTCGGTCCGGAAAGAGGATCGATTGCCTGTGAAAATAGATTTTGTCAACACGAGTACGATAAAACGACCGCATGTCATTGGCACCGTTGCCTACCGTTCGGAGCCCTTCCGTCATTTTTGTTGTTGTTGGATAGCACGCGGGCATCCGCGATATCCTTACGTTGGAGCGTCATTGTGGACTGCTCTGTTCTACCGGATCCGTTTGTGAGGTCGGTCGAGTTGGAAGATTTCTTCTGCTGTACCATGCTCAAGCGGCAGCTGGCAGCGTCGGCACCGTTGCTGTACGTGCCCTCGAACTCGGCACCGGAGGTCAACGTAATGCGAACTCGCTGGCCCTAAAGAGAAGCTATCAGCGCAAAGTCCACCGACTTGGGCGAGTGCCGCATCGGATTCGCTCGGCTCGGCGGTGATTTTGGGCACACCGTTCAAGCTTTGTGTCGAGTGGTATGATCGGTTGGGGAGGGGGGGAGAAAGAAAGAAAGCGAGTGACGTTTGGGAAAGGGGAGGGGGGAAGAGTAGGAGAGCGGGGCGGTGGGAACGAAAAGAAGGGAAATAGCGACTTACTTCGCGAAGGGAGCTCGTCACAGACTGCTTGCCCTGCGGAGTTTGCGATCGACCGGTGATAGGGTTTCGGTTCGAAGTCCACGCTTTTTGCTGGACAGGAGGTTGTCTGTGCGGCGTTAGTCAACCAATTCAATGCCTGGTCGAGGGGCGTGCGCTGCCGCAAGTGCACAATGCGGTCTCTGGAGGGCGTGGAGAGGCGCAGCGACCTTGACCGATTGAACGGGAATGAAGGGAAAAAAGAGAAGGAAGAAAAGAGCGTAGAATGGAGAAAGAGTAGAGGGGAGTCAGATTCCAAAACCCGATCGAAGGTCGGAGGGGACAAGGGCAAAAAAAAAAGTGCCAGCAAAGTATGAGAGTCACTTTGCGTTGGCGGGGAGGTTGCAGCGAGGCTTTCCCAAAATGTCGGGTGGGTGGAAGGAGCTGGTGGTGGGAATGGATTGCGTGGGAACGGTGTCTCGTGTCTTACCTTGAAGTCGGAGGCGAAGCGGTTGCCTCTGCGGCCCTTGATCGCTGGTCACCGAGCTTGCTGCTATAGAGAGGACGAGCGGCGGACGCCTTGTTGGAGTCGGTCGCCGTCGATGATTGAGAGGGCGATGCGACAACGGGCTTTGAGGTTGTCGATCGGCCTTCCATAGTTCCTGTGCCCGGCCGTTGAACAAGTCGGGGCAGCTTGTTTAAACTTTGGGGAAAGAGGGTTGCGGGCGGGAGATGTGCGGGAACGGCAGAGAGGGAAGATTGTTGGAATTGGGCCAATCAGCGTGCTGATTGGTGGGCGCTGGCTGCTGGGCGAGCTGGGTTCTGGGGAGCCCTGGGAGGGAAGGAACCCGGGCGAGGGGTGTGGTGCAGGAATCTAGGAAAGAAACCTTGGGTGATTTTTGCTGCGCCTAGCCAAACCTGTAAATCAACTCAGAGACGACCACGGTGGAGGGCGTAACCACACAGCTGCCCGCGCTGCTTCCTTGTATGAGGTACGAATAATAGCACCTCAATAACGTGCTGCGCTGCGTGCACGGCCAGCTCCCTCAACGTGCGACCACCGCAAAGCGGAACCTTAGGCTGGCTGGGAGGTATGTAGGCTTGGCAGATTTGTAGAGTTCCCCGACTGGAAGCTTTCTTTGTGCACCAGGGGCATCCGTGTCGGCCCCGCTTACCGTCGTCGTTGGCGGTCCTTGCTCAAGAACGTGATGTTTCTCCTTGCCGTGGCTTGGGGATCGGAGTTATGGCCGCGCGCTAACGCCAGAGTCGGAGGAAGCCGATGCCGTGGGGTTGGGAAGAGAGGGGAAAGTGCGATGTCGAGAAGAGTAAGGTACCCGGCGGAGAGAGAAAGTAGTAGCCGAATGCAGGGTTAACAACGGCACTGGACTGGGCACTCTTGCGGAACGGAGTGTCTCGCGTGTTTGGGCAGAGAAGCGGAGAGGAGAACGATTTTGAACGGCAATAGTGGTAGGGAGCTCTTGGGGTAGCTGCACGTCAAAAAGAAAATTATTTCTTTGGAAAAGGAAGCACGAGCACCAGCAATTCAGGGCACCGGAAGGGCAGAACCATACCCTTTTACCTATGGGTTTTCCTCCGATTCAACACCCAATGATCATGTTGGCCGCCTCAAATGACCTCCCAGAAGAACCTCGTGGCCCTCTTGTGGTTTTGGATGAAATGGGCGGCGTTTGACGCGGAGACAAAGGGCGGCCTCAAAACACCAAAATCTTTCCACTCGTTGTCGCATCCATTTGCTGGCAGCCATGGGGAGCACCGACCTTGTGGGCGAGCTTGGTCACAGCTCAACTGGCGCCAGTCCACTTCTGGAAACGGCCCCCTTGGCGGGGTTTTGATCGCCAGCCAAGACCCACGTGATTTGTGCTTTTTGGAACTGCATTTGGTGACTGGCACGATTGGGTCTTTGCCCCTGGTGACACAATACCTCAGCATTTAACTCAGGCTATTCGTACTCTGTATGGGACGCGGTCAGTCGTAGCCCACGACGAATCAACAATGAGAGCTTGCATCACACAGCTTACGGTCTTTGTTCCGGGAAGCATACTCCACGGGGCCGCTATCAGCAAAGAAATATTCCATAAGCTACCTACATACGGAACGGCTGACGAAAAATCCACGGCGGCTTTTCGGGCTACTGGTGATTCCGAGTTTCTATGTTGCGGTCTGATTCGGGCTCGGGTTTCTTTTTCTCCTTTTTGTTTGATCCCAAAGGAAACGGGAAGGTTCAGCACCGGCGTCATTGCTGTGGATGTGCTGCAGGTCGGGCATGTTGTGCTTCTGGGTCTCCACCTCCAACGCCGGTCTTGTCAACTCTTAGTTCTCTAACCACCTCAGGTCGCTTGCGCCGTTTGGCATCGAGTTTGTGCAATACCGACCATTGGTAAACGCACCGATATCTGAGACACTTCGCACTCCAGCCTCCGAATGGTTTCTGTCAGGGGCGGGTTGCGCATGTCAAATGGGTGTGTTAACACTTCGGTTTTGATGTCCCAGGTAGTTGGTGAAAGGTATCTAGGTCTGGGACCATGCAGGTTGCCCGCATCGTCTTCTCAATTTTCGTAACCGGTGGAGCTTCCACGGGCAATACTGGACTCTGGCAACCTTTGGCTGATGGACAAGTTTCTGATGACATGTCTGCAGTCCATCTGGAGAAACCAAACCTCGCATCCGTAATTAGTTATTCTTCAGCCGGTTATATCCCAAAAAACCGACCCTGTGGTACGCGCCGTAGGACTTCCGGTGCCCCAAGATGATGACGGCAGCCATAGGCGGTTTATGATCTTTGAGGCACGGCTTGTTCTAGCGACCACACGTTCTTCCGGTCGTCCTAGTGACGTGATGGTAACGTCCAAAATGCAAAGCGCATAAAACAGAAGCTTGGAGGGCGTTATGAGGTTACACACACAATGAGTTAACGATGGCGCGTTGTAGGCCCAAAAGGTCATCCGGAGAACCACACCTCAGTATGACTGACACCGGTATTGTCCTTTGAGTGAAGTAAGAAGCTACATGGCGCCCGAATTGCTGGCGTGGGGAGGATAATACGTGGGCCCAACCTCGCTACGCTAGGTCATTGTTTATCGCATTTTAATCCTGCGATGAACCTGTGCCGTGACCTTTTGCAAAATGTGTTTAAGAAACCTCCCGTCATCTAATTCCGGCGAGATGGTCCGTTCGCTTCTGGCTTTGCGGGCCTTTGCCCTATGAATCCGACGTGGAATAGAGCCTCCAAGAGACACATGATTTGGTGAGTGTCCGAGTTTCTGGCAAGTTGGCACCCGCTGAGGGGGTTTAGGAACATTGATGAAATCAACGCATCGATTTCGAACATGATGGTATGTAGATAAGAGGACAGCGATCCGGGATTGGTGGTCGGAAACCCGTGAAATGTAAATCAGCGCAGTGGGTGGGGTTGGCTAATATGATGAGCTGATTCTGACCACATTCCCAATCTTCAGTTTCCAGCTGCAAGCCGTCATCTTCCGGCCTTCAAAACCTTGAGTGACTACACTACCTACATAGGGGGGTGAGCATTGAAGATCAGCTGGATGAAGTCGGGCGCCACGGCATGACGTCCTTCCGTTTCTTACGGTATTACCCCGCCGAGGTGTAAACTTCAACAGCGCAGCCCCCGAGAACGCGATATCTCGGTCTTATGGAAACTCCAAACGACGGAAACAAAGCTTCCAACCTTTGCCTTCTTCGTGTTTGAACATAACTTGATATCCCGGTATGATGTTGACAGGGAGCTGATATCAAAAGATCGAGGTCTTGGTTCGTCCGTAAGGATCGGCATGTTACAGAATACCGTACGGAATCCGAGAACACAAAAGACAACGAAATCTGGCTGGATGTGGCAAGGCGCCGAGCACCACCGCTGCAGGCAGGGGTTGACGGTTCTCGAACGACACAGAGTGTTGGTGTCTTAAGAACGAGCATCGGAGGGTGAGGGAAACAAAGCAAAGCGAAACAAGAAAATGGTGATTACATTATACGAGAAGTCGTAAACTTAAGCAACATCTCCTAACGCGAGTCACCTTTGACTCGGCTTAGCGAGGCTGGTGTATTGGATTTTTTGTAGTGTGGTCCCCAGGACTGAAAGCCCCACAAGTCATGTTCGGCCCATCGGCCTACGACACTCGTCCCTCCAACCCCCCAGCAGGCAGTGGAGTGGGACTCTCCGCACCCTCGCGAGAGGATGATTGTCCCTCCATACATCCACCAAAATCCATCTCTCACAACCTCTTGGACGCCCTGTTTCTCGGACGAGCCACCGCATTCTGGGCTCTCCCAGACTCGACACACACCAGTCAGGAAATAATTTTGCCTTGCGACCGGAGAAAGGGCGCGATTTTTGCACGCTCCAGCCCCCCCAAATACCCCGGCCGAGCGAACCGCTTCGAAATTCCACGCACCCCTGCTTTAGGTTGGGCAGCAAGAGAAGGAGAGAAAGAGGCAGGAAACGAGAGAGAAGTTGCGTGCGCGCGAGAGGGGGGAGGATAAAGAACGAGTTTGCGACCGTGGTAGTGTCAACATACAGAGCAGAAGAATGAATCCGAGGGGCTCACATCGTCGGTCGCCCGGCGTAACAGAGCAACCGGCCCCCCCACCAAATGTTCCTCCACGATCGATATCGCCCGCCGTGGGTGTTGGTACGAACCGGCCGGTTGCGCCGCGCGCTGCTGGCTCGTCGCGATCGATGCAGCCAGTGAGCAGCGCCGGCGCGAGTGGGAGCAGGAGTGACGGGACTCGTCGGGCCAACGTGAGTTTCCAGCCTCTGCCGGTTTCTCCTTTTCCTTGTGTCTCTCCTCGCAGATCCAGATTTGGCCGCCGGCTTTATGCATCGCGAGACCACGAGTTTCGGATTTTGGCTGTACCTTGACTGGAGCCTTGACTAGAGCCGGCACTGTCATTTCGTTTCAGCAAGCATCTTTTGTCATTTTGTTTGTGCGGGTGTGAGCGCCCGGTCGTCTTGTGTCCATCTGCTAACCAAGATGCCCACAAAGTCGTCAGGAAGCACCAACACCTCGGTTCCGCTATCGCAAATTGAAAAGAGCGTCACACACCTTCTCGTCGCCACGAAACAACTTTTGGAAACACTTACACAATGGTCGCGAGGGAACGCCACCGACACTCAGGTGTCCGACGTCTATGTCCGCCTGGGGTACGAATTCAACATGGCCTGCCGAGCATTTACTGCGATCAACGTCGACACGTCTGACCTGGGAAATGTCCCCGAGCTGCTGCGAGAAATTTTGGAGTCTACTCTGAGCCAGGAGGCTAGTGCCGAAAGCCTGGAAAAGTACCTGCCCAAAATCCGCGATATTATCATCAACTTACTGCACGGGCTCAAGCGGAAGCAGACGAGACTCCGACAGAAGCAGCAGCGGGAAAGAGATGGCCTCCCCCCTGGTAGTGAAGGCGGTGGTGATGCGGGCAGCCCTCCAGCGGTTCCGGCCCGGACCACCAGTACAAGCACAACGGGGAGCGTCAACTCGGGCCTGACCAACTTATTAAACGAAGGCTTAGAGAACGGAGGGTTCCGGCCGAGCAGCCAGCGGGATGAGGGCACGCGAACCAATGCGGCCGCAGCGCCATCTCCTACTAAACGCTTCATTCAGCGAGAGCACTCCCGTGGATCGGCGAATTCGGACCAGTCTAGCCTATCTAGCAACACGATGCAGAGCATACCGGTGCTGCCGCCCTACCCAGGCGATGAGACGATCCCGTCAGGCCCGTCAGCAAGCGACCTGAGCAGCCTGGATAACTTCCCGCCGCCGCCGCCTCCGCCCAAAGCATCGCAGCAGAGCGCGCTGGCGGCCTTGCAACGAGGAGGTGATTTAGAGCGGCGAGCATCTCGGCGGTACTCGGCGTATCAGATCTCAAAACACTTGGGCGCCCAGGCGCAGGGGATCCCAATGCTCCCGCCCCAGACAAGCCCGATACCCAACCGCGGGAGAGGCGAAGTCAGGGAATCGATGCGGGCTATGCAAGCGAGGGATAACAATGTCAGTGGTAACAGCCTCCGGCATAAGCGGAATATGTCCAGCCAGTCGCGTGCCAACAACCTTGACAGTACGTCGCCCGTCAGAGTCCCGAGCCGGGTCCCAGAAGAGCAGCAAGAGGACCGTCCCGTGCAGTCGTCTGCCCCGCGTCTTGAGCTCCCCGGGATAGAGGACGATAAGTTCCGGCCCAGCGCGACCTTGAATGGGCCGCCGTTGGATGTTTTCCCCAGTGGCGGAGATGCTGAGGAGGAGGAGGAACCAGTAAAACCTGCAGCGTCAACGCCTGCACCCGCACCTGGGCCGACGCAGAGCCCAGCCACCCCACAGGACTCGACAACCTCAACAGCCCGGGCGATCACCCCTGATAAACCGCCGAGTGCCTTTACGGAAACACCGCCCGCGACGAAAGAGCTGACCCTATTCTTGCAATACAAGTCCAAAGTCAAGAAGTTTGTGCTCTCTGAAGGTTACGAGGAGCTCTCAATTGGGCGTCTGCAGCTTGCATTCATCGAGAAGTTTTCGTGGAACACCCAGCAGAACGGAGCTGATCTGCCCGAAATCTACATTCAGGACCCCGTATCAGGCGTCCGCCACGAACTGGAAGACCTATCCGACATCAAGGACCGTACAGTGCTAGTGTTGAATGTGGAACAGCTAGACGAAGTCAAGCGACACATTGACGATGGCCTAGGCTCGATCAAAAAGATGATGGTGGAGATGAAGCAGAATGTGGACGACCACGGGGCCGCCCTGCAGAGGGTCTCGGAACGGCAGCAAGAAACAGCCAAGGATGTGGCTCGGCTCGCGTCTGCCCCTCCTCCTCCTCCTCCGCCCCCCGCTGCTGCCCCAGCAGCACCGGCACCAGCACCGGCAGCGCCCGCCGCCGTCGGTGCATCGTCCCCTCGGCAGGTCGGATCCACGTTCGCCTCGCGCAAACTCAGCGCGGGCCAGCTCTCCGAAATCCAAAGCCTCCGCCGCGATCTGGCCGTGCTCCGACAAACCTACTCCAACTTCCAGTCCGAGGTCCAGGGCTCCATGTCGGCGCTACGCACCAAAGCAGCCAACGTCAAGGCGACCGCCGTCAAGGTGGCCGTCCCGGACATCGAAGGCGAGGGCGGCCACACGTATGTCGTCAGCGGGCGTAAGCAGCTCAACGCCGACAGCGACCGGCTCGTCAACCGCGTCGACGACCTCCAGGACCTCGTTGAAGACCTGCGCAAGGACGTGGTGCACCGCGGTGTGCGCCCACTCCCGCGCCAGCTCGAGGCCGTCACCCGCGACATCACACTGCTCACTAAAGAACTCAGCAAGATGGAGGACTACATGAAGCAGGAGAAGCCGCTCTGGACCAAGATCTGGGAGAAGGAACTCGAAGACGTCTGCCAGGGCCGTGACGAGCTGCGCATGGTCGAGGACCTTATCGTCGACCTGCGCGACGACCTCGAGAAGGCCTCCGAAACCTTCGCCCTCGTCGAGCAAGCGACCAAGGAACAAATGAAAGACGTCGGCGCGGGCGGAGGCGCTAACGGCGCCAATGGCGCGAACGGCCCTTACGGCCCCAACGCCATCATCGCCCGGGGCCAATTCACTAAAGGATTGACCTCGATCCGCGAAAATGCCGCGCTGGCCGATCCCAACGCTGCGAAGGAGGGTGTGTTGGGTGAGGTCCGGGCGCTGCAGCCGAACCACGAGAACCGGTTGGAAGCGATCGAGCGTGCGGAGAAGTTGCGGCAAAAGGAGCTGGAACGACGGCGCGAGAATCCGCTGACGAAGGAGCTGGTGATGTTTGTTGGGGAGGGGAAGTTGAAGAAGTCGGGCGGGTTTGAGGAGGTTGAGAGGGCGAGGAAGGCGAAGGATGATCGGATTCGGAAGGAGGTGTGGGAGAGGATGAATGGGATTGTGGCGATGGATGAGGGGGGGGATGTTGGTGAGGAAGAGGAGGACGGGGTGGGGGAGGAGGAGGAGGAGGGGGTGGATGGTGAAGGTAGTGTTGGTGATGGGGTGGAGGGTGGGGAGTATGGGAGTGAGGGGGAGGTTAACGGGAATGGTGCTGTGGAAGTGCCGGCTGGCGGGCCGTAGTCTTTTCTTTGCTTTGCTTCTCCTTTTTTTTTCTCTTCTATTTATACGTCCAGCCATTCCCCAACGACCAATTGGATTGTTTCTTTGCTGTCTTGCTTTGTTTCGTTAGGCCGGATTGTTGAGCGTGTCTCTTTGTTTATTTCTTTGTGGGCCGTTTGTGTCTGGTGATCTACGCTCGGCCCTTCTGTTTTTGCTGGTTGATGGAATGGGTTCTTGGTGGATGGTATGAATGGTATGAATGGTTTTGGAAGGACAGGGTTGTATGGATATGGACACGGATATGAATATGGACATTGGGGGTTGCGGGGTTAGCAGCATGAGGCAGCAAAGGGGAGTGTTGTCATTTTATACGCAGCCGGGAAGTTTTCTGACGAGATGCACCGTTTCCTTGCTACTGCGAAATATCCCTCTTGTTACTGCTACTACAGCTAGTTATCTAACTCGTGGTTATGGTTCTCTTGGTTACGTTGTGGAAGTTCTAGGTGGAATGGGCCGGGACAAGGAGAAGCACCGCGGAGGAGTGATTATGCCCGAGTAGTTATTCTCGTGTTTCTATGCTGCTGGTATCTTGTTTCGCTCGTTATATATCCCGTTTTATTTCTTTGCTCTTCGCCCCTCGTTTCCGGGGTCTTCGTGATGTTTTGGATACCCAAGATCGCGGTGTATCAGAAACGGCAGGACATGAATGTGTATGGTTTTGGTCAGGTGTAAATGCCATTCGCAGCTCCAATAGTGTCTGCTCTTATTCACTAGGAGAGTTATTTTACAAGACCGATTAAAGTACAATAATGCAGAGTTCTTTGCTGACCTGCATTCAAGTGCATGAACGTAGTGAGACTCCGGTCAATGAAGGGAGGAGAGGTGATCACTGCATATAAGTGGAAGCCCCGCATCTGCCGTGGCGGCCTTTAGCAGCAATTGTCCGAGGTTTCATTCCCCTCTCTTCGCACCATTGAAACTGCACACCGGACTTACAAAGTTGGCTTGTCATTTCCGGACGGCCGCCGCTGAACGTAGTACTCGCACCTAGGTCATATTTCGCAGGTAACGGAGATCGATTTCACGATGAGAGAAGGAAGGGGCAACCCTCCCTGCCTGCCTGCTTGGTCCCGATACCTACATGATCTGCATGCAGGACGGCCAAACGGCTGCTGTGGGCGAGACAGAGGATCGATGGTTGGGTAGGTGCGACCGTTCTTAGGTCAGACATGCCGAACAGGATTGGGCCAGGAAGGCGGGGTGCAGCTTGGGAAAGAGGATTAAGTACAGTATTTGGGGTTTGGTCTTTGTTTTCCGCTGTTCCACTCTTCCGTTCCATCGATTTCAGAACATCGGCACATTCGCATTGATATTGGCACCAACGACCACTCGCCAACATGACACCCGAATTTGAGGCCCGCGTGAAAAAGGCCGTCGACGATGGCTATCTCCCCGGTGTCACCATGCTCGTGAAGGACAAGTCCGGTGAGGCCAAGTCACTACCTGCGCAGCTCACACTTTAATTACCCGCTCTAACAACACGCAGGCAAAATCGACTACAATTTCTCCTACGGCCCAACCAGTCTCAAGCCCGATGCACCCCCCATCACCACCAACACCATGCTTACCATGGCGTCCCTCACCAAGCTCATCACTGCCTGCTGCATTCTCAAGATGGTCGAGGGAAACATCCTCGACATAAACGAGGATATAACCAAATACGTCGAGACACTCGCTAAGCAGCCTGTCCTCCAAGGCTTTGACGACGAGGGCCAGCCCATCCTCGTCAAGCGCGAAACCCCGTTTACACTGCGCCACCTATTAACCCATACCGCGGGGACCGGATACATCCTCAAAGAAGAGCCGCTGGCGAAATGGGCCAAGGCTACGGGTCGTCCCCTGCCGGTGCCGCTGCGGCACAGTCCCCTATCTGGAGGCATGTCAGTCGACTCACGGTGGGGGTACCCGATTCTGTTTGAGCCTGGCACCGGCTGGGTGTATGGCAGCGCGATGGACTGGGCAGGGCGGTTAATTGAGAAGTTGACGGGGACCTTTTTCGACGATTACATGCACGAGCACGTGCTGGAGCCTGTTGGGGTGCCCAGGGGCGCGATCACCTTTCACCCTGGCCGGTTCGACCAGCCCACATACGACATCATGGCCGAGTTCGGGCAGCGTAGCACCCCCGAGGGCACCCTTGAGCCCGCCTACACGGAGTATGACAATGATAATGAAGCGTTTGGGGGTGAAGGGCTGTTCGGCGGGATGGGTCCCTACATGAAGGTGCTGTACTCGTTACTGATGGATGACGGCAAAATCCTCAAGCCCAAGACGGCGAAGCTGTTGTTTACGCCGCTGATGACACCGGTTGAGAAAGCAGCGCTCAACGAGGACATGAAGCACCCCGAGTGGGCCGTCGGTTGGATTCCTCCTTCGGACACGGGGGTAGAGTACGACTGGGGCGCGGGTGGGTTGTTGTCAGTCGGCGGGGAGGGGCTGAAGCACAGGAAGAAGGGGTTCTTGATGTGGGGTGGGGCATGGAACGCGGCTTGGGTGAGTGTTTTTAATCTTCGGGTTTGGCTTAAGGATCATGCTAACGAGGTGACAGTTCATTGACCGCGAGGCTGGGGTGTGTGCGGTTTTTGGGACGCAGATTATTCCGCCGGGCGATGCGTTTACGAGGCAGATTGTCAAGGAGTTTGAGGAGGCTATTTATTCGCGGTTGTAGGGAGAAGAGAAAGGGGGTTGAAGGCAGGGCTATTAGAACCATTGATAGTAAGCATTGGCAGGGCGGAAGTGCCTATCAAGAGCGTGGTTGCAGAGGACTCCAATAAGAATAAATGCAAATACAATGGGACGGGCGCACATCAATTGTACTGTCAACACTCTCGAGATGGGATATGACATGAAATGGAAAAAAAGTAAAAAAAAAAACGCAAAAAGCTCACTGCCCACTTCCTCCGGTGAGGTGGTGGAACAGTTACGAAAACCCACGGGAGGGTTTTGCTTCGGTGACCGTACCGGGAGTCGAACTCCCGGCACGCGGTATGGCGGGCATGGGTGGCATGCCCGCACCTCCCCAAATACACCATCCGCGGTTGGGCATTTTCCGGATGGGGGGGTTGTTGGAAACTGGTGGTGGAAGGGTGGGTTATAAAGGGCGGCAGGGCCTGGGTGAGAGGAGGGCAGGTACGTGGTATAAGGCAGACAGTCAGGCCTAGTTCTTTCTTTTCGTCGGTTGGACGTTGGATTATCGTGGCATCAATCACTGTGTTGAGAGCAGTAAGGAATGGACATTCCACATGGCTTTGGCATCTATCTACTGCTTTAAAGGAGATGAAACTACCTAGTTATGTCAGCGACGTGATGCAGTTTGGAACTACCTTAGGCATGGTGGCCTGATCAAATATCTTGTGACCCTAAATACCGGATCCGATCTCAATGCTTGTCAGTTCCGAGACTGAGCGAGCGCATTCCTACATTCCCTTGTTATCAGGGCCTGTTAGGGAGAGTAAAATAATTACGTTACATGGTTAATTGAGCTCTTGTGTTTGTGACTTCACTTAAACTTGGGCTCAAGTTTGGACTCGGCTTTGGACATGGACTTGGTTTGGCCCGGGATGCTTCGAATACTTGGTCTTGATATGGGCCATCACCATTAGCCCTGGACTTGGTTCTAGTTCATCTTCCTTGGAGCCCGTCTCGCTTCGACGTTTGATCAGGACTTGATCTTGACCTTGGACTTGGATAAGCTTGATCTGTCTCAGTCTCAGTCCCGGTGGCTAAATCTTGCTCAGTTCCGTCTTCGCAAGTTGGGCCTTGTCTGTCCAGCCGTATCTTAGTCGCGTTGAGACAGTCGAGATCAGTTGGCCTGCCAAAGCCTGATTTGATTTGATTTGGTTTGGTTTCCACATTACAGTTAATATATCCACACATTTCTTTGTTTTGTTCGTCGTTAACCCCCCCCATCACCTTCCGTTCTCCTGTGAATACAATTCTTATACACTCCATATCTCACCCCCACACCCCCGCAGATATCAATCTGATATATCCACCCAACTACTTCATATACACGTATAAACACTCTTCCCTCATCCCCAGCTCGCCAGTTCCTCTCCCTTGAATAATGTTGGTATCATGTGGAAAACCACGGCATGCCATGTTATGCCATGTGACGCACGTCATGCTGTGCCAGGTCACGCACGCCATGGCGCCAAACCAGACCAAAACAAACCAGACCAAAACAAACCAGGCCACAGCAAAACAAGCCATCAACCACATCATGCCTCGATTAAAAGCAGAACTGAAAAGGCATAACAAAACATAGCAAAACAAAAGACAAGAACTTGCAAAAACGCAAAACGCCGGTATGCCAGACCAAAGTCCAGCCCAAACCCAAGCCCCAGACCCAAAGTCTTACAAAAGGGCTCCAAGCTTAATACCGTCTCTCCCCACCCCCCGCAGCCCCCTCACTAGGAGGCCCCGGCGGTCCCGGCCGTAACTGCCGACCCAAAATCCCATTTCCACTCCCACTCCCGCTTCCACTTCCACCTTGACCTTGCTGTTGCTGCTGCTGCGCCTCCCTTAGCTGGGACTCTCTCATCTGGCTCTCACGCATTTGGTTCTCCCGCATCTGAGCCTCTCGCATTTGCTGTTGATGGACATGCTGATGTTGTTGTTGTTGATGCTGCTGGTGCGAAAATCCCTCCCGCATTTGTTGATCCCGTATTTGCTGCTGTTGCTGCAGATGGGAATGCGCGTATTCACTCTCCCTTTCTCGTTCCCGCTGCTGCTGCTGCTGGATATGAACTTGATGGTCGCCTCGCATGATTGATTCATGGCTTCCGTAAGCGGAGCTGCTTGCTGATGGGGGTCCTTGACTTTGACTTTGCGATCCGGGGGGACCGGGTGGACCTCGCGGCGCACCCTGTGATCCGCGTAGATCAAATCCGCCCGGTACCGGAGTGTAACTCCGTCCTGGCAATTCCCGGCCCGGAGGTGGGTGTTGAACAGCTGGTCCGGGGGTGTTCGCGTACCGTGCGTACGGAGCTTGTGGTCCACCGGTGCTTGAGTTGGCACTGCTCCCACCGCCGCTGGTGGGTTGTTGCTGTTGTGGCTGCTGAGGCGCTAGAGGCGTTGGTTGTTCGCCCCTACGAATGGAATCCTGCGGAGACGGCACGTACCGGCCGGCACTGCTGCCGCCGCCGAGGGAATTGTGGTGTTGGTGGTGAGGGTGTGTCGGTATACCGGTTGTCGGGCTTTGGGATTCGTACACGGATGGTCCACGAGGATCACGCAGGTTGAGGGGGTGCGATTGGTGAGAGGCAGAAGGTTGTTGAGCTTGTTGCTGCTGCTGTTGGTGCTGCTGCTGCTGACCAGGCCCTGCTGTCGGCCAGACATGGTGTTGCTGTGCTGGCAACGGGCTGCTGACGGATGGCTTCGTGGGAACACCGCCATTCTGCGCGGCCCAGGCCGATTGAGTGGGCAGAGACTGCGAGGGCTTGGGCGGTGCCTGATGGGGTGGCCAGCCAGACTGTGAAGGGCGTTGCTGGTGCCCGTGGTGCGGCAGAGGTTGTTGTTGAGGATGGTGTTGGTGCTGGTGAGGGTGCGGGTGCTGGTGTGGATGCATGGGCTGTTGCTGCTGCAACCACGACTCACGAGGTGCAGGAACCGCTTCTCGTCGGCCCGACATGGACGGATGAGGAGGGTACTGCGATGGCGGCGACGGGGGACGAGACTGACTGACCTGGTACGGTTGGTACGGCTGCTGGGTTGGGTAACCACCTTGACTGGACTGCGAGTGCTGCGGATGATGCTGCCCAGGTGGAGCGTACGGGGTGTGCTGTGACTGAGGCGAGTTGGAAGCGCTGATGTGCTGAGCCGGGTAAGAATGCCGGGCGTAGTAGTCTCTCTGGGCATCCGGCCCCGTATCCATACGCTCCATGCGATCCATACGGTCCATGCCCGGCATGCCGGAGCTTGGCACGCGCATGTGTCCAGGCTGCGGCGACTGGGTGTGGTACGGTTTGAGCGGTGGGATGGCAGATTGCGGCGGTTGCCCGGGGTTCCGCGCATACGGGTATGCCGTCTCGACATCTCTCCTCGGCGGCAGAGATGTTGCGGGCGGAGGGCGAGACAGGGGCTGAGGGGTCAAGCTTCGGTTGGGAGCCGAGACTTCAGCGACCCGCTTCGGTGCGGGCGGTTCATCGTCGTTCAGCAGCGACATGATGTTCACCTTGCGTTCCGGAGCGCGAGGCGGAACAGGCGCAGGCGCAGCCTGCTGTTGTTGTGCTGGTGGCTGAACTGGAGGAGCAGGCGAAGGAAGAGAGGAGGAAGACGGAGCAGCTCCATAAGGTGAGTCTTGCATCGGCACTGGCGTCCGCCGTGGGATGCTCGACAAGGGCCGTTCGTTCGCGGGCGAGATCTGCGAAGACTGCGGGGGCTCACCAAATAAGCTGCGCCCAGGTTGTTGTTGTTGCTGCTGCGTGTGAATCGGCGGGGGGTACGAAGCGGTACTCCGAGACGGTTCGGGTTGTCCGGGTGGCTGCGGCTGCGCTTGTTGGGGCCGTCCGAGCGGGGCCGGTTCCGTACGTGACGACATACCGCGCTGCGCCGGCTGGTACGGCGGGTATGCATCGGGATGCGGATGATGCAGAGCAGATTCGGGTTCCTGCTTCATCCGCAGCGGCGGGGCACGGTCCGCCGGCCGAGGCGAATCTCGTGGACCAAGATCCAGCCTCGACCGGTCTCGCACATCCCGAGGTCCACCACGTGCCTTGTCGGCTTGCTGCGAAAGCAGGGAGAACTGCCCGCCTAAATCGTTCTGCCACTGCGCAGTGCGCGATGGTGCAGGTTCGGGCACGGATGGAATTGGCGCGGTGGTTGTTGGAACAGCGGTAGGAACAGGCTTCTGCGAGATACGGACGGGCTGCTGTTGCTGTGACAGTGCTTGAGGCTCCATCTCTCTGATCTCCCTCTCCGGGTACGAATAACTCGGCGCGGGTGGCCGCAGAGGATGAGTATGTGGAGACATGGCCTGTGAGACAGCCGGGCTGGCAGACGGAGCCTGCTGAGATGCCGTGGCAGTTGTTGATGTTGGTGGTTGACCCAGTGTATGAGATACCGGTGCGGCCTGTGCGATCGGGACCTGGAAGCGCGAGAATGGTTGGCTCGGCTGCGGCTGCGGTTCGACCTTCGTGAGCATCCCCTCGTCGGGCTCGGCCGCAGCCAACGGCCGGTGTCCAGTCGCCGACGAGACGTCGTATCGCTTTCGGGGCCCTTGTGTTGGTGTGGGTGGCAGAGGCCGTTTTTCGCCCCGAGAGCCTTTGCCGTCGGCTTCCATGGCGATTTGTTCCCACTCGGGTTTCGTGCCCTCCTTGGTCTGCCGGACGTAGAAGTTCTTGACCTGTTCCGAGTTAGTAAATTATCCATCTAACCCCTTCAACATGTACGATATGCACATATCCACATAACCGGAAATGTTTAGCAAGTATAAGCATAGAGAGACATAAAACATACCATCGTCGCCGTCTTGGTCTGCATATGATTCGCAATCTTGGACCAGTCCGTGCCAAACGCCCGCAGCAGCCCCGGGAAATCCGTAGTTTCCGACACGCTCCAGTAGCTCGACGCCTGCTGCGGCGTGCGGATCCGGTCCGGCCCAGCAGGCTGCGAGATCTCAAAGGTGGGAACCGAAGCGGGCGGTGGAGGCGGGGGTGGTTCGGGCCGAAGTGATGGCGGTGCCATGACCTCGGAAATCGTGGAAGAAATCGGTGGGGGTCCTCCTGACCCGGGTCCTCCTCGCTCGGGGCTTGCGAGTTGACCTTGTTGTTGGACCGGAACGAGTGGTGGTTGCATCCCCCCTGCTCCTGCTCCTGTCCCTGGTCCTCCTATTCCTGTGCTTGCCCCAACACCCGATGCTCCTGCTACTGCTCCGTGGGGTACATCGAACGGTAACGGTGTCCGGCTAGCAGCGGCCATATCGACGGGGGTCGACGGTGACAACCACTCCGGGCCTTGCGCCTTTGAATTGGCCCGCGCCCGTCCCGGCTTCCCGCTAGGAACAGCTAGGGGCACACCACCTCCAGGCCCGGGAGCCTGCGCCAGCTGCTTCGGCCCCTTGGCTTCTTTATCCGCTCTCGGTTGACGTGCTTTGCGCCCGCCTCTCTTAGCGGCTTCGGGCCTGTCCACACCGCCTGGCCCGTCTTTCGCATCGGCCGTCGTGCCCGCTCTTCTCCGGCCGGGTGTCGGCGCAGGTGTTGCTCCATCCGAGTCCGCATTGGGTGTTGCGTTGTCATTATTACCCCACACAGGTGCCGCAGCACGGCGCGGTGGACGTCTCCTTTCCCCATTCTCCCCCGTCTCCTGGCCAGCCCCGGCCCCCGAAGTATCCTCTGTTTCATTTTCTGTGTTACCCAACTCCGACACCAGCGCGCTTGATCGTTGTTTCCCGCGGCCCTTCTTACGGCGCCGCGGCTGCTTCTTAAGCTTATCCTTGAGATTGAGATCGCGTTTCTTGGCGTAGTAGTATAGGATGCACGTGCCCGGGTCTCGCTTACCAACTTCGCGCGAGATCCGTCCCCACTGCTTCGGTGTCTCGAGGTAGGCCTTCTCGAACTTGTCCGCCTCGTCCTGCGTAAAGTTGACGTGCTGCGGCACCACCTGCCACGTCGCGACCAGCTTTTCCAGCGGCAACAGCCCGGCAGTGTCGTAGAAGTTGACTTGATCTTTCTCTTCCTCAGTCCAGAACATCTCCGGGATAGACGCCTCTTTCTCGGTCCGATACTTCTCCTTTAATGCACGTGCCTCGCGCTCCCTCATCTCCTCGTGTTCTCGAATCGACTCCTTGATCGCGTAATCGAGATCAAACTCAGTTGCGAAGCGGCCGGCCCCTCTTCTGCCCCCTTCGGGTTTCGACTCTGCAGCGGCCGCCTTACCGGTCGTCCCAGGCTGAACCCCGGAGCTAGCAAAGAAATCCCGGCTCCTGATTGCGGCCTGGTCATCCGAGTGCGTGAATCGGAGGTATGCGTCGTACTTCTTGCGATATTCTTGGCGTAGTTCGTCCTGTGCGAGATGTGCCGATACCGTCTGGTCCTGGAAATGATGGAACAGGAAGTCGCCGAAATTGGCAGCCTGTTCCCCGACCTTGCGCACCCGCCGGCTGCGGAACCATGGCTTGACATTGTACATGGGAAGATCTTCTGCCGGCGGTGTGGCAGAGAATTCCCGGACCACTTCGACACTGCCGTAGATGCTCGCGTCGTCCTCTGTTCTGTTTTCGCTGCCTTCACGCGACACGTTGTTCTTGTCCAATCCGGGCCGGCCAACGGGCGGCTGGAGAAGGATGCCCAGACCCTCTCGAGCGCTTGGTACATGTGTTGGAACAGGAGCTTGAATCGCCGCAGGTTCTGCGTCCGCACCATCGCGCATATCCACATCGTGATCTAGCGGCTTAGATTTTCCGATCTCTGGCACAGGGGGCAATCCTGACCCTTCCGTGTCCACTTCCTCCACTTTGGGCTGGGGTTCGGGTCGTTCAACAGCTGGCTGCTCATCCGCTTTTTCCACGGTCGGAATGGCCGAGGGTTCGCGAACTGGCTGTCCCTGCGCCTGGTCTTGCCCCTTTTCTTGCGCTACGGTTTCATCAACCTTGGTAGCGGGTACTTCCTTGATCGCCTCCTCAGCACTTGGCTTAACGCTAGGGAACGTAAAGCCTTCGGGAACCGGCCCCGCCAGCTTCGTCAGGCTCGTGTCGTCGTTGTTCAAAACACTCAAGAGCGCTGTGTGTACGAGACCTGCGTATCGCCTGACGATAGGCATGGGAACCTTCTCGGCTGCGTCCCTGGCCCTTTTGAGCTCCGATTCGGTCTTGGAGATTTCGCGTTCAAAGTAGACATCCATATCCTCGTCGTCGTCGGATTCCGAGGATTCGTCAGACGCTGGCGGTGGTGCTTCTCTCGGTGGCAATTGTACTCGGGAAAACGGCACAGCAAGAACCGTAAACTTCTTTTGTATGGCGGGTTGTGGTTCGGTGGGTTGCTCAGGCACGGAATCGCCAGGCTTTGATGAAGCGGCCGGGCTCACTGCTTGTTCGTTGAGACGGGCCTTTTCTTGTTGTTCACGGGGCCGGCCAAGATCCATTCCTCCCATCTTAATATCGGCACTATCCGGCGCCGTCTTTGTTTCGCGATCGACAGACGCCCTGGCAGACTGCGAGCCCCGCTCCGACTTGATCATGATCTCGTTCGGGCCCGTGGCCACATGTAGCCCGAATCGTTCGCGTTCTGCACCCAGGGCATGGGAGTCCGATCGTGCGCCAGGGCTACGGGGCCGTTTGTCAAAGTCACGGTGGAATTCGGAGTGGGAGGACGAGCTGCCGGAAGGTCGGGCGGATTGCAGGGGAAAATTCTGTGGCCGGGCGGTTTTCGGCGATTCGACCTGTGACTTCTTGACGTTAAGTGAGGGGTTAATCCATTGCTTGCTCGATCTTTGTTGTTTCTGCTGGGCTCGGGGCCCGAGAGGAATAGGCGGGCCTCCGTCAGATAGAGCAGGTTTGGACGGTCCCGTGGGTGGGGGCCGCTCATTCCCAACTGCGTGACCAGCAGAGACTGGCCGTTCCTCTGTCAATGCCCGGGGACCAGTAGGCGGCGGTTTCCCGGTTAGTGATTGTATTTCCGTCGTCGCCGTGTTCTGGCGACTCGGAACGGAGCCAAATGCAGGTGCCGAGGGAGCAATAGGCGGGGGCGAGACGTCCTTGGCAGACGGCGGTTCGTGTGAGACACGATCCGCTTTGGGGCGGATGAGTTCGCGGTCTCTGTTTTCCCTTTCCCGAACCTCCCTATCATCCCGGGGGTCTCTCCCAGGCTCCGCGTATCTGCTATCCCTACGATCCCGATCATCGGCTTCCCGTCCCCAGCGGCTTTCCTGCGACCGACTGCGCGGGTACCGATCACGATCATCGTAGAAATTGCCCCTGTCTCTACCGGTTCTCTGATCCCAGTCTCCACGGCCACGACCTCCGCCTCGACTACCTCCACGGAACCCGCCACGGAAGGGTGATTGAGAAAACATAGGATCAGAGTTGGAGGACCCGGCTGAGAGGGGTCCATCTCTAGAGCCCCGCCGACCACGGTCAGCATCAACACCAAGAGGCGGGTCCCTTGTATCTCGAAAATCACGACTCGGCAGAGGGGATCGCGCTCGCAGTGGGGGCGGGGATGGTCTCCGAGCCCGAGGGAAATCGGGCCGGTCGCGTTGGTCGCGCGGCGGCCATTCTCGGTCGCGATCCCGATCCCGGTCATGTACTCGTTCGCGTTCCCGGCTTCTCTCATCTCTAAAGTGTGGTCGGTCTCGATAATCTTCCCGGTCGCGTCCTCCATCCCTGCTATCATCGCGCCACTGGCGCCCGCGTCCTCCTCCTCGACCCCTCCCTCGAAAGTCGCCAGCAAAGCCACCACCACGGGGGCCACTGGGCGGGTCGATCAAGGCCTTCGGACCACGAGGTGGCTGGATGCCTGATAGCGAATCGCGAAACCCGTCCCGACTAGGTGGAAACCCAGACGGATTACCTCGTGAGTCCGGGGGCGGCCGGCGGCGGTCCGCGTCAGGGTACTGTGGGCCGCGATCAGTCCGATCCCCGTATGGAGACCTGTCGCGTGGCGAGCGAGATCGACGATCGCCGTCGAAACGGCCAGTGTATCTCGACCTGTAGTCATAACCTTTTAGTTGGACGAAACGCCTGGTCATTCATGGAATAAAAAAACTTGGGGATCCGCGTAAAAAAGGCCAAACCCATTGAGTTCCTTCGCCAAAAAACAGGCCAGAATCGGAGGACTTACATTCCAAATGAATCTTCGGGCAGAGCCCTTAAGCTCTCGGATGCCGTCGATATTGTGTCAATCTCGTCACATCTCCGATCAGAACGCGGCGAGACGACCGGGCGACAGATCCAGGGACCAGGCCGCGCAATACGGGTCCTCACGTGTGCGCGTCCGGCCGTTCCGCGGAGGTGATGCGCGCGGGTGGTTGATGGCTGTTGATGATGTTGTTTTGCAGTCGCTCGGTGCTTCAGGTTCTGCACTCTGCGCCTGTGCAGCAGCGGGAATGTCGAATCGCAACTGCACAGCCTCGCGGCCGGACAATGTCGTCAAAAAGACCCTGGATATCGGATCTTGGTACCCCCGAGATGCAATCCCGGTTAGACGATACCAGCAACCAATTTACGTCCCTTTTTAGATGCGGCGAAGGGGTTTTACTTGATGTCGATGGCGAGGTGATGTTTAGAGGGAAGGGGCCATCTCTAACTTGGCTAAAGATTGGATGACCAGACTGGGTGGGTCTCGAATTCCGCGAATCCCCCCCGGCACAACTCTCGGCCCACTTGTCACACGCCGGCGTTCTCAGCCCAGCCTGTCGGTGTGGTGGGCGTCCATTTCCGCTCTTACTGACGCGGACTGGAGGACTGGATTCCAGGGTTCTCAACATGGGCTAGCGGGACCCCCAAGACCCCTTGGAACGTGCCGAAATTCAAGAAGGCATCGGAAACGACCCTGCCGCGGACCACTGGTGGCCTTCCATTCAACCTGCAGTGTCCTGTCTGCCACACAGATCCGGGAGTGTGGAGCCCCCTGGTTTGTTGCGGTGCCGCACGCTAGTCCCGATTCGCTTAAACTTCCACACCCGTTCAGGCCCACCATCAGCGGGTGGTGCAAACGCCCGATTGGCTAGGCATTCGCTGAAAATGGCAGAGATTTAAATGTTAGTGCTCCAGGGCTTCGATCTTCGACAGGCATTGGCCGCTGCAATTGGGCTGTTCTGTTTTTTGATTCAATCCGAGTCTCCTTCGGCCTTCAATTCGAGCGATTGACTCGGTGTTTCAGAAGTGCAGTTTTCTGGCGCATTGTCTTACTTTACTTGTCTTGCAGCTGTTATATCACCATTCCGAAAAAGTCGAGTGAGGAAACGGATGTTCAAAACATTTCCGCTGGGGGTTTCAAGATCGACTTTGATTCAGAGCTTAGGCTGGTGCGGGGTGGTGGCGTCGTGCAACAACACCACCAAAGTTTGCCTAGGTGTTTCGCAAGTCGACTCAACACCCAACCCTAACCACCAAGAGGAAGCATCACGGTTTTTAATAAAGTTACACTTCGCGACTCTTGTTTGACTAAACCTTGCGAGTTCCGGGTGATTCTACTTCTTTCTCTCCTTTTCTCCATTTTTTTGCCCGCATACTTGGGATTCGTTGTTATTTTAATCCTTTTTTGATATTTACTTCTTTTTCGAGTTACCCTTCCAAATTCTCAGAATCTGCGTCCCAACTCTCAACTCAATATGGCCTCACAAGATCCTCAACTCCCCCCAACAGGGGCTACGGAGGCAGTGCTGGTGAAATCGGTTGAAATGCCGGCCAATGCACAGAAAGTAGAGGAGTTGGACTTCAACAAATTTCGTGGTCGCCCAATTACGGTGGATGATTTGTTCCAGGGGATGAAGCATATGGGATTTCAAGCATCCTCTATGTGCGAGGCTGTCCGGATCATCAATGAGATGGTACGTGGTTCCACTTACACCGGATCGATGAAAGACTACACGGATGCATATCTTCTGCACGTATGCAGGCTTAATGCACCCAACATACTGCAAGCTAATCTATTAACCCGTCCTTCATAGCGCGCATGGAAAGACCCTGAATCGGGGGATGGCACGACCATCTTCCTCGGGTACACTTCCAACATGATCTCGTCCGGTCTCCGGGGTGTCTTCCGCTACCTGGTCCAGCACAAGCATGTATCCGCCATCGTCACCACCGCCGGCGGCATCGAAGAAGACTTCATCAAGTGCCTTGGCGACACCTACCTCTCCTCCTTCTCCGCCCGCGGTTCTGAGCTCCGCGCCCAAGGGCTCAACCGCATCGGCAACCTAGTCGTGCCCAACTCCAACTACTGCGCCTTCGAAGACTGGGTCGTGCCCATCCTCGACCAGATGCTGGTCGAGCAGGAAGCGAGCAAAGGCACCGACGATGAGATCCACTGGACGCCGTCCAAGGTGATCCACCGGCTGGGCAAGGAGATCAACGATGAGCGGTCGGTGTACTACTGGGCGTACAAGAACGACATCCCGGTGTTTTGCCCGGCGCTGACGGACGGGAGCCTCGGGGACATGCTGTACTTCCACACGTTCAAGTCGTCGCCGCAGCAGCTGCGGGTGGATATTGTGGAGGACATCCGCAAGATCAACACGATCGCGGTGCGGGCCAAGCGCGCGGGGATGATCATCTTGGGCGGTGGAGTGGTCAAACACCATATTGCGAACGCGTGCTTGATGAGGAACGGGGCTGAGTCGGCGGTGTACATCAACACGGCACAGGAGTTTGACGGGAGTGATGCAGGTGCCCGGCCGGATGAGGCCGTGTCGTGGGGGAAGATCAAGGTGGGGGCGGATGCGGTCAAGGTAAGTGCGAGCTTCTGCGCTGTCGATGATAAATTACTAATCTTCGATTGTACAGGTGTATGTCGAGGCAACGACATGCTTCCCATTCATTGTGGCTAACACCTTCGCCAAAGACGACCAACATCAATAGACCAAGAGTTTCTTATTCGCGCGAAAATACATGGCATGTGCTTGAAGATGTCGCTATTTACACAAGGACGTCGCTTACTCCGCTTCCTTCGTCCGCTTCCTCGCGCCTAGGACGGCCTTGCCCACAGTGCTCGCATTCTCCTTCCCAATCTCCTTCGTGATCCACGCCCCAACATCCACCACCGCATCCAAGTCCACCCCGGTATCCATCCCCAGCGTCTCCATGAAATACACCATATCCTCCGTCGCCACATTCCCCGTCGCCCCCGGCGAGTACGGGCAACCACCCAGTCCACCCACGCTGCAGTCAAACGTGCGGATACCATGCTCCAGCGCCACCGCGGTATTCACCAACGCCTGGCCGTACGTATCATGAAAATGCATCGCAACATCCTCCGTCCGCACCCCCGCCTGCCCCAAACACGTCAGCAGCTCTTTGGTGCGCGGCGCGGTGCCCATGCCCGTGGTATCCCCCAGCGCAATCTCGTCGGCGCCCATCTCCAGCAGGTCGGTCGCGATACGCGCGATCCGGTGCGGGTCCACGTCGTAGCCTTCGAAGGGGCAGCCGAGCACGACAGAGATGTAGGCGCGCACGCGCAGGGCGTGGGTTTCCTTGGCCGCTTGGATCACTTCGCGGAAGCGTTGGAGGGAGGTGTCGATGGAGCAGTTAAGGTTTTTTTGGGAGAACGACTCGGTCCCGGCTGCGAAGACGGCGATTTCGACGGCGGGTTTGGAGGTTGTTGGTTGTGGGCTGCCGTCGTCACCCCCGCCGCTCGCAACAAAGGAGGTGGGGTTCTTGGCGAGGACGGTGAAGGCGTTGTTGAGGCCTTTGATGTTGGGCGCGAGGAAGGAAAAGGTCAGCGGGTTCGGGGCGGTGGGGGGTTTCTGGAGAAGGTGTTCGAGGATTTCGGAGGAGTGGTCCATCTGGTGGGAGCAGTGTCGTTAGCAACTTGTCTCTGCCTCTGCCCATTGTCCCCCCTTTTTCTTTCATCGTTCCATCTCAATTGCCCTTTCTCCTCGTCTTCCCTGGTTACCTACCTGGGGCACCCATTTGGGCGAGACAAATGACCCCGCCTCAATTGTAGTCAAGCCCGTCTTGGCCAACTTCTCAATCAACTCCAGCTTCGTGGCCAGGGAGATCGGATTCGGCTCGTTCTGCAACCCATCGCGGGGTCCGACCTCGACGAGCTTCACAGGTGGGGCTTTGGACGACGAGGTGCGCGGCGGCTGATCTGAAGCTGTCGCAAAGCACCGCGCGGCAGTGGTGCGTCGTGCGCACGGCCAACTGGCGGCTAGTAATTGACGTGAAAGTAGCGTGTACCTCGCCATGATGTAGGTTGGTTAGTCCATTAAGGTGGTGAGTTGGAGGTTTAGCTCTTTGGCTGCCGAGGTGAGAGCGGCATTGGCTTGGTGACGTCGCATAGCGTCGGCGTATTGTCTGGGGCCGCGTGACGGGCCGTTAGTACTGCTGCCGGGCCGGCAGACAGCTCAGGAAGCTCATCACAAGCTCAGGTCACCAAGCGTCCACGTGCCCCATGCCCAAGCACATCAAGGTAAGTCACATTGAACTCTACATCAATCTGATTCTTTCCTCCTTTGTAGAAAATGAGACCCGACATTGAAAGGCCGTGTTCCGGCTGCACGACTGATTTTTGCAAACCCAACACCAACCACCAAATCTAGGAAAATATGGAAAAAGAAGGAAACATCAAAGAATGGAAGACATCTTAGCCAAAGGACAAGCATCACACCCGTCATCAACTCGGATCGCATCGATAAGCTATAACCACACCACCTCAAGGCCCCCGAATAGCCGGTGCGACCGCCCTCCCCCCAGCTCCCTCCTCCTCCCCAAACGCCGTCTTATGCTCGAACTCCAAAAACCCCTGTAGCACCACAACCTCATCCCGATGTGCCATTGCAACCGTACCCTTAGACACCACACGCGCAATCAGGTCGGCGCTGCCACCCGTTTGCCACACCGACGGGACGAAGAAATGCCGGATGTATGATGTGCTGGTCTTAAGCGTTTTGAGGCCGATCGAGCACACCCACCCGCGCCCGCTGACGAAGAAGAGATTCGAGCGGTGGATGCCTAGGAGTGATTTGATCGGTGACGCGAGCTGGCGAGTGGTACAGGTGACTTGGAGGTGGGTGGGAGGGGGTTCAGTGAGCATGGCTAGGTCGAGGGTGAGGAAGGCGGTGGTTTGGGAAGCGCAGGAGGAGGAAGATGAGGATGATGACTGCAGAAGAGTGAGGGTTTGGACGAGAGTTGTGAGGCCGGAGCGCGAGTGCCATTCCTCTGTGAGGTCAATCTCCGGGGATACTTGTGTCATCTCGGGTGGGAGGTGAATTGGGATCCCTGACTCAGTTGTTTGGCGCTCAAGGCCCTCCCACCTGAAGACATGCAGGGTCTTGCTGCCGCTTTCGAACAGGAGAAGCTGTTGCGGGTCCGTGGGGTGAGCTAGCCATCGAGCTTTATTCTGTGAGTAGGCGGTCTGGGTGACGCTGCGTTCTTCGTCAAAAACGTGCAGTTCCTCCCCAGACTGGGTCGAGACGAGGAATCTGGACCCGTCGGGACTGACAAGGGCTTGTAGTACGGTATCGGACGCACGGAAATCGAGGATGTGCTCGAACTGCTGCAGTTTGAGCTGCTGCTGCTGCTTCTGCACGGCTGTGGTTATCGACGTTGTCGCGGCCGGTAGGGTCAGCCTCGTGGCGATACACCGGCGTGACGCATCCACGCTGAAGAGCACCTTGGTTTTCGCATTCCACTCCAAGTGGCGGATCTCAACCATTCGGGCATGGAATTGGAACTCAGCGCACACCTTACCCGAGCTGACGTCGTGCACCGTTATCGAGCCCTCCTCGTGGCCGCAAAAGACAAAGTTGCTGTCACCCGCCTGCGTCATGACTGTGATGGCCTTGTTATCCTCGAAGCTCCGCGTACATACGAGGTTCGATGCCGGCATCAGGTAGTCGTCAGCTTCCTCACTCGAGGTGTCGTCTGCCAAGTTCTTCTTGATGAGAACCGCCGGCTCCCACACGTTGCATGTGTTCCCCCGAAGATCGAAGAATCGCAGGTTGTTTGAGGCAAACACGATGCCCATAATACGCTCCTCGAGAGACTGAATCCGACATATCAAGCGCAAGCCATCGAACGCAAACAATGAGATGACGCACTCGCTATCACCCGCGGCCAAGGTGTGGCCGTCAGGCGACGCTGCTAGCGTGTGCGCGTTGAGATGGTAAGCGTTCTGCTGCTGTAGCGTCCATGGGTCTAGGGTAACGAGGTCCCCGTCCTGGTACGCCACAGCCATCAGGTTTTGCTCCGCGTTCTCATTAAACGCCACGTCCAACACCTGCGGCGGAAGACCCCCGTCCTCATACCCTTCCTTCTCGAACGCTTCCACCCGCTCGTCGCTATCGTAGTACGATATCTTCAGATGCGAGCTCTTGTATGCGATAGCCGCGATGCCCAGCATAGGACTGATCCGAATCAGCATGGGCGTGATCCGCTTCTGCTGCTGCTCCCCGCCGCCCCCGTCCGACTCCGAGTCCGAGGCTTCCTCTTCCAGGATCGGCAACGCATCCAGCCTCGCCCCAGTCTTGGTCCGGAACACATACACCTCCCCGCTGCGCAACGGCACATACACCTTGGTATCATCCTGGCTGAACCGGAACGACAGCGGTTGCTCGGGCACCGTCGTCGACCACAGCAGGGCATCATGCCGCGGCCCACCCCACATCTTGAGCGACCTGAGCCCACCAGACAGCAGGACCCCCGTGAAGTTGCCGTTTGCCAACCGACGGACCGGCTCTCCGTGGCGTGGGGCCGAGAGCAGCTCAAATGTGCTCTGCCGATAGACTCGAATCTCTCCGTCACCCAAGCCCACCGCAAAGAAGGACTCCGCACACGCGATCGACAGCGCGCGGGAGGAGAACGCAAGTGACGAGAGTCGCTCGTCCCAGTCGTTGTTGAACGAGCTCAGCACGCGCTGTTTCAGCTTCTGCCCACCGGCCGCACTACCGCCGCCTCGTCCACTCCCTTTGCTCGATAGACCTCCCGGTCCGCTTCCACCCGTGGCGAATTTCCAGTGGATGATGCTCGACCTCGGACACAGCAGCGGCACAAGCGTATGGATACATGACGGGGTGGTTAACAAGTTCGGGCCATAGATCGCCGAGAGACGCACGAGATCATCCACAAAACGCGTCGTGAGCTGGTAATTGGCGTCGAGCGGAGAAGAGGTGGCAACCTGACGAGTCAAATAGCCCTTCAGGTTCTGGATGGTGCGCGTGAGCAGCGACAAACGACCGGTTCGTGCAGCGCGCTCGATCCACGTCAGCACATTCGTGCTGAAGAAGGTGCCTAGTAGGGGCAACAGGTGGAGGGTATTTTCGGACGGGGAGCAGTGCGCGAGGTGGTAGGAGAAGTTGCTCGCTGCGTAGTCGTCAAAGGCACCCGGCTTGACGGCACCGTTGGCGCTACTACTGCTGCTGCTGCCGTTCTCCCTCGGGTCGACCTTGACCGCGGCCGCAACCACGCGGCGTGTCCGTGGTGGGCTAAAGTTGCGGCTGTTAAGATGCTGTAGGCATAGCTCGGCGATGCGGGCGTGTGACCACGAACGCGGGATGTAGTAATCGCTCTGCTCCCCCGTGAGGAACTCCTTGACGGTCTGGTGCATGACTTGCACGTAATTCTCGTCGACCGTGATCAGGTTGCCGCACACTTGCGCGAACCGGTCAGCTGTTCGCAACGTCTGGTTGATATCCAGGCGCACCACCTCGCGCAGCTCTTCCGTTGTGAGAGGCTTGCGCGCGCAGACGACCCACTTCAGCACGCAATGTGCGAGCTCGGCGTTGGGCGACTCGGCAATGGTCTCGAGGATTCCGCTGTACATGCCGCTCATCTCGGTAGGGACCTGGTCGAGCGTTGTGCGCATGGCCTCGATACTGTGCGCCTCATCGAGGCGGGTCATGATGAGAGACGCCCAGAGGAAGATCCCATTGGACTTTTCGATGATCTCTGCGACCAAATCGCCGTCCTCGGCGTTGAAGTCCTCAATGATGCTCGGCGACAGCCGAGAGCGGACAAATGCATCGATATCCCGTAGCGATTCCGCTTGGCCCGTGTGCATCTCGGTCCGCATGATTCTCTCTTGGTTCAGCAGCCGCTCCACGTGCCCGTTTGGCCGACTGGTGATGAAGATCCGCAGCGGCACGTTCGGTTCGATCCTCGAGAACATGGACATGAGCGTGCCCAACAAACGGGCTTGGCACTCGTCTAACGCATCGATAACCCAGAACTGCGGTTGGGACATCGCCATTTTGAAGATGCGCCCGAGGAAGATGTTGTTCCATACCATCACATGGTCACTGTGGCTGTCAATACCCTCGCCCTCCTCCATCATGGCCAGGAACGTATGGCGGATCTGGAAATTCGTCTCGGCCATCTGCAGCGCCATTGACAACAAGAACTGCGTCAGGCTCGGCTTCTCGTTGCTCTTGAAAAAGAAATACGCGCAGTCGAGGTTGAGGGACTCGAGGTATCGGATGACGTGCCCGGACGCGACAGACTTGCCGGAGCCGGGGGGCCCGTTGAGCCATAGGAACCGAGGAGTGTCCTTGGCGGGGCCTGAGGTGATGGCCTTGACGCCTGTGTCGGGTGCGGCGTACATGGGGTCGCACTCGAGCCAGTCCTGGAACGCTTCGTCACCTGTGAGCCACTCGCAGGAGCCTGTGTGTAGCTTGTCTAGCATGCGGATGAAGTCGCCGTCCGGACGCTCGGCTACGTCGAAGGCGTGGGCGAGCTGCTTCATTTGGATGCGGTGGTTCTCGGACTTTTCCGCAGTGTCTTGGGGATGTTAGTCGTGCTGTTCTGCAGGTGAGCTCACGTTTGGGTGGTCCTATGACTTACAATGCTTCTCGATCTCTTCGATGGTTGTGTTGAAGCTGCGTAATAGGATGTTATAATTGGGGTCTTCAGGTGAGTCAAACTTGACGAGGCGGCGATGGTTGGCTTGTAGATATTGCGTGTGTTCACGAGGAAGGCCTGGCTAGAGGTTAGTCTCGGAGCTCTAAGAACAGCAAAAAAAGGTAAGGCCGTACGTACCCATAACCGCCGACTCCTTTTCGACGATGATCGTGTTGGAAGGGCCCGTGGAAGTGGGCAGGCCCTCGAAAAACGACCATATCCCGACGTCACTGCAAACGTGCCGGAACTCATCGTTGATGTTTTGGAGCGTCCCAGACCCGGGGATCATCTCCTTAACAAAGGCCTTGGAGCCGGGTCCGATAGACATAGAGAGGAGGGTGGTGATCAGCGCGCTGGAGTCGGCGCCCCGATGAGGTGTGCCGAGAAAGTACAGGCTGTGGATCCTGTTGGCGATATCCGCGTAGATGGGGTCTCGTCTTGCCATCAAGTAGGCCTAGGGTAGTTAGTCTCGGCTTGTTTTAGCTGTTTGTGAGTTTGAAGTGGGGGGTGGTGATACCTTCTTCACAACCAAACCTCCCATGCTGTGAGCAACGAGGACAATAGGGGTCTGGCTAGGTCAGCTTAAATTGTACATGAAGCACGGAGAGAATTCCTATCACTTACGTTTCCATTCTTCCTCATATGCGGCGAATTGTACAGATCTGCCAGTAACGCCTGACCGAAATCATGCATCGTCAGGCTGCTTTGCTGTGACTTGGTCCAGTCCGAGTCATATCCAAAGCTGTGGATGCGAACGTGTCGGAACCCGGGCTCGGAAGGTAGCCATTCTTTGGGCCAGTACGACGCCGGGTCTGACGACGCGCTCCATGTTCGCCGTGAGCCGCCGCCGAGGCCGTGGACCTGGATGTTGGTTAGTTTCCGCTGAGGGTTACCGGAGATGGGAAGTTGGGGGGACAAAGGCCTACAAAAACAAAATCTACCCGTGGCTCCGACGGCTCATGAAGGAGGTTGAGTCCTAGTGGTCCTCTTGTCGATTCGTTGGAATGGGATGGCTTGGATAAAGTGGTGGTTCGTCGGAGGCTCTGGAGTCTTCCCCGAAGGCTGGTAGGCGATGGCTGGCGGCCGGTGGTGCTGCTGACTGCCAGTTGGTCTCCCGGCATCCAGGTCGATGAGGATTGGAGGGTTTGGGACTGTGATTATGTTAGATCAGGGCTCTTCTTGAGATCTTGAGAATGGAGTCAACATACTCGAATCGACATGCTGTACCCTCTAGTTCTAGCGATTCACAGCTATGCAATCCGGTATTAAGAAAACGTAGACATGGGACAGACTACTACGCCGTCTGCCTGTACTCGTGGCGATGACAGAGTCGTGGTGGATGTCAATTGAGATCAAGGTTTAGCCAAGAGAGACGGGTGGAACGGAATTTGAAAGTGAACGAGGGGATTTACGCAGGGGATCCAGGGAAGAAAAGTGAAGAGCGGAGGTCAGCAATCTCAGCTTGCTATGGTCATCAACGGCCCTTGAGACGGGAGGGCGGGAAGCATGGCCCGAGCATACGCTCCTTGTGTGCATCGTGTTTGGCCAAGCCATGGCAAGAACAACGTTTGAGGCCGTTTCGTTCTGGGGAATCTGAAGTCATTTTGGCCGTGGCCCAGGACCGTGTCGTCTCTTGCTTCTTGTTGATTATGAACTGGGGGCCTCGGTTCCCGACGGTTGTTTATGCATCCTGGCTTATGATAAGGTTTTGGTGAGCTTGCGTGCATCACGATGGTGTCTTGAAACCGCCCGCCCGGCCTCGGCCGGGGCCTGGAGGGCGCCTGGTACGAGAGGGGGTTGGTTGCGTCTGGCCTGTGCCGCTGCAATTCTGGCCCCCATGCAGCTCACATTCACACAATCCAACAGTGCGAGGAGTTTGGATGAGACGGTTTGAAGATTCCCGAGATTCCCTGTTGATAATCGTTAATGTTCAGTTCAAATCCCAGTTTCATAAGGAAACAAAATCCTAAAAACAGAGAAACCTCGAGATAGACTTTTGCGGGGGACGGTTAATTACTCCACGAGTAAATAATGTCTAGTCCGGAAGGTGCTCGTGTGTGGTGCCTGCCGCATCGTGAATTGCCTGCGGCGATTACCCTTTTGGGAATATCCGAGCCACGTGCAATCGTGCCTCCTTCATCCACCCAATTCCCGTCTCGATTTCTGGCACCCAGCAACACTCTGCGAAAAGAAACATGTGCCAAGTTGACGAATCCAATCCCCGCCTTCCGACTCCATCTTTCACGTTCCACGGTTTGCGATTCCCGACGAACGATGGCCCGCCCTGTTTGGTTCCCTCTGCAGTGTGGCTGGTTCTCAATGCGTGACTTGAAACCAACGGCCCAGCTTAATGCAGGCGACCTATTTGCAGAGGCCATAGAACAAGGGTAAAGTGTTTAAAATGGCCCGCTTTTGTATTAGCCCCCATCTTAACTTGTCTTCCTGGCCCAACAACCCGGCCGTAGGCGGCGCAGGCGATGTCCGATGCCTAACACCGTGCTGCTGTGCCGCCCCAAGTGGGCGGAATGCCCACGATTCTCCCCGCTTAAGAGTCCCCAGCGGTCACTTGGGTTGTTGCCCGTCCTGTCTTGTCATGCTCTTTTGGCTTCATTTTTCGGCCCTTGCATCTTCATCAGTATTGACCGGGTAGGACATCAATCCTCATCTCATCATGGCCACCGATGTGAGAGATGTCGACGAGAAGCTGAAGTTGGATGAGAGCCTTCTAGCGGGTGAGTGTGCAATTTTATCAACCCCTCCAGGAATGTGACCGGGGATTCGAAGCTGACTTGAGATGTCCCCGGATAAGTCCTCCCGGAGGGCGGCGAAGTGGTGTCCGTGACCCCGTCCGGGATGAGCGATTACTGCAACACTTACAGGATTGAAGTGAAGCTCCCTGACGGTAGTTCCCAGGTCTTCTTTGAGAAAGAAGGGACCGGCGAGGAGGGCAAGGGGTGTGTCGACTCCGCTTGGAATTCCGAGACCGCCGCCTACGAGTTCATCCCCGAGCACGTGCCCCGTCCGGTCGCCACAGGCACTTATAAGTCTCGGCCCGACAAATTCTTCTTCCTTGCCGAGTTCGTCGAGATGATTGAGGATGACATTCCCCGCGAAGAGGTCTACATGGCCGCCGTGGCAAACCTGCACAGCCGCAGCATGGGCAAGTCACCCACCGGGAAGTTTGGATTCCCGGTCAACACTCGCTTCGGGAACCTTGAGCAGGACAATACGTGGACCGACAGCTGGGAGGAGTACTGGACCCGTCAGATGAGGGACTTTCTCGACAAGGAGGACGCCGCCCACGATGGGGAGGAGCACGAGGAGCTGGACAGACTGCGTCCGTTGTTTTTCGAGAAGGTCTTGCCTCGCTACCTCCGTCCGTTGGAGAGCAAGGGTCGCTCGGTCACGCCCTGCCTCATCCATGCTGATCTTTGGCCTGGAAACGTTAAGTACATGACCGACGGTGACACGGCGTGTATGTATGATGCCTGTGCTATGTGGGGGCATAACGAGGGTACGTTGATTTTGGTCTCATGCCGATCTTATCTAGGTATTTCTGGCCGGCTGACTGATCTTTACTAGTCGACCTTGGTGTCTTCCGCAACCCGAGATACCCTCTCGGCAAGCCGTACCTCAAGGAATACTGGAAGCGGGTTCCCATCTCCCAGCCTGAGGAGGATGTTGATAGCCGGAACTCACTTTATATGTTGCGCGGGCAGATCTTGCTGTCAATTTTATACCCCCAGGACAAGAAGCTGCGCGAGATGTAAGTTTCGTTCTTTGGTGTACTGATCCCGGGGATTTTTGAGATCACAGCTAACATTCATAGTTTTGTGAGCAACATGCGGCTCCTGGTGGAACGTGTTGAAGAGGAGGAGGCTACGAAAGGGAACTCCGCGGGGCCAGTTTCGCTTCATTTGTAGATTTTTGTTTTAGGCGGTTAACCCCCGTCGCTTAATCATAGTTATGGGATAGAATATGGAGAGTAACTGAGGAGCATACGAAGGCTCCTGAATTTGTTGTCAATGCCTTAAAGAAGTGAGGACACAGGAAGGGTTGGGTTTTGTGGTTTTACAACTCGATGTTCCGAGTAATTCATCGGATCAAACACTCTGTTCACCTGACCAGGGCAGGTTCCTTCCCATAACCCAACACCGCCCTTTATAACTCCCCCGCCAGCTGCTCCTTCCAACCGCCCCCCCAATCGACACCGGTCGGATGGCGTAGGTGGGGGGGCTGTGGCTGTGGGCGTCAAAAAGTACACCACAGAATCTTGAACGCCCGGGTTCGATCCCCGGGTGTTCCGCCGAAGTAAAACTCCCGCGCCGGTTTTCGTAACCTCCTACCACCTCTTACACCCTACGGGGGGTAAGAGACAGCTAGGGGGTGAGCTTTTTGCTTTCTGTTTTTCCGTTTTATAGATCCAATCATGGGACAGAGGTAATAACTATATTAGATGAGTAGAACAACCACAAACGATTTCCCAAGTCGTTTTTACGTGCGTGTAGCTACTAGCTACAGATTGTAGCTTGCCTCGGTAAGAGAGCCGTTATCAGCCATTCGAATCGAATTCGTTTCCGCTTTTCCCACGAAATTTATCGGCCCGACTGTTGCACGATCGAGTCCCCCGGCCCGTGAAATGGCTCAACGGGCGCATGCAACGGGACGCAACCCATCTTGAATCTTGCATCTTTGTGGTACCGAATCGGATGATTCGCGTCAAACAACGGACAGCCGATCTCGGCGTTAGCCGTGTGTTAAACTCTGGTAACCGTTATGCAGCCGTTCCTGCAGCTTTCCACAGAGGGGGCAGCTCTTACTCACATGCCTGATGTGATACGCCCAGCCCCCACTTCGTCACATTTACACACCGCTAGCTCCGCGCTCCGGCATCCGGTGCCGCATGTGCCGCCCCGAAAGTGCCGGGGGTTGTCACCAACCAACAAGCCACTCCCGGCACGGGGAGTTGAGGTGGGGGCCAATTGGGAAAATACGACAAGGCGAGTCTGGATCACGTATTTGGTCTGGCAGGTTGGGGTTTTGCTTCTTTCATCATGACTTCATGTCATTTTTGAGCCTCTTGGTTGGTATTTTGGGTTAGTGGCCTTACGACTCAACATCAGTAATATTGTGACCGTTTTGGCCGTTTCTCTGAGGGGTTGAACTTTTCATTTACTTTTACTCCCAAGATGACCGCTGAAACATCACTCGGGACGTCGGTCCTCACCTCCCGCCCCGAGTTGAACACGGCCAGGACCGAATCCTCCTCAACCACTCCCTCCAATCTCACACCCACCACCGACGAAGAAAAGCACCCCTCCCTCACCATATCCCCCGAAACGCCAGACCTCAGTAACCCCTCAACTTCCGACCCCTCCATCGCCAAACCCACCACCATCCAACCACCCAAAGATGAACCCCCCTTCTCAACCTTCACCCCAACCCAAAAACGGCTCACCGCATTCGCCGCCTCCCTCGCCGCTCTCTTCTCTACCCTCTCCTCCTTCATCTACTACCCCGCCCTAACCCGCATCGCCACCGACCTCGATGTGTCCCTGGGCCTGGTCCAGCTGACCATCACGTCGTACTTAGCCGTGGCAGGCGTGGCGCCGGCGTTCATGGGGGACCTGGCGGACCGCGGTGGGAGAAGGCCGGTGTATGGGGTTATGTTTGGGTTGATGGTGGGTGCGAATGTAGGGATTGCGGTTGTGAAGGGGTGGACGGGGTTGTTGGTTTTGAGGATGGTGCAGAGTGCTGGGTCTTCGGGTCGGTACTTTTCTATTCTTCTTTTTCCGCTTTCGGTGTTGGTGGTGAGGCAGATTGGAAGGTGTAGCTGACTCCATTGATAGGAATGTATGGCGCGGCGTATGGGGTCATAGCGGACATCGCGACCATCGACGAGCGAGGGTCATTTGTTGGGGTATTACTTCTCATGTATGCCACCTCCCAGGTTTGTACGTTTTCATGATAGTGCTAAACATTACCAGGACCGATTTCGCAACAAGTCTCGGCCCCGTCATCGGCGGCGGGTTGACCCAAGGCTTCGGCTGGCGTGCTATCTTTTGGTTTCTCGTCATATTCACCGGCACCCACTTCATTGTGATGATTCTCTTCTTCCCCGAGACGCAGCGGAAGATTGTCGGGAACGGCAGTGTCCAGCCCAAGGGATGGGTTCACCAAACCCTGTTCTCACTGTTGAGGAAGGCGAAGCAAAAAAAGGCGGCTACGGGGTTATCGGCCCAAGAAGGTGAGGCAGGGCAGGCGTTGGAGAAACCGCGTCTCAGGTTCCCGAATCCCCTGGCATGTCTTCCGGTTCTGGCAAATAGGGGCTCCTTGCTCGTCATTCTTATTACCGCCATCAACTATGCGGTCAAAGCGGCACTTCAGACATCGCTCGATGCGCAATGTGTGGATATTTACGGACTGAACTACATTCAGGCGGGATTAGTCTACCTTCCCTCGGGGGTCGGTGGCGGATTCGGTTCTTACGGCGCTGGTAGGTCAACTGGCATGTGATAATAAACGGTTTTATACTGACCAGCTTAGGGAAATTCGTCGACTGGAACTATCGACGTACGGTAGAACGACTTTCGAAAGCACAAGGGGAAAAATACGACAAGAAGTCCCCTGATTTTCCACTCGAGAAAACGCGTCTCAGGGGGGTGTACGTGCTGAGCGCCACGACCGTTCTCGGTATCCTTGGATATGGCTTGACCCTCAAGTTCCGTTGGGTGCGTACCTCAAGGACAATGCGCCCTTCTATCATCCCATAAATGCGGCTGCTGACCAAGGGTTGCCTGAATAATAGCATATCGCTGTCATGCTCATCATGCAACTCTTAACTGGAACTGCCACTGCAGCAACGTTTACGGTAAGCTTTCGGCCCGGTTTTGAACGTTTTCGGAGTCACCATCCCTAACAAATTTAGCTCTGCGGAACCCTCCTCACGGACCTCAACATGAACCGCTCTGCCACAGCACAGGCAGCAAGCAACCTGGTCCGCTGTCTCAGCGCGGGCGGTGCGGTAGCCATTCTCCAACCGATGATTGAGAACGTAGGGCCAGCTGGGTGCTTTGCTATTTATGCATCAATCATCTTTCTCGGCATCCCCTTGGCTTGGGTCTTACAACGGTATGGTGTTGCGTGGAGGAAGGGGAAAGAGCTGGCGGCGTGATAGATGGGTGTGAAAAGGCGGCAGGGATATGATGGAAGTAATAGTCTCATTAATGTTTGTGTCGTTGGTGACTTTTGTAAAAAGGGGCTGGTTTTCGGCGCCCGGCCGCGAAGTGGGCAAGATTGATAAGCCCCACATTTTGGGCGCAAGAACATGCACGCACGGTTCTATAGTGTAGCGGTTATCACTCCGGATTCTGATTCCGGCAACCCCGGTTCGATTCCGGGTAGGACCTCATCTTTTTTTCTTTCCTATTTTGCCCTTCCTCACCTTGCAACGACCATTCCGGCCCTGCATTTCAAGTTAACGTTTCGGTCGTTGGCGGGTTCGGCTTTCTGCTTCAGGAGCTCCGTGCTATGTAGGTTGAGCAAGATGGCAAGTAAGGAATGGAATGGAACATACAAGCAACTCAGCCCTGGCAAAACACGAAACAGAATTATCAACTAAAAGAGCAATTAAAAACAAACCAACCAAACCAAAATAAGCCGTCGTACCCTTCCTCTGTCCCGGCTGTTCCCAGTTCAATGTGGCGGTCTGCCAGCCACAACCGGCCCGGCATTGTCTAAGTAATTATTCGACTCACCCGCAGGATTGTTGACGTATTGCTCATGCGGCCTGCCTGTGCCCAACACTATATTTCCTCTTGTTGGCAAAACTTCCTCTCCCATTGTTGTCAGCGGTGTCCGGTAGCGGGGGGCGAGGGTGTACCTCGATATGTTTTCCCGGTTCAACTAAGAGAAGAAAGTATAGTGTCTTTCTTCAATGTCGTGACTCGTATTGCTGGAGCGCGAGATTATGTCCGTCATCTCAACTTCCCGGGTACATGGGGCCCCTTCCAGTTGATCGGCGAGGCGGATTAACAACTCCGCAGCAGATGGGCGTTTCTCGGCCTGGCCGTGGGCCATATCTTGGATATTGGTGAGTCCCGGACTACAAGCAACCTCCCAGACTGCCTGTTCAACCATCTCGTACTTTTCGCTATCGTTGGTGCTTGGCTGAAACAGCTCAGTTAACCGTCGTCGTGTTTGTCGAAACCCGTGCACATTAAGTACCTCAGCGATGCTGACGAAGAGAGACCAGATGTCGGCCTTAGGTGTTTGCGGCATGTGGTAGTAGATTTCCGGAGCCGCGTAGACCGGGGTGCCGCAGTAGTCATCTCGGTCGGCTTGGTACATGCTTGACCCAAAGTCGGCGAGCTGGAAGTGAGGCTTCCCATTGCGCGTGGTGTAGAGGATGTTGTCCGGCTTGACGTCCCGGTGGGTGATACCATTCGCCGCGAAATATTGGAGGGCGAGGAGGGTGTGCTTGATGAACAGCTTACAAACCCACGAATCGGGCTGGGGATTGGGAAAAGTGAGAGACGCAAGACTGCCCTCCTGCAAAGCCATGAAAATAGAGTATCCAACATCCACCTCAGAATAGCCAAGAAATTCCACGATGTGAGGCTGGACAAAGGTTAGCGGCAATGACGCCGGGAGTGATATTTTTCGTGGGGTCTAAGTGGTCTCGAGCGGGACTTCAGACATCAAAACACTTACATGTGAACACCGGGCAAGGATTTCGATCTCCTTCTCCAGCCTGAGCCGCCACCCCACAAATTCCATCTCACCAGTTGGCTTTCTCAGCAACTTTTCCGCCATCAAGTCACCGGTGTAGACATCCCGTGATTTGTAGACTTCACTGAATCTTCCCGACGCGAACAGTTCCCCCCTCTGCCACTTTGGCTTCGTCTTCGGGAACCCCCCAGTGTGTATCCGAGTCTGCATTCGGAAAGAGGAATTGGCACCTGGTTCGCCCAACACGGTTAGGGCAAGGCGGGGGTTGACATTGAGAGTTGCGCGTTGTCGCTCGTTCGAGTTTGGCTTTCAATTCTGCTCCAGTGTGGTGCCAAACGAGACTGAACATGAATAGATTGCTGTCGACACCGCCCATGCCAATTTTCGTGTTGAGATCGGGTCCGACGACGACACGGCGTGGGTGGTCTGCCTCAAATGGGGTTGAATACTCGCCAAAAACCTGGCTGGACCTTGCCGTCGATGTGTCCTGAAACATGATCGCTCCGGTCCTCTGATTGAGAACGAATTGACATTGTGCTTTCAAAATCATATCCCCAGACACAGTGACGTCCCCGTCCCGACCTAGGGTTGCTAGCACGTCAGGATCTCTCGACATTGACTGGGTGTGTCCGATACCGAGACCCTTCTTTCCATCCATGCCCGATGTAACAAGGTGCTTGTTATTGGGGTCGTTAACGACTTGATAGGCTAGTTCCGAGTCGGGTACCAAGAGGAACAGAACAAGTTTGTGGGGCCTATGGCCAGCAGCCGGATGCTCCATTTTTGGTTGGTGTGTGTGGAGTAACGTGTATATTCCTGCTTGAAGAAAGTGGCATTTGAGCAAGTTTCACGTTTGAGATAGGTCACGAAAGCCTTCCAGCTTATCTACCCTTCATTTGCTATTACTTAGGGCCTCCAACACCAGAGGTTTGAGCCTCACTTTTGGGACAACTTTCTCTTTGTCGAGGCGTTTGGCGAGAACGAGGGAGGTCGGGCCAGCCGCGCAAGGTCGAGAAGCGGTCTCCAAGACACGAGATGGTCCAAAGAAGCGACCACTCCGGCGCTAACGGGGCGTCACGGGACCGGATCGTATTCTGGCCATTTGTCTCCAAGTTGGAAGATCGCGACCCAAAAGCGCTTACCAGCCGCGCTGAGCTCGGGTGAAGCTTTCTCGTCTGGGGGACAAGGCTTGCCGCTGTGTTTGTCTTTCATGCACCGTCCCTTATTTTAGCCCCCCCGATCATCGTCCGCTCGGCGGCTACGTTCCCACGGATGGGCTGATTGGGTATGGCACGCCTGGTGCGCAGGGCAGTGGGCGTCTCGCTGAGGTGGACGAGTCACTGCCCGCGCCAACAGCGCCAACCTGCAGCAGACGATGTCACGATGGGCATTTTCATTGGCCCTCTTATCGCTCGGAGAGGCACACCACCAATGGGTCAGCCGACATTCGCGAGTAAATGGAAGCTTTGAAGATGACGGTTGGATCTTGCTCTTCCGTTTCTTCCATTCATTACTCCTGTTTTCGCTTTCTTTCATTTTCATTTTTTCACAACCCTCTTCATCTTCCAGTACTTGTTGTGTCCCTCAGTCCCTCTCCGGATGCGTCATTGCGTCCAACCTACGTTGCTTGTTTCTTCGTTATTTTTCACCAGTGATTGACGACAACACACTGCAATAATGCCAGTCATTTCACCGTCCACCGGAAGACCTGTTGCAGGCAGAAAAGACCTTGATGGCACTCGCCGAAGACCCCGAACTTTTGGATATGATTCGAGGGCGGTTCGGCAAGCCCTTGCCTTCCCCCCCATCGCTCGCGTCGACACGGTTCCCGTCGCCTATTACGGCTGCTCAGCAACGTTACAACCAAAAAAGTCTGGAGCTCTACAGCAGCCACGGCAAATCGGCCCCGTACGACCTATTCAACACACAGGTGGCCTACTTGCGGTACGGCACCCTCGAGCCTGTTTTCAACCCTCAAGAATGCAGTTACGGGACTCCTGTAAGGGACGAGCGAGATGCCAAGGAAATGGTCAAGGCTCGTTGGATTGAGCAGGGCATTTGGGACGATGGATGGAACGACAAGGGCTTCCCCAGCGGCTTCTGGAAGCACGAGAATCGGCGCTTCGACTGGCACTTGGACGAAATAGTCTACGGCACGCCGATCCAGAAGGAACCGCGTGACGTGGAAGCGTCACGCCCGTACCATCAGTTCGTCTATCTTGTGTCCAAAGAGCGCGAAAATATTCGAGAGGAGCTGCGTGCATCCAGGGATGCGCCGCCAATGAATTCATCACACCCCCCGCGCCGTGAACCGTCCGGCCCAGGAGAAGCGGTAGAGCCGAGCCCATTGGACATCAACACTCAGGCATACGAGAGGATCAAGACGTGCTGGATCAGGACCGGAATTTGGGATGACAGGTGGGGTGTGCTCCCGGGGATGAAATGGAAGCACGAGACGCCGGTTCAGAAGTTGGTCAAGGAGATCATAGGCGGGCATCCCGCCAACGACGTGGTGCTTGAGCCTGATGAGGACGAAATGAAACTGGAGACACCGCCACCACCGGACATGAGCTCCGCGGTGACCAGTCCCGGATCTCAGGCCGCGCATGAACCGCCCCCGTGGGAGTTTCCGAGCTGGGTAGAGGCGAGGGAACAGGAACTGATGAAGGGGAACACCAGCTCTGGGCTCGGAAACGGGGTTTGGGTCTGCGTCCGAAGTTTGAGTTCCCCGAGGGAAGTAGTTTCGCTGATTCCCACGATCCGCCCGCAGCGAATAACCCTGACAATGATTGGAAGGATGCACCAGCCCAACTCTACGGCGGGCTGTTCGGCGGTGGGAATTTTCTTGGTGGTGAAGACCGTTCTACGAGTGGAGGACTTTCTACTAGTGGAGGACTTTTTAGCGGTTGGACCAGGCCTTTACAGACGGATGGCGCTCTGGCTAACGGGGAAGAAGCGCCGCGTGAACACTTCATCAATACGCTTTTCGGTAATCGGGCGCCATTTGGTGACCGAGACGGTCATACTGGCCGTGGGCTTTTCAGTCCAATGAGCGGTGGTATCTGGGATAGGAAGGACGGGTCGGCCCAGAACACCAACCTCATCCTTAGAACTGGGAGCCTTTTCGGTGCCAAGGACAGGGTTGGCAGTGGAGCTGTGTTTGGGGCCTCGCAAGGACTTTTTTCGAGCAACAATACCCAGAGGGCCGGTGAACAGGCGCCAGGGACACGGAGCCCCTTGTTTGGTAACACGGGTGGCGGCTTGATTCATGGCCGAATCATGTCCGGCGGTGGGACTCTTTTTGGGGAGCCTCTTCTCGGTGGTCCTACGGAGCCGTTCCCAATGGACGACACGACCGGTGATGCTGAGGAAGCATCAACGAAAGCCACGAGCAATGTTTTTGTTCTTAATGACGGAGTTGACAGAAAGGACTGGTTTCCATATCCAAGAAATCACACGGTTCACAATGGCAAACCAAGAACGAACGGCGAGAAACTCATCACGGATGGTATGGTTCACAACACCGATGCAGTTTCGACATCTCACAAGCCGCTCACGCCACCTACGGAACCGAGCAGACGAAGATCGCCCGATATCTCACCACCCCAAAGACAAACCACCATTGACTTCTCCCCTGTCGATGTCAGCCGTACCGCCGAACCCGATGCCAGCTCCCGGAGCAGCCCAAGTGGTTCAAGCGCAAGTAGAAATGCACCATCGGAATGGCCGCCACAGCCTCTCTCACCAACCGCGACGCCTTCCCCCCGAAGAAGTCAAAGATTGTCCGGTGCAAACGCCAAATTTGGCCCAGATATTACCGCGCTCCGAAATGGACTCCAGAACGGTACAACGGGTTCGGCTGCCGGGGGGAAGGGGGCGAGGAAACCGGAGGCCGCGGCTGCGTCATCAAAGGGGAAAAAGCCACAGGGTGTGGTGAAGAAATCCTCCCAAGCTCAAAGAGACACACGAGGAAAATCCAGGAGGTGATCCATGCATATTATTTAGCTGTTAATGTTTGTTGTCGAGCGGGATATCGAGATACAAGCATCCAGGGGCTCTGGTATGGTAACGGTCACGTAACGTAACAATACACGTATTGCCTTACATAAGCATCCGATCGTTTTCACCCCCTCCGTCTCATCGCGATCACAATCCGCACCCCTTTCGGTCCCAATTCCGCTGGGCGCTTCCACACCCGTAACATTTATTACACCAACATCAAACCGCGGAATTATGTAGTGCAACGCCCCGGCCCGTGGGCCGTTCTATCACCGGCATTTTTGTCCCGTGCAGTGCATTTACACTGTCTACTGTAATATGGACATCCTGTCAAAGTGGCTTGCACGGCGCAGGGTGGGCCCAGACCCTGTGCTCGGGAGACGGCCGAGGCGGGTCGGGACCAGGGTCTCGGTATTGAAAGACCAGCGGGCAGGCGGGGAAGCACCGGGAGATCGGGACCCTGGGAAAATGGGTGGGTCCGTTCAGGTCCTTTGTTCCCCGGCTTGCCTCGCGTTGCCTCGTCATGGTCTTGCGTGTGTTGCCTTGTTTTGCCTTGTTGTAAATTTTGCTTGATGGTGTGGCTCGAGGTGTTATCTCTAGTCTAGATCTGGTTAGCTATGCGTTGGGCGGAGCGGAGTTGGGATGGTGGATGAGGGGGATGTGGGATTGTCCTGGCTAGTTACAGGTAGGAGGGATCATTCTAGGTCGTGCATGGACCGCAGCATGCGGTGGTGTTCTGCATTTTGTTTAGCGTCTGTTCTTTGTTCAGCCTGGTTGTGCCTTGCTTGATTCTGCAGGTTGTATCGTTTTTGTGTGACTGCGAAACACCTGGACTCTCGTTGATCATATGTAGTGATGGGTGGGGGTGAAGCGGGATGCGTCATGGACGATGAATGTCGGGCTAGCGATCCCGGAAATGGGCGTACTCTCGGAATTTCCGGGTTGTGTCTTCACCGTATCTTCCCATAGCCTAGACCGCGCCCGGAGAAGGTGAGGATTTCACTCCGGAAAGCCATTCGTCGAGAGCGCTGTCAAGATCACTGATGATTTCCAGATCGGGGTTGGACATGAAACGGGTGGCGGTCTGGCCAGGTTGGCCCATGCAGCAAGGATTGGGCGAATGTGGGGGAGTGGATTCCGTCGGGTGGGGGCCAGGGTCCAAGGAGGGGTTCGGCGGGCCGGGCCATTCGCGTTGACTCGAAACAAGGGACAGCCTTGTGGGTCCACACTGTGAAGCTTCGAGGAATTCGTGGTATGTCTCACAGTATGACAACCCTCCGAGGCAACAGCGATGTTGTCACCCCACGAAGGATTCTGCGTCCTGCAGGACTGCAAATGAGGATGGCACCGTTGCGAGTAGATTGAAGGGAAAAAACCGTCGATTTCCAGGTCCAGGTCCTGTCCAGACCCTCTTTAAACCTGCTTTTTGCGAGGGAAGAACCTGGAAAACCGGCAGAGTCACAAGGATGTGTTCCGGCTTTCTGGCCCTTATGCTCGGTGTGTGAGTGATTTAGGATGGGGGACATCCAGACCTCCGCTAGATCCTAGCGGGATCGCGGCTGGTAACGAATATGGGAGAATCGAAATGTTCTAGGCTCTCGATGTTGACTCTCGCTCGCCCATTTGCAATTTAGTGCCTTGGATCAAGACAGAAAATACGGAAGTCACCGCGTCATAGCCCAAAAAACTCTTCGGGACTTACAATACAGGGTTCTATGTTGAACTCTAGAACGTAAGTCAATCTTTGACCCAGCGCTTTGTGCAATTCCCCCAGGCAAACATCGTGCAATAATGGGTCTTGAAGTGGAGGAGCAGGTAAATGAACCTTTCCCCAACCATTTCCCCACCGATTACGGATAATCGGAGACTTGTCGGAGATTGTCCGGCAAGAAGGATCGATGCGAGTCCTCCTCAGCCGTAGAAGGTATAATCTCCTGATGACATCTGACGGAAATTAGCTCGATTCTATAGATAGGGTGCGCAAGCAATGTCGGGCGAAGGTTCACCGAGGACTGCGCGGCGAAACAAAGGTGAAAGGCCGTCATTGAATGTCAGACAAACGAGCCCTCGTGGCTGGCGGTGGTGGAAACATGATCGGCAGGGCGAGTGCGGGGCACAAAAGTGGGTTAGGTGTGGAACGAGGCCCTGGGATTCGGCAATGGAGAGAGAACCCTGCCGAAGTCTAGACCAAGTCGATCGGGAAGAACGGCAGTTTCGGTATCTGGGGACCGTCTGGGGACCGGGAACGCTACTCGACAGTATTGTCCAATGATGTTGGGGCGATCAATCGTCATCGCCCGGCAAACCGGCCGTTCTGGACCCTTTTTTATGTTCGGTGTTCCGTTGACATCACTGGGCTGAACCCCAGCGGTGACAGTCGTCATGGTGGGACACCAACAACGAAAAGCAAAGGTCGAGATAAGAGCACGCCAGTTGGGGGAAACGTCACCTGAACCAACCGACAAGACCGGCCGTGAACATGGGTCGTCTCTTCAAGGAAATTACAATAACAAATTTTGCATCCTATGACCTTCAAAACTTTTCGTCGACCTAATTTTATGGGTCTTGCCTCGACCAGTTTGGGCTGCTTACATGATGCGAGAACGTGACGTCCACGCAAAATGCTCAACCGATCAGACTGAAACGCAGATCCTGTAGTCCGTCATTTGGATCCCAGCCTTGCTGGATTCCCAACGGACGGCCAATAACAAGCCACCACATGTGCTCACCCCTGAAAATGAAGTCTGTTTCAAGGCCATGAATTTTCTGCAAGGCAGACACCATGCGGGTGATCAATGGTCGTCGATCTCAAACCGCCCTGGTGAATCGAGTTTGTTTTTTTTTTTTTTTTCTGAGCTTGGCGGTACTGTCTGCATGTTCGGTGGTGAAATTGTCGATCATCAAACTGGTGAACTTCCATGGCGTGGCCGGGCGAGTCGGGTTTGGAATTGGCCCGTCCCACCCTGTCGGCCTGGCAATTTCGGAGACGCGAGTGCGCACTTCAAGGTTCGCGCCTGACCAAAACGTTGTATCCATGAGAAAAAAATTCTTCCCGCGCTCGATGATTGAGGCTTGCGTTCGTGGGTATGGTATGGTAGGCTGAAAACATTTTTCGGACTTCATTTTTTGTAACACACTAAAACTTTCGACTTTCTACACCATTTCGCAGCTTTTGGCGCTTAAGAGAATTTTTTTCAGGCAACCAGGTACATAATTAGTTAGGTACTTAGAGGTCTTAAACTCTGAAAACCACAACGAGAACGTCTATCAAATTTTGTCAACGCCAGGCCCCCCATCTTTAGTCTGTCTTTCGGAGTCTGAGCAACAGGTTCATTAATACCCCCCCACCACACCCCCCCCCCCGCCAAACACACCGAAGACGCGCATCATCGGGAAGTGAGCTAACAAAAGGTGCGGTGTGACGAAGTACGTTGTATTTAGCCCGATGTGTCGCTAATCAGGGGGCGAGAACTAGAGTGACTGCGGCACATGGGATTAACCTGTTGCTCACATGGACATCTGATTGATATACACTAATTAGTGTAAAGACGTCCTGGCGCTTGTCCGGGTCCCTCTCAAGTAAGATACCTGCACTCGGTATTCCAGGGCCTTGCCCGTCGCAGATCGGATCTTCCAAGATCTTTGGTCCAGGAGCGAATGGCCCGCGCTAAACCTAAACCAGATTAGCCCCCTTTTGACAGTTACGGGCCAACCCCCCCGCCTCCTCCCAGGCCCTTCCGGGTACCAATGCACCTACGGATGCGAACTTCAATGTTCAAACAACCTTTCTGGCGAAGTTCACGTGAGAACTCTGTCCCGAAGAATCCATTCTAAATGTTTCTGGGAAGAACTGTCGCTTTTAATACCAGTGCATTAGTGAATCGTCCAGGGCAATTGCCGACATTTTAGCTGGATACACTGCAAAACGGTTTTTTGTTTATTCATTCCAGGCATGGCTGACAACGTGGGTGGTTCATCGGACAAACCCCATTGTCTAGACGAGATTGACGCTGTTGCAGAAGTGTGTTTCTGCTAAACGAACCGGCCATTTCCGCCGTTTCTCCTGGAAAGAAATAATGTTACGCGTAATGCAACGGCACTTACGACGATACGTGTATACATTCTCAGGCAAAGTGTATCAAAGATCGGATGCCTCGAAGTTTACCCACCATCTTTGTTTGTTCAATCCCAAGGCAGCCTCACCTTCTTCTGCAATGGTGGGCTAGCAGGGTTGAGGTGGCATGAGTCGTGGCTCGGGGTCGGGTCCGGGGACTGGAAAGGAGGGGGGTTGTCGAAACCAACCGGAGTTGGAGCCCAAATCACACCCCACTCGATGCCTTGTCTGGTATTCTCCGACTCCTACCTGTACTAGTATACACTACAGACGAGATGAGCAAATGTTCGCCCACCCCCTGTGCCGTCTTTATTGTGGCACCCCTACTAGGTGGTAGGTAAACATTTTTTTTAATTCTGTAACCCGGAAGGCCCGCAACCTGGCATTGGAGGTGGGGGGCTGATGTGCCGCAACATGGATTTGCTCAAGTACAATTTCTTACCTTGGCGCGATTTTGGCTGGTAAGGGGGGGGGGGGGCTAAGAATTTGTTTAGAATGGGGAAGATCAGCTTTGGCATTCGGTACATCGCACGATGTAGTGAGCATACTCCGTTGTATGTTAGGAGATGAGGGAGGAACTGCCATAACGCCATTCTATACCTAGGTACCTAGGTACCCATGAGCCCCGTAGGTAGCCACGGTGGTACATTATGCAGCCCATTTACACTAGTGCAGCTCTCCCCCCTCTCCCTCCCTCTTGCAGTGTGCCCGGGAGATCACCACACAGTGCGCACTGTCTTTCTGCCTGGTGGATGACATCCGGTATCACGCGAGATGCACTGTGGGAGGGACGTGAGGAGTCATGGATGCAACGCAACGCTTGAGGGCCTTTCACCTTATGGGGTGGATTTAGAATCCACTTGGAGTACTCCCGAGGCGCCTTCACTTTGGACGAGGGATGTGGCTTTTGATGAAAGACCTTGGCTAACCACTATGCCGAGGTGCAAAGCTGGAGCGGGGGAAAGCGAGAAGATTTTATGTGAGAAGACATCAATGGGGTAGACGAAATCTCGGCGATCCAAGACCTCCCGACGTTATCTTCATTTACGGATACATTGTATGTATTGCCCGGCCGCCGGCCCAAAGCCTCACGTTCCGTTCGTTGCACTCATGAAGCCACCCCCGTCGGTACCAGTCCTGATTTGGGACGCTCTGGTTCGTCAGTGCCAGGTGGTGCAGAGCGCCGAATAAACTAAACCTCTCTGGTATTCCCCATGGGACCTCGGGAGAATCCACCATCCAATGCCAAGGATTGCGCCCCTTGGGGCACACCGATGGTTCTTCCATCCATCCAGTTATTTTATAAATGCCACCTTCTCCCTCACCACATCCATATCGTCTCAACACATTTGCCTTCGACACATTCTCAACGTATACATGAGTTCTTTTCTGCGTCACGTTCCCTTTCACTCTCCTTGACCTGTCCTTTCAACCGGCTCTCTTCGCTTTCTAGCTTGAGACCCTTCCAGCTGCCCCACTTTCCTTCTTGAGCGTTGCTTTCCACCCGCAAAGGAAAACACAAGGGGAGACACAATGACGGCCCCTCCTCAGAAACCTGCCTCGTATAGCGGTACCTCGAGGTATGTTGTATTACTCCCATCCTATGTTGGCAATTTCCCTGTTAAATCCTTCGTTTTTGCACGGGCTAGCTATTCTTCCTTTGGGAGTTTCGCGGCCGTGGGCCAAATGCAACCGGGGCCGCGGTGCTTACGATACGACTGGTGTGCCCAGGGTCACAATGTGCAACACAACTAACTTTTGGGCGTCGGGTTCTCCCCTCCAGTACCACGAGCCACAACGGCATTCTGACGCCCGCGTCGTCCTCCAACAGCGCCTCATCTCACCTTTCGGCCACCCACTCCGACTTTTCCGGGGCCTCGGGCCCTCCCACGCAACGCCTGCCCTCGTACCAAATGCAGCAATACCTACACCAAGTCCCAGCGCACGGCAGCGCTGCATTGCAATGGCAAGTGGTCGGCCAGCCGCAGGGCGGGAACCTCGCCGGTCGCATCGCTTTTTATACGGCCCGCGCGCAGCAGACAACCACCAGCTTTGACCAACGGTTCAACTCACCCGCCAACGAAAACTCAGCATGACGCAACACCCACGAGACCACGATACAAACCATCCATACACGAACAAACGCATTCATGCAGGAACGACATGCATCATATTTCATCGCTTTATCGCCATTTCGCTCGCTATTTGAGATCTTCTTATTCCATTTTTCATTTAATTGCCAACGACACGGCTTTACATAACATTCTTTTCTTGGATTCAATCATTTGTTTGGATGCGACACGATAATATGAGCTGGGAAAGAAAGTCACAGATTGCTCCCACGCGCGAAATCGCTTTGGGGGCTTTCCGACACCGATTCGATTCTGGGGGTTAGGGTTTGAGGCGCTCGTCCTTCACAGGGCTGCTCAAACCGACCTCTTTGCCCTCCACTTCCGTCCGAGACTCAGAGGAGTCGACGAATGCGTAACTGGGGGGATTTGTTCAACGCGACGGACGAGGCCACGCCAAGTCAGGGTCGGGAGGGGAGGTTGCGCTGAGATCGATCTTGGCTGGGCTTAGCGGGTTCAGGGGAGGGATTGGGGAAGGGGAGGGGTATTTGTATAACGTGGAGCCAAGGCCGTTGAACCACCTCTCCAAGCCTTTTTTTCTTTACAGCCCGTCAGGTAGACATTGTGCGCCAACAACCAGAAACCAGACAGTAAAACACAATTTTGTTTTCTGCCAGATTTGCCTCATTAACTGGGCGGTGAAATAACCTTCCGGTTCTTGTGGGGCAATATCGGGGAGAGCAGCGGTCGGTGGAATCCCTCCGCCGGGTTCGCTGCCACCGGCTGGGATGGTGGGGCGCCTGAGAGAACTCGCAATCCCCGATTACCGACTGGGCGGGGCCTCCCTTACACTGTGCGGTTGGGTTGTCTTGATCAGGCCCTTGCAAAATACTGTGTAGCATAGTATTTTCGTTTTGCAGACTTTCACATCCACGCCCTTGTTTCTAAGGTTGGGGGGAGTGTCGTGGGGAGGGGTGGGATAGATAGGTGGTACAATGAAAATTTTCAGGTGTTCTCTAATCCCTGTCGGGGTTCCTCTTCTGGCACCTGGGACCACCTTGGGAATCCTAGGGGTAGGGTCGGTCAATTAACTTTCTTCCTGCACCAAGTACCTTTAAAATCACACCCAAAGGGAATCTTCTCGCTACCTCCTATTTGGGAGCTTTGTTCTTCCCGAAAATCAATCCTCCTTTACAAGGCATCTTCCATCAAAACATGTTAATGTTGATTTGATTGAGCGGAAATGATGGCTGAACCGGGGAACATTTTCCGATAGTGTAGGTCGCAAATACAACTGCCTCGGGAAATTTCACATGGGCCAGCATCCGAAGCCACGAGACAGTTGACTGAAAAGTGGCGGTGTCCGTCATCATTGTCCCAGGGCAGGGCGCGACCTGCTTGGGAGCCTCGTTATGTAATGCCACACCCCTGATAGGTATCCCGTCCCTCCTTAGACAGAAGGGTTGCACCCCAAACCAGATTGCTGGCGCTCCGTCCCACCCCACCCAGTGTGGTATTTGTAAATGTGGTATTTGTAAATGTCACCAATCTCTCGTCCCAGCGGAACGGGCAACCCGACGACGCCTCGGGATGACATTGAGCCGCGTTTTCAAGAGGGCATCAGCAAGAAAGGCTGCAAGCAACCACCTTGCTATGAGGTTGCACTCTAAGGCGTGAAGCTTCGAGCTGACCTGAGGATAGATTCTCCGCTATTCACACATACACTCGAAGTGCATACCGCATTCCACCCAGTACACATCTACCGCAAATGCGGAAATCGAGAGGAAAGGCAGGATGGTTGTGTACACTGTACACTGTAGTATGCAATTATACGTAATTGCATACTGGATTAACTATCAAATCCACCGTAGTGGCCTGAACTTTCGACTTTCTGTGAAATATCAATGCTTTTGAATGCCGAAACACCGTTGTAGAAAAACCTGCTTCTCAATTACGGTAAGTTGCGCGTTTGCCATTTTAGGTGTAAATGATGGTTGTTGTATTCAAGCAGGAGCAAAAAATGGAACTTCGTGCCGAGATCCCGGTCCCAGCCTTGAGGCTCAATGAAACAGGGGTTGGGCTGGCCCCGATGGGCGCCCGAGCCACACACAGGACCTGCACTGGAAGTCCCGTCGGCAAGCCGCCTCTTCTTTTTTTTTTTTTTTTGCCACCGGCCCCCAATTGACACGCGGCGCGCCGGGCGTTACTAACTAATTCGGACGAATTGCTGCTATCAAACTGTTTTTGCCACAACCACAAGGTTACAATTGTCAGATATTTTAGGATGGCTCGCGGTCATCTTACGATTTTCAGGCCGACATGCCGACAACAGTGCGACAAATGCTGAGCACCTGCAACAACACAGCAACGGACCGGGTGATCGGTGTATGAATGTCCACTGGACCGCACACGGCTATGCTGTCCGCAGCCGTGGCTTTCCAATTTTTTGGAATTGCAACTGTTTTTCTCCTTTTAGGGTTTCTTCCATCAGGCTCGTGGCCGGTGCGACCGTGTCTTGTGTGACAGAAGCTTCCACAAATGTAGCCTTGCGAAAGATCGAGGCCTCCAATGCCCCCTGTCGCAAATTTTCAAGTCGAAGTGAGCTTTGATAGGGCCACAATTATTGGAGGGGACGCGGACGAAGTTTGGTCCGAAGTTTTCTCTTTTCTTTGTCTGTTCTGCTGTATTCGTTTTGTCTTCCAAAAGCCAGCATCTCAACCACATTGTCCCGATTAGGAAAGTTTTGTGGTGTAAGTGGTGACCCACTTGGAAAGAATTACGTCAGCGGAACTAGAATGGACAAGACTTCGAGAAACACAGGGGCAGAAACACGGAGGTAATTACTGTGTAACATTACATTCAATCTTTCAGACAAAGTAAATAGTATTTTGCGACCTGTACTTCGTTCACTTGGTATGGCCTTGGGCACGTTGGTAGTACCAGAAAAGCAAAGTGGAAATAAGGGAAGGAAGTTTTGGTAAAGAAGAGCTGAAAAGAGAAACTAGAGGGTCCTTGATATATATATTATGCTTGATTCTCCTAAAACTTCAAGGCCTAATTAGACCATACGATCACTGCATCTGGGACTGCGCCGATGTCCATGAACATGAGTTGTAATCTTTTATAGTCTAGTATCTGTCAATTAGCTTGTTTTCTTTTTTGTGAGTCGATGTCTTCCTTCCACCCGTATTTGCCGGAGGGATGACGGCGAAACTACTGGGCACGGCAAGTGCAGATGATGTATGGCATCTCCATGGGACGCAATGGTCTCCGAGATTTGCTCCCTTCGGACGAGCAATGGAAGGGACCTATTCCGTTGAACAGCTACCTGCTCCCACAAGTGCACCACCCGAGGGCTAAGATCCACATCCCATGTGCCCCGCCAGGTAATGTATGCATAGTTGCGGTCGGTGTGATATATGAACGCAGCGGCCACGCCCCTCCCACCGTTCCATAGCGCCAATGCCTTCAAGTTTGGCATTCGTAGCGCTACTTTTGCTGCTTCATAGAGGAAATTATTTATCTTGTCATGGTGATCCCACACCATTACATGCTTTCGGAGGAGGTGTGATGTGAGCGCTAGGAACTCTAGGCGGTGCCATATCCAAGTAGGCTGGCAAGCACGTAGGAAGCCCTCAGCGTTTAACATGTAAGAAACTGAGAGATGTTCGAGGCTCAGGCTTCTCAACGCAAAGGCCGCGCCGACTCCGGGATCCGCGTTCCGGGCGGCCGATATTTGCCTCCGCCAAGTTGGGGCATTGTAGGAATCGGCTAGTAATACAGCGAGACTGTGGTCGGAGTCTTCAAACACGGAAATTCTTCTCAGCGTTTGAGGAAGGTAGTCTTTGACAAGGTGTTGATATGCTGTGGTGGCCGATTAGTGATGGGGTGTATGTAGAAGGAAGAGGTAGGATATGCATGGAAAGCACGCACCGGTATCCTGCATCGTACTCGCACCATTTTGCCATGGCCGCCATGGCTCTAGGAGTAGATGTTCCAACGCACTCAGCTTGCCCAACAGGGCTTCGAGGTCACTGAGACAAAACCGGCGCCGTAGCTGCCGACCAATCTTGAGAGAAGTGACGCTTTTAACTTCAGGAAGGCCCTCGACGCACTGGAGACGGATGTTTTCGAAGAGGCGCAGGACGGCCAATGCGGGGGGCGCGTCGACTTGCTGACCCTTGACCCAGCCGTGTGGTGGATCATGCCAGATGGCGTCGTCTTTTCTTCCGTCGTCTTCACCATCATCAAGGGCAAATTGACAGTTTTTGAACCAGTATTTTGAGTCGCTGGGACAATGTACGTTGAGCTCTAGTGAGAGGCCGCATTCTGGACGTGGTTGGCCTCTCGAGTCCCAGGAGCTAAGGATGCTGAATAGGTTTAGGATGCCCTTGCTGACAATGGCGCTGTTGTAGTCTACCATGGTTGGCCCATCATGCATGGAGCAACGGTAGCATGAGTAGGGCGGAAGTTCAATTTCGAAACGGATATGCTGAACAAGGTGTCGTTGCTGAACGATTAGATGCTCAAGGCCATCCAGACAAGGCACCCGTAACGTCAGCCGGTGGAAATTTCGGCGAGCAAGGACGATCTGCCATTCCTTGCAGACCGATGCAAACGAAGCCCAACCCGGATGCTTTTGTTGTGCAATCGCTTCCAGAATCATGATGCGAATTTCCGTGGGGAGGGATGGCCAGGGATGGCCAGGTTTCCCTGTTGAGGCCGGTGTTGAAGACCTCGTTGAGTGTTGGCGTAGCATTTTTAGGCTGTCGCCGAGTGACAAAGTTTCAGCTAGCTACCGGTCCCTGTGGTGAACGAAAAGAAAGCGCCCGCTAAGAGGGAAGAGGTGGTTAAAAATAACGGGAACCGGGGAAAGATTGGGCGGGATGAAAGGGGTCTGGTCAATTATAGTCGTAATGAGGGGTGCTTATCACAGCGTGTTCGGGCGTTAATGTCATGCGAGTGACGCAACCCGAAATCCGACGCGTAAATTGATAAAGGGATTGGGACCCAGCCGGGTGTTGATAAAGTTGCTGCATGGTAATAGATTTCACACAGAGACGCGCGCTCCGGGACCACAATGTGCCCGAGCGGACTGAACTAATTACGCATCAGTAGCATTTGACGGAGGCTCTAGCTAAATCCCTAGCGGCTGCACATCAAGGCTTTCCGAACCACCTCTTTACCACGTTTCCCCATTCAAAAATTCAATGGTTTTGCTGGTACTTCGGCCCAGGGAATAAAGTCAAATACCATTTGAACTTGAACAAAGTCTGAGGATTACAACCGGGAGTTATGGCCCAACGTCCGCCCGCTCGTTAACCGTCAGACCTACCGGAAACGGAGAGCTTGTGTGCGAGAGCAAGTCCCCCCTCGCTTTGATTGTTTCGCCATTCATATGTCTTACCACCCATATTAGCACCATTGCGTATCTCTGCCTCATCCACGCTCCGTCCCTGACGACCCAACCCAATGTCAACCCTTCTCCAGTCGCAGCAACCAGCCGTTAATTGCGGGAATCACTTGAGGAGTTGGGGGAGACTGCGGAGCGCATGTCGTCGGTTAGGGGTTGGATTGGGGCAATAACGAACAACGGGCGGGAACATGGGTTGTTTCTTGAGCTATTGGGTGTGAGTCCGTGTGACTGGGCTGTGACTAGGTATCCGGTTTCTGTTTGTGAGGAGCTGGATGGCTGATTACCTAGGTAGCTGGGGAATCTAACAACCAATTGTTGTTGGGGACGTTTCACCGTCACGTTTGTCGGCGGCTTGGGGTGATGTCACGTGTGCGTGCCCCCCTTCTCAGGTTAAACATCAGTCTGCTCTGCCCCGCGTCGGGGCCCGTGCACTACCTGCCGAGTTATGTGCACCATTCCATAGGTACGGTGCCCAGGTGCATTCATTCTGGCTTGACATCTTTTTCTCTGTCTCCCCAGCTTGCATCACCATCAATATTCGGCAGCCATTCTTTATCATACCTCCGAGCTCCATCATGGGTCGCGTTTGCGCCGCTTGCCAGCGCGACCTTCCACTGACCTCCTACACTGCCAACCAGCGGTCCAAAGGACCGGGGGAGTCGCGATGTGTCGGTTGCGTTCTGGCCATCACTCTGACGCTCCATTTGCCCAACAGTCCAATGGTGGTCGGTACAACAACGCTACCAGAGCTACGATTTCCGACTCAGAGCTCGGCGACCCTTTCGCGTCGGGTGCTTTTCGTTGGGTTGGCCAGGGGGTTTACACCACTGGCCCACGATCCGGTCAGGCCTGTGTTATGAAATGGTTTAAGACGGGGGCTGTCTTCGAAAAGGAATACTTCACTCTGGACATCAAGGCAGTTGACAGAGCGCTGGAGCTTGTGAACCGCTTTAATGAGCTGAACATTGTCAACAAGACCATCAAGATTAACGTGCCCACCGTGTGGACGTTTGAAGAGGGGAGTTCCTGGGCCGGCCAGAAAATTTTGGTCGAGCCCTTCATCCAGAACTACCAAAAGTTCAACAGCAACACCGGCTGGAACGACGATTCTGGAGCGTGGCCGCAAGTCATGCAGGCTCTCAGCCGTAGGTGCAGCCCACTCCATTTTCGTTCAAACCTACCTAGGTAGGCGACATGACCTAACTGACCGTAATTAGACTTCAGCTACCACGCCTCAGGCGGAAGTGAAGTCCTTTGCGACCTGCAAGGCGGCATCTACCGGCATGAACTCATCTTATCGGATCCGGTGATCCTCTCACGGGCGGGCGACTATGGGGTCACCGATCTCGGCTCCAAGGGCATCAGTTCCTTTTTCAGCCAGCACAGTTGCAATGACTTTTGCCGCCCCAACTGGACGAAACCCGCCAATCCGCTGCGGCACTTCCGACCGGTCTCCGGGACAACCATGATTCGTCGCACTGTGCCAACTGCCATGTCCCGGGGCTACCAATACTCGTGGGTTTGAATATTTCTAAGGAGCTGATGGAATGCGCTATGGTGGGTTACCGTCAAAAAAACATTGAGGGCTGAAGGGTGAAGAAGAGTGTATGGTGGGCTATAGATGGGAGGTTGTCCGTAGGCATGTGTGTCGGGGAACGTGATTAATGCGAATATCCCTGATATTACCTTTTCAGTCTGAATTAATTATGTGATGAGGAGAGGCTGCGAGACTGTGGGATGTCACATTGTTTTACTTCTCGCGATCAACGATATCTACACAATTTGCTGGGGGCATAGGCCCGATCCTCAGGCTTTGACTCCGGGTGTGCTCCCTTACTTTCGATGCAGTAACCAACGTGTTCCCCATCATCCCCCCTTCTCGCGCACCCTTTACTAACCAGAGGGTATCAAAAATGTCAAGATTCGGCATCAACGATGTTCCAAAACCACCGCCTTCATCATGTCCTGATACTCCCATAGCTTCCCCATCGTCTCGCCCGGGAGCAGAGCCTTCTCCTCCACGAATTGCAGTAGCTCGTCCTGGCGATTCAGCATCTGCCGCAGCCCAACCAGCGCCTGTCGCATCGTCTCCTTCTCAGCGAAAAGAGACTCGTTCTCACTGCGCAGGTCTGCGACCCGCTTCTTCAGCCGACAGATGCACTTCTGTGCATGGCCACATGAGCAGGCTAGCGATGACTGCTCGACCGCGATAGAATTAATGAGTTGGTCTAAGGGCTCATAGGATGTTGCGGGAGGGGTAGCTAGATGCTGGTCAGCCAGGTGTGGTTGGCTCGGATCTGCGGCCGCGGGTCCGAAATCAAAGAATTCCGCTATCTCGTTTTCATCAAGATGATGATCCAAGCCCTGGCCGTCTGCGCGTGGAGCTGCTGCTCCGACGCAAAGTGACTTGTTGTCTCTGGCGCTGGGTAGCCGTGAGCTGAGACCATGACAGGGGCTGCCGTTGGGTTGTCGCATCTGGAGGGCTCTGTTTCCATCGCAGGCTGTGGAGCCTCCGCAGCTATTGTCCTTGCAGCTTCGGACCCTGACTGGCCGTGGCATTTTCCCGCTTGTTGAAGAAGTAAAGGGTTTATGGCTGGTACAGATTCTCCGCCTTCCACCGGCTCTGCAGGCAGCGGCACGTTCTGATTCCCTGGCATGGGGATCGATCCGGGAGGGTTTGTCAAGTCGCTCGCCGGAGTCCACATACTGCCAGGGCTTCTGTAAGGACTTGGCTGGTCTGGTAACGGCTTGTGATGGTTTACCTTATTATAGTCTGGTGGGTCAATACTGTGAGTGACCCAGCTGTGTCTCGCTCGGCGTGTCGGCTTACATGGTGTGTGTTCGGCGCGGAAACTCGCCGGGCTATAGTCTTGCTCGCTGTCGAACAGCAGATCGGCGATTCGATACCAGGCCTCGTGGCTCTGGCTGCCGACCCTTTCGGCCTTGAGCTGCGCGATCTGATTTTCAGACAACCAATGCTTCGGTGGACTGGTTCGCTGCAAGCACTTCCTCGTTTCATGGCAGCCTAGGGCGTCTCGAGTTTTCTTGTACGCCCTCCAACAGTTCCGGCAGTGATGGTCCAACCCGTGGCTTTCAAGAAGGTGCTGCCTAGGTAATTAATTATCAGCCAATGCTGTCAGCAAGTGAACCTGCTGGCCCACCAACAAGAGGTGGACGATGTTCTGACGGGAGACATACTTGACTCGAGACACGTTATCCCAGCCAAAATCACGTTTTGACCCGTGAGGCATACCGCAGAACGGGCTTTGCTGCGGGATGCGCTTCTGGTATGGACAGGCGTAGAGTTTCCTCGGATTGGCATCGTTGTCCGGTGGTCCCTTGGCGTCTCGTCTCTTCGGAGGCCGGTCCTCCTCGCTGTCTCCATCGTCACTGCTTCTTGGCCTTTTGGTCGGAGGGTCGCCAGATGATTGGCGCCCGGAGTGTGTTGTCTGGCCGGTTGCTGAACTTGCTCCGGTGGTTGTGGCGCCTGTATGTTCGTGTCCATTGTGTCCCGCATCGTTGTCGGCGGGACACTGCGACGTACTGAACTCGTCATTGACGGCTTCGGCGTCCCCACCGTGGCCTAAACAATCCGCTATGACCCTGGCAGCAAACTGCTGAAGACCGAGTTCCTTCCCCCCTTCATACCAGCTCTCTGGCCATGGGGTTGGCGCTCTGGAATGCCCACCCACATCCATGTCTTCATCGTCAGTGGCCAACCCTTCCTCGTCGCATTCTTCAGCATTTGGAGGGCAACTTGCAATTACCACGTGGCTAATCCCACCCTCCAACCCGCTGACAAGGAACGCATCGCTGGAACTAGTGAGTTGAGAACACTTCAACTCAGTTCTTGTGGATGGCATGAACCCATATCCGAGGGTGTCTTCGGTTAAGGGGTGTGGACTTGAGGCGTTCGAGTCTAGGGTGTTGATGGGTGAGTAGGGTAACGAAGTCACCTCGAACATTGACTCATATGTGCTGTCGTTCCAGCTGTCTTCCCTGGGCATGGGTGCGTAAGGGTCCTCAAAAGTGAAGGAACTATAAGGCGTGGCAATCTGGGCTCGGTATCTCTGTTCGTGTGTCTCTAGCTTGATGCCGGGGTAGCAGGTGCTGTAGAACGCTGTTCCATGACGCTGAAGCGTCATTCGTGACGTATCAGCGCTATCGAGTGACGAAGTCGACCCACATCCTTCCGATCCCGGTGTATAAAGTGAGCAGGTTGGGTTGCCACAGGGGCAATACTGCAATCTGGAATTTGAGTCAGCAGTCAGCTACCTTACTTAATTCAGATAGAAGCGGCCAACTATCCTATCACGCTGCGCACCCTCAACAATGGAGGGGAAAAGCGAATGATTGTATTGATAGACCTACAACTCTTTGACGGGCTGGGGGGGCCGCGCCGGCCGCGTGCTTCGAGAATGACCCCCAGAATACAGGTCAGGATTCGGGTTGGTAGGCGTCTGAAAGGTGTCTGGAGTGCTCTGTGAGTTCCCCTTGAAGAGCCAACGGGCAACTGTGCCGGGCGCATGGCAGACGCACCTGGAGTATGCTGAATTGAGTCGTCATGAGGACTTTGCCAGGGTGCCGGCATGACGGGCAACCAAGCTGACTCGCGGTAGATATGATGCTGTTCAGTTTGACGCCAATGTTTGGATGCAAAGGGGTCGCCGGCGGGACGTATGGAGTGAAAGCGGAACCTTTAAAAGTAGACGAAGGTAAGGCGTTCCCCTATGCGCACGCTAAGCCAAATTGGTGAATGAGTGTGGTGGCACAACCAATGCTACCATCGAGGTTACACAACAGCTTTGTGCCCTCATGTGTGCCCTCATGTGGGCACAGGCCCCTAAAGCGAAGGCTGGCTGGTAAGCCTATTGAACAAGGTGTTCACACAAGGCGTTTGGATAACATTACTTACATGTAGGTTTGTGAAATGCATGATAACGGGTGAGGAAAACTGAAGCTATCGAGATTCATTATGGACTAGATCGCACACCTAATGATACCATGTGTCTGGTTATGATGTTAGCATTTAGAAAGTCTCTCGGCCAATGTTTGTTATACACTACCCGTTAGGCCACGGAGGCTGGAGTCACTAGCTACCACCTACCATTGAGTGCCAAAGGGTGGTTTTAAACATGATTCCATGAGTTATGCGGACACATAGTTGGCAGCAGATACAACACGTAGTCAGCGGGACTGCAAGCTACCTTAGGCGCACGCACAAGCGTAACTATTCCCAGAATTGTATATATGTTCTGTGCCGCCTTCTTCGCTTTCTGTCCAGTCAATCACCTTCATTGTTCCTCAACATCTCAACGAACCTACAGTACTTACCAAGGCAACATCATCCAAGTCGCCTTCCATTTTGACGCACTGGGTTATTATCAACCTCTAATTCCAGTTCCCGGCCAACCGCACAGTGAACCTCGAGGACAATGGATCCCAAAGCTGCCTCGGCGGACAACTGGGCTCCCCCTGCAAGACTGTAAGATCTGCATCCACATACCACCCTGCCGGCATCGCGTGAGAGGCTGACCTTGCCATCAGAACAGCGGTTCTCCAAGCCGTTGATTCGATCGCCCCACGCTCGGCTTCCGCGACTGTTGGGTCGATCTATAAGAAAAAGAGCGCCAAACAAAACCAAAAGGAGCGTGCTGGTGTTGGGGTGACGGAGAGAGAGGTTGAGCTCGCTTACATTGGCAGCCAGTTTTCCGATGGCGAAGGCAGCGATAGACTGAACTATGGGGAACTTGTTATTCAGGAATGAGGAGTACATAGGTACCCACCGACCTACCAAAATGTACTGTATATCAGGCTAGGGGGAATTGGTGGTGTGTATCAATCTGTACTAGTCTGTAGATATGTGGCTACTTCGATGCCTACCACCTGGGTTGGAGGTATCTCCCCGCCGAGGCCATTTTGAGCGAAGAACCCTCGTTAATACAACAACCGCTCATTTTCACCGATCCCAGTCGTTTGAGTATTCTCGAAATGTTACTGTAGTCTCTTCACATGCATGGAACCAACCCGACTGTTGGCTACCGTCTGCTGCCCCGGCCATGGCGCGGACGATAGTGGTGCGCGGGTAGCGGCACAGGTGAACTGGTTGAGGTTCATGCGAATCAAGTCGTCACCGGTGGTCGGCGGGATGACGGCGATGACAAAGCAAGAAGCTGACGCAGCTGGGGATCACGAAGACCGGGCCAGCGTGCTAGAACGACAAGTCACGTCCAGTCCTGCGCCCAGCGGTCAGCGACGACAGTTACGCCCAGGGCCGATAATAACACCCAGTTGGCAACTCAGGTGCCGCGCCTTGAAATTGTGCCGACTATAGAGTATAGATGAGGGCCGCAAAACTGAAAAGGCTCATCTGAGGATCTCGGTCACAGCCGCTAGGTGCATCACATGTACCCCGTGCCGCCCCAAAGATTCTCAACACACGTACACCAACTGTTTCCCGGCATGACGGAAGCTCCGTGGGCCGGCATGCTACATGTATCCTGGCCTCAGGGTGTAAGAGCCACACCGTGGCGCAGCGACCGTCAACAAAAACAGCCTGTGATCCAGAGAGAAGCAAACGAACGCATTGGTTGAGTGGGTACCCCAGGTGCCTCTAGCATGTGAAGAGGTGCTGAGCCAGGCCAAATACACATGCAAGGGGTCATTACTGCCCATACAGCATGTCCAGCATAGAGCGCATTTCGAAAGCGATAGTTACATGTGTTTCGCTGCGTGAGAGGCGAACACCTTTTATATCACCTTTTCGATCTAAATTATGTGATGACGAGAAGTTGAAGTCATTTCACTTCTCGCGACAGACGATATATACTACTTTGTACTATACCTGTCATACTTGGTGGATGAAGCCATTCGTTGTTCAGCTTTCACTCCGAGTGTTGTTACCAAGTTCCGGGCTCTCTTGATTTCTCAGAACTCATGAACTCCCCCCACACAATTAATCACACTCAACAGGGAGACGGGAAAGGCAAGATCTTCCACTACAATACCGCTGTCGGCTTTGACGTGCATCAAAGTCGCGGTTTATGGTTGGTTAACCTGAGTGCTGAACCACCGGTGTGACAAGCCGCCTCAGTGATCTTCAAAGTGGGTCGCGGAAAACACCACCCGGAGTTGTTGGCTTCTGTTGGAGTGGAAATGTGGGATGAAGTGCATGTGCCCATGATCTGGTTCCCACAGGAGAGGTCAAATCGGCATGAAACAGATTGGAATGCGCTGCCGGGGGCGTTGACATTGTCGGTAAAACAAGGGGATGGGTCGTGGGGAAATATTGTGCTCTCTAGCGAAAAAAACAACCTTTTTGTTGTCATCAGACCTCCTTCTTGCAACATATGAAGAGGAGCTTCCGCTGCAGCCGCAGCCAATCACCGACGTAATTACCTCGGTTCCGAGATCGCCGGCATGAAGTGTTTCTGTTTTGACTCAAGCCAGCTGTCAATACTCAATCCCTCGGTGGCATAACCCGCTCAAAGTGATGCGCATTTCCCCGACTGGTTCAACAAAATCAGATCAACAAATGCCGAAGAGTCCAAGGCCAGCCCATGATTTTGATGTTAGCGAATGCGTTCTTTCTGCCACAATCGGCTCGTGATGAAATCTCGGAGTCCGATTCTCTCTTGCCTTGCTGCTCTGTGGTTTCAAGGGACCTCTTGGACGCTCTCCCAGGAATGGGACCAGGATCTATGCCAGCTGAGCCGGGGTCGATCTAGCCCGGAAATGGATCAATGTCTTGCACACTTTGGTCTTGGAGACTGATTGACGAGCCGCAGTTCCGGGAATGTCGGCACCCGATTGCTGCCACGTCGGGCATGTCGTGTCTTGGAGTTGATCGGCGATGAAGGATAGTAAGGCCATGAAGATGGACAGCATAACGCAGTTAGTTAATGTTTTGTTGGGATCTCATCACAGGGACGCCCAGCCCAAGTTGCATTTAATGCCCTGGATAGGCGCTGTAAAATGTCTCCCAGAATCTTCTCACCACTCCAACCTCAATCACCAGACTGACCCGTCCCTTCACACAACGCTCAAACTCCCCCAGTGTCCACCTTGGTTCAACAGGGCAACCATCAGAATGAAGTTTTCCACGGCTGTGTTCACCATTCTCTCTGCCGTGCTGGCTTCAGCCACGCCGGTAACTCTCATCGAGAGACAGCAAGAGACTGTGTGCAGCGGTGCCACTCCGGTATGCTGCGCCTTTTTTGCTCCTGATCGGGGCGTTGAATGCAGCTCTTGTAAGTTGGGACTCGCACTTCTTTCTCTACGGCCTCTCGCTTGCACCTTATTTGTAGGCGGGCTGCCTGGTTTTGATGCTCATCACCCGATGCAGAAGTGATTATTAATTTCTCTTCCCTATAACCAGATCCTGGCCTGACCGGTACCGTCGACGTTTTGCGAGGAATATGCGCATCTAGCGGTCGTGTCGCTGGATGCTGTGGACAACCCGGAGTAAGTCAATCTGGAAATCCGGTGCATAATGCAGATCGTGTTTGAAGGTTTCTAACTGCTGCGGCGTACGTCATTTAGTTTATCGCTTACGGCTGCACCCCTCAGTAAGACGCTGGTCTCGACTAATCCCGAGAAATCCCCTTGCGACTATTACGACGAGAGATTGAGGGTGGGAAGCAAATGGCACAGAGTTTTAGTCAACCTTAATCGGCTGAATCTGATATCGTACGAAATGAATTGTTAGATTCCCTTAATTGCGCAGAAGTACGATTGCTTGTGATGTATCGTTGTAATTTGGATCAGGAGGAAATTAAGACTTTATCGGCATTTCCGGGCTAAATCGCAATCGGCTGGCGAACATATCATGTCGTGCACATGTCTGAAGCGCATCCCCAATTGTTCCAAAGCTGCAATTATCGATGACCCGGGCAAGTTCTGAAGAATGAACAGAAGTAATCCCCACGACAACAGAAGTTGGCTGGACACGAAAGACAGCCAGTGGCATATAGGTAATTACAACAAACCGGCCACTATGTACGCTCGCCTGACCAACTAATTAATTACCCCCCCACCCACACTCTTATGCAACCGTGGCGTTCTTATAAAACAAATTCGACCGCCTATCCCCCGCCGCCCCCGACGCAAACCCCAAAAACAACCTCACCTCCCCAGCGGCAGTCTCATAAATCGCCAACCCCTCCGGCTCGCGGAAACTCAACGTCGACCCAGCCTTGGTCAACACCGGGCCCTGCGTGACAGCCCCCGTGTTCAGATCCACAGCAGCAACCTCCGAGTTCAGCGTTGAGCTAACATCGTACGAGTCGCCCCACAGCAGATACAAGAAGCTCCCGTACGCGGTGTACCCCTGGAAGTTCTTCCCCTTCGTCGGCGGCAGCGGCTGCTTGAAGTTGACCAGGGGCGCCGAGAAGTCCCCCTTGGTGGCATCGGCTAGATTGTACAACGCGATGTGCTTGCCGTCGGAGAGCTGGTAGCGCACCACGAGACGGTTGTTGACCGGGTCGATGGAGGCGGTGTACTCTTTCCCGCCAGAGACGGGAGAGAATTTTTGCACGCTGCTGGAGGTGTGGGCCAGAGTGGCACCGTTGACGAACTTGAAGCGACCGAGCTTTTGGCCGTAGCCGTTGGAGTTGACGTCGGTTTCGGTCCAGAGGTAGGTGCTGGATCCGGAGGCTTGGGCGCCGAACGCGACGCCGTGGCCGAAGCCGGTGAGGTGCATGTGGCCGAGGATCTTGCCGGAGAAGTCGAGCTGGGTGATGCAGAGGTTGCCTGAGGTGTCGGAGGCGCCGTTGAGGCGTTGGGAGACGAAGAGCCGCCGGTTGGTGTTGTCGAAGGCGAAGCCTTGCTGGACGGTGTCGTCGTGGAGTGGCTTACTGCGGAAGAGGTCGTAGGAGGGTTCGGTCAGGTCGAAGTGGGCGGACTTGGGCACCGTGGCCGATGCGAAGGACGTGGCGAGGGCCACGATGGTGGCGAGACGGAAGGACACCATGTCGGTTGCGTTACACTACTTTGGTCTTGGTTTGATAAGAAAGTGAGAAAACTCCAAGTTTTTATTTTGATTTTTGTTCCGGGGCCTGAATACTTGTACCTCGCCGTCGTGACATTTCGGAAATTTGGCTTGGCAATGTAGAAAGACCCATCGCCGAATCTGGTACCGGGAAAAGTAAGCCTCCTTGACGTTGAGCCGAGTCGGGGGTGGAGCACACAGGACGGGATCATACCCAAGATCCAAACAAGGTGTTGACATGCGCTAAATCGGGTTGTATTGGCGGTGGGGTGATTGGGGGTGCGCGCCGTTTTTGGAAACTACCGAGGCATCGGCGCTCCGATGGGCGGGTCATGGTCTATTTCCGGACGGAAAGGCCCAGAGGTCGCGTGTTGCGTCATGTCAACTTTTTGGCCTCATTTCTAATCGTGTCATGGGGTTGGCCTCGTCCTGGTCGCAGGTTTTTTGCCGAGGTGACGTTGAGATACGAGGTCGAAAACTTGCGATTCTCGACACTATTACTTGGGTATATGTTCAGCAATTATTAACCTGTCGAGAGTCGGATATCTCGGATTCACATCAATGAAATGGAAGTCAGTGCAATACCGTGGGAATGCAAGAGGTCTCAATCGGATCATGGCAGACCGAGGTTGTTACTCAGCGGTAATTAGGTATTTTCCACCGTTTGATTATGAAATGTGTTAAGCAAGGAGAAGCCGCTCAAGTCATTGCGGCAAACGGTAAACCCTCAACACAATTACGTTAGCATTGGTATTTTCGATCTGATGATAAGTCTGGGTTCAACGCAGGTTAAACCCTTGCACTTTAGAGAGATGACGTGACATCTGCACGGGAATACGTCGTTGAAACCCTCGCTGTGGTGTGACGATGTGAGCGCAACCGGATGGGCTGGTAGATCGACTAAGTTGTTTCACTTCGTCCAATCGGCCTACGAGTTTTAGGATTGTTCTTTGATGGAGAGAAGAAAGAAAATTAAATAGGAGAGCCTGGAACGGGATACTGGAGGAAAGGTAATTAGATGATAAACTATCGGATTCCCTGCATTGGGTGGTGGGGTGTTGGTAATTAAAAGTAAAACGGGGAAAGGGTTTCTTGTCTTTCGTTTATGCTCTGATTTTATTCGGCAAGTTTGGCTTCTGCGAGTTATTGAATGCTGTGGATGATTTGGATGTTGGCAACCAATTATCAGCTCCCATTCGAGGTCCTTTAAGCACATTAGGTCAATTTCTTGTCCTGCTGGAGTGCTTTTGTTCTTTTACTATGTTTCTGACCAGACAGTAGAGACAAGGGAGTCGCACTTTTTCCGTCCTGTTTCTAGTTAGTATGTTGTTACGCGTTGACGGGGTTTGTATCTTGGGGTTGAGAGGCATTGACCTGACTGTCAGGTGCGGCGTTGATATGAGTACAACCAGAGGGTCTCATATAGCTTCCTGTGAGACTTTGAAGATTGTTAACAGAGGTGACTCTCCAACAGACGTTTGAGGGCTACGCAAATGGGGTATGAGTCCACCATAATCATTCCGTTACAAACATGTATGTAGGTGGAGGTTAGAGTCGGCACTGTGTAATTGATAATAATTACACGAATTATTGCGGAACCTATCCAGTCTTAAGTGTGAATATAAAACCGCAATACACTGTTACAATTGACCTGGCTTGACTTGTCTCGGGTGCTGGCGCAAACTCTGGACGCTGCAGTCCATTGCAAACGGCCAATGAAACCTGTGGGGTTTGGTACGGGAGGTACGTAATTACTAACACAGCACTTCTCGGCTTCCAGCTCCTGAGCACGGTCTCCAAGCACAAGAACCTCGCAGGAGCAACCAAGTCTTGCACGGTCACACAAGCTTCTCCCCCTCCTTGGCGAGGCGTCTAGATTTCTCGGGCCGGTGCTTAAATTCGGGACGCCAAGGCCCAGCACCATCCCGAGTTTCGTATGACAGCGGGGTTATATTGCCCATGCGGAGGGCCGTTACACAACACTACTGACGGTATAATTAGAGCTACTATGGTAAAACCCCTTTTAGGTCAGCCTTCACGTAATACTTCCCCGGTGAGCTCTAGCCGGTCAGCCACCATGCAGTGTAAGTGTCGGCAGATGGCCATTGCCAGTGAGGATGAGGAGTGGCGTCCTTGGCGTGGTGAGTGAACGGTATAAGAGATGCACCAGTAACATCCCTTTGTGCTTCCCGAGCGCCGACCAGCTAAGCCCCGCGTTTCTCAGCTCGTCTTTGTATCCCCCAAAACTCTCATTCTCGAGCTCTTCCAAGCGAGCCAAGACCATCATCACCACCATCACCACCACCATCACCACCACCATCACCATGATCCCCAACATCCACACCCTCACCCTCCTCCTCGCCACCACCCTCACAGCCCCCACCTTAGCCTCCACCAACCACCCTCCCAAACCCTTCCACCCCTCCAAACCCATCCTCCTCCGCCAATCCGGCGGTTTCACCATCGGCGGCCGCGTTATCCCCCACCCCACCATCCCCAACATGACCCTCTCCTGCGACCACGGCTACATCGAATACTTCACGCCTTGGCGCCCTCGCCGCACAAGCATCGTCATGTGGCACTCCTCCAGCACGCAAACCTTCCAAAACCGCTGGGACGGCGGCGAAGGGTTCAAAGACAAGTTCCTCCGTCGGGACTACCCCGTCTATCTCTGGGATGGACCCCGCGTGGGCAGGGCCAACTGGGCGTGTGCGCCGACGAGCTACGCGCCGGATTATCGCGACCAGGGGAACTTCGTGGCGTGGAACTTTGGGCCGAGATGGCCGGAGTGGTGGGATGATGTGCAGTTCCCGACAGAGAGTGAGGAGGCGTGGCACCAGGCGACGAGTGGGCGGTATCAGGAGTTTGATTCGGAGGCGAGTGTGGAGTTGGAGACGGATGCGGCGGTGGTGGCTGCGGATTCGGGGCGGTTGGGGGAGGAGATTGTGTATTTGACGAATTCGGCGAGTGGGTTGAGGGCGCAGATGACGGCGGTGAAGAGTAATACGACGAATATTAAGGGGATTGTGTGTTATGAGAGTTTTGGGTATGTGTTCCCCGATACGGCGGGGGTCGCGCCGGGGCCGGGGTTGAATCCGTTTGGGCCGATTATCGTGCCGGAGGAGGAATTTAAGAAGTTGGCGAAGGTGAGGTCGATTCAGTTTTTGTTTGGGGATCACCGGGAGGAGAGCTTTATTTACTTGAACCAGTCGAGACAGGCGGCGAAGTGGATTAACAGTTATGGGGGGAATGCGGAGGTGATTCTGCTGGGGAAGGAGAAGGGGCTGAAGGGGACGACGCACATTGCGTTTGCGGACTTGGACAACGACAAGGTGGCGGAGTTGTTGGATGAGTATTTGGAGGAGAATCGGCTGCACCACTATGCGAAGGATGAGGAGTAATGATCCATTGATTTGGATAGTAATCCAGTCACTATGGTGAAGGGAATGAATCTAAAACTCTTGGTAATTATGTTCCATTGAGCTCAAGGTTGTCACAGTATAAAAAGGGTCCTGGTTCCGACAATAATTACCTCGATGCGTTTGATTGGAATTGTAGACAATCTTACGGAACGGATAATCACCACAAATCAACAGACGATCACTCAATATCATCCCGTCCCTGATTGATGCTGCCGCGGTCCACATGGCAAGGGGAAACAGATGCAGCTCCTTTACGATGGGACTGCGTCGAAACTGGAAGGCCGGCCCGGACTCGATAATGATTACTCGGTATAACTGGAAGGAATGACCTGCCTGTCTCTAATGACACCATTGCCCTTCTGCTGAGGGCCGGCACTATCATGCGAGGCAGGTGCAATGAGTTATCGTTATCTACCATCGTTCGTATCATCTGTTAGCGACGGCCAATTTTTTGTATGTAAAAATCATCCTCTCGACTACCGCCTTTAACAGACAGTTCTGAGGGTACAGGTCTCAGTTTGTGGTTCTTGCCTAGTGTTCCTCTTTCGCGCTGTTCTACGGATGTGCAAACTCTGCCTGTCCTTCATGCCATCTCTTACATATTGAAACAACAGCTTCGGTCGGAAGGAATTCGCTTTACTAATGACTGTACTTTTTGTTGACCGCACCTTTGAACAACCATCCCTGAATGCCATGTTAGACCCCAGCTTCAACGACAGCGCTCCGCCCACCATGATCTTTGGCACTGGCACCGGCGCCATCACCTCGTTTTCTCAAACCCCCTAAACCGACCCCTATTTCGAGCCAGCAGCCGCCTCAGCATACACACTAGCATCCACAAACGTCTTCAACTCCTCCTTCGTCAACCTTTGCCTCTTATCCACCCCTGCCAAATACTCATCCTCCCTATCCAAAAACTCCAACAACCTGTCCCCCAAATCCCCCGGCCCCCACAGATGATCCCCCCAAACCGCCTTCAACACATCCCCATCCACCCCAACCCTCTGTGCAACCTCCCCCAAAATATCATCCCCCTCTGCCTTAAACACCTCGTACGCCTGCGCCAACCCCTTCACAAACGCCACAATCCTTTTCCGGGTTTGTGGATCTGCCAGTTTCTCCGCGGTGCTATACAAACTGTACACCTCCCGATACACCTCCAGATCCTGAAACGTAACCGCCGTCCCAGTCCCCCCATCTTCCGTCAACCCACCTAGCGCACGCACCCCCAACTCCACTGACGTCTCCCATATTCCGAACGCGTCAATCTGCCCCGCACGCAGTTGCTCCGGAAGGGTATCCGCCGCGCATGGTTCACGCATGCACACGTTGCCTGACACAATCTGGTAGTCTGTCCCTGCTTGCAGTCCCACAGTCGCGAGCAGTTGGCGGATGAAAACCTCGGCTGACGTACTCGGGATCGTCCCAATCCGTTTGCCCCGGAGATCAGTCAGTGCCGTGATATTCGCCTTCGCAGTATTCGCAACAAGCCGGTAAGGAACCTCAACAATAATACCAATCAACCGGATATTGCGGTGTTGAACATATTGTTTGAGACCCTGGGTTTCGGCGTTGGCGCCTAGGTCGACAGAGGGGGAGGTGCCGTCGATGAGGTTGACGACGCCGCCGCGGGAGAGGTTGGCGACGTCTGGGCCGGCGTAGAGGTGTTGGGCGGTGTGGAAGAGAGGGGTGTGTTCGATCCATTCGGAGATGCAGGCTATGTTGAGGGGGGTTGTGGGGGGGATGAGGGGGAGTAGGGGGAGGATGAGGCGGAGGGGATTGGTGAGGTGCATGATGGGTTGGGGGGTGTTGTTTCCTTTGGTGGTTGGGGTGGGTTATGAAAAAGGGGAAGTTCTTCTTGGTGGTTGGAGGCTGGGGCGGTTTACGGGAGGAGAAGTTGAGTGTTGGGTTGGGCGTATTAATACCTGCTGTCGACGATCATTACCCCTCGACTACCTGCAAGGGCTGTATGCGAGGATGCAAGCGAGCTGCAACACAACAATTCCTTTGAATGGCTACTCGATCATACTGTCGCACAAGATGTTCAGGGCAAGCCGTAGGATGATCAATTAGGCCCGCGGTAAAACCGAGATGCCGTGTCCGTGTTCCTTATTCCGGCGCCGGTAAATTTGTCATTGCACCGGCAGTCAGCGAGGTATCGTTGGGAGAACCAACAGTACCTGGATGCACCCTCTGCCGGTAGACCGTTTGGGAGGTGGCGTAATATCACACGGTGACCCCGCGCAGCATGGGCTGGGACCACCTGTAAGAGATGCAGGCAATAACCGAAGGATATCGGAGGTGTATAACACGGACGTAAGATCCAAACATCTCTGGTAAACGCATGATAGCCCGTGGTAAATACTTACAATAGAATGTAACTGTGAATCCACCGACGGAAACCCGAACTTTGGTACACCAGGTAGACCTAGAGTTAATTATGAGAAGATGGCTTAACCAACTTGAGTGGCGCTAAGTGGATGGAGATGGGCCTTCTTTACATCAGACAGCTACAGTTAAATCTAACCTGACCATGACGCAACAGAAGGTTATTGTCTCCAAGTCTTTGATCACATCATCTTGGAAGTTGGGTGGAAATGGATCTGCTGAAAACCTGCATTGTTACACTTGGTATTGGTCTGAAACCACAGTCCTGAGGAACTGAGTATTACGTCATCCAAGTCGGTCGTTCAACATCTCAACAAGGCGGAGCCTTCTATTCAGACAGCGACGACTTGTACCTCCAATGGAATTCAATTATATTCTTGCATGTGTAACTGGCTCTTGTCGAATCTCGGTGCGTGCGTCAGGCTGTCAGCGCCCGTTGAACTACGCTGTAGTTTTGTTCTTAGTGTAGAGGTAATTTGCGATTTTGCTCATCTCAACCGTCACCCGCCAGACGAACGTGCTAAAGGAACCTGCTAAAGGAACGATGTATCGTTTAATTTGTACAAAATCGAAATAGGGAGTTTTATCGTCCGAAATCTTGGGAAACAGAGTGATTATTGGGTGCTCTCAGCTACAAAGAGTTGCCATGGCGACTACCTATGTGGAACCCCGCAGTGCTTGGTACCTGAGTGCGGGGATCGTCCGCGACACACACAACACACACTCCCTGCAACCGTCATTGAAGGGTGTGCCTCGTGCCACGTGGTGTCTTAGCTTTCGTTATCTAGAACCTTGGCCCGTGCGTGTTGGTACACACGCCCAACTTCCAAGGCTATGGAACTGGAAGTTAAAGTTGGACGGGATTTTTGTCGGTAGGGACATCGTAAGTGGCCACAGCCCGATCAACGACAACTCCCTTTGCAGATCCCCAGTTGAGGGCAGAGATGGAATTATTGCTGAGATTTTGATAGAAGGAGCGACGTAAAATCAGGGCGTTCCGTCTTTCGTGGCAAAGATTCTCAATTCCATTTCTAGCCAACTTCGGCCGATGAAACCAACCGACAAAATATCTAAAACCCATAATTCATTATCAACGATGGAAAACTGCAAAGACACCGAACCCGTCACCTTCCCACTCTTCAGCCGGCTGCCCGCAGACATCCGCCAGGAAATATGGCGCATCGCATGCTCCCAACCCGCCTACACCCCGAGCATCTGCTTCTGTCCCAAGGACACCCTTGGAAGCGCCGCCGCCGCCACCGCCGCCGCCGACTACGACGACGATGATGATGATGACGGCGACAATGTCGACGACGACGATGACGATGACGACGAGGTCGAGGCCGGCGAGGACGACGCCGAGGATGATGATGACGGCGACAATGTCGACGACGACGATGACGATGACGACGAGGACGACGATGACTACGACTACTTCGACGATTTCCCCGGCCCCACCATTCTCAATCTCACCGTCCAAGAACCGGCCAACATCAACATCCTCGCCACCAACACCGAAGCACACGACATCGCCCTCGTCTCACCCCCCATCACCCGCCCTTACAACCCAGCCCGCGACATCCTGTTTCTGTCCCCCCATGGCTGCGATCATTTTTCCAGGGCCTTATACAATCCCAGCGGGCCCGCCTGGGTGACTGAGATCCGCCACCTCGCCCTCGGTCTCTCGCTCACCAAATGCCCCACATGGCTACCGCGTGACCGCGCACGTCTGCGCTCGCTGCAAACCCTATCTATCGTCTACCCTGAGGCATCGGGCGCCATTGACCTGGGCACAGAGGTTGATCCAGACCCGCTGTTATGGCCAGAGACAGAGATAGAGACGACGAGCGGCGTCGACCCTGACACTATCCCTATCCCCCACCCTAAGTCGAACCAACCCTTACGCCTCCAACGCCTCACCCCAACCGACCTCGGCGCCTTGACCATCGAGGCGGATTATATGCACGAGACGTGGGAGGCGAGGTTGCACGTGAAGTGGTCAAAGAGTGCCAGCGATCATATGGCGATGGTGCGGCAGGAGTGGGACTGTAATTGTAACCCGGCGCACATCGGGGTAGAAGGGCCGTCGCCGCTGTGGGACTATGCGGCGAACAGGCTACGGGTACAGTGCGTGGCGACGGTGTTTGCGAGGCGGACGGGGAGGGGGAGGTTTGCGGGTTGAGCATGTTGTGTGATTATGTTTAGATATCTGTTGTGACGCTGTGACGCTGTGACGCCGGAAGTCAATGGGGGCTACCTAGGTACGGCTAATGAGAGAGGTACGGACGAAGTTGGTTGGTACGTCGGAGTGGGCAAGGTTGAAGGATCTACGAGTAATTACAAAATATTACATGAATAGCTTGAGGCAGCGGCACAGTTGGATTTCGCATCGCAATCACGATCACGTTGAATGATAGCATTGATTTAGCTGCCTATTTTCTGACGACCCCTCTTCCCCATGGAGCTACCCATTCCGATATCCCTTTTACCCTTGCCTGCATGACACCCCTTACAGAGCACTGACCAGAGCATTGTACGCAGCCTTGGGCTGGTAGTTGCCATCAAACAGCAGCGGGTTGTCGCTCGACCGCCAGCTGTCCTTGTCCGAGACACCCCACACAGTAATACCCACGCACTTGGGCACCGCCAAGCAGCCGTTCATAACCGTGAGGTAGTCGTTGGCTGCAGCACCCGAGATATCCAGCTCCGTAATCGCAATCTCCGCCACATTCGACGCAGCAAGCGCCTTCAGCGCAGCCGGCACACCCGAAGCCGAGTTCCACCCACCGGGAGCAGCCAAGTGGCACTGCGAACCGATACCATCAATGGGAATACCCTGCGAGATCCACTTGTTGACGTGGGCGACCATGCCGTTGGTGACCTTGGCGTAGTTGGCAATGTCCAGGTTGTAGTCGTTGATGTACAGCTTGGCGTTGGGGTCGGCGGCGCGCGCGGCCTTGAAGGCGATGCCGACGAAGTCCTCGCCGAGCACGCGGCTGAAGACGCTGTCGCGGAGGGAACCGTCCTCGGCGAAGATCTCGTTGACGACGTCCCACTGCAGGATCTTGCCCTTGTAGCGGGTCACCAGGGTGGTGACGTGGTTTTGGATGACCGAGGTCAGGGTGTTGCGGTCGTTGATGGCGGACACCCACGACGGGAGCTGCGAGTGCCACAGGAGGTTGTGGCCGCGGATCAGCTTGCCGTTGGAGGTCGCGAAGTTGACGACGGCGTCGGCGTTGGCGAAGTTGAAGTTGCCGCGGCTCGCTGGGTCCACATGTTAGTTTTTATGTGTCTGTTTTCCTTTTTTCGAGGGAAAAAAAACAGGGAATGCTCACGCTCAGTCGCATCCCACTTCAGGGAGTTCTCGTGGGTGATTTGGCCAAAGTCGTTCTTGACGACAGTGGTCAACGCGTTGTTGTTGAGATGGTACGAGTCGATCTCCGTGCCGAAGTAGAGCTTGCCCTTGGCCTTGAACTTGTCGTTCAGGTCGTTCGCGCCGTTGCTGCCACCGCCGTTGGTCGGGGTAGTGCTGCCTCCAGTGGTGGTAGGGGTGCCGCCGCCAGACCCAGGCACACACTGCGAGTAGTAGTCACTGGGAGGTGGTTAGCAAAAGCCTCTCTTCTAGCAGAAACACTTTACTTACTTGCCCTTCTGACAAACCGAGCCAGAAGCGCAGGTCGTAGGACCGGTCCAACCGATGCCACCGCCTACAGTAAGAAAAACAAATTAGCCTGAGTTTGACCGATGATAGTTCGTGAAAAGAAAGTCGTCACATACACTGGCCCCACAGAGGGGACTGGGCGACCGCAGCCGCGGGGGCGAGAGCGAGTAGGAGGGTCTTAGAAACCATGATTGTGACTCCGAGGAAGACTTTAGGTGAAAGGGAGATGGGCTGGTGAGGGATGACAAGAACAAACAAGATCACGAACAACCCAAGAGGAGCGCCCGGTTCGTTATATGTATTCCATGTTTTGGTCCGTTCTCACGGAGTACCCTCCGAATCCACCCCGAACGGAACAAGCGCGCCGGCCGCGGTTCAGCTTCTTCCTTCTCGCCGGCGCCCTCAAATCTAAATAATACAACCTACCTAGTACTGTATCGGCGGTAGCCGCACCTATCACATCCCGGGGAAATGGTGTCGGTCCTGTCGGAATGCTCTTCGGTTCAGAAATGCCAGGGCTAATTCAGCGAGGGCATCGTGGGCGGGCCCGGGCTTGGCTTGGCTGTCGCGGGTTTGTCCAGATCCTAGGCTCGCCTTACGGGCTGTCCGCAAGCGGCTAACTGGGGGTTTGGCGCGATGGACAGCTACAGATTTGCCGGGCCCAATGTGAGCTTGTTTCGTGGAAGGTTGTTTCTCCGATGTTCTTTCGAGGGGGGCGCGGGGCTGTAAAAGCGAGGACGGAAACCGACGGTGAACATGCGGCGTTGTGTTCCTGGTTACTCCTTTGGGTTGAGGTTATGGCGGATTTGCTGGGGGGCTGAGGTCCGTGACGAATGCGGCAGCTCCAGCCGTGTAATTCAGGTAGGTTTGCATTGTGTTTGCCGAGGATGGTGTCTTTTTTTAGCGGTACCGAATCGGCTAGTTCAGTCTTGTGACCGGGTTACTGTCTGCATTCCAGGCCCTTTGGACCCTTTCTGATGGTACCATAACCCGGGGTTTCGGCTAATAAGGTTGGGACTGAGATGCGGAAAAACGCCTTGAGGCGGAAACGTCTGGAATAGGTGTGGAACTGCGCTTAAGAATCTTGGCATTTTTAAGCTTCCCCGGATTATTCACTCCTGATTATTGAGATGCAAGAAAATAGAACAGAAGAGCCGCGAACAAAGAATGGACCAGAAACATGACTAGTTACTCGGTTTCGCAATATGTTCAATATTTACAACTTAGATCAAGCAGAGCAAGTGCTTTGTGTCAACCCTCTCACGTTTATCCGTGTCTCGATGCCGTCCAAGCTACCCCTGTCTTCGAGCCCGATCCGGCCCGGCCGTTCCAGTCCTTCCCCTGTGACCCCCCTTCACCACCAGTGTTTCACTATTTACAGGCACTGGGAGTACCCTGGAAAATATCTCGTCAGCAAGGCGATGTCAAAGAAAACGGAAAATGACGAAGAGAGAAACTCAGAAAAACTCACAATCGTTCGAGAACGTGCACTTGTACGGGCTCTCGCACGTCGTCGGGCCGCTGTACCCCTGACCACCACACTGCGCAAAGTGCGCAGCGGTACCGCTCCCACTACCGCCCGTATTCGTCGGCGGCTTGCTCGTGGTTGTGGGCGAGGGGCTCCCGCCGTTAGCTCCCTGCAGCGTGAGCAGACCAGGCCGGTACGGCAGCTTGTTGTAGTCGGAGTTGTCGCCGGACCGACCCTGGTACAGCAGCTGCAGGTTGCACGGGTCGATGGGGAAGGTCTGGTCCGGCCCGCTGCGGATGAGATCGCCGTGGCTGATGTCGCTGGTCCAGGACGCGCCGCTGTTGGCCTTGCCCGCGAAGGGTGCGCTCTCGCTGGTGGCTTGGGGCGACCACGACCCACCGAGGTTGGTGGCCGTGTAGGATCGGAAGTACCGGCCGCCGGAGCCGATCGATTCGATGATCATGAGGTACAGCGGCGAGCTCTGGCCGGAGACGGTGTACACTTGGACGGCCTCAAAGAGATCGTACTGCCCGCCGCTGAGGATGACTTCCGCGGAGGTGCCGAAGTTGCCCGGGAAGCTGCCGAGGGCCATCTTGGAGCGGTAGATCTTGCCGTTGTCGCCAGCGAAGAAAAGGTACATGTTGCTGCTGTCGCCGATCAAGGTCTGGTCGATCGGCCCCGTACCGGAGCCGGAGATGCTGCCCGAGAAGAGCGGCTGCGCCGCCGACCAGCCGTTCGCGTTGGTGGGGTCGGACGAGGTGCGGTAGGAGAAGGCGGTCGCGCCCCATTGATAGGCCAAGACCCAGATGTTCTTGGGCTCGAAGAAGAAGAGGGTCGGCGCGACAGCGGCCGAGCTCATCTGGTTCTGGCTGACGGAGCCCATCTCAGACCAGTCCGAGAAGACGCCAAAGTTCATGGAACCATAGGCGCTTCCATAGTAGGACCCGTACACGAGATGCTTGCCGTTGTAGGGCACGTGGGTGAAGTCCTTGAGATTGGCCCAGCCGTTCTTGGGCTGCGCCAGGGCACCGGACGACGTCCACCGGTAGCTGGACGGGAGGCTGCAGGCGCCGTGGGCCACAGGGAGCCCCGACGCGAGCAAGGCGATGGCGGTGGTGAGCTTCATGGCGCACTTGTTTCGTTCGTGAGGACGAGAGCTGCAGGCAGGCGGGACGAGCGAAGAAGTTGGGGAGCAGCCTCAGACGCGGGACCAAATTCGGCGTTGTCTTGCTTGAATATAAGGTACACAATATCGGTATAGGCTCGCTGGTACCTCATGTTACCCATGTCCTTCATCGGGCTTGTCCTCCAAGAATCGAGCCCACGCTAGCGCCGCTTAATTTCGCAACCTTACACCTCACTCTCCGGCCTCTGTAACGCCGTGCAAACCCTCGCTAGCAGCATCCTCCGTCCAAGACTCTGGGCTAGGTGTTTGACAGCCCACTTCCTTTCGTTAGTATGAAGTCTTGTGAAGAGCCCCATCGGCATCTTCACGCGAAGCGCAAGCGAAGCGCGAGCGTGGCTTTGCTGTGAGACGGGCAGCCGAGTTCTCGACCGGTAACCTGGACAGATCGGGGATAGTGGTCCAGGGAACACGGCCCAACCGGGTAGTCGGAGCGAAATAATCGTTTCACCCGGATTTTCGGCGCCCGATCTTCCGATCCCCAAAACTTCCGCGAATCCGCTTCGCGATGCACTCGGAAACAAAACCTCTGGGGAACGCAACGGCCTGTCGTCTCCGGATCCATGCCGCTACCCTCCCCAGTCACATTTTAGAAGCTGATGCGCTCCAATGAGGAGCCTCGAAAGTGGAAGTCAGGTCGTCTTGAATGCAACGGGAGATGCTGCGATCCAGGGGCACGTGGATCAGCTGCTTGTAGCCGCGCATCTGGGACACCAACTTGCAGAACAGTACCTTCGTCCGGTATTGCACGCGGCATTGAAGACGGCACTCGACACTATCAGCAACGCTTGGAAATGCTCTTCTGCTCCTCTCATCTCGCCCCCGGCCCTAGCTCCGACGAGCTTGGCGATGTCTGGGGGCGGAAGCAGGCGCACCGCGACAACAGGCGAGAATGTTCAGTGCGGGGAGGTGCAGGAAAATTGATCAGCGCGGCATCCTTGTGAGAATCATTTTGCGGGGAAGTTCTGTTCGATTGAGTTGGGGTTCCAGAACGGATCGTCGGCAAAGAGCTTAGTCAGATATTACGACAGCAAATGGGGCCAATCACAAGCTTCGCCCATCATGATCAGCATTCTCAACGTTTCTTGATCGACTTCGCACCCGCTCCAGAAACCCGGTTGCAAACGCAAATCTTTGCTCAAGGTGTTCGAATTACGAGCTCAAAATATTCTGGGTTCGGACACGGGCCGTGAGCTTCAATGCTCGTAGAACCAGGTATCCGGAACCAGCTGAAACGTGACCTGACCCGTGACTGACCCGTCTCGAACCACACAACACACCAACTTTCCCAATGGCCATCTGCGACGCGATGCACCCCAGCAACCGCAACCCCCCAACTCCAAATCATCAACACCGGGTTTTGTGGATCGCCGTCCGGATCACCTTTCACCGTCGATCACTCGCTAATTTTAGAAAGGAAAGGCTAAACTTCAAGAAACCCGACATCACCAACTCCGAATTAGCCGTGGGGAGGCGCATGGAGGTAGCGCATTTCTCGGCTGTATCTGCGCGGCATGTGTTTGTGATAGACCATGATAAATTTGACCTCTAGCATCTGGCACGGGAGTTCAAATCTTCCACGACTTATGCTTCGAGTCTCACTCAACATAGATGCATCAGCAGCAGCCATCACGAACTTCATTCTGCCTTGGCCATACTATTGGACGGTAGTAAAACAAAAGACAACACCCAAACATCCGCTCCAATAGCAGCCTGTGCCTGGGGGAAAGGCCCGCGCAGGATGCAGACAGTTGAGTCCAGCTTGGGGGGCTACTCAACGGATATAGGGACATAGCCCGATCAGAGCTAAGCGATCCACCCCCACTGTTCAGTTCGTCTCTGCATCCGCGGCCCGATTCCGCAAGTCGGCATCTCGTGAGCAGGGGTTTTCATATGGTCACACGTCGGCCGCCCAAGACTGCCAAGGCAAGCAAGGCCGAATCCCGATCCGAACGAACCGATCGTTCATATTGAAGAGGGTTAGCCTTGTTAGTTGTTCGAATAGTGTAATGTTTCGTATCTTGGGAAGTCTGGAGAGTTACTAGGCCCAAGAGATTCACAGTGCAGCCTGGTCCCCAAATCTCCACCAGTACGCTTGACTTTCCACCTGATTGTCCTGGCGTCCCTATTTCTCATTTCCTGGAACGGGCCCGGCGGGAGGATAAAAGCTAGCAATTTACATTTGACCAGCCACGGAACATACAAGTCGACCCACAACAGAAGAAGACGATCTCGTAGACTCACGGTTGGTTTAAAGGGTAAGGTATTGAACGTTTTTAGTTCTTCGAGTAATATTTGGTCCGGCACTAGTTGAACCCGGTCCTGATCGCAAGACCTATCAATGCGTCGCAGGAAGTCCGCCCCGTGTTGACAGGGGAAGCGGTGGCCACCCATTGTCAGGTACTTCCGCGGCAGGTAGCCATAAAGTAGGGGGTCTATGTAGCCAAGATGCTGAAACATTGTTCAGACCATACCCAAGGCGCTTGGGCAAGTCAACGCCATTTCAACGAGTTGAAGGTTCTCCCCAAAACCTCTGGTTGACTATCAACTGTTGCCTTTTGATTCGAACGAGGCAACGCGACGTCCGTCACCTTTCGCAATGAAGACCGTTTCACAATAACGCTCCATAATAAAGGAGTACCTAGTGAACGCTGTAGTCCGGATCGTGAACATAATTATTATAGGCCCATCACGATCCGCTGGAGAATAATTACAAGGTTATGTCACTGGACAGGCCCTGGCCGTGTAGAAGGGAAGTATACATTTGCTCTCGTACAAGGATATCTACCTGTTCCTCTGAGCGCTCTTCCGCACTCCGAAGTTGCCGATAAGTCGTTGCACCGCGTCACGATTTTCCAAACACCGCTGTAAAGGGGCGCACCGCGCTAGAGTCACCGTGTGGGCAGTACCTACTTTTGCAACTATCTGAGACGCAACTCGGCGCATCCTTAGTTACATGGTATAGCCTCTGAGGTGTCCACTACCGACGTTAAACGTAAACAAAAACAACATCCTTCCAAACACTAATCTACCCGAGGATTTCCTCTTCCTAGAGGAGTTTGGTCCTTTCCACAACTGGTAAAACCCTAATTAATGTCTCCTCGTCTCCCCAACACTTCCCTCACCGCTTCATTGTCTCAGATATCACTGAATCCCACCCACAGGCAGATCCCATGATTTTTATGTTCTACGACAACCAGAGGTCAGTATCGTTGGTGTGAAGGTTGGGCTGAAGACCTTCGGAGCAAATGATACACACTTTATGGTTTCAGTGGCCTCGTCATGTAAATCAAGGTCCACAGCGGCAGGTGGCCGGTTCGATTGCCAATGGGAATAGTAGTGGTCACGAAGCTGTCGTGTTCTGTGCCTCCACCACATAACAACGTGTCCCCGCAAGCGCGAAAGGTGTTGTGATCCTATGGTCATTGACCAGCCGCCGCTCTGTCGCCGGGTGCAAAGCTGTCGCCGTTACACTTCTTATAGATCGACATGATTCGGATGCACATTGTGGATTGGGCGAGACGGGAGAATGTGGAACCGGGACTGAATGAATCAAAAAATCCAAATCTCGGCGTTGACAACCGATGGGACTAGTTTGCGCAGCTAGGTAAGAAAGGGTTCTGAGAGTTGTTTGTGCTGTTTGATCATGGATGATCAAGTTTGGGACCGAAATCAGTCGAAGTACCTTACTCGGTCGTTTCTCCTTGGCATCTTTATTGAAGCGAAGCTTCCTTCTTAACTTCTTCGATGTAATTACATTGTACAAAGCATCGCGGTAAGTGCCTGCTCTGGGCCTAGACCTTCATCATCGATCTGCCTACTATGTTGTATTCTTTTGCTCTTCCCTTCCGCTTTCCCCTCCTTTCCTTTCGCCCCTTCCTTTTCGTCTTTTTTTACATGTCCTAATTTCCTTCCTTTGTTTCTCTCTCCTTTTTCCCCATCTCTTTTCCCCTGGCCTCATGTTTCCGCTTTTCCTCTTTTTTCCCTTTCTGACCTTGTTACCTATAACTAAGCAATCCGCAATATTGTAACCGTGTACCACGAGACACCTACGTTCCTTGCCTAGACGTTTACCCATCTTTAGTTGTTACCCATACCTGAACGTGAGCTTGGAGCATAATTACCAAATTACGATTTCTACATGTATCAATTTGAATCACGATCCATTTTCCAAATGCCCTGAACAGCAAATCACCGCCGTCACCCCCTGCTTCAGCCCCACTGCTGCCTTGAACCAACCTGCAGCCAGTTGGTTGGTTTGTCAAACCAAGTATGTCGAGGTCTGGGCAGGAGTCATTCGGGTTCGAAGTTTGGAACCCCTCATTTTCAACCACATCTTACCCGGCCTGCACCCATCTGCGACAACTTCAACATGTCATTCAAGGTCTTCGGACGTCCACCAACACCACCGCCAAATCCACCGTTCCCACCACCACGCCTCCCGTCGCCTTTCCATATTATTGATCCCTCGTTTCCTGAACCTCTTGTGCCTGAGGATTTGCCTGAGGACGAGCCATGGCCACCGGTCCCGCCCGACGTGGAATCCTCTACGTTGGATTTGGAAACCCCCATGCTCGCCGCTTCTATGAGTGGTATGATCTACCGTATCAAAGGGCAGCCTTCCAAGATTTTCAAGTTTCGTGGCGATTTCCGGGAATATCAGTTCCAAAAGGCCGCCGGGGACTGCGCCATTCCGGTTCATGGGAAAGTGCTCCAAAAGACGAAGTGCGACAAGATCTTCTTCCACGGCTTTATTATGGATCTCGCGACTCCGATGGCAACACCAGGGGCCGTGCCGCCGTCACAGCGCCGTACCGTCATGCACCAAATGATTGGCATCGTTGAACAACTGCACTCCAAAGGCATCATCCACGGCGATGTCAAACTGGACAACATGCTCCTCGACCACGACGGTCAGGTTCGGCTTTGCGACTTCGGCGAGGCTCGGTATATCCACGAGGATGAGCGTCTCTGGGAGGGACGTACTACATGGGCTTTTGAGTCTCCGAACAGGTGGCAGCGGGCCCAAGAAACTGGACGCGAGCCACCTCCGCCTGACATTGAGGATGACATGTACGGCCTTGGCCTGAGCATCTGGCAGCTGTATACCGGGGAGTTCCCGTTTGGGGAAATCGCCTGTGACACCACGGAGCTTGAGGAAATGCAAAAGAAGAGAGAAACAGTCAACGTCGCAGAGGTGCAGGATCCGGAGGCCCGGGAGATTATCACCGGCCTTCTTCGTAGGGGAGGGGCCCTAGTTTAGTGCTATGTATGGTATTGGTGGTTATTGTTGGAGTAAGGTAGTAATTATCAAGTCGCTTTACCCTAGGAATGGAATGCTTGGTAAATTAGTGTTGAAAAGGTTTCTGTTGTTTGCGGATAACGTCCTCTCAGGGGGGGACGGGGGCGTTGCGCAGTCTACACCTCAGATCTGTGAACGGGTGATAAACCCCGACCTTCGTAGTATGAGTCTCCCAACATCTGCACCTCCAACACCCCCGCCTCTGCCCACCCTTCATAGTTCCCGTATATTGATGCGGGGTTTCTTATGTTGGACAACGTGAAAAGCGGTACGCCCCTGAGCTTTCTGTTTGGAATATGCGCCACCTGCGTCTCTAGCTCCTGCAAACTGCTCTCCGGCATCTACGCCGCAAGTGTGGACGGCCGGAGAGAGGGAGAAAAAGCTCGAGTCGATGAGTACAGCTATTGATTGGGCCCCACAAAGGGGCAAATGAGGTCCAGAAGGACTTATATAGGTACCTAGCTAGGCATCTAGGTCGGGGAAACGAAGGTTGAGAAGCCTGTTTGGGTAATCTCCTTTCATGTCCATTGGGCCGGAGAGTCTAGGGAATAGAAACGGGATACAAAAGCTTTTGATCACTCGGACCACAAAACAGCTTTGTTGAATAAAGAGTTTGACAATGTCGGGGGCGGTGGTAACTATGTAGATTTTGGTTTATGAGCGTCATGTAACTGGGTCAGCTTTGGAGTCAGGGGGGCTACAATTACCAAGTGATCGGATCGGATGACCTTGTGAGCCAAAGCCTGTTGGAGCTTTCCTACTGCATTACTTTGTGTGTGGCAACCGCGGTTGACAAAGAAAGCCGCCCCTCCCAAGCACGGGAAGGAACCTCGTGCTGGGAAAAAACACTGGTAATGCCGGTAAAGAACAGGTCATCTGGCCGATCCCTTCAAAGCAATTGTTATTTAGTCTTCTGACAACTTGAAGGTTTGACAAATTGTTAAAAGGCTTGCAATCCCTCCATCGTCTCTGATTTCTTTCGCAGAATGCATGGGATGAGGCGGTTGTGGCGTTGTCAACATGCTCCCGGACCAGATTATCTGGGAGATGAAGGATAAGAATTCGTTCTTGACTCTGGACTTGTACAAGCAAGCTAAATCAGAAGGCACATCAGCTAATTATGCCAAACTCTGGGGCTACCTAGTCCAGTACATCTTTTTTGCGACAGCGTACATTGTTTCCTTCCAACAGGACTTCGCCCACTACGGAACAAACATCCGCGACTCCGACAAGCACATCGACATTCTCGTAGAAACCATCCCCCATTACCCCAACAGCGACACCCACCCCGGAGCCCTACTCGTCTTCATCACCCCCTCCCAGCCCGACCCCCATCAGCTGCATCACGTCACGGACCTCCAATTTCGCGCACGTGCGGGGGCAAGAGCCTACTGTCAAAAGACAGGCTTGAAGCATATTTGGGTCATGACCTGTATTGGAACCTTCTCCAAAACATGGGTGTACGATGCAGACCGGTGTTCCCTGATCACCCACCGCTTTTTTGGCGAGGACAGCGTCCCGTCTACGGTGTTTGACTCACTGGATGGCTCGCTGGATGGATACCGAGATAGGTTCCTGCAAGAATCGCGGGACAGGTACCCGATGGAGATGGACTTGCACTATCTTGAGTTTAATGACCTTCTCGTCGCCCCTTCGGTGATCTCGGACGACCTAAACGACTATAGCTGGCCAGACAGGGTGTATTACTTCAAGGACCGGTTCCAGCCCGGGCCCGGTCAATGCCCTGGAGTCGTACGGTGTAGTGAAAATTGTCAGAGGGCGGCATCGCTTCATAGGAGAAGTGTTAAAACTGCAACGTTGGGAGTAAAGGATGTCCCGGAGCAATCGGTAAAAGTGTTGGACGCGAAGGGTCCATTTAGAGAGCAAGGACTGGGCTTCCACGGGTGGGGAATTGGGAAAGATACCAAAATGGTAATAAGGGAGAAAGCACAGGAGGTATTGAGTGAGGGAGAATAACGTCTTTAGTAATAAGATAAGAATAAATACATGGTAGTTGGTTATAAAGGAACTGATACTTTGGGAATATCTTCCTGGTCTCGAGGGGCGGGGGCGGTCTTGCGCCCACGAGCAGGTTCGCCACGACGGTACCTCGCCGTCCAGCTTCGGAGGCGTTACCTTAGCTGCGCAGGTACATCCACAGCGTCGGATTGTACGACCAGTGGGAGAAGCTCATCCTCCAGCCGCTAACCTTGGGTTGGACAGGCAATCTGAAACTCCTTTCCGACTATGAGGGGTAGTTCGTGTGTGTGTGTGTGTATCCATGTATGTGGCCTGTACGCTACGAAGTGTTGGTGTCAAAATATTACTTGAGGAAAGGATCAATTTAAACTCGCACACTAGAAGTATAGCTTTGCTGGAGAGGACAGCATCTTGTGTCTTCATCAATATGTGGTGTTTCTCCAGTAGGCCCGTGACAAACTCATCATAGCACACAACTACCACGCCCAATACGGAACCAATGTGTCATAGGCTTCCATGGTATCATCAACCGCTGGGGATGTGCCATATCGATCTTGTCTTCCCTGTTGGGCGGCTTGGATCAGCCCAAGGCCCTCCTGCACAAATGCTTCATTATGGTTCGCTTTACCATGGATCACAAGGAAGTGGCCCAGCTTGTACCGGGTCGAAGAGCCAGTGACTCGGTGGGAACCTTGTTGTTCGTAAAGATGACTAGAGCGGATCGGAAGTAGTCGCTGGTTCGGTGAACAGGTTAGCCAAGTTACACAAAGGGATTGGGTCAGAAGAGCTCACAGTGCCATTTGATTCTGGCTCATCCTTTCGTAATGACAACCCATCTTGTAACAGCTAACTCCAGTCTCAAAATGGGTTTCTCCCCATGTCTGGAGCTGAAACTCCCAGGCCCGGCGGTGCAAGTTGAAGGCATCCTCCCAGCGCCCCTGATCGATGCGGACATTTCCCAAGGCCCGCATTCCGAAGTTGAGCCTAGAGTTGAGGTTTCAGCTTGTTATCCGGTTTCTCGGGGGATCAAGGTGTAATTAACCCACACTCGACACGCCAAAAACTCCTCGCTATTCTTCTCTAGTATTTCCTGCGCTTCCTTGAGTACCCACTCTAACAGGACTGATGTCTCAGACAGCGCCCCGGATTTCCACATCGCCCAGCTCTTGTTGACGTAGGCTAGGAGGATTCCGGCCCTGTCTTCGGGGTGGAAATTCTCCAAGATATGAAGATTCCGGGCATGCCATATAAACGCGCCATTGTAGTCTCCCAGCTGCTGAAGGGCGACTGCCATGTGTTCGTAGGCGTACGCAAGTCGCTCGTGGTTTGGCTCCATTCGGCCGGTCTTGATCGCTTCTTCATACAAAGAGATCTCCACCCCAAAGTATGTTACTGCTTTCTTCGCATTGTCCGAGTTCCGGTAGATCGTCCCTGCCGTGCCATGGAGGAAGGCCAAGTATCGGAGGTTCTTTGCCCTCTCTATGCCATAAATTTTGATAGCAAGGTCGAAGTAAGGTAGTGCCGTTTCGTACAAGCCGCGGTGGTGCAGATACCTAAGAAAGATTTATTACCGATATGCACATCCGAAATCTTCCGTCCGTCAGGAATGATAGATAATTCCCGGCCCCTAGGGATCGGCGAGTGACAACAGCACAGAGAGTAGGAACACTTACCAGAAGAATCGTTGGATCAGGTCATATAGCTTCGGCGAGGGAGTGGCATTTTCTAAACACTCAAAGCGGAGCAACGCAGAGATGACATGATTGTAGAGCATGTCACCACGTTCGCATACCTTCCCAAAGCCTTGACTCTCAGCGAGTTCTTGTGTAGGGAATAACTCGTAAAGGATCTGGACCGTCATGTCAAAGGCCTCTACCTTCTGTCCACGATCCAAGCGTGTCATGGCAGAATCCTGCAGGACTCTGTGAATTTTGATCAGACCGTTCAGCCGGTCAATGGTGATCAGGTTGCAGCTCTGAAGCGGCCGAAGGCTCTGTTGGAGTGGAAATGCCTTCATCATATATGAGAAGCTGGGAGGAAGGGCTATTGCAGAGCATGTATCTTCGAGAACCTTTTGGGGGAAACCTATTGTGCAGCGTTACTAGACCAATCCTGTCACATTTAGAGACAACACAAGGAGGAGCAATATGCAGCGTACCGTCTGGATCGAGGAATGCAAGGATGCTTAAGGTCTTCAAAGCAGTTGGAGACTTCCTCTCCAGAACCGACATTGTCATGGCCCACACTGTTGAGAGGTTGTGCTGATAGCCAGTGGTAGAGCCGGGATTAGATGTGGCGTGGAGCTCACCCAGGTTCTTGAAGTCTCTGTAGGTCGCAAGGAAGTCTGAGAGATCGCAGCCGCTCTCGTGAAGGTAGCCAGAAATCTGACTTAGCGCCAATGGAAAGTGGCCCAGCTGCCGGCAAATCTCGCGCGCTTGGTTGTGAGCTTCAATCGTTGGCGCATCTGCTAGTTGCCTGGTAAGGATCTTGATGGAGGCATCCTCGTCGATTGGACCGAGGCCGATTTCATGACGAATGCTGTGTTCCCGGGCGAGACATGCATTTCTAGTCGTCACCAAAATCGAGCCAGCCTTTCCGTTGGGCCAGAAGTCGCGTAGGAATTTTGCATCCTGGGGTAGGTCTGGGGCATTGTCGAATACGACGAGCCACGATGTTGAAGTAGTTTTGAGCCACATGAGGACTTGGTCCCGGGCCCTGACGTCCTTCTCAGGCCTCCTATGCGGAGGGCTGCAGCGATCTCGGAGAACGAGGTTTCTGCTTTCTGTTCCGTCTCTGCTGCAACCCAAAGGACGGCATCGAACGCAGGTATCGCTGCCACGCGGTGGGCAAATTCAAGGGCAGTTTCCGTCTTTCCCATACCTCCCAGGCCGTGGAGGACAATAGTGCGGTCGTGACTCCCAGCTGTCGGAGTGACAGAGACAGACAAGACGTCACCGATTAACTTAAGCACATCCTCCCAGCCCACGAAATGTGGATTCCTGGAGAAAGGGATATGATAGCCAGTCTGAACGTGTGCATAGTCGGCTGCGGGACCCTTAAGAATCTTCTCAATGGGCTCGAAGCCGGTTTTCATGGCCTGAAAGCTCGCCAGAGGTTCCTCGTCCTCAATGTGCGATAGCTGGGTTGTGATACGACTGCGGAACCCCGACAGGCTGTCCCGGAGTCGACCTAGCAATGCCCTGCCATAATTGACTACCAACATCAGCTATTAGAGAGGGGTGTGAATGTCGCCGGGGGGAAATAGCCTACCGATTGGTGTGTTTTTGAGATATTTCATGATGAAAATGCTGAGCTCCACGACAGACTTGTACATCTTCAGGAGAGCGTGCTCTACGTTTGGCGCCACTGGAAAAGGGTCCAGTAATTAGGTTGTTATAATTCGTACGGTAGTTTCGAAAAGCGGTCTTCAAGGATTGAACAAACGCATTAACACCGGCCAAGAAAGGGCGCAGGTTGTCGACGATCCGATTGCACCTCTCAAGGAAAGGACGGAATGTGCTCTCCCGGTAACCGGAGGAAAATTTGCAAACAAGCTGCTCCACTGCCTCCGCCGCTTCGGTGATATGCACTGTGCAGCATGCAATTAGGTCCCAGTCAGCATCCCCCATCCGGATTGCCTTTTGATAAGCTACAACGGCCCGGCTCGGAATGCTAAACGCGACGAAGAGATATTACAGGATCGATAACCCTTAGATAGGTAGCCAGGATGGGCGGCCAACAGTTCCTTCTCGTGGAATATGCGAATAAAGAAGGAGGACCTGCCCAACGGGGGAAGATGGAGGTAGATACCCAGGGAAGGTGCGTACCTTGTTTGTCCACTAAATACCTGTGACTATTGACTATTCAATTCAGGTATGTTTGCACTCGTACAGTGCGGTTCGTAGCCCCCTTGCACATGTGACTGTGTGGTGTGTGGCCCGTGGGGTTGTGAGATTTTCATCTTTGCCAAACTTCGTCCGACCAAGCAACCACATATTAATACTACAATGGTTTCAATCGCAACGGCCAGAACAATCATGGCAACTACACCGATGCACTCCTAATCAGCGTCGCTGGCTTACCATACTACGTCCCGGCGACACCTCTTTTCGAGCCTTTCAAAAGCCATATCGTCTATCAGCCCGCTAGCACAACACAAGAGAATTCGACCCCTCCCAGCTCCCCCTCGACCCCGGGTCCCGCGACACTTTTCTCCTTCGACTCAAATCGCAACCTTACTGCCGACACGCTCCAATCCAAGGTCGGTAGCTGGCTTAAAACCGATGACGTCTTCAATAATAACTTCCGCCGCAACGTCTACTTTCTTTTCCCCAGGGAGCCCGAGACATCCACAATCAACTCTGCGGTCAAATCCGTTCTTTCCAGCTGGGGCTCATCCACCGCCCACATCATTTCCCTTGGTTCTCAAGATAGTGCCGTTAATTGGAAAGCCGGACCATATTTTGCTTCCCCACAAGGTCTACGCCCAGCATGGCGGTTGTTTCCTGACACCCATGGCGCGTTTATGTTTCCTGTCGTACCAACCAGCGATAACCCCAGGAAGTACGCCCAGAGCCAGGGATGGAAACACTGCGGTATTGCGAAGTCAGCTGTTAACCAATTGACATGTTCAAATTCGCGATTCCAGGAACATCCGGTGTTCCTGTTCCAAGCCGAGCCTTCTACGAAGCCCCGTCCGCGGACAACCCACTGTCAGGACTAAGAACTGTGATCAAAGATGTAATCGACATGGCCGGCGTTCCCACCTCCGCAGGCAACAAAGCATATGGCGAGCTGTACGGAGTAAAAGAACACAACGCTCTCTGCGTGGAAAAACTCCTCGATGCTGGTGCTGTTATTCTCGGTCGTGTGAAGACAGTTCAGTTCGCCTCTGGCGAAAACGCCAAGGACTGGTTTGATTATCAGCCCCCTTTCAATCCTCGAGGTGACGGCTACCGGGATCCAGGTTGCAGTAGCGCCGGGAGTGCCACGGCCTCCTCCGCTTACGATTGGATTGATCTTGCCCTTGGGACTGATAGTAAGTCATTTCTTCCCGGACCTGCACCGCCTTGTGACTACCGCACCTTTTGATCCCCATGGCTGAAACCAGTCCGCAGCATTTGGGGGTATGATTGGTCCAGCATCTGAACATGGCGTATTCGGGCTACGCCCTTCGTTCGGGAGTGTGTCAACCGTTGGTGTTGTCCCACACTTGAAGTGCGAACTACCATCCATAGAATTCACAATCTAGTAACATTCGATCAATTAATTATTCTTTTTTGTCTTCTTTCACGTTTTTATTTAATTATCCTTTTTTGTCTTTCCAGTTCCACATACCGACCCGCGCTACCCAGGGAGCTGGACACGGTCGGTTTCTTCAGCAGAACCGCCCAGACCGCTGCTGCCGCTATCAAGCCGATGACGGAGGTCGACACAACGAAGCGGTTTTGCAGTTCCAATACCACACCACTATACCCCACCGACTTCTTTTCAAGTTGGCCTCCCGAATACCTTTCCGCAACAGACCGCTTCATTCGGCAATTGGAAGACTTTTTGCACACCAAGCGGTCACTTATTGATATCGGAAGTAAATTCAAGGCCGACAGAGTTGCTGGTGAAGAATCAATGCAGGAATATCTCCGAAACGTGTGTTGGCTTTTATATTTAGGCGCAATTACGTGCTTCAAGCTAATCCCAAACATCTCTTTCAGGCGACGGCCCACATTCAGCTGTACGACTGTTATCGCAACTGCCTACCGTTCCTCGAAGAGTACAAGGCGAAGTTTGGCAAAACACCGTTTGTTGACCTTTATATCCGATGCAAATGGTACAGCTGAAACCCTGAAGTTGGCATAGCACACCCGGCTAACGACGTGGCCTTCAGGAAGTTGGGTCGTGAACTCATGGACCAGGAATACGCCGCAGCAATCCACCAAAGAGACGCGTTCAGGGAATGGATGCTGACCAATATCTTTCCGCAAGCATCGGGCGGACAGGACTTTGATAAGATTCTGATCATGCCCAACGGCTACATGGACCCCTTCTACCGTCATGAGTACGATGGGTGAGTGAATCCCTTAGTCTACCGCGTCAATCGATGCAGTCCTGAACCAATTTGTGTGTGCTTTCTTTAGGCGAACGCTAGAAGAAGGAGCCTGGCGAAAGCAGGGATTCGGTTTCAAGGACACAACCTTGGTTGTGCTGCCAGGTCTGCCCTTCTTCAACATTCCCAGTGAGTAAGCTCTCAGCCTCAGTAACCCAAGATCGTGGTGGCTGATACTTAAATACAGTCACCCAATTCCCCTATGAGTCGTCAGTCTCGGGGTTGACCGAATTTCTGCCCGGTAATATTGCTCTTGCAGGCTCAAAAGGTAACCATGCTTTCTGCCCCGTTGTCTGGGTTGCAGACTTTCGTCTAACATCATGACAGGGTCCGAGGTTGCGTTGCTGGAAATGGTGGCAGAACTCCTGTCTTCTTCTAAAGACTTTCACGCCTCGGTTGCCACCGGAAGTGTGCCCTTTCCAGGATGATGAAGCATCCACACGGCGATCTGTTAAATCCATGCTGCATTACATGACTTTTGGGGGCTTCGCAGACCACTAGGAACTTGAGGCTCCCTGTTATAGTCATTACGGAATACAGGGTCTACGAATTGCTATCTTCGTTCCCTAAATCCGATCGCTAGGGAGCCCTAGCCATTGTGTTGCTCGCTCGGCAATGTGACTAAAGATGCTGAAAAGGCCAAGCGGCTGTCCACAAAGGAGTCGATATTAGTAGAGTCCACCGGCACGATAGGGACTAACATAGGCGCTAACCTCCCAACAATCACAATAGAACATGGAACAGATGTCTGTAGACATCGGGTATGACCAGCCTATGTATGTACATACGTACTGGGGTGTCTCGGTGTGGCCTGCATTCTGCGTGTCGCCGGGGAACAGGACAAGCCCGACAGCTATTGCTGGTCAAATAGGCTAGGGGGTAGGATATGTTACATTGAGGGCCTATTCCAGCATGCGTCCAATCCAGAAGTTGCACCGCGTAAGAAGTTCCAGAGGACGGTATAGCTTCATGGGGGGCTGTTTAACTTGCGTCGCCGAGATGATTAATAATGGTATGGAGCGTTGACATTTCTTATTTTAATTAATTGGGTGTAGATTAACTGATTCTTTCTCTGGGAAGAAAATGCCCTTTATACAACTCTCGTAGTTATTTATCCAATCGGCCTTTATTTTTTTCCTCTTTCTTCAGATCATTTGGGAGACACGCGAGCCGAGTTAGAGGTAATTATACCTCAGGAAATCAGGCTCGCTCTTCAAGCCAAATCCTAAGCGCTTAGCAAAAATATACCACTGGTCCTGTTCCGCCGCCTTGTTCCGCCACGCTGTTTGCTTCAAAAAACACCGGTGGTTTGCCTCGGCGTCACGATGAACCCCAAGGCATCAACATCTAAGAGAAATTGTCTCATGACCAACCGCTGCTGGCGGCTAACATGCCGCCTTGTCTTTGACCAAGGGCGCGGCACGGCCGAGGAGGCAGCGCTGTATTTGGATCATTTGAGCCCTCCCTTTGTTTTGAGAGGCCAATTCTGAAGCACCAGTTTGGCGGGAAAAGACGGGCAGACATTGGTGGTCATCTGGCAGCGGTCCAGGTATTTAACAGTGTCCACTCCCTTCTGGGTCAAGTCTGTTGAACATCAAATGCTCCATCCTTCCCTGCCGGTATACTTGACCACCGCTCAAAGACGAGACCCTTTCCCTCGTTGCTGATCGTTCGACTGAAGACTCCAACGGGGCCTTACCTGTGCCCACGGCTTCTAGCGCGGCGGCCCTTACCAAGTTCCCGAAACAAACTCCATGTCACTGTTTCGCCGGGACAAAAAGGGCAGGCGCCTATTGTCCACAAAGGCCAAATCTTATAAATCAGGCTTCACCGTGGACGTTGCCGACTACAACGACGGCCAAACGGTTCCTAAAGATTCTACCACCACGTTAGACGACTGGACCGAACAAACCCCATTGGACTTTCTAGACTGGGAACAATGCATTCACCCGACTACAGCGCCCGAGATGTCGCAGGGCTGGAGGTGGCTCACAAAGGCTTTCCCCGATGCGAAGTACCCCGCCGACTGCCTCGAGTATACGCCGGAGGGTTATGCCGGTTGTTCCATTTCTGTTCCACTCAACGTGTTTGACGTTTCAGACGTGGGAACTATCCTCGTCGTACGGAATCCCGCACATAATGATCCCAGGGAAGAGGCAGGATGGGAGGTGTTGAATGAGGCTGAAAACATAGCCAGCTGGTACAGCAGCTTTGCCAAGATCAACTCCTTTTACATGATTGTATCTTCCGGTACAAAGATATCAGTTTGGGAGTATCGTCTAGCCCGAAATGGTGAACGCGGACAGTTGTCAGATCTGGAGGGGGAATCACTGAGATCTACATTTGGGTTTGAAGGGTTCAAGGTGGCTTGGCTGGATATTTACAGGCAAAAAGAGGAGGTCCGCCAGTATCTGAACCATCTCATGGGGTCGGAAGGTAATTTTTACTGAGGTACCAGGGCTGAAGTTGCCGAGAAGGTGTTAAATATAGAGGGCAAGTAAGGAGGAGTAAAATCGTTGTCAGTCCTGGCAACATTTCACAGGATTACAGTCGCGTCTTTCCTTTCTCTTAGAGTCGATCCGTGACCTTGGAGGCTGGAACTTGGGTTCAGTTTGTTGTCATTAATTACGTAGTATCTCTGTTAGATTTCTGGTCAACAACACAGCTCCGTTGCCTCCGTATTTTCTGACTACCGTTTCTCTGTTTCGACTTTGAGTCGAGTCCCTGAGGCGCGGCCCGCCCGCGGATGGGATTAGAGCATTGCGCGAATGACATAACCATTCAACAACAACAGCAACAGTTTGTGGTCCTTTAAAAAGAGGAGGGGGCGTAGTACATAATACTGGAATCGGAAATGGCTATATAAGCAACATACTTGGCTATGCGGGAAGAGCTGGAAATACCAAGGAGCTAACCGCATGATCCAACAACTGCAGTTATTGATCATGGATGGCCATAATAGCGATGAAATCGGTCATTCCACGACGTTCTGTCAACCATCCCTCTGTCCTAACTGTGGTCCGTCTCGTATGAAACAACCTGCAAAACGAACCCAACACCGATCACTCATGACAGAGGTATCAATGCGCCTAAGCCCCGGTCTCTCAATTTATGACTCGTCAAGTACATCATCCACTTTGATATAACCCCCGACGTGATTATACCAAAACTTCATCACCCCCTCCATAGCATGCGACTCCCAGCCCTCGCTGCCCTCTGCGCTGTCCGTGGCCGTGGTACTGGTAACCTCCCCATCACCCTTCCCGTCCCCGTTACCATCGCCGCTCTCACTCGTAAACCGAACCCACACAATGAAATTATCGAGTTGCGGCGGCCCGAATCGCGAAACCCGAAACGCTACCCGCGTAGGGTTCAGCACTTCCTCAATCTCATCCACCTGCACGCGACACTGACCGAGCGCACGCGCCCCGCCGTTGTGGTAATGCAGTAGGATACCCCGGCATGGTTCGCCCTCGGAACCATCGTTGTGATGAACGTGGTCGGTATTAGCCGGGCCAGCTTGGTTGGCTAGTCCAACGGGATTGACATTGACAGGATAATCATGGTAAAACACAACAGCCGACTTGACACCGTGCAACGGGGCCCACGAAAACAGCGCCATGTTCTCGATCGGGCACAGCTGGCCGTCGCAGACCCGAAACGGCGGGCCCATCGGCGGCTCCGGGACGTCCGGCTGATCGGTCTCGGGGGGGGGGGATTCGGGAACGAATCCGTCCTCGGAGGGGAGGTTTTCCAAGTAGTCCGGGGTGGTGTATTTGTCCCGGGGCATTTCCGCGGTAGCGACGGCCCCGAGAACGGGGAGGGGGACCTTGTACGCCTTGGGGGTACCGTAGATCAGGGTGATGGCAGAGGGTGGGGAAGAGGAAGAGGTGGAAAACCAGATGTTGCGGTTGGGCGTTTCCCACGGTGCGCCGATTACGACGTCGCCGGAGAGTTTCGTACGGATGAGGATTTTGCGGGTTCGGTAGGTGGTACCCTCACGCATGCCGAAGTGTAAGACACGGTCGTGCTTGGGGAGTGGGAAGTACACCCACAGGACCCGGCCCCGGCCGATATCGTCTTGCGGGAAGGTCCAGGCGATGGATTTGGCTGCGGAGCGCTGACCGGCGCGGTGGATGTGGAGGCCGTATTGGGCATTGAAGCGCATGAAGAAAAAAGTGATACCGTCGATCTTGTCCATCTCGACAGCGTGGAGGTTTTGGGAGGCGCGGAGCTTGCCCGGCCGGAGACGACAGAGGTCGAGGCTCGGGGGTGTGGGCGTGTTCCAGAGGTGGAAAGGCATGGGGCTGGAGCACACGAGGCGGAGGCGGCGGTCCTGTAGCTGGACTGTCACATTGGCGAGAGCTTTCTCCTCGATGATGGCGAAGGCCTTGTAGTTGTCGGACTGGGGCGCATACTGGGGCGGTTCCGCCAGCCGTTCAATGCTCTTGATCCCATCGTGGTCCACCGTCAACCTTAACACGAGAAACGGCGATGCAGGTTGGCCCCTCTCGAACTGCTTGAGGGGGACCGCTTCATCACGGTCCCACGACTCGACTTTAGACAAGGGTAATATAGTAAGCGGCTCTGGCGTGGCGCTCGATATTAAGCCGTGCACGAACCGATAAACCGCCATCGTTCTCCACAGCCATGAATGTTCCGAATAATCGCAGATTATCGCAATCAATTCCTGGGGCAGGACATTCAGAGGAGTGAGATCCCAAAGGGGTGCAACGTGCGCTAGAGCCGGCCGATACACCGTCAACCGGCGGAAGGGAAAAGGTTCGGCATTGCGCCACGGATTCCGCCACGCAGTTCGGGTCCAAAGACGATGCAACGCGTCCTCGGCTGGGTACAGCTGTTGGAAAAACGTAAAACAATCCTGGTGCACAGCCGTAAATTCGGGCCCGCGAAGGCAGAAGGGGCAGTGGTAATATCGAACGATAGCATATTCATCGATCAGTTGCCCATGTGCGGGTGGGAAGGGGAAGGGTCCAATATGCTTATCATACGCCGTCGAATCCCTGTTTCCCTGGACTAGAAGCGAAAATTGAGTGAATGTTAGTGAATAGTTCCACTGGATACAAGGGCTGCGTGCCTCTCCAGCGTGGTGTCTCATACGTGCTATCGTCGGCTCAAGGTTGAAAATGACATCTGTGCAGATGCCGCAATACGGGAACAGCTGCAAGTGGCAGTGGGTCCCGGTGGCCACTGCTGTTTTCATCTTGCCGTGTTGCGAGGAAGGAGCAAGGAGGTTAGTTTGGGGATCAAAGATGGAAGACATCGCGTAACGTTTAAACCCCGCAGCTGAGGAAAGACGGGAAAGACCGGTTCGGGAGTTGGACAAGACTGGGAGGTGCTTTTTATGTCCAAGTTCCCCCTAAAACCGTGCTGTTAACTGAGATGATAGGAGAGAAAGGTAATCAAGCGTCATGAGGACGAAATCAGTCTTGTTCTTGAATTGTCACAAATGTGAATTGACCGCCGAAGCTCATTACCGTGTAATCCTATGCATGTGTATTTACATGTATGTAACCCAAGTCTATGAGTAAAATACCCAATTTCCTGCGAATCCAATAATTACCAAAATTAAACCAATCACTTCCTCGTAAACCCTCCACCACCACAAAACCAAATCCTCCCAAACTCCGTCCTGCATCTATCTATCCATCTATGTGTTGCCATCTATTCCCCCCTCATCCACTACTCTACCTCCTTAATCGCCCCACGCCCTTTCTCCCCCACCCTCGCCAACTCCAACACCAACCTCCACAAATACGCCTTCACATCCACCCCCCTCATCCCCTTCCCCATCCACTCTCTCCCTTCCCTGGCTACCTCCTCCGCAAACTGTCTCCCCCGTGCACTCTCCACCAACCAACTCACCGTCTCTGGAAGCTCCCCCATGCCCATGCTCACAGGGACATAGTGCACCCACGGTTTGAGCCGCTCGTCGTGCCATTCCCGGAGTAGTGTCTGCTTCAGCACAGCGGAGTGGCTCGCGAGTAACTTGTAGAAGCGTCCCGATATCCCGTTGCCGTCGAGGTCGAAGGCGAGTTGGGATTGGAAGGCTGCGTCGGCGGGTTGCCAGGGTAAGGTGCGGAAGTGGGCGCGTTGTTGACGGCAGGCGAGGGGGGTGGCGCATTGGAAGATGCGGGTGGGTGAGACGTGGTAGTGGTGGGTGTTGAGGAAGGAGGTGGTGATGGTGGTTGGGGCGGTGGAGCCTTGGGTTTGGTGGAGGTAGGTGTGGTGTTGCGAGTGGTCAAGGTTTTGAGCGAGGGTGAGGAACCGTTGGCGGTGGAAGGTGTGCCAGTCGTGGGAGGCCGAGGAGACACCGCCGGTGGTGGAGCCTGTCCAGTAGAGGTTGGATGCTTTGTGGGAGAAGGGAATGTCGCTTGCGGGGTTGTACTGGAACTCGGATTCGACGAGGTAGGCTGGAGAGGGGATGAGGATGTCGGACAGGGTGGAGGGAGAGCCGGTGGAGAGAACTGGGACGAGGCCCTCGATGAGTTTGAAAGAGGCCGGGGCTTGGAATAGTCCGTGGGATGTTGCGTATTCCGGATGTTTGCAGAGATCGAGAGAGTGGGTGAGGTTGGCTACTAGCGGGAGACCGGCCTCTTCAAGGGGCGGATTGGCGATGCCACGTTCGGGTTTGGTGGGACAATACTTGGTGACGGCATCCCAGGTGGGTTGTTCGGAGAGGTCCATCAGGCTCAAGGGCTTCTTCCCTTCGGTGTTGGTTCCATGAGGGAACAACACGCGCGGTTCATCCAGGTGGTTTACCAGAAACTTGGTATCGGGGATAAGACCGTGCAAATCGCCCAGAACGCTGCTAAACATCTCTGCGATGTGTCGGTCTGAACCCCTCCAGGGATGTTTGCATGTCGTCTCGGAGTTTTCGGATGAGTACGAGCAGAGCCATAGGTCGATGCCCGGTGTGTTGTACGCCTCATCCATGACTCTCTGGACTTCATCACCGCTGAGCTTCCAAAAGGGTGCAACGGCGTCGTGGATCGCGTCAAACTCGTCGATAATAGGCGACTCGTTGGCCACAACAAATTCATACCACTCCTTGAACCCCTGCGGAGGCTCGACGCCATACCGACGCTGGTATTCTTTGATCGCGCTCGAGTACGTTTTCGATTGTCGGTCTAGGATCTGTTTGAAGTCTGACCGGGCACTGCGGGCCAGAACTTCGATCGGGTGTGCGACGGAATGCAGTGCCGAAGACTGCGCCGACCGGATCGCGGCAATGTTCGCCAGATATGGCCCAAAGGGAATTAAAAACAAGGCCCAAAGGATCATCCGGCCTTTTGTTTGTGACGGAAGGGCATAGATGACCTGGGCCAGGACGAGCAGCGAGGCGAAAAAGGGCAGGAAAGCCTGCGTGTTCGAGAGTTGGACGTAGGGATCACGCGAGGCCACTAGGCCAAACGTTCCAATGGCCGTCGCTACGACCCAGGATGTGTTGCGGGCCTGGGGTCGTTAATATCTTCCGTGTACCACAAAAAAGTTGTAGGGAACTCACCGCTTCTACCGTAAAATACCAAAAGCCCGCCTTGAGTAAGCCCAACAACAACGCCGAGAACCCAAACGCAAGGCTGCGTATCCCAAACACAAAAGCCTGCGCGCCGAGCCCAACGACCACGAGGATGCCCACCCTGCCCGCAAGCGGTACAATAACCTCTTCAAGTTCAGGAACTGACGTAAGCCACTGTCGGGCGTCCACAGACCGAGGAATCAACGCCGCATAGACGATAAACAGAGCCACCATGGGAATCAGCACCAGCGCCCAGCCAACCGCGTCCCGCCCGAGCAACGCAAACAGCCCGAATACAGCCACCAGCGCTGTGCCCCAAGCTGTGTACGCCAATGCGCCAAGCCCGCCCGAGGGTCTTTGAATCTCCGGCCGGAATCGCCTGTCCGCTAGGAGAAGTAATGGCGTCAAGACGGGCTACAAAGTTAGTCCAATATCCTAAATACCGCCGCATCAAGGAGCAACGGGGTCAACATCCAAGAGACTTACAAACAACGCAATATCCCCCAACTCAGCACGATACAACGCCGCAACCACCAAGCCCACAGCAACCGCCCACACTGACCACGAAGCAGCAGCATCACCCTCTTCCGTTCCCCTGCCTGCTGCTCCTGCTGATGCGGACGACGGCCCCCCATTCGCATTCCCATTCCCATTCTCCAACTCCAATAACCCAACCTCCACATCCCCATCCCCCTCTTGCCCATCACCCGCTCTCCCCCTTTTCCTCCCGCCTATCCCGCTCAACCCCAAATCCCAACTTAAACCCAGCCCCTTTCCACTCCCGACCCCCCCTCCTGCGAGCAACAACACCCCCGCCCATACCCCCCAGCAAACCCCTTCCGAAATCAGTTCTCCCGCAGGCCCAACCGTCGTCCGATCGCGGGACAGGCCACTCCCAGCGACTGAGGCAAGAGCCGCTAAGGCTGTGGGGAGGATGACAGAGGTGTCGATGTGCTGAGAGACGGCTGTGAGGGCGCTGCTGGCGGTGTTGGTGAAACTTGGGGGGAGAGAGAAGGGGAAGGGGTTGCGTTGTTGTGTTGGCGACATTGTGCTGTTTGTCGTATGCCGTACTGTTCCCGTCCTTGGATGTCGTTGAAATGCGCCAGCGACTTGGTTGTGGTGACACCGCGAATCGGTGATTCGTGAACCCCGGGAATGGCGTTTGTGATCTCGCTCGTCGCGACGCGTCGACGTTCGGTCAGACGCCAAGTCGTGAGAACTCCAACCAACTTCGAACTTTCCAAAACGCTCTCCCGTCAGAGCCGACCGGCCCGTGTAAATCGCGTCGACCGACGAATCTAATCCTCCAACAAAGCCCCTGCCGTCGGCCGTGTTCCTCGTATTTGACCGTCCCGTCTCGCGAAGGTCACCGACAATGAACGAACACCCTGGTAAAAGCGATCACCACATTCCCTCGCGTGTCGTCCTCCCGTATTGCCGTATCAGTATGTCGTGTTCCGTGTCCGGTATCCGTAATTAAATAATAATAAAATCTCAACACCAAAACCCCATCATCAACCGTTCCATTCAATCGAGAGAATCAAGTTCAAAGAGAAAAATGCAAATTCACATGGCCCTCAACCTCCACCAACCAGCTGCCGACCGACCGACTTGGCCGATCGATTCCACTTCCTCACTCACAATCTCTCAAGCCCTCGCAAATCACAGCCGCCACCGAAATCTCAGCTGGTCCCCCGTTCATCCCTTTTTCCTGTTCCCGGTTTTTTGTCCCTTCTTTTCCGACTCCACAATCAAAATCAGCCAATCATCATTGCCAATTGCACCAATTCTCAGGACGCCATTGGCTCGATGAGTTCGCTTGGGTCTCGGCTATCGGCGAATAAGGGAGATGAAATTAAGGGGCCGGTGAGTTCGGGCGAACAGGGATGTCACAAGTCAAGGGTTAGGGTCCGAAGGACCTCACCTGGATCTCTGGCTCGAGCTATGGGTGGTAAGGCTGGGTAAAAAAGAAAGAGAAGAGAAGAGTTAAATTGAGAAGGGATAATTATTTCCTATATTTTTCTTTGTCTCTTTTGTATTCATTTCGTCTTATTTCTTGTTGTGGTTCTGTATGTCTTTCTTTCTCTTTCTCTTGGAATTATGTTGGAGGTCTTATTTTCCTGCTTTCTTGTTAAGGTTTTCCGTTCTCATGATTTTTATCAGCCGCCACTACTAGAATGTAGTCAAACTTAGGAAGGGGGCTCTCAGGAAACTTCGAAGTTTTTCTTTGGCGACCTATCTAGGTAGACATCTTTTTATTTAGTATTCAGCGAGAGGATGACCTCCAGAATAATTTGATAAGTCTCCTAGCCGACAGAGGTTACCAGAAGAAGTGGTAATAGGTAGGCATATGGTAGGTGGGTATAAAACTTTGTAGTTGCGGACAACCGTTGATGAAATTTTTTGTCTCATGATTAATTATCCCTCTACACCCAAGGCCGGAATCGCGGGACTAGCCCACGGGCCCAGCCCAATTTAACCTCGACCCCAAACTCCCCCTTGTTTAGTCCTCTACGAACCCGGGTAGTGTTTGCTGTTTTGGCTTTCCTATTACATTACAGTTAAATATGGCATTTTTTAACGGCAATTCATGTGACGAAATACCAGGCAGCGGGAACGTTTTGCTAAACGAAATCCATTTTTCAGCAATCATGTTGTCTCCTGCATTGTCCATCGTCCTTGAATCCCAACCATTGCGTCAGATATCTCTGTCTACAAAGGATTGAATGATGCCCTCGTCGCTGGCGTCGTACAGTTTCAACACCACCTGGCCATCTTCGTCGAGAATAGTGTTTGGCTGTACAATTTTCGATCCCGGCTCTGATTGCACGAGTGATGAGCTCTCATTGGACCACGCTGCCACAGCAACCTGTCTCCAGGTCTCGAATTGCCCATCAACTGTGTTCAGCGCCTCGTATAATTCCTTGCATGCCTTGATATCGGCCGTACACTTCCAAACATGCAAACGAAGCAACAGGCGTCCTAGCGAGGGTTTGCCGTGCGAGGGGATCTTGGTGCGATCAACACGAACCTGTAAGGTTCCATCGGAGTGATCAACGGTGATGATGCCACCACCGTTGTCCAACAGATGCCTTAGAATAACAAACGAGCCCTGATGTCGGATTTATTACTGATCGAATTCTCAATCCCACGTCTGACTCGCTGAGCGGAGAATTACCCTGGCGTGCTGGTCACCCCAAGACTGGTCGTCCACATTGAACGAGGCGAGGGCGTCGATGCCCCTGGTCGCAAGCTTCAGGTACACATGATATATGACTGGTATTGCGCATCAGTGGATACTGTGGAAGAACTAGGGTGAAAGAAAGTGGAAAGTCTTGGACTGACAGTCTGAAATTCTGGCCTCATCTTCTAAGCCAAAGTGGCGCAGAACTTCTTTCTCGTCGGCAAGGTAGTATGAAATCAGTATTGCCCTGCACTCTTCGACCGTAGTTGCCAGTTTTCCAAACACGCCAGTCCACGTTTGTCCTAGCTTGTACCATGAGTCAATGGCTTGGCCAGTCAATGGGTTTGTCGGTGGGCGGTCTTTGTCGAAGTTGTAAACATCGGGCGCGGTTTCACTTAGCAGCTTACCACTACCGTGTCCGATCAGCTCGTGAATTGATGTCGTGACAAAGTTGACCATTTGACTGTAACTTTTCAGGGAATTTGCATCAGACGGACGAAGATGGCGAGAGGGCGGATGGGACTCGACGCTGATGGCCATCCTGTTCCAGAAGAGAATGTTTTTCGAGCCACATGTCTCCCGGATGTCACTGTACTATAGCACAGTCAACAAAGGTTTCCCGTAAAGGTTGAAAGAACCAGCCCCACTATCCTCAAAAGTGGTAAATGGGAAGGAGACATACATTGGACAGATTGACACCATCCCAAACAGCGCTTGCGCAACATGCGAGTGCTGCCCATGTTAGTTGTGGTCAGAATGGCCTGGCGGTCTTTTTCAAGGGCAATGAAGATGCTAAATATATCCACGCACGGTCTGCCTTCTTCGCTGCAGGTGACCACGGCAACAAAGCTCGTTCCAACGAGACTTGGAGCTGACAGAGTGCGGAAGGGTGTAAGAAGGAAGACTTACCATGCACAATGGTGAAATCCGGGGCTTGAAAGAGGCTTGCCTCAAAAGGCCCCTTCCCGTCGCTCTCATTGGATGCCCAAGGGAGAAGGGTTATCACCTTCGCAGAGTCGTTGACTAGACTCGCGAGCTTCCTCGTCTCTTCGGGATCTGAAATAGAAACTATCCCCTCCCATTCGGCACGCACACCGTATGGATCTCGGTATGGTTCAACGAAGCCAAAAATGGTCTCGAGCCTGGGCGACAGATCGGTAACTCAGACCTTCTGCGACCTGCGGTATGCCTCGGTGCTCCCAGTCGTGAAAGATTCGACGTACTCTTTCAAAATCTTGACTTGTGTATCGTTTGACGTGTACTTGGCGGCCTGCTGAAGAGCTGCACAGATCTTTGAGAGTTCAGCCGTATGGTCTCCGGGTACAATCTGCACCTTGCTCCTGTGGTTGCGACCAAGAAACTCAGGGTCACAAGGGGAGGTAGTAGCCGACGCCCGTAAAATACGGAACACAGCAGCACCATCCTCGAAAGTCTTGCTCAAGCGTGTGTTCTCTGGCTCAATCGAATTCTGTTCCATGATCTCGGCGATCTCGGCGATCTCGTCCTTTGTGATCGTTTCAGGCCCCGGATAGTATGTCGACTGTGTGTCGGGACCTGGAAAGCCCAAGCTCTGCGGCGTCACGTCAAGATGGGGGCCAATGATCTTGTCAAGTAGAGCAGTCTCTGCAGGCGAGATACTGGCCATCGCGCGAATGGCATCCACCGAAACTCGAGGGACGACCTTACGGTTTCCATCGGCCTATGCTCTATTAGAACTGGTGCCGCCTAAGCTGCGTGCATTTATAGAAGAACCCACGTAGTAATTACCCAAATGTGCAAGGAATTGCCCGGCGTAGTCAAGAAACCCCTTGACATCTTGACTGTCGACGCCGTTCTCACGAACCAGCTCAAACCACTGCCCATCACAAGCTTTATGGAGTTCGATGATGAAGTCAAAGATGCCCTCGCTTTCTGGGGAGGTCTGCCGGAGAACGATTCTGCTCCCATGCCACACAGCTTGAACCAAATAGTGAGAATAAAGCTTTTCGCGCGGCGAAAGGCCGTCGAATACGCCTTTGATGTTAAGTTGATACGTCGTCGCCATTTTTTTGGAGAGCTGTGCGAGTTATTAAAGAAGAAAGCGGGGCTGGGCCGCTGAGCTGGAGGCTTTGTTTAACGTGCAGCGGTCCGGAGGGGGAGGGATGAAGGCTGGTGCAAGGTAAACAGTGTGCCAAACACGCCCTCGACTGTAGGTTCGGTATTCAAGGAGTTGGGTGAGCCTCAGACGTCGGACCCCAACGCCATTTTCTTTTTCTCCCTCAAGAAAGGTGCAACCCCCGAACAACCGCACGAACTTCACGAAACGGTCGCTCGAACGGCAGACGGCCAGCATTCCCACAGCAACAAGTCGACAATCGGAGTTTTGTGTTTCCTTAAACTGACCGTTTGAACGAAACAATTATCCTCGGCGTATCTGCATGCTGGACGGTCCCGAGAGACAAAATGGATACCACAAAGTTCTGAGCACACTGCTGGCTTCCTGCCCCGTTTCCTCGTTGCCGTTCCTCCTTTCAGACCCATTCATTCATCACACCCCCACCCCCAATTCACAGGCAAAACTTGTCGAGTTAGAAGCTAGGGACTTTTGTCTTACTACTTCCATGTTCATACGTTCTAACCAACCGTAACTATCAGGGAGGCGTTCTTCTCGTCAACTTGGATTGTCGCGGCTTCCAAAAGCACCGAAGGCCTGGATCCAGATGACCAGGAGACACTGGAGGAGGTCAAATCTTGGGAAGATCTTCAGCGCCATCTCATCAGCAGTCTCTCCCCATCGGCTGCGCTAGTCCAGCCTTCCTTAGCCCATTTAAAGGAATTTATCGATTTTTTTGCGAACAAACTTGGGCCAGCTCTCGATACCTCGATATTTTGGGGCTCCCTTGCCTGTCTATTGCGGGTTAGTTTAGTTTGCTCCGAGTCCAACTTCACGATGGTTGCCGCTCACAATAATATATCAACAGATAGCATCAGAAGATGCCGCGATACAAGAGAAGCTGCCTCATATGCTCAAATCTCTTGCCGACAAAGCCGAGGTGTTCAACGGTATTTCCCGCCAGGCCCCGGTCATTAACAACAGTCTGAAAGAGACTTGTTTCGACATGCAAATCCAGCTCTTGGAATTTATTGCCAGTTCCATCAAGTGCCTCCATGGCGTTGCTGGGGCCGAGCCATGTGGTTAGCCTGACCCTATTGTTTCTCAGAGATGAGATGTCTGACCAGCAGAAGTTGAAACTCACATCCAAGACATCGAAAGGCGCTATGCCACCACAAACCAAGAGCTCGGGGACGCAGTGAGGAGAGCAGAAAATATTGTTGGAATCGACCTTGCGTCAAGGCCCCGGTTACCTCACGCTCAACGTTCAAATGACGCCGTTTTGAAGTGCTTGATGTTGCCTCACGTCAGACTGACGAGGGTTTTCGATCGCGCCGACGTCTCTGCCGAGATTGATAGGGTGCTTGGTCTGAGTCTTGCAACCAGAGAATCATCGTTCCGCTCTGTGGCGCTCTATGGCTCAACCGGAGTTGGGAAAAGCAGTGTTGCCTTGAGTCATATGGAGGCACGCTGGAAGGACAACACCTACGACATCTGCCTCTGGGCACAGGGGGGGAAAACAGCATCCCTGAAGCAGAGTTTCACCGACATCGCGTTGAGACTTAACCTCCCTAGCACCCAACAGCAGACCCCTGATGATAACCTAATTCTTGTTCAAGACTGGCTCCAGAACACTGGTAAGAAAAAGACCAGCTCAATATGAAGGCCATAATCTTCGTTTACTAATGATCCATGACTCTCAGGGCGCAGCTGGCTCTTAGTATACGACAATGTTGAGTCCTACGAAACAATCATGCCGTACTGGCCGACCTCCAACAAAGGCAAAGTAATAATCACGACCCGCAATCACTCCCTAGCCATTGAGCCAGCTTTGGAAGGCGTGCAGATTGCCCCGTGGGATGCCGTGACGGGCTCTCAATTCCTTATGTGGCTGCTCAAGGGGAATATCGGTCGTGACCTGGAAGCCGACAATGACTCTGCATTGATTCTATCAGAGCGTCTAAGCGGACATGCACTAGCCATTCGGCATATGGCGGGCCTCATTCATAGATCCAAATTCTCCATTGGCGATTTTACCGCCAAGTACTTGCGAGATCCTCGAGCACTACACCAACAAGCGGAGCTTGAATTTCTTTTCAAGTCCTCATTCCAGTCCCTGGACGAAGAGAGCCGTTCACTGCTCGGGGTAATGTCGTACTTGATGCCTGATGAGATTCACCAGGACATCTTCACCGTCCAGGACAACCATCAGCTTCCAACCGAGTTGTCCTTCTGCGCGGACGACTTCACGTATATACCCCATTCCTCTAGATGCCACCAAAAAGACACTGTACTGACTCAATCATCACAGCTTCCCCGATGTGCTTGCAAGGCTCGTCGAGGTATCGCTCGTCAATCAGGACCTCAACACCAAGAAACTCTCAACACACCGGTTGATACAAACACAGTTTAGGTACTTCTCAACATTGGAGCAACGGCAAAGAAACTTCAACAACGCCGTTGCGCTGATTGCCAATGTATTCCCACACAAAAACACATTGAATGCCCAGATGTACGAGGCATGGCAGGCCTGTAGTCGCTATCTGCAGCATGTCATCAACCTTCGAGACCTCTTCATGGAGGAGCGCAAACTCTCCGATGCTTTCAAGCCAAACTGGAAATTTTGCGACCTGCTTCGACGATGATCACGGTAAGTACCTCTCTAGCTATACCTTCGGAAACACGTTTGAGCACTTGCCTGCGTATCTGCAAACACGAGATGCGCATGTAACACCCCCCTCCCCCGCCCTCCCCACACACACGTAGACACACATATATATAACACGCCCTCTGTCCTTCACTCATTTTCACTTGTTCCCCATCATAACCACGGAACGTGTACAATATGGCCATCGCGTGGTACCTGTGTCACTTTCCTGGATTACTGCTGGTTTCGACCGTGCGGAATCCTGGCAAGGACCATAATCTCCCCTGCTTTGCCCTTGCTCCTTTTTCAACCGTCGATCACGACACCTGATCAATATGATTCATACCGGGGAACGTTGTCAATCTGACGGCCTGTGATGTATACAAGTGTATACACGTGAAGCATTACCAGCCCTCCGTCATCGAGGGGTAGCTCTCCTCATCCGCAGTCTCTAGTCTCAAGATGGCAGGTTTAATTATATCATTTGAAATGGCTAATGATCGAGGCAGATACTTACTCGAATCCTTTTCCCTTGAAGATTTAGAGGTCACCTGCAACGTGAACATGATCGCTGTCGAGCTCCTCCACTCCAGCACAGAGCAGGAAGATTTGAGAGGCACGATTCTCTCCCACCAGGCTCAGATTGCAGAGCGCCTGGGCGAAGGAGGCAAAGCAGTGGGGTTGAATAAGGAATAGTACGACCTTCGCCTGCCAGATCCAGCTAAAAATCGAAAGCTGCTCTGCTACACGTCCAGCAACCTCGGCTACTGCTGCCATGGAGTGGTTTGATAAATCATTGGAGTGGTGGGGCTCCGAGCCAGGCCTCCCTCCTCAGATATTGATGAATAGGGCGAGATGCTTGATCTATCTTGAAAAGTATCGCGAGGCTAGCAAATTGCTCGACGCTTTCTTTTCTGAAGTGGGAGAGGCGAAGTCGGTCAATTGGGCCGTTCTTGCGTAGTAAGCTCCCATCCATTGGCTTCGAAGACCACTTCATTATCAGTAATCATCTAACTGACCCCCAATTTCAGCGGTTATTTTGTGCAAGCAGTACTACACAAGCGTCAACAGGAGCATGAGGTGGCCGAACGGTACTTCATTGAAGCACGGAGGGCATGGTTGAAGGGTGACCAAGGACGGAATCACCCCTTTAACGGTGGATGCATGTTCAACATGGGTGTGAGCTGTCTTGGCCAGGGCAAGATCGAAGCCGCGATGTGAGTCTTTGCCCTATATCCTTGAATGTCCTCCCGGGATACCCTCCCTCCTCCGCTATCGCCCGCTCTCACTGACATTGAAACCAGCCAACATATTCGTGACTCCATGAAGATCACAAAGTTTCACGAGAAGAAGATGCCGGCGGAGCATGCCCGTGGTCTATTCAACCTTTCCGAGGCGTTAATGCAAGATAACCATCCGGGCATCGCTGAGGAGGCGATAGCTTTGCGGGAAGAAGCAGAGGCCGTCCTCAAACGGCGAAATGTCAACATCACTGATTTCAGCACGGATGATACGTACGATAGGCTGATATCGATCTCTTGGAGATGAACACGGAGGCGTATCCGACCCGATTCTCAGCGAGTTCTCACTACTTACACCCCCGAAGGAATGGCCGGTATTTAGGCAAGGTACTTGGGCAAGGGAGGACTTAAAGGTGTTGGGGCAACCTGGTGCTTCGGGTTTATGATAGATTCATCTCCGTTTCGTCTGCTCTACAAACAGTGAAGATAGGAAGGGTCGTATGGGAAAGAATGCGATGACTTCCATTCCAGTGGAAATAAAGTATTATTCCCTTGAATTTCATATTTTAACGTTGGGATGAAACCCGTAAGGAGTCCACCACCGGTTGCAATTGAAGTGTTCTGAATATGTACACAGTGTCACTCTGGCACGCTTACGACTCTTGGGCCCAACACTTTGACCTGCCGCCTGTATTCTTGTATCATGTTAGACAGTTTACGAAGCTCCATCTATGATGACCGGCGGCATGGCCTCCAGACGGACTTTCAAGCGCCATAGGGGAGTCATTAGAATTGGGTGGACCTCACGAGGGGGTGTTAATTCACCGGTCAGCCTTAGATATTGTGTCGTGGGGGAGGGGTCTGGAGTACCCCGTGTGTTCATCAATCATCCCAAGAATGATATCATCGACTGGAACGAGAAGGGGAGATAATAAATTGCAACGGTAGGTTAAATAAAGTACAGTCTAGGTAGGGCTCGACTATTATTTTTAGATGGATCAGTCTAGGTTATTGCAACGCGTGCTTGCACATGAGTAAGTGCCCTGGGTGCCTCCTCATTTTGTATCCCGGTGTTCCTGGACTTAGGCGCCGAATACGTACTGGGGAATGTTATGCCCCCGAGACAAAGTAATATTTCTCATTACCATAACACACATCATACAATCCTTCATAACGGATCCACCATCGTAGCGTGTATACCATCCGTCTAGTATCCCATGCGCCTTATACATTACAATAACCTCAAGCCGTCTAATCCTCTATACCATTCCCCCTTGAACCCCGTCTCTCACCCTCCACTCCCTCACCACCGCCGGTTCTCTATACCCTCCTTCGCACCTAGCGTTCCCGCCAACATAACCTACTCCCCACTCCCTACGCCCCGTCAACAACACGCGGCACGCCTCTAGCCGTGCATAAAGCCCGACCTCCTTCCGCGCCTTGTCCCCACCCACCTCTCCATCCAACAACTCAAGCACCCCGCGGCCGTCCGCATCACGTGCATGTACATTCGCACCGCACTCCAACAACGCCGCCAGCGCCACCTTTCGGCCCAGGCGCGCCGCCATCAGAAGTGGCGTTTCCCCGCGGCGATTGCGCGCCTCCAACCGCGCGCCTGCACGCACTAGCGTCTCGAGTATGGCCTGCAGCGTCTTGGCTTTGTCATCTTGATCATCGGGTATGTGTTCGACGAACGCCATGAGTGGTGTGAGCCCGTGTGTGTCGTAATGGGTGACCGAGACTCCCGATGGGTGCAGTAGAGAGTGTAGGTGTCGCAGGCGGGCTGGGAGGGTACCCTCTGCTGTTGTCGATGACATGCTCGGCGGCGACGACGATGGTGCAGCCATGGAGGAAGTGTTCCCTGGGGTTGGCGAGGGTGGAGCAGAGGGTTCTTTAGAGTCAAGTTTACGCTTGAGGTGTGGACGGCTGTTGGGCGACGCTGATGCCGAAGATGAGGAGCGAACATGTCGGTCCATGGCTTGCTGGTTGAGGATGGCCTCAGCCAGGCAATGTAATCCATTCCGGCCATCGGCATCTTCCACCGTTGGGTTCGTGTAGGATGAGTGGATGATCTGGACAAGCCGTGCATGGTAGGCCAAAACGGACCCCTGGGAGGATGAAGACTGAGGTCGGCTGCCGTTGGCGTTTCCGCGAGCAAGGTCTTCCACCTGCGGGGAGACACTTCCGACGCGGCGTGGCGGAATGTAAGGGCTTTGGGTACGCGAATCGGCGTCAGGAACGGGGTTAAACCCGAACGCATCGCGAGAAGAAGTGAGTGTTGGGTCAAACAGTGACACCAGACTAGCGAGCGTCGAGGGATCCCGGAGAAGGGAATGCGCGCGATGGAAGAAGGTCCTACCGTAGACGTCGGCCTTGTACAACACATCAGGGCGCATATCGCTGACATAACCGAGGAGTCGCCGTATCCTTGGAGATGGGCTGGAAAGATCCGTAAACCACTCGAGGTTCAAAACATGAAGAAAGGTCTGACCAGCGGTGTTGATAGTTTCCAGGCCCCTGCCCTCATAATTCGCAACCATCATTAAGAGAGCATCCTGATACCCCTCCAAGGCCGCGAATAAATGAAGTGGTGTGTTCCCAAAGCTGTCGAAGATATTCACGTCCCCTGGCAGGGGCTGTTCAAGAATACGTTGTGCCCTCGGACTCAGCCCCCCATTCGGTAGCAACCATGAGTTACCATCTGAGCAAGTATCTTTGGTAATCGAGCACCAGCAACGACCCTTTCCATGTTGCTGGCCAGGAAAATCCGCACAACTCCGGGTGTGCGCGGTGAGGAAATCGCCGGGGAGTGCGAAACCCGGGTCGGGGAAGGCTTCATGTGGTTCGGTGGACACCTCCGGCTCGGGTTCCTCGGCTATCTTTAAGTCCTCGCTACCCGCGGCAGACGGCCTGCGTCCCGTAGATTTGTTATCGGAGCAAATCGAAATGGTGAACTCCTTGATCAACGATGAAAGTTGGAAGGCAAAGTGTGTCGAGCAATCCGAGACCCGTCGTTTGATACCCCTTATCCCTGCTTGCCACTCCTCGTCGCCAGCCTCGGTCGTGTCTCGGCTCACGGTGTTCGGGAACGTAAAGCAGTTCAGGCTTGCGACATCCGGCGAAGTGGTAAAGTCGAACGATGGCCCTTCTTCTGACTTGATACTTTGCCCAGATGGTGAGGTCAGTTCCGACCTGGACAGCATGCTTCCTTCCTGTTTCCGATAAAAACAACAGTCAGCAGAAACGCATGCGGGAGGCTCCGAGTGGCACTTACACGTTTCGAGTCTTGAATATGGTTCGGGCCACGGCCCGAAGCTCCTTTCCGCTTACGCCGAGTGGTGGACGTGGCAAGGCTGTTGAACCGTTTGCTCATTTCAGCTCGGGACTCGGGGCGCAAATATCTAGGGTCGTTATCCAGCATCTTGTGGATCGTTTTCTGGGCCGAGTTCTTTCTATGGGAGTGTCAGTGGGTCAACCAGCAAGGAGATATAGACCTCGAAAGCATCCTTTTGCATGCTGTCGCACCTCGGACTAAAACCGTCCTCCTCCAGGACTTTAATAATCTTCTCGACCGAGAGCGTTGAGAACAAGTAAAGTCGGGCAAGCTTTCGAGATCGTGAGACCGTCCACTGCGGAGGCCGCCCTATTCTAGATCCAGAAGCCGCAGTCGGGGCAGTCGTGTTGGATGCGGGGGAGGAACCGAGTTCCATTGAGCCAGGTGTTGAGGCGGTTGTGACCGATGACTGGCGAGAGTGGAGCTGCAGTCTAACATCGTCGAGGTCGTCCATGCTGCTTTGTAGCCCATATGCTGCGTCGAAGTAAATGGCTGTTGACTGGCCTGGCCGAAGCCGGGTTATAACGTTGGCGGGCATAATTGTCACCCGGGCCGGATCAAAGAGAAGTTGTCGTTCATGTGTTTGCCAACGGGTAACTCCGTATGATACTGGTCCAGCCGATGCGCAGGGCTTCCGGAGATATGTAGCGAATACCAACTGAACCCCTGTCCCACATGACGAGGGTAAAGCGTGGCCCGAGAATGCGAAAAAGAAACCCGCATTTTGTCTTTAAGGCTAGCTTGGCCATGCCAAAGATGAACATGGGTTGTTGGCGGAGAGAAACGGGCGTTGCGAACCTGCTTGGGCAGCCGATACAACACTCGGCCAAGTGATGGCGCGCTACCTTAGCATTGGCGCAGCGAAACGTGGGCGGCGCAGGTACCCCCATAAGTATAAAAAGGACCATCTGCATGGAAGGCTTCTGTGCAGCTTCCATGCAGCCGGTTTTGGTGGGGTGCCAGCCGCAAAATGCAAGTCTCCTGCATGCAAAAGGCGGCGCGGACGCCTCAGAGAGGTCCTGTGCCACGCGAGTGCTGGCCCTCCCCCCACAGTCCACATCAGGCTGCCGTTCGCGTGAAACGTTCGTGGGTGCAAATATTTTGGAGCCAATGGAGGCGTTGTGCCACCTCCGTAAAGCTCGAGTCTGTGAGAGAAGGTTGAGGAGAGGAACAGATGAAAGATGAAGTCCTAAATGCTGGGTTCGCCGCTAACTACTCCAAAATTTGACCTTACTGAGGGAAATTCGCGGCCTCTCCGTCCCTGATAGCGGCGCATGTGGGGGACCTAAGAACTGGTGGCCTATCCCGGCCCTCTTCCTTCGCCGGAAGGAACCCATGAGCATTCGATGCAGCGCCATTTCCCCCCCAAGAACTTGACATTGAAGCCGCACAGAATCTCGAGACCAGACGAGCCCGAGCAGGGGACATGACGAGATGGGTCGGGGAACCCTTGGCCGCGCATGAATCAGTTCCTTCTCGAAGGCTTCCATGCATACGCCACGACCGCGCTTTCTGGTCGGGAGCGAATAAAGCCGCAGATCGACGGCTCTCGTGGGTTTGTTTGCGCACCTCGTGGGGAGGTTGGGGAAGTCGGCGATGGTTGACGAACCAGGACGCGGAATGGCCGGCATCGTTCCCCACCAGGCAGACCAACCTCCCACTACGACCTCAATTCGGCGAATCCGTCAAATCCCTTCGCGCTCGCAATTCATGATTCGGGAATTACTAGTGGTGCTCTGGGTCGGCCATCACAACATGGCCAGAACTCTTGCTTCTTTCTTGAGCAGATCACAAATGACAGACGACCGAAGGGACTTTGCAGCTGTAGCGCACCTTGGTCCTTTTGCAGCCAACCGGCCAAAGCCGAAGCCAAAGACCAATCAGCTGCAACCCGGCAAACGGAAGAGCCGAGAATGGCGCTATTCCCAACCGCTCGGTATCTGCAGCGTGACTGCAACGTGATAGTTTGGCGTGGCACGAGGCGATGAAATCAACCATCTTGCTGGAGGACTATGATGTTGTCAAGCCCTAGTTGGTTCTCCAGGCTCTCATAGGGCCGCAGGCTGCCCCGGGGCCCGGGCAACGTCATTAAATCGGGGTTTCAACGACCAGTCGTTAATTGTCGGTCATAGCCGGGCGATTCCGCGGATCAAAAGCTCTCCAGCAAACAACTGGCTCGAGTCCTGCACCTACTGAAGCCTAAGAAGCCCTGGCGGGGAGCGGGAGATCAGGGCGGTGTGCGGGCGCGACCCGATCCGACAAGACAGGAAGGAAATTTCTCGGCGGGAATGCTGCGGGAAGGTCCAACCCCAACCCACAGCACATGATCAGATGGCGCGGCAAGGGCCATCGCGGCTTCCATGCTTATCTTCCGCGACGTAGAGTCAGCCACATCAGGTAAGTATTTGGCAAGGCTGCGAGTTCCTCAGGGCTTCTGAATTTTGGGAAGCCGCAGTTTGAGGGAAGGGGAGAAGAACCTGGATGATGGAATCTGCAGGCCCTCCTTCCGACTGAGCTCTCTGTTGCACATTCCTCAGAGCCCGTGATGCAAAATATCTCCCGTCTAGGAAAATGCTGACGGCGATGGAATCCCAGGATTGCGTTTTCGACTGATGAATTAATGATGAGATAAATCCAACAACGGCTTCTCTCCCACCCCTGCCCGACCACATTCTGACACCACGATCATGACATGGTTCACTACCCTTCTCCTCGTGGGGATGATCCTCGATGCACGCAGGACATTTCAAGAAGGAAGTGAGTACAGACGAAGCCCGCGATGCCAATCGATAGTTGCGACGATGCGGCGCCAAGGCGGCGCGGCATGCTGTGGTGCCGCTTTGGGTTGTTTCCGCTCACTCCTCCGGGGTTGACACAGCGCGGCACGCAGGGAATCGGTACCGAAGCAAGGGCGTATTTGGTTGTGCCGTCCGCAAATTCCAACGTGATTGGGGCGTTCGGGTGTAAGTGGACAAACGCTATCCTGTGCTGGTTCTTCCGCCCCGTCACCGTCTCGTTCCATAGCAACGTTGATGAACACAGGGTGCTGCATCTGCAAGCGTGACATATCTTGTGAGCAGTTATACGATAGAATGCAGATAAACGGAGAAGGGCTATTCCCGTCGACACATTGCGGTAACTCCGAGATCCGCTCGTCACGCACCCAGTCCGTTTCAAGGTTTATGGATATAATTATGCTGTGCCTTCCCCCGTGGCCGGCCCCGGGGATCAACGCTCTTTATTCTTTGTCACGGAACCACGTCGCGACATCAAGACTTTGGCTTGATGTTTAAAAGGAGGCTGCAGTTCTGGAGTTCGGTTGGTTTCAGTCAATTCCCCTATGCTCCTGTACAGCAACTTCTCAGCCGTTCTTTTCGGTTGCTGTGACCACCTTGGAATGTGAGGGCCCTGGTAGCACCACTGGAAGGTCAATCAAACTTGCCCCATGTCACACATGATGCAAGTCTGGGGGGGGCGAGGTTGACAGTGGTGGTTGTCATCGAGACCTGAGCCAGGCGGATCAGTCGATTTCGAGCACATCAGATTGTGCGTGTGACTCCTGTACAACACGTCTTTCTTTCCTTTGGTAGCCTCCCAACCAGGGCAGCTGAAACTTGCAAAGAATTGGAATATGATCTCCAAGTCCCGCCAACATTTCATTGTAGTGTTTGTACATGCCGGCCTGGCTTCAACACGTTTCGTGATATCAGATCCGGCCAGCCGTGTCTACATTCCCGTGCCACCCATATGTTGCTTTGCCGGAGTGCCTAACCCAATTCCAATTCGAATCCAACCAGCGTTGTTGGTACATATGCAGCAACGCGACGAGAATGACCGTTCTTTAGCCCCAGAGCGCAACACATGGATGGTAACCTCTGAGCATTCTCCACTCGGCTCCTGGTGCTCGCGGCGTGACCAACAACTAAAGGTCAAGTTGACGTTCCACGAGGCTCGTCGCAAATACCTTTCCAACCGTCTTGTCTCGAGTCTTGCGTGCGAACAACAGCCTTCTTTAAAGGCGCTCCTCTTTGAGGGAATTCCGGGCCTCTCGAGATGTCCAGCGCCGCCCCATACCAGCAGTGGTGCAACGTCGTTCGTGTCTCTCGCTGTTTCGAACGGGAGGACCTCGCAAGGCATCGCAATGTTGTTGCGCGTTGTTGCGGCACACTTCAACAAACGAGATAATTAATTCTGCAGCATTCGCGGAGACAACCACGGCCTGAAACCACCTACCTTGCGACTCGCTGGTTCACTCCAAAGACGCGTTGCGGTGTTTCGGTTCTCGCGGTACCCCTATTTCCTGCGCCGCCATCTGCAGTTTTGTGGCACGGAGGCAGGTTCATGGTCAGGGCGCTGGGACCATAAAACGGCACAGCAGACAAGACGTTGCCGCCAGAACCCTATTATTGGGGGCCGCTCAGTCAGCCATGAATGGCCGGTTTCCTTCCTCAGAATCCGCCGAATCGGCTTTGCCGCCGTGCTCTGCACGGGTTGGAAACTCCGCTGTGCAAGCCCATCATAGCTTCCCTCGCAGAATTCCTACAATTCCCTGATCCGATTCTGCAAAAATCGGAAATGCCAAGGTGCGGAATGTAACTTCAGCTCATCAGCACGGCGTTCTTCTTTTCCGGGGAAAGCAAGACCGAATGAGCTTGTTTGTCACGGGAATTGGCCACCTGCTTCGTATTTTTATCGTTAATGACTACCAAATCCAGGCGATGCTGGTGACGGCGATACAGGCGGTGAGACGTAATTAGCAAAATGGAGAGTAGCTTAATTAATTACCAAGCATATGCACACTATAAAGCAGGTAGAAAAGTTCCATGCCGGCCGACGAGCTTATAGCTTGATGATATTCGGCTTTCTCTGGCTCTTGGGGATACACGTACCACCTGAACCCAGCCCTGGTCAGCCGATCACACGATCCGAAGCCCTAGATTCTCGATCCGGCGGCTTCTGTACGACCGACCCTCATGACTGACACCGATAAAATCTGCGGTGCAACCCCAGCACCCGGAATACTCGACCGTGGAAAAAGTCTGGGCAATCGCCGCTCTGGTAACAAGAAAGCCAAGAAATGGGATTGGCTCGCGCAGTCCAATGTCACATCGTAAGCAGGCAGCTAGTGGAGGGTTTCATCATCACCACGAGGCAACATCAAGCAACGCCAGGCGAGTTTCGAGTGCTATGGTACGGTAGCATTGAGGATCGATATGCGCCGGACGTGGGGCAAAAACATTAAACTTAGAAATAGTGAAAGCTATTCCATCCGATAATCGGTGGAGGAGGTAACGAGTGTTCATGACCGGCGTTGCTAACTCGATGCGCAGCCGATATTCGGCAATACCGTTAGACTCGTCGACCGTATTGTACTGATTGTACAAGGGCATAAATGTCCTTCGCACAGTCTAAAAGCTCCTGATTTGGCGTCGTAGTGGTTTGCAGACATACTTAACGTAGGCAAAGCAAATTATAACTATGATTGGCCGTTGGGCTGATTAATTATGCAAAAGTTGATGTTATAATTAATATGTATATGTTTGTACCTGTCGTCGCTGCGGACAAAAAAAAGTGGCAGACCAAGTCCCTGGGTAACTTACTTTTCCACAAAAGTGAAAAAAGACTAAAAATGACGCTTGAAAAAAAATGAAAGGAACACAAAAAGAATAAATCCAGAAGGTGAAAAGAAAAAGACGAAAAGGAATAAATCACTCAAAACCTGTTAAGATTTGGTCGAATGTTAATGGATTGGACTTAATTAACCTACCTAATTATCTATCTGTGTTACTATGCCCCTTTTTTTGGCCACAACAAGCTATCTCAATCATCATAATTAATTACAGCAACACTCACCTATCAACATCAACACCCATACTGCATACTCAACCCCATCCCCTCCGTACCTCCCTGCAAGAAACTCACCCCGTTTCCAGTGCCTCCGTCATCTGCTACCTCAAAGCGAAAACACATTGGATCCTGCCGACATGCAAAACTATTCACGGTAGTCTTTTCTCCCTGTGCAAAATGTGTTGTACCGACTAGAGAGTCTGCCGAGGGCCCGTCTAACGCATAGATGTTGATGGTGGCGGCCCCGTGGACCTTGGCGTCGGGGGAGGTGAGGTCGAGCATGAGTGTACAAGGACCGCCGGAAGAAGAGGAGGAAGATTGGGAAGGGAGAGTGAAAGCCAGCTCGACGGGTACCGGGGAAGACTGTTTATGGGTGCGGTAGTGTATTCTGGGCGAGGGTCGTCTCTGGACGATTTTGGTTGGTGTGGGAGTGGTCGCGGTGCTGGTACTTTGTTGGTTGTTGTGGTTGCTGGAATCCCGATCTGAGTCTTCCCCGCTGCTGTCTGTGTCCTGTCCGCTGTTATCGGGACTGCTGTTAGGGTCCTGTGCGTTCATGGTGATTTGTATGGGATATCCCGCTTCGCTTTCCCCGGGAGAGGAGCGAGGGATCGGGAAAACTGAGGAGCAGCCCTGGGCTTGTTGCCGGCGCAGATGTTTCCGTGGGAAGAAGCTGATGTCGTGTTTGTGGGGCTCCTTTCCCGGGGCAGCGGAGACAAGGGGAAGCAGCGAGAGAAGGGCGGCTAGACGGTGATGCATCTTGGGTATGGGGCTCTCAAGAATATACAAAAGTAAGAGACTGCGGCGGTGATAATTCTGGGCTTATCAGAATAGGCCTTTTCATGCCACGTCTTAGTATGCAGCAATTGACGATGATGCTACTTTCAGATGCCACTAGGGATCTACGGTCCCTTGGGACGGCCCGGTCAAACCCTACGTGTATTTTATATCTGAAAACAACATTGTGCATGTGCTTTTGATCAAAGCGGGAGTGAGCACGGGACAAGGTCACCGTTGCGTAAACTCGGGCCGCAACCACCACGAGGGCATCGCACCGAGCGCCGCACGGAACAAGCGTCAGGCGTGAGAATGCCTTTTTTTCCTTTTTCTTTTTCTTTTTTTTTTGGTGGCTGGCAGGTATCTAAGGAACATGATGTTATAATGTTCGCGGGAAACATCGACGGATCGGAAATCATCATGAAGTATTCCGTAAAGCTCCTCAACTAGCCAATGCTACGTGGACTAACAACGCTAAATATTGTGCTAATGTCAGGCGCAAACCCGATCTTGTGCCGGCTTCGCGAAGGGAGGGAAGTAGCTGCGATTCTTTTCGACGTCGTTGATGGTTTAGAACTTTAATCACGGAGAGTTAGTTACTAGCCCGGAAATTGCCATGGGCACAGACGAGGAAATTGAGGAGAAACGTCGGATCTCGGCTAATGAAGAGGATAGCCACGTCAGCCCACGTGCGTGCCTCAATCTTGGTCCCGCTCGTGATCGAAAGAGGACACAGATCAAAAACGAGCTGGTGGTGAAAACGTTCATGGAGGATAGCCTTTGGCGTCCATTCTGAGCTGCTGAAGGAAGCGGGAACAGGGGTTGCGTTGCGCCCCTCGGAACGAGCCCCACTAAAAATTCGCGATAACGATAACGGGAAGCGCTGCACCGAACTCGGGAAAAAAAACTCGATTGAGCCAGCGATTGACGAACCAAACACCCCACAGAGAGCCGAAAAAATGGTCAAACGGAAGGTTGCCGCGCTCGAAAAGATTGAGGCGGATCTTGTAAACCTACAGTACAAGATACGGAGGGATCCCAGGTTCGGACCGTCGGCGACTCCTGCATCGCGATCGTGGCTAACCTCGACACAGATCGTACGCCCAGGAATTCCACGACCAGTGGCTCGCATACGATGCGCAACGCCAAATTTTCATCTCATCGCCCGCGACCGTCTCAAGCGAAGATGCCAAGAAATTCCATGACCTCGTCGACCTTGTCGCGCACGTCGCAGACCTATACCCCGAGCTGACCGCCCCGTACCCCGACCACCTTAAAGAGCTCTTGAACCAACACCATGCAACTCTTGACAAGGAGCTGCGCGAGAAGATTGTAGGTAGCTTGGTGCTCCTGCGGAGGAAGGATGTCATTGACTCAACGAGTCTTTTGACAACCCTCTTCCCGATTCTCATATCGACGCCCAGCAAGACATTGCGCTCGTTGTTGTACACCAAGATTATTAGTGATCTTAGAGAGTCCAACTCGAAAACGACGAACCACCGGCTCAATCGGACCATCCAGACGGTCCTCCACAACCTTGTTACCTCGGACCGCACATCGACCAAGGGAATGTGGGCGACGCGAATTACCCGTGAACTCTGGCGCCGCCAGATATGGACAGATGCCCGGCCCTGCGACGTCATGAAGGAGGCTTGCCTCAGTGACAACGAAAAGGTGGTCGTTGGCGGTGTGAGGTTCTTTTTGGGTGGAGACAAGGAACGCGAGGAGCTTGAAGACGAGTCAAGCGACGAGGATATTGATATCAAGAAGGTCAAGCACCAAGGGGTCATAAATAAGAAGACCAAGAAGCGGCAAAAGGCGTATGAGAAGGCAGTTGACAAGATCAAGAGGTTAGTAGTTCAGTATCCCACCTCTCATCCCTGACGGAGATTGACGTAGACAAGGAATGAGCGCAAGAAGCATGCGCCACACCCTCTCAACTTCTCGGCGCTTCACCTCATCCACGACCCTCAGGGGTTCGCGGAGCAACTATTCCAAAAGCACCTCCAAAACAACAAGAATAAGTTTACGCTCGAGAACAAGCTGCTTATTCTCCAACTGGTCACCCGTCTTGTCGGTCTGCACAAGCTCACCATCATCTCGCTCTACTCCTGGTTCGTCCGCTACCTAACGCCCAAACAACTGAACGTTACGTCATTCCTGGCGTCGTTAGCTCAGGCAACACACAACCTGGTTCCGCCAGACGTTCTTGAGCCTTTGGTGGTCAAGATCGCGAACGAATTCGTGTCCGAGGCGTCCGCAGCTGAGGTAGCTTCCGCCGGTATCAACGCCATTCGCGAGGTGGCGCTACGCCAGCCATTGTGCATGACCGAAACTCTGCTGCAGGACTTGGTCATGTACCAAAAGAGCAAGGACAAGGGGGTTGTAATGGCAGCTAAGGGTCTACAGTCACTCTATCGTGAGGTATACCCAGAGCTTCTGCAGAAGAAGTTCCGCGGCAAGCAGGCAACCATGGGCTTGCGAACAGGCGAGGTCAAGCAGCGGCAGTTTGGTGAAGAAGAGCAAGGGGGTATCGAAGGCATCGAGTTACTCGAGAAATATAAAGAGGAGCAAAAGAGGAGGAAGCGGGAAGAGGCGTTGGAGAATGGGGATGCAGAGAAGAAGGACGACGACTCAGAAGACGATGGCTTCAACTCGGACGACTGGGAAGTGGGTTCCACCGACAGCGAGTCCTCAGGTGGCTGGATCGACGTCAGCAGTGATGAAGATGACGAGCCGGCTAAAAAGAAGCGCCGGAAACAAGGAGACGCCGACGACGAAGCACCCGAGCTCGTCGACACATCTGCGGACCCAGAAGCCTCGGCCGAAGCTGACCTCATATCCAAGTTGGCTACCACCTCCATTCTCACGCCTGCCGATCTCGCCAAGCTGGAAGAGCTCCGGCGCGAGGCCAAGGTCGAAAAGGCTCTCGGTCGCACTTCCAAACGGAAGAAGGAGCTCATTGACAAGCACATTGAGGACGGCGTCACGGCGGATGACATTGAGCTACCGGCGCAGCTGGGCAAGAAGACGACTAAGGAGGAGAGGGTTGCACTGGCACGCGAGGGCAAACCGGGCCGTGAGGAGCACAAGTCGACACAGGCGATCCGCCGTGCTAAGAAGGATGCCGAGGGCAAGAGCACGACCAACAAGGAGAAGGCGCGGAAGAAGAACTTTATGATGACCATCGGCAAGGCAAGGGCCAAGAACAAGCGGAGTTTGGTCGAGACCAGCAAGTCGATGAGGGCGCATATTGCGAGGAGCAAGAGTGGTGGGCGGAGAAGGAATGGGTCGTAAGTGTAAGCCCGGTCGGCTCCGCGATCTTTGTGTCCACACTGCAAGCGGGAACAGTTTTCAATTCCCACATGGTTTTCTTTGGTCCAACCAACAATCTCTTTTCTTGTGTGGGGATGCTTAAATCGCAATTCCTAGCGGTTGTTGGTGGATACTTTGTAACTAATCGCAGTTGGAACGGGAAGGGGGGCGTCGGGGGAGGTTGAGGTGGTTGTTTCTGAGACGGGTCGCGGAATCCGGTGTTTGGTAAAGGCGATTGTTAGACCCCTGCTTTGACACCCCAGCACCAATCACTGGAAAATAGTCCTGTGGTCTAGCGGTTAAGATTTCGCTCTTATACCCCTCGCAAGGGTCATGGGTATGCGACGGTCGCGGGTTCAATCCCCGCCAGGACTATTCATTTTTGTGATCACTACTCTTGCACCGCCGGATATGCTGCAACTTCTCTGTGTCTATGCCAATCCTACGGGTTTTCCACTATCCCCCCGCCAATGTTTTTGTCAATTAAAGAATCCCTGAACGGGGAGCGGCGTTAACAGTGCCGAAGGCCGAGTTGAGCATCTTGAAACCAGCCATCCCGTGACGTCACGTGACGGAAGCGAGCATGCACGGACACAACTTTTGGAAAAACGCAGGCGGCCACGGCTTGCACGGCCAACGTGCACCTTTCCCAAACAAGGGCCCCCTCAAGAAGCGCGACAGCCGCACGACTTCAGGCCGAAGAACACAAGAACCGTCTGCTCCCATATGGGCATGTGACAATCTGATCCGATGACACGACTCTGCCACCTCGTGAATTTCGCGTTTCTGCGTTTTGTTCTACATTGGGAGGCCTAGTCCGTGGTAAGGATAAGCCGCGTAAGCGGCGGTGATCTTAAGCGCGAACTGTTAACCGCCAGCTCAACGTTGAGATGCTCGAACTGCGGACTGCATTCCAACCAATATTGTCAAATCAAACAAGACTAACTACGGAAACGACGAGTGTTACCAGTACGGACTTCGTGGAGAATGGAAACACGACAGGAATGTAATCCATAACGGCACAAAGTCGTGAGAGGAAAGAACAAACATGCCAAATTTGAAAGCTATAGGAGAAAGACACGACCAAACAAAACCACAGACTTGATCAGAGCCAGCTCGATCAAACAAACAGCCCATCCTTGACACCGAACGCCCCCCCCCCCCCCCCCCCCCGCAACTGCCGAACACCGCAGTGTTTATCATCCATGTGCTCCTCAACGTTTCAACCAACCGGATTACCGTTCACAGGACATTGACTTTCGAAAGCCAAACACATTAGTCAGTACCCTATATCCATCGGCTTGGGCCCATAGTAAGGTTCCTTGTCGGTCACCATCGGCTTGGGTCCGTAGTACGGGCCAGCGGGCAACTCCACGTACTTAGGATCCGTAACCATGGGTTTAGGACCAAAGTAACGTTCAGCCGGCAGTTCAAAACGGGAGCCGTAGTTGGACCCGAGCCTTGGGCCTGAGGGATCTTTCGCCACCCAACGGAGATCGTTGTAGATTCGCTCCTCGCTCTTGAAATCCATGTGAAGGTTGGCCATCGTCACACAGCGGCGTTCAATCTCATCTAACATCATGTTAGTCATTGCAATACAACGTCTCACTCTGTTACACCAGTTCGAGGGGGTGTTGGCTGAAGGAAGGAGCTCCGATACATACCCAAGTTCGACATTAACCGAATCTGCCTGTTCTTGGCCAGCACGGTGAGGACTTCTTTGACCCAAACACGGCAAGTCCATCGGCGTTCGCTAGGCGGGAGGGATCGGGGTTCCATGAGGCGAACGGTGGCCGCGGCTTTGTCAAGAACATCGATTCCCGGGGAATCGGCAATCTTAAGGGCGACAACCAATGTCTGGGACCTCCGGGGGTCTCGAACTGGCCGGACTTCCAGGTAAAGGTCAAGCGGTTGACGGCCAGCGTCGGTGGCGTGAAGCACGAAACCCGCCGGTGGCACGTCGCTGGTGGCGTGTAGGGCCCAATGCTATCGGTATGACCGTTAGATACCTTTTCATGTTTTGAGCGGTGGGATGAATATCTCACGAATTTGTGTTCACCGTTCTCGGTGCGGAGGTATTGGAGGGTGATATACAAAGAGCGTGGGACGGTGATTGCGCCGGCAACAGGCACCACACGGCTGGCTTTGGACGACATGGTGGTGGTGAGCAAGGAGATTGCGGGATGCTGTTTAGTTGGGTGAAGGTGAAGAAGCAGTCAAAAGGAAACGTAGGGCGATGATGAGAAGTGATGATGTGGAAAACTGTCTCTGGAGGACAGCGGGAAGCCTCTCTTATATAGATGAAACTCGTATCAAATTACCTGAATAGCCTACCTTGCACACATAGCCCTCGATTTCGGCGCTCTCAACTGTTAACCGGGCTGCCAAGCGGTACCGTGGTGCCAACAAAGATAGAATTTGCAGTGATATCGTGCAGTAGCTGGCCTGAGGTTATGGCCTTACGCCGCATCACACACGCTGGACGCCTTCGAGAACCAAAGGGATAGCGAAAGCAGCGATGGAATTGAAACAAGGTAGCGCTTAGACATTGTTGCCTCATTCGTTTGTGAGTAAAACCTCCGGTCCCGGCAGAGTGGTAACAAATGAAAAGTAATTAGACAGGCGTGTGTGCCGGGCGCTTGCTACGGCGGTAAAGGCAGGGTTACATTTCTGGCGGCGTTTCCTGTGATGCGGGTCAGAGCAGTTGGGACACTGCACGTAACCTATTCACAGGGTGGTGGGCCCTATTAACCAGACCTCGGTCGTGACTTGTGGCGGCCTTTCTTGAAGTTGGTGCAAACTGGGCCTGTTCAGATGGCTCGGTGGAAGACAAGGGACCAGCCCATGCGTCCGTATTGTCAATTTAATTGCACGGATAACATCCATAGTCTTCGACCGGGATGAGATAAAGACGGGACCCAAGAAGTCTCGTGTACAATCTAGACCAGAAGGCAGTGGCCCCTGATGCAGGCCCCCGGCCACCTACAGGGGGGCGAACTATTATTTTCGTTAGCTCGGCACAGGAAAGGTGCCGGCTGTTGGGACTTTTGGACGGACGTTTCAAACTTCCAAATTTAAACCACGGCGCGTCTAGCCTCTTCAAGTGTTCCGGGATGCCAAATAGTTACTTCCTGAGTGCGTAGGTGGTTCTTTATCTGGGCAAATGGGACAGTCTCTGGAATCTGGTTTTTTAAATGGGCACGGGTGCTTTTTACTCCTGTATCCGCCTTGGACGAATGACGATATTTGAATATAAGGACCACCCGCAAACAATGTAGGACTCAGTGTTGTTGTAGCAGGAAATAGGTACTCGATAGTATTGTGAGAGGCACGCCGAAACTTATATTTTGATCCAATACCGCAAGAAGTCTTTCGTGTAGGGAAGAACAAAGGGGGACTGAAAAAATGGGCTGCTGCTGGTCTCTCACCCCCCCAGAAAAGGACCACTCTCTAACCCGGTTAGCTCCAGAGAAGCGATGTGCATAAGCACAGTGTATTTAACACCTGATGCCGGGAGTTGGCACCGTGATTGAATGGTTTAGTTTGTCGCGCGCTTATATTGGTCTGCGGCACACCCAACTGTGAGTTTGACCCACATCGTCCCAAATCCAAATTGGGTCCACAATGGATTGTCCATCATCTCATGCCCCAGGACCAGCATTTTTAAGCGCCCGATGAGAGAGTGCTGGGAGTATCCTTACCCACTTAAACCTCATGAAGCACAAGATCAAGAAGCTCTCCCCATCGTCGGTCATGAACTCCTGACTCACTCTATTTCGCAGTTCTACGTCTTAATTATCACATGGATCTTGATCATGCCGAACGGGATCGCGTTGAGAGCGAACGTGATAGGCGCCGTGATGCCGAATGCGAACGTGCTGCACTCGAAAAGAAGGAGCGCGAAAGTGCCGACGCTGTTGAAGTCGACAAAATTCTGACCCACATCGAAGCGCTTGATCTGCCACATCCCTCATTCCCCCTCCTCAGAGAGTATGTGAGGAACTCACATAGACCCGTCCACGCCGCTCGTTATCTCAACGAGAGATTCTTAGCTGGTGACACCCAAACAATTGTGTCGGACTGGATCTTTATTGTTGAAGCTGGTCAGTATAGCCTCTTGCCATGTGTGAAGAAGATCGAGTTCCTAACATGTTCATAGTCACAAGACACGGCTCTCCTCCACCAACCTTGGACGCCAAAACGCAAGATGACATCAGGAGCCGAGATGGAAATCGATGTTGCATCTCCGGCAACACCGGTACGAGGCGGGACCCTTTGACTGTGCTGCCGATCTTACCCCTCCCAACTGCCTGGGCCACCGCCGAGATCCGCGTCCGTAATATGTTGGAGTCTTTTTTCTCATCGGAGGATCTGGAAACATGGCTATTTAGCGCCGAATACCCGGAGCTATGCGGTCCCCACGAGAGTCATTGGTTGGTCCAAAAGTCGGCGGCAGAAACGTTCGCCAAAGGTTACGTCAAGCTCGAAAAGCTGGGGGAGTCCGGGCTTGAGGTGAGATATGACCCGCAACAACCCGGTAACCTCACATCGTTAATCCTCACTCTTCTATCTTCTAGTTTTGTGTTTGTCCTGTCGAGATAGGACCCAATCAGTTGCTGGCCCCTGCCAGTTTTCCTCTACTTGGCGATCATTCACGGCTTGGGGTTGCGAAGGTCGATCCAGTTATCATCGACACGCAAGCCCGGCTAGCGACGAGCATCCGTTATGTTGAGATCGCTCAGAGAATCGCTCCGCAACTTGTTCCGGAGCAGTATCGTCCTCAAACACCTGCTGTCAAGCCTAACAAGCCTCTTATTGTGAGGGTCTTTCGCGGCGGCTTGTTCCCAATATTTGGGATTCTGAGGCCTACAATCAACATCGTCGCACAAGCCTTCATCGAGACCTGGCGCTTTCTCCCTAGCGGTGTTCGTGCGTTTGGCTACGATATGCTGAGGAAATTGGGAGAGCTCCTCTACGGTGTCCCGGACCCGTCACGTTCTGTCCGAAGGCTGCCGTTTGGGTTGTTCTTGAAGTACCGTGGAGATGCTCCTATGCATACCAACGAGTTCAACGCTCTGCGTAGGGTCTATTACGAAACCTCCATTCCCGTCCCAAAACCCATCGGCCTCGTTGCCAAAGACTACAACTCCTACCTCCTTACTACTCGTCTCCCAGGCGTGCCCCTGAACCTCTGCCAGGAAGTGTTCTCCGACGCAGAATACGACGCCATCACCGCACAACTCCAAGACTATCTGACTCAAGTCCGGAACCTTCCCAAGACGGTCAACCCAGAAATGGCGATCTGCAATACACTCGGGGACTCATGTCGGGACTTCCGAATCCAGGGCTCTTCGCCCGTTGGGCCGTTCCCGGATGAAGCCGCCTTCAGCAAGTTGATGCGGTTCTCAGACGACCCGGCCCGTCGCGGACACAAGATTGTCTTCACCCATGCTGACCTCAACGCGAGGAACATCCTGGTGGATTTGGTGCCGCTACCAGACGGGACCACTGGGTGGCGGATAACTGGGATCGTGGATTGGGAGACGGCGGGTTACTACCCTGAATATTGGGACTATACCAAGGCGCTGTTTGAGGGGTTCCGGTGGGAGCCTCGATTTCTTAAGATGGTGCACCAGGTCTTTGCGGCGTTTGGGGATTATTCGAAGGAATTGGATGTTGAGAGGAGAGCGTGGGGATCAGGAGACGCCGTGTAAGCAGGAATGGGGCGACGGGCTACTCTTCTTTTTTCCTTTTGCGGTTGTCTTGAGCGGTGTTTGGAGGTTTCAGGGCGCTCTAATTATCCGTTCTTAAGTGCGCGAATGCTACATAATTAGAACTTGAATCGTAACAGGAGAGTTCCGAGAAATATTTGGGTGATGCTTCAAGTAAATTTGTATGATGAACATTCGGTGTCCCTTTCTGACCGGGCGCTATACCAATTGATTGATTAAGCCAAATTTCAACCGTTTTACTTTGGCCCGCCACTAACAGAGTGCCAACACAGGCGGGAGATTTGCCAGCACAATCTCGTTTGGAATCTTCCCACCCACTCGTACAGTTGTAGAGTCGGCCGCTTGCTTAACCTCAACCAATGGAACCGTAAAAGCCCAAGCTGCTAGCACACACCGAATAATAATCGTGCAATCAGAGAGTGAGACAGCCCTTTTGCCCTTGATGTTGTTGATGACACCCTCCAGGGCCTTTCCCAGATCTTCCGTCGCGACACTTGGCGGGGTGATCGAATCGTTCGAAGTATCTGGCTCGACATCAAGAACCGCTTCATAAACGGTCTGGATGTTTGATGCGGCGTCCTCGAAGATGTCCCGTTCGTTGACGCCAGGCGTCTCACTTCCCTGGGCATCGAGATGGACAGGCTTCCCTTGCTCTCTAGGCTGCCCTACCGCCAAGGCCACCACTCTCTCCAGCAGATTGGAATATCGGGAGAAGATGGCCGAAGCGTCTGTTGGGTTGCTATTTTCCGAGGGAAACGTGTAGTTGACAAAGGAATGTCCAGTGGCACGACATCTCTTCTGCACATTTTCCCCAAACAGCGCGTTGTCCTTCTCGGGCCTGTGAAGCTCATCGACGAGAAGCTCCAGGTTCTCAACACACCCATTCAGATTCGATCCTCCAACGGTGAACTTCACAGCTGACACGACATTGGGGCTCGCCTGCGGCACCAGCCCACCGAAAGCGATTTCTGTGACGGCACGAGACCACTTTCCTGCCAAGTCACCGGTTGAATGCAGGATGGAACCGGGCTCGAACTTGGTCCCGAAAGCTTCGATATCCTCAGTCCCGTAGAAAGCATCAACAAGCTTGTCCCCCGGGAGACGACGGAGGAACTCCAATGAGTCCCCGCCAAACGCCCGTTTGTCGATGACGTAGCTGCCAGCCTTGAGCGCATCCAGCACCTGGTCCGTCAGGTAGACAGACAGGATCCAGGATTGAGTTTTTGCGAAGGGGACACTCCCGCATGCGAGGTGTTTGGCCATCAGGGTGGTGTAGCCGCTTCCCATCGATGGTGCATGGCGTACAAGCCGTAACCCCTGAAAGATTCTGATGCACCAAGCAGCATCAGTATGGCTGATGTCGACAGACAATCCGAAACCGCCAACTCCCCAAACGTAGGTGTACGTCTCAAGCTTGGGGAGGGTCACGCCCATGATGAGGATCAGAGCTGCGAGCTCCTCTCGCGTTACGCCTAGGCAAGCCTTGTCGCGGATGATGAACGTTGGTGTCAACCGGGAAAATCCCGTTTTCTCACTGCTCGGCGGTTCGGCGGTGGTGGTGGGTTCCTCCTTCACCCCCAGAGGCGGCTCCAGCTCCCGGTGCAGACGCAGTAGTTTCCGAGACTGGTGCAACCCCTGAGTGGTCCTCCACAAACTCGCCATGTGTTGTTCCCGGTGATGGCCTCCTTCGATGCGATTAAAAAAGGTTGGAACCGGCTCCACTTCGTGTTTCCAATCCCTTTCCAACAGTCTAGCATTGGAGACGACGGAGGTCATGACGGACTCGTACAGTTTCACCCATGTTTCTTTTGGGTGATTCTCAGTCATTAGATCCAACGCACTGCTCGTCCAAGTGCCCTTATCGCCAGCTTCGATCAGGCCCGCAATCGTAGGTAGCCTTAGCGTCTCCGTTGTGTCACCCCAGAGGGAACCCCATCGCGAGACGCCTTGGGCACGGAAACAGCCCAAAACCGACTCTTCGACGTGAATCGGCGCTGATCGCTAGCTTGGACACGCCGAACTCGCTCGGTTAGGACAGCGGCAACAGCGAAGACAATGGCAAGAAGACCAACAAAGGTTCCAACCGTTTGTGCCCACGCCAAATTCAGCCCAACGTCCTCGTCGGCCATTTAAATTGGGTCGTTCCGTGGTGGGGGGGCTTGAGGTTTTATATGTCGAGAGGTCAAGAACCGGGATGGGGTGGTAAATGTCAGAATCAGTAAGTAACATTAGGTAGGTAAGTAGACAAGAGGAAGCAGGTTGACGAAAAGGAGTTAATTAGGTAACTGCAACTTATAATTTCTAGGGCCAATATGGGTCGCAAGCCTCCCGCTTCCAAGAATGGCACCAGTCCCTGCTTTTGATTCTGGCAGGGCATGTGTCCCACACCCAAAAACCAATGATCTGTCAAGGTGCAGATGATCAACTCTTGTGGCGCGGCGAATTCTCGGCTGAGGTGGGAAATCGCAGACCAAAGGAAAGACTCAATTCGTATCACCCACATCGTGTCAAATCAGGTAATTAATTATCGAAAATGGGGCATCTACACTAATTAACAGTGTCTGAAATGTCGACACGTGTTTCCGTTAAAACAACCTCGAAGTCTCGTCATTTTGGATAGAGAGCACACGGGCGATCAGAGACTAGAGGCGCATGCCATGCATGGGGCCATCCGTGATTGGAATCATTAGCTGCAGCCGGCACAACTTGGTCTGGCCCGATGATGATATCTCAGAGCAATCACGATGTCATAGCACAATACCCATGCATATCGGGCCAATGCTTTTGCGCACATAGGTGGTACAGCATGGCAGCTGAAGTCTAAGATTCTTAACAACGACTCGCTTTCCCCAACCCCGCCACCCTTTTTCAGATTATAACATCCAATCACGTCACCGTCATCTTCAGCTTGATGCGGCGGTAGATCTATCTCCCTTTGAAGGCATTTTCATGTCGTAATTAATCAAAATGGGTGACCAGGGGAAAAGTAAGATGCGAGGAGCATCGGTTCATTACATCTCGCAAGTCTCGCTCCAGGATCCCATTCACTGAGCTCATCGCGACCACAACACATTGAGATGTCACAAACCTTAGGAGCTGCCGCGCTGAGCAGCCGTTAACAGTTCGTCCAGCAGCCATGTACGGAGCTTGGTGGCGTCAATGAGACAAAAGGCTCAAATTGAACCTCGTGACCAAGCAGTCCAAGCCTTTGCGACGCTCCCACGATGATGATGATAAGCGTACCAAGCGACAACAACAAGATGGGCTAACAACGGGAGGATCACGAGATAATTCCAGGCCAACTAATCCTGCGGGCCAACGACAGCAGTCAAGGTTCCACAACAACGATCATCGCTGTTCTGCCCTGCTTGCCTGCCTTCTATCAATGCGGGATGCCCGGATGGCTCCGGGTGGGGAAAACATGGCTGGTGAGGCGAAGTTCAATCGGAGTTACCATTTGATAGATGGCAGTTCGGTAAGAGATCTAAGGGCGCGGAATACAGGGGAAAGTCCAATGAGTTCAATCGTGCCAGTTCTGAATGACTGTCATCATTCCAAGTGGAAACATGGGCGGCATGGTCGTGCCTCGGAAGGAGCTCCTGGACAAGCGAGTACCTGCCGTGGACGAGATACATACATGGCTCCTTCCTAAGGTAGCCGCCAATACCTCCGCCCCGGGCAGGTATCATCATCGATGCTCCTCCCCGGATATCACAAGCCTCCCAGCTGGCCGCATTGCAAAATTAAATACACTCCAAGGTACCTAGGTTCGACCACATTCGGGCAGCCGTGGCTTTGTACATTAGACGGAAATCTGACCACCAAACATACTACATGACACCCTTCCTTCACACTCCTTTCATCGAGGCCCGTCACTCGGACGTCGAGAGCTCGGGAAGGGTCCAAAACGCCCACACTTCCGGGCCAACCCACGAATGGTCACCCTCCTCCTCAGCATACGGCGCGTCAGCAGCAGCCTGGATATGGCCACCATCATGCGCCGCCCACTGAACCGGGTACCCCTCCTTACAACCCGTAGCAGCCGTGGTGATGTGCGTCCTGCTGCCAGACGCCGGTTCCTTAGCCCCCGCCATCGAATCGCAACCATTGTTAGTCACAAACCGGTCGCGCAAGGTCCGCCCGCCGTCGATGTTCAGCGTGCCGTCGCGCACGCCGTGGATGCCAAAGTAAGCGATGGGGTCGTTCCCACCGTCACAGCCGGACAACTGCCCGGCCGCGATGGCAGCCACACCGCGGAAGTCGCTGGCCCGCGCGCAGGCGATGGCATACGTCATGGAAGCGCCGTAGGAAAAGCCGATGGAGAAGCGCTGGGATTGGTCGACGCATAGTCCCTCATCGATGTAGTCGTTCATGGCGTCGATGAAGGCGAGGTCGGAGCCGCCTGAGTTGGGCCAGCCGCCGTTGAGGCCCTGTGGTGCCACAAAAATGGCGGTTTCATTGGCGACGTCCTGCAGGCCGAAGTATTTCCATCCCTTGGAACCGGTGTCGCCGCCGTTGGCGACTTGGTCCATACGCCCGCCGACCCAGTGCAGGCCGTAGATTAGCTTGTGGCCTTGGTCGTTTTGGTAGTTCTCCGGCACACGGATGGTGAATTCTCGCTGGGTGCCGTCTACTGTGATGGTCTTGATGCCTGATTCGATCGTGGGCGCTTTGCCGCATCCTGAGCTGAGGGCGGCCATGGCGGTGTTGGCCAGGAGGGCCAGCCCTACAAGAGGCTGAGCAGAGAAAAGCATGTTTGTTGATATCAGGGGCATTGAAGAAATAGCTGCGCGATGTCCCAGAAGCGTGGTTGTCGATGAAGTAGGTTGATGGTACTTCCTATATAATTCCCCTGAGGTTCGTTTGAACTGATGTTGCCTTTAGGGGGCGTCGCTCCCATCACAGACAACTCCCCGACTTATTATTCCGGAGTTACCAGGATATTCCGGAGCGGTACCAGGGAAAGCCGTCACAGTTTCCCAAACTTCAAGGTTGCATTGCCGCTTGGGTAACTGATCGTCATTATGGTAAGCCTGCCAGCTCCTTTTCCATTGGAGCGCTACGATGCAGTGTGCTTCACAAGATATCTTAGCGATCAAGCCCAAGTCGTTGGCGGAGGATTCACTGAATTTGACCCGATTTCTCTCTACAGATTCCCTGGTATTGTTTGTCCACCACCAGGATAGGTTCCGGGTAAGTCGAATGTCTCAAGAATGGACCAGCACATCGGCGGCGAAGGGGTTCAATAATTAAAATCAAAATTCACTCTTTGTTAATCCACGAATCATTTCCGCAAACATTCCACCTTTGACCGGCCAACAGACTCAAACACGAACCCCGTTGACTTATGGAGGAAGGTTTAAAGCTTTAGAACATGGAACAAGCAAGCCATCGAGGCGTAGACAGGACCAAGCGCCCATCTAGATGGGGCCACATCCGGAATACGCTCCGTCCCGATGCGACGTCACAACTGCCGGGCTCCGCTTTCCCCCGGACATGTTCGTCTGGGGTAAAAAGTGATCGGCGGGGCCCCGAATAGCCCCTGTGGCCGATTTTAAGTTCTTCCGGCTCGGTATAGCAATGCAGTAGCCGCGAAGAAGCACCGCCAATAAGGTGAGGAGAAAGATCCTATGGACTTTGCAACCATCATCCGAGGCCCTTTTCTTGATTTCCTCCGCGCCATCTTTCCCCTATGCGGTTTGCCAGGAGCGTTGAAGCAGGGGCCACAGTCCGAAGGCGAGGGAAGTATTTAATAGGTAGGGAGTAAACCGCCATGTGATGTCCTGTCATAGGTACCTTATCAAATCTCGACCAGGCTCCGCCAGAATCTGTGACTATGCAGCCCAAGACATCGTTCCTCGCGCTCAGCGCCATCGGCGCAGCCTCTGCTCAGAGCGCAGACCCAACGGGATGCAATGAGGTCCAAATCTTCATTGCTGTCGGCCACGGCGAGACATTTCCCGGCGGGCAGCAATCCATCGCCGAGCAGGTCTGTGCCGGCCGCTCAAGCTGCGCCTATTCCAACATCGACTACCCGGCCACTGCGGGTGGCGACTATTGTCAAATAGCCACCGACGCCATCAACACGGCCGTGTCGGACATCACGGACTATGTGGCCGGCTGCCCTGACGCCAAGATTGTGCTTTCCGGGTGGTCACAGGTGAGTTGCCCTGCGACTGGTTTACAGACAGGTGTCCTGAGAGGAAGCGCGAGCTAATCATGTCATGCCGCGATGGTGACAGGGTGGCTGGATTGTCACAGACATCATCTCCGGCGGTGGTGGCCCCGGCGGGGGTGTAGCTGCTGGCTGTACGCAAGCGGACACTGCGCCCCTGGACCCGACGACGTCGCCTGGCAGCAACGGTAAGCTTTTACAGCACCTGATACCTGCTCGTTACCAATCATGTTGATAACGATCCCCACTAACAAACCGTCCCCATCTACAGTCGTCGCCGTAGCCGTCTACGGTGACCCCCGTCACACCGGCGGACAAACCTTCAACGAAGGCACAGCTGCCGCAACGGACGGCGTAAGTCATCACCCCTTTCTCCAAGCAAGACGATCAGAAGCTCACTCGTTCATGACACGTAACAGGTCTGGCCCCGCGAAGGCGATCAGCTCGCGGCCCAGCAGCTCTGGGCGGATAAACTGCGCAGCTACTGCGCCGCCGGGGACCCGGCTTGCGCAAACGGCCAAGACTGGAATGCACATGGCAGCTACTTTGGTGATTATGCTAGTACGCCGGCTGCGTGGATCAATTCTGTGATCGATGGGTCCGCTTGAGAACGTTGTGGTTGACACACAGCGGCATCCTGTGGTAGTCCACAAGCGATGACACATTGGCTGAGCACGATGTTGGGCCTAGTTCTACCTTGTCTGTGAGAATCAGCTTGTTTTTACGAGAGGCGGATAAGAATTGCCGAATATTAGCGGTTCTACATGCTATAGTTCACTTCATTTTGTCGAGAACTTGTTGATTCGTCCTCCTTGACATGGTTTCTCCCCGAATCTTTAAAATTCTTGATGTTATCTAGATGTTCCACCCCTAAAGACAAGCGACCCAAGGATGGTAAGTACATATACATTCAAAACCGTACAAACCCGAGCATTCCCTACCTAGGTAGGTAGCCTTGGCGTCTCCGTTGTGTCACCCCAGAGGGAACTCTATCGCTAGGTACTTTGCGACTAGCACCACCACACCGCCCACAGCTGGTCTGAGCTCCCGAGATAACGCGATGCCCACGTGCGGTTCGATAGCCGCATTGGCCGAATTTTCAATGACAGAACCCTCCAACTTGCACCAAGTAACCTCAGACCAGGTGGCGCTCATTGTGTGCGGGTGTTGTGACTGATGGAAATCGTCGTAGTGGGGCGGGGTATATGCATATAGACCAAGCGCCAAAAGCTGTGGCTGAGATCCGAGATAATTAGGTATTCACCTCTTTCTACAATGTGGTAACTTTTAATGAACTATGGCTGATAGTTTAATCTGGTTTGTATGTGATGTGTTCTTGCCTCCTTTGTAGCATCGGGACATATACTTGGATACCCACTGGAATGCTTTGTGGAAGGTGCATTAGACAAAATGAGGAAGGCAGCTTCGTAACTAATGAAGAAAGTGCTAAGGAGAAACGATAGAGGACTTCAACTGACTTGTGTCCTCAACCCATTCATTCAATCGTCAAACAAAGTAAACAACGCTCGGAACAGATTCACATCTAAACTTGTCCCATTTCTCATCGACGTAACTCGTTAAGTTTTCATCCAAACACCAACCCAGACACCCAGCAGTCTCAGCGCGATGTGTATCCGAATTATTTCGATCTACAAAAATTGCAGCGGTAATTACCAGCCTTGCGCCCGGCGAGGGGCGGCTAGTAAACCACCACCAGAAGCACTACTTTACGTCAATCGCCATGTGTAAGCCAAGGCACGGCGCCGTTCGAGCCGGCGGGGATACGTTGTTTTGCAATCAAATTACGGATCATGACAACGTCGTGGCCAGTACGAACATCGACTGCCCACCTTGCAATGGGATTACACACGTGCCCCACTGGAACGTACTTTACGTTCCCGCCCCGCCAGGACCCTAAGGCATGCCCCACCAGCTCCGCAGGCCTCCACGCTGAGGCCTTATATGTCCTTAGCAGCCGCTATAAACCAAGATACCAACTGACCCGAACCCCACAGCTCCTTGACCGACCTCTGAGACGTTGTAGAACCCAACCGCCACGACTGTGACAGTGTGGTTCATATGCGCAACTCCTGGTTCGACTGGACGATTCCAATCACGGTTCCTCTTTTGAGGTGTTACGTAGTGGTCAGTTGCGCCCACCCGTGACACCAACCTCATTGGCTCGCTAATGCCTAAGTTCGCGATGGACCTTCAGAAGAGGGCCGACATGAGTACGGAACATAGCGGGCTTTCTCTGTTTGTCTAGTGTCCGCCTGCCGGGCGAAGGGACCTTGGGACTGCGGGCAATGGAATGAATACCGGGTAAGAGATGAAATCCAGGCCAAATTTGGGCTCGGATTGTGATCCGCGGATATGTGCCGTTACCTCGGTGCTCCGCCGGGTTTATGAACAAGACAGTAAGGGGGCTTGGACCGGGGTTTGCGACAGTGAGGTGGCTAGGACGATTACAACAAATAGGAGGTAGTAGCTAGTTCAGAGCGCGATATAGTGTACAGCCAAGACCCTGCTGAACCCCACCTCCCCCTGTCTGCCCGGTTTGTGGCCTAGACGGAGGTATAATTGGTGGAAGCCGTGGTCGGTGCCCGGGTCGGACCGTTACATTGGCGAAGCAAACAACACCCATTGGAGCGCATACCCAGGATCCCAGATTCATGCTATCCGCCGCCGTTGACTCGGAGGGCTACCATCCGCCGAAGACTGGAGCTCACAAGATCCGTCAAGATGCCAAACACAACGCCTCGTGTTCATCAGTATTTAAATTGCCATTGGCCAAGTATCTGTCTTACGTATAAGTCACTCGGATTCGCCAAGAGACTGTTTACAGTTTTTGTAACTTGCGCCTAGCCGATCTACTCCCTGCCAGCAAACACGATGCGTTTCTCTACCCTCGCGACGAGCCTCGCAGCCCTCTCGGGCGTGCACGCGGCCGCCATCGGCGACTCACAGGGTCAGCTCGTCAAGCGGGCCTCGCTCACGCAGGTGCAAAACTTTGGCGACAACCCGTCCGGTATCAAGATGTTTATCTACGTGCCAAGCAACCTGCAGGCAAAACCGCCCGTGGTGCTGGTGCTGCACGCCTGCGCCTGGACCGCTGGCTCCTTCTTCGGTACCACCAAGTACAGCCAGTTTGCCGACCAGCACGGCTTTGTGCTCATCTACGGCCAAACTCCCACCGACGGCGCCTGCTGGGATGTCTCGTCTGACCAGACGCTCAAGCACGACGGTGGCGGCGACAGCAAGGGCCTGTCGAGCATGGTTAAGTACGCGCTGCAGCAGTACAACGGGGATGCTAGCAAGGTGTTTGTCACGGGAGAGTCGTCGGGCGCTATGATGACGGTTAGTCCTGACTTATTAACTTAATCCCAACATAGTACTGTGACAAATGCTAAAACTAAGAACAGCAAGTCATGGCGGCCGTGTACCCCGACCTGTTCGCGGCCGGATCCGAGTTCAGCGGCGAGCCGGCCGGGTGCTTCGCCACGGGGACCGTCCGGGGCTGGAACAGCCAGTGCGCCGGAGGCCAGCTGCACCACACGGCGGAGGAGTGGGCGTCCATCGTGCACAACATGTACCCGGGCTACACGGGAGACTACCCCAGGATGCAGATCTTCCACGGCGACGTCGACCAGACCCTCAACATCGCCAGCTTCAACGAGTCCATCAAGGAGTGGTCCGGCGTCTTTGGCTACTCGGGAACCGCGGAACAGACGATCGACAACAACCCCGGCGCCAGGCTGACCAAGTATGTCTACGGCGATCGCCTGCAGGGCATATGGGGCCATGGCTTTGGCCATGTCGTGCCTACCAACGAGACCGAGGCGTTGACCTGGTTCGGCCTTATTGTGAGTTTCTACCCGGTGTCACAAAGAAGTTTGCAGAGAACTAACATCAAGCAGTGAAATATTGAGACGTTGTAAATTTGCCCTATAATTAGCGTTCAAAAATACACCACAATCTTCTGTGGAAACCACTGTATACTGTCCCCAGATGCAAGCTTCTCTAGTGAAATCTATTGAGTATCTCTCGTGACTACTGCCAGCTAAACATGATGAAGCCCCATCTCCTTCAATCGTTGTTCTGCCCAGGCGCCCAGCTCGCCGAAATACTCTTCTGGGTCATCGCCTCTCCACCGTTTCAGCGCAAACCATAGATGACGGGCGTCTTTCCCAGCCTGAATAGCACGCTCAAAGTACGGGGCATGTTCGTAAAGCGCCTTCAATGACAATGTTCGTCAGTCTGTGTGTGCTTCAATGACGTTTTGTTCCGTGGGGGGTGACAGTAATTACCCACCTGGATATATTGACCCGCGTGCCTCATATACTCTTCACGGTACTCTGGTGTGGCATCTTCCTTTACCCTGATAATCGCAGGGGCACCATCCGGATCAGTAACCAAGTCCACCATCACAGCCATCTCTGGATCAGACAAGATAGCTGGGACGATGCACCCAGTCTCCCAGTCATACAGAGCCTGTATCCCCGGCTTACCATCCCCATCCACCGTAATCGACATATTATGAAGCCCAAAATCCCCATGATCCAGCACGAGGCGATACAAAGTCGACTCCTCATCGTCACCGGCTGGTAGCAAATGTGGGATGTCGCGCAGCAACGACTCCTTGACCCGTAACGCAACCGGTCCAACAGTGTTGTGGTCGTCTTCCCATCCGATCATGTCACCTTCCTCGCGGATGGTGGCTTTGATCCTGGTTATGAACATGGCAACCCAAAACTCTCGCGTGGGAGCGATTGGGAGGGGAAGCTCTTTGGGCATGAAGCTGTGGATTCGATCGAGTAGCCAGGTTTCAACAAAATCGGCCGGAGGGTTGAAGTTGAACAGGGATGCGCGGATACGACCGGCTTGAGCAAGGAGTGCAGCCTAAGTCGGGAGGGGGTTCAAAGTATGGTGAGCTTCGTAGGCCAAGAAGAAAGGGGAAAGGGAAGAGGCACCTTTTTCTCCAAACTGAGTTCTTCCCACACATTGTTCGTTCCCTCAGCTCTTTAAAGACCATCAAACGGCGCCCGGCAATCCCCCTGGGGGTCTTGACACGAGGTCCGTCATACTGGACTGGGGCACGGTGGTAAAGAAGGCGTGGAGTCGGGATGGTGGGTACAGCCGGCAGGAGAGGGTACACAGCACACTCGAACTTGAGTTCGCGAAGTAGAAAGTCCATTTCAAATCCGTCATAGGTTGGCATGTTTACATCCGCTCGAGCTAGACGTGCTACGAGGTGTTGTCCATCCGACATGTCCAATTGGACGCCCTGTGATTTGCCTCAAAGTGTTTAATTAGTCTCAAACAAGCCGTCATTAGGTTGGGTACGTCGATGTAAGTCACTACTTACATAGTTGTTAGAACCCCTGGCAACAAACGGGATGTCGGTCACTTTCGCTCCCACATTGTCTTCTACCTCCTGGATGAGGATGTTTACGTCGAACAGGTCCTTGAAAGGACTGTTGCCAGCCCGCACCAGGGCAAGTAGCCCCTTTCCGTCATACTCGGTCTTGTCTGGCATTTGGGGCCAGTCGTCGCAGCGGTACCCTTCGTCATCTGAAGCCATCTTGAGAAATTCTGTCCAAGTGGGGGAAGGGTTCGAAAAGTGACTGAATTAAATGGTTCCGTCAACTGCGCAGGTGGTAGAGGATCCGCAATGGCCAGAATGCTTTATGGTTTCTCCTCTGTGTGTGTAGCTGTGTTTGGCCCGGCTTCCTGGTGAACGTTTTGTGCGCCTCGGCGGTTTGGCCACAAATGTGCAGGTTTCAAATCGTGTACGGCCGGCGAATGACTCAAAGTTGACTCCGAACATGCGTCACGAACATGCATCACGCACAGTCTTTTCTATCTTTCAACAAACAGTGCTGACCCGCCGGCCTCAGTCTTCACAGGCCGCACTTAATCAAGAAGTTCACCTTTCAAACCTCCTTCCAGGAGCGATTTTAACTTGATGCACTTATACCGTACCCGACTTGAGAGCTAAATTCTCAACAATGCAAGGGCCGCCAGCGGGCGGAGTTCTAATCATGAGTAAGGCTGGGGAATAGTGTTCTGACACACTGCATGGTAATTAGATACGAAGACATTGGTAGTTAAATGCAGTGAAAAGAGAAGGAAAAGAGTAAATAACAAAAGTGAAGAAAGACGAAAAATAGTAAATCAATCAAAATCTACCAAGACTTGATCGAATGTTATACATGGATTGGACTTGGGCTATTAATTAATTATGTTTTAATCCGCCGCTTTTTTTGGCCATAGCTAGCCAGGTAGGTAAATAACTAAATGCACCCCGAGTGCTACCATGGTCAACAGTCAACTCCCATCAATAAGACCCGTCTTCACGGACTTGGTGAAAGGACTGCTCATTCGAGGAAAACGAATCGGGAGATCAGCAGGTCGATCGCAGAGCATATAGCCGAAATGCGACGCTCCATCGCGTGTTGTCCGTTACGACCAAGCATTTAATAGGTGCGCTTGGGCGCTCGGGGAAGCTTTTCTCCCGCTAAAACTGACTGACGTCCATGAATTGCATCGAGGACTGAAGTTTGGTAACGGGCAAGGCGATTGATTAAAAGGGGACGGTAAGACATATAAAGTCCACGGCCCACATATAATTAAACAAGGCATTATTATCTCCTGCTTTAGTTTCACTGGAGTTACCCAACCTTCCCTCGAACATCCTCTCCTCTCGCCCTCCGTCTCGGTGCTATACACCATGAAACCACGCTCGAGTATCTTGGCCGCCTCCCTGGCAGCCCGGGCCAGCGCCCTGGAGAGCCCCGACGAAGTTGGCCGTCTCCCAGCGATGGGCTGGAATTCCTGGAACGAATACGGCTGCAACATCAACGAGGAGATCTTCCTGACGACAGCCGAGAAACTCATCTCCACCGGTCTTGCAGACCTCGGCTATGTGTACGTCAACGTCGACGATTGCTGGTCGGACAAGAACAAAGGGCGCGATCCGAACACGCAGCAGATCATCCCGGATTCTTCCAAGTTTCCGACCGGGATTAGTGGGTTGGCGGATCAGATTCATGAGTTGGGGTTGAAGGTGGGGATTTATAGTGACGCGGGTATGTTGCCGTCTTCACTACACTTTTTGGGCCCTTATTTCCAATGTCACGGTCCAACTACTAATCTATCTTACAGGAACCGGCACCTGCCTGAACTACCCGGCTTCTCTAGGGCATGAAAGCATCGACGCCAGCACTTTCGCTGAATGGGGCATCGACTGTAAGTTCCCTTAGGCACCTTGACGGGCATGCCGAAGGCGGCTAATTAGAAAGCAGACCTGAAGTACGACAACTGCTACGTCCCCTCGGAGTACAACGACCAATACAGCTTCGACCCCGAAAACATCCAAACCAACGCCCCCGCCGACTACGACTGGAGCACCTCCAAGTCCGCAGCCCGCTTCTCCGCCATGCGGGACGCCCTTCTCGAGCAAAACCGTACCATCCTCTACTCCATCTGCAACTGGGGCCAAGCTCACGTCGATCTCTGGGGCAACAACACTGGCCACAGCTGGCGGTCTTCAGGCGATATCATCGACGCCTGGACGGGGCGTTTCGAGTTTGACAACAGCTGGGGGATTACCAACATTGTCAACCAGGCCGCCTTCTTCTGGAACGCTACCGACTTCTGGGGCCATGGCGACTGGGATATGTTGGAGGTCGGCCGGGGGAACTTGACGCTGGAGGAGAACCGGAGTCATTTTGCACTTTGGGCGGCTTTTAAGAGCCCGTTGATTCTCGGCACGCCGCTGCATAATATCCAGGATTCCATCCTAGAGATCATCAGCAACAAGGAACTGATCGGGTTTAACCAGGACCCGGTGTATGGGTTCCCCGCGTCGCCTTACAAATGGGGGTATCGGGAGGACTTCACGTACGACCCGACCTACCCGGCTGAGTTCTGGTCTGGGTCGTCGGTTGCGGGCATCCACGTGTTTATGCTGAACACGCAGGGCGGGACGGAGAACAAAGTCGCCGATTTTGCTGAGATCCCGGCGCTTAAGGAGCTCGAAGCCGGTGCCTCATACCTGGTGCATGACATGTGGACCGGGGAGGATCTTGGGGAGTTTACGGACAGCTACAGCGTAGATGTTAAGTCGCATGACACTGTTGCGTTGCGGATCACGTTACCTGATGGTAAGTTTCGGCCCCCTTTCTTCTGTCCCCTGGGGTATTTGACTAACGTGCTTTAGGGAGCCATCCGAACCCAACGTGGTCCCCCAGGTAATGAGGTAGCCAGCCATATAGCCTGGCGAATAGCGGTCTCAGTCGGCGGAGACTAAACACAGGGACGGCTTAATCAGTAGAGACACCTTACGGTGGACATGTACGTTCCCATCAGGGGTTCTAGAGCCTCAAAGAAAAGGCGGATAATTATGCTTTGTCTCAAATTGCAATTGAACGCCCCTATTTCCACCGATTGCCTGTGAATGTAATCCCCAGGTCATGTAACAAATATTGCACGCTCATCCATAGACCGGGTTACCATCCAAGGAACCCCCCTTCATGAAGTCTAACCTGGAGTGTTTTACCTACCCAAAACCGTAAATACGTAAACCCAAAAAATGAAATTCGCCGCTTCATCGTCTTCATGGTATATCCTCACCACCCTGAACCCCGACGGTGCATACTCCCCGACACCACCCTCCAAGGAGTCAACCCAACAAGAGAACAACCCATGCTAGGATCAGCCCTCTGTTCAACCACCCCATCCGCTAAATCCCCAGTCTCCGCCCCCGCCCCGGCCGCAACAACATTCTCCACAAACTCCAACCCTCCCTGAACAACTACCACCCCAGACCCAGCAGAAAACACCACCACATCCTTACCACCTCCTGATCCTCCGGCCCCTGCCGCTGTCACACCCATTACCCGCCCCGGCGTGGTTGTCGTCATCACCGGTTCAGCCGCCATCACACACCGCAAATCACCCCCGCCACCCCAGGTGCGCCACTCGCTGAGCGCAAAGAAATGCCGGCGGGCATGATGATGAGGGCGGGCCGACGTTAAAGCTGTGGGAGTTGGGCGCGCAGTGCGTCCCGAGAGATTCCGGAAAGAGGAAGAAGGTGCCAACGACGACAACGATAACGACGACGGCGATGGCGACACGAGGGAAGCGGAGGAAGGGGGCGAGACGGCGGACAGTGTTGGGCTCACCGCGCCAAAGCCAACTCCCCCGGTGGTCCGGGCTGCACCGGGAGGGCTGACGACGGATTGCAGCTCGACGCTGCAGATCCAGAGTCTGACGTCAAGGAAGTAGATGGTTGAGGGCCCGACAACGCGCAGGATGGATGATACGGCGGGGCCGATGGCGTCGAGGTTGCGCTCGCTCGCTGGCCGGGCTTGGCCGGTGGTGCTGCTGGTAACGGAGTTAGGGTCGAGCTCGGCGGCCGGCCAGAGGTACAAGCGCGCAGATGAAGTTGGCGTGGGCCGGAAGAGCTCGATCACGAAGTTGGGGCCGGTGTGGTAAGTGGATGTTGCGGTTTCCCAGGAGATGCTCGTAGGGGATTGTGGGGACGCTGGGGACGCTGAGGATGCCGGGGATGTTACAGAAGCACCGGTTGAGGTGGATTCTCGGATGAGTTGGATGCCGCCCGGCGGCGTGAGTTCCGCGATATCGGCCCAGGAATATATCCGGGCGAGATCTCGCGTGACGATGACGAACCACCCTGGGTTGGTGGGGTGCTGGAAGACGGACCGCAGGCAGGTGCCCGCCGCAGTAGCCTTGTCCTGTGCATTTAGTTTTGAACTGAACTGCGCAGGGTCGGAGGAATTTGCTGTGTCAGGGGCGTCTCCAAACAGGAAAGCTTCCCCAGACGAAATCGCCCAAACTTGGTCTTCGGACCGGCCGTGCACGAAAACTCTGTCCCCGGCCGCATTGGCGAGCACAGAGACAACAGCACCTCCGAAGCGTTGGTCCAGGATAATGGAAGCTATCGGGCCCGGGAACGTTCCGAGCTTGGATAGAGAGACTTGCAGCTCGGAAACAAGAACCCGCCCAGCATCATCGGCAGAGACGACAAGGTTTCGAGACTCCACGAGCGCCAGCGCGATAATGGATGTCCCCCGCGCATGTTGGCAAAGGACCCTCACCTGTTTGGCATCCGCCGTAGAAAATACTACCACATCCCCATTGGACTTCCCGGCAATCACGAATTTGCCATCCGCGGACGATACCAGGGCGCTCGTAATCTTGGGGCTGCCACGTGTTTCCAACATCCCGTTAGAAGCCTTCGGCACCAGAAGCAACGCGGCGTCCGCCTCAGACGATCCTATCGAACTATCGAGCTCGCTTGTGCTTTTTCTCACCAACGCGGCCGGCGCCCAGACCCTTCCTTGCCGGCCGCGCACATCAATGAAGCGCAGCGCGTCATGGCTGAATGCGACGCCCCGGATCGAATCATCCAGGGGGTGGTTGGAACGGTATATGAGCTTCAGCGTGACGCTAGGCCCGTGATCCGACTCCTCGAGTTCGAAAATCTCGATCCCACCCTGGCCGCTGCCGGTAATGATAGTTCGGCCGTCCGAGGAGCACGAGACGCTAGTGGCGTAAACATCTGGGCGCCGGGTCTGCATCTCCATGTTCATGTAATCAAAAACGCAGAGACTGCCTTCCTGGTATGATACCACAAGCGCCGGAACCTCTGGATTCGGGCCAAAGACAATCCCGTTGAGTCCGTTGTTTGTGATATCAGGCTCACATGTGCCTAGCAGCTGGAGCTCCAGAGCGTTCCAAATCAGCATAGGGTGAGCGCGGTATCCGACCGCTAGAAGAACCTCGTCGGGACTCATGGCAAGGAACGCGGCATGACTTGGGGGATGTTTGGGCACGATGCTCTGTGCGGGCGGGTAGCCCTCGGATTCCCCATCCTTCCACGAAATCGATTGGTGTTCGCCAGTTGCTAGGTCCCTGTAAGATGTACAGACGTTGGTTAGTCCCAGATATTTAACGTTTCTCGTTTAATGGTCATCAAGGATCCCCATCTCACATACCACTTTGTCAGTTCACTTGACTGGAAGGCACCCAAGATCTCGTCCAGCCCCAGAAACGTGATAGCCAATGCCGTGGACCGGAGAGGAAACGAATGGAGCGCAGTGCCGGCCTTCGGATCCCATACTACTAGGTTTTTGGCACCGCAAGAAGCTAAGAAGAAATCTTCCTGGCTGAAAGCTAGAAGTCGGACACGTTCAGGGTGCTTAAATTGGCGTATAACTTGCAAGGAGTCGGGATCATAGAGCGATATTTGGCCGGTAGACAGCCCAATGGCGAAGAAACCCTCGCCGTGACTGACAGTTGTGGTCTGGCCTTTCTGAAAGTCCATCCGGATCAGGCAATCATCCCAGGAGCCCGGTGGGAGGCCGTTGACCGCGAATCCAAATGATGCGGGTGACTGCCGAGCACCTAGCCCAAAGGTCCGCGCAATCCTCGATTCGGATGGGCATAAGGATGGGATCAGGGAGTGGATGGATGATGGACAGGCCAAGAGTTCCGCACGGAACTTAGCAGCCACGCGGATGAGGTCTGTTACCCATCCATCCACAAGTTGGGCCGATCTGTCAGTTGGCGGTACGTACTTCATTCTCCGTCCAAGGTATTCACGCAGGTTCATGGCCGTCTGCGGAAGTGGTGCGAGGTCCCCGCCCTTAGCGACATGTTCAATCCATGCAAGAACATTGTTAGTACTAAGGAGATTCGATAGGCTAGCCATCAAATCGTGATTAGACGAGGTAGCTCGGTATAGGTGTTCCGAGAAGAACCTGGACGTGTAGTCTAGCAGAGAAACATCGACGGCCGTTGAGGCAGTAGTCCCAGACTTTGCGAACCCTTTTGAGCGGACGTTGCTTTGCTGCGGCTTGTCCTGCGCAGTCTTGAGAGCGCCGCTGACGAGATACTCTAGAGACAACAAAGCCAGTCGTGTGTGGTCATCCTGTTTGTGAATCGAGAGTACCAAATCAAGGGTGTCGTCCAGGAGGAATTCTCGGGCAGTTTCGTGTATCATCAGAACCTTATCTTGTTTGTCGATGAAGACGAGCTGGCCGCATAAATCTGGTATGGCCTTGGCCGGGTTATGCAGAGTTTGCTTAGTGTCGAGTTTAACGGCGCACCTCAGTTCGCCGGTCGTCAAGGGGCGGGAGGCCAGAACAACCCAGGTCAAGATAGACTTGGCGAGCAACAGCTTACGCCGGTCTTGCTCGATCGACTGCACCATCCGGAGATACATTTGATGGAGGTCAGCGGGCACTTCGCTTAATACAGTTTCCATGGCTTCCTCCGTCCACGCATCTTGGAACTCTTGCAACACGAGCCGGGCCCAAAGGAAGGAGCCGGAAGACCTCTCAAGAATGCTGTTGCACATGAGTTCGCGGCTTTCAGGGGTTTCCGGTCGGCCCAGCTCAGTAAGCCCCGTGATAAGGAACAGTCGCATATCCTCAGCGGTATCAGTATCCGACAGAACTTGCATGCTGGCACGCCTGGGCCCAAGCGATGTGACCCCGCGTTCGATCTCCTCCAGGTCACGACTGGTCGCAAAGAGTCGAAGATTTTCCGGGAGCGTAGCCAGTAACCTTTTCGTGAACAGCGCATTAGAATTGGCACACTCATCCACGCCGTCCATAACCCAGAAGTGCCGCGCGAGGCTCGATAGTTTGAATATGCAACCAGTGAAGAGACGTCGCCAAACGCTGGCATCATCAGTCTGGCCCCAGGTTAAACCGTCCTGCACGAGCTGCAGAAGTGCGTCCTTAATGATACCATCCTGCATTGCCATCTGATACGCCAAGGAGCGAAAACAATCGCCCAACATCGAGTCGCCGGCCTTGGCATGTTTGAAGATGAAGTAGCTGCAGTAAGCGTGCGGGGTTTGCAACTGTTCGATGATATGGCTGGCGAGAACCGACTTCCCAGTTGCAGGCCGTCCAACCAGCCAAAGAATTCCCGGTGCGGTCCCCTCTTTCCAGGAGGAGAAGGCCGGCCTTTCTGTAAACCACTCGCATGATCCTGGTTGCTTGAGCACCTGGAGCGTCGCGAGATCGCCTTCTGGTGACTCTTGGATGCCGAGAAAGGAGCGCAGAAGCGATGTGGCCTCGGCCGGTGAGATTGACGGGTTGGTGGGTGCTACTAAATGGCTGAGCCCCGCGTCATCTGGGCGTACAGGATCCATGCCTGCCACTTTGGCTTTCCGGATTAGATCCACAGCAGTAAGGAGGGCATTCCGGAGCATCCTATAGTTTGGATCTGCCGGGGTGTCAAACTTGCAAACCTGGCGATGGTCGGCATCCATCGCAGCAATTTCCTCATTATGATACCCCAGAGTCGCGGAGACCATGTCAACCACAATCCGGTTCATCGCCCCGGCGCCGCGCATAGGAAGGGTCTCGTAAAACGACCATAGGCGCAGCTCGGGCGCAAGATGGCGGAACGTATCGTTGATAGCCGTAAGCGCTGCCGAGTTGGGCATCAGGTCTGTCACAAACGGTTTCTTCCCCCACGCCACGCTCAACATATTCTCTAGAATGGTGGCGAGATTCGATCCATGATGCGGAGTCGCGAGGAAGAACATCGAATGCACCCGCCCCGCGAAGTCTGCAGCGGTAGGATCCTGGCGTGCGAGAATGTAGGTCTTCTTCGCGACGCAACCGCCCATGCTATGGCCGACAAGGACGATACGGGTATTTGTTCGACGAATGCCTGGATGGTTCCGCAACGCGCCGAGAAGCGACTGAGCGAAGCCGTGGATATCTAGCACGCTGTGACGTCGCTCGCCCCAGTCGGCCTTGTAACCAAATGTGTGAACCCGGACATCGCGAAAATCATCGTCGGCCGGCAGCCAGGAACGCGGCCAGAAGTGACGGGGGTCGGCTGAATAGGACCATGATTTCCGGCTGCCCCCTCCAAGGCCGTGAATGAAAACGATGTCGGCGACCGGTACGATTGGCGGCTGTGGATCGTGAAGGGTTACTAGACCAAGGTGTCCTTTCTCGTCGCCCGAGATATCAAGAGTGTCAAGCGAAACAGGGATGGGCTCGGGCACAGTGTTGGTCCGAAAGCCGTTCTGTAAGGATCTCGACGGTCTGTCGTTGCCGGTTCCAGTACGAGGAAGGAATCCGGAAATATGGTCTTTCTGCGAGCTGAGACGACGCGTGAAGTAGTCAGCATCCCCCTGCTTGCGACGAAAGAGCGCCTGGAGAACCGCCAATTGTACGGAGCTGCGTGTGAGAAACCCCACCGCCTGGGTCCGCCTAGAGGCATCTCCACGGCTTGGAACGAGGGCGAAACACTTACCTGGTCCATCTGCTCCGTAATGATACTCCTAGTTCCATAGGTCGTTATTTGACAGTAGGAGCGACTGCTAATGGGGTACTGGAAGGTGACGAGAGAAAGAGGAGCCTCGTCCAGTCCTGCCGCTCTGGAGATGCGACATGGCATGCGCGACACCCCCCTCCCCGCCCGCAGCCCTTCGGGCCCCAGGGCCTGGCAGACGAGCCTTCCACAAATCCCTTGCCGGCACCAATGTGACAGCAGGTGGGTTTTGGGGGCTTTCTGGTCTGCCCGCGAGCCAATCGGGGGCCTCTTTGTCGCTGAGCAAAGTGGGATCCGCCAAACAAATCATCAGGTTGCGGATGAACGTGACCTCATAGAAACTCATGTTGTATCTAAGACGAAAATATAAATAAATGTCGTATTTTGAACTACTATACAATATTCTGTAGCCCTTTCCTACGATGTGTTTGACACAAGCGTTGGCGTGATGTTCAACTATGTGAACCCTTGATTGGCGAGGAAACAGTCCGAAACCCCACAGTCGCGGGCCGTCACACGGGCCGCAACAACGGAGGCAAACATGCAGACACCCCCGGCCCCGAACGGGTACACTAATGTCGTGGATGTCGACTCGCAGGCAAACCCCCCCACAACAAATAAAGTCGACCTCTTCGCGCGTTTAAGCGCGTGCATCACCAACAACACGAGCTCCTTGATTTAGTTGCGAGTGAAATGATGCTCATAGAAAATGCTGTGGAGTTAGTGAGCGACCGCCGAAAGACCTGAACTTAGCTCCCGTCCGGACGGAAAGGAATGAACGAAACCCAGACCTCCCATGAACCCAACCCTGGAAGCGACCGCCCAAACAGCGACATGCCCCACACTGCACCAGTTCAACGCTTTCACCCGACCTACACACAACTAAATACCGTCGGTTTCCACCCTTCCGACTTATAGGTTCCCGGCTGCAGTCTTGACAACGGCAACGATTTCCCCCAGGCCTCTACACTCGGGGCACGACCACACACAGGTGGCCACGTGGGCGTCCTCGCGGGACCCGGGCACGCATGAGTAAGGCCGACAAGAGTCAGGCACAAGGGAGGGTAGAGACCCAGGACGAATACGAATGAGAACTGCATCGACGTGAACGCTTGGTAATCAGGTAGCTTTCATGTCAAGGAACAAGATATCTCTGTGGTAGTTATTGATCCCCATCCCCGCTACGTCCCCTTGTAAGCCGGAGAACACAGCGGCCCCGGCTCGCTCGTTGCACAGGCTTAGGGAGGCTACACAGGCTAGGTACCTGATTAACCGCTAATTGGAACCCGAGAGTGCCATTTAGTCCCAGGGGGCGCTGTTAGCAACTGGCTGGTCGTTCTCCTCGTCGAAGATATCGAAACCCAGATGCGGACCGGGATTGAGGAATCGAATCAATCCCCGGCGCGTTGAGATGCTCTCGATTGCATCAAAACTATCCTCGGGCAGCTTCCTCACCTGAAGATTTTGCGTCATATGGACTTCCTGCACCGACTTCGGGACCACCGGTATCCCTCGCTGAATCGCCCAGGCAAGGCACACCTAATCCAAAATCCGGTTAGCCGATGCACTAAGTTCGTTCCCAAAGGTTAATGCACCCACCTGAGCTGGAGATATATTGCACTTTTGCGCAACCTCAACGACCTGCGGGTTACAGTCAGTATATCCTGTGTTCCGGCTGCCGAGTGGAGCGCTCTACCGGTGACATACCGTGGGATCATCAGTCGGGAATGGTTCATCCGGGTGTGCGCGAACAACCCCGACCGGCCGCCCTCCGAGGGGCTGGTGGGCCATGAGGAGGATGCCATGCTTGGCCGAATACTCAAATAGCTCTCGCTGCGGGAAGAAGCTGGAAGGTCATGTGTTAACGAGCCTGTTGGGTCTAATCAGGAGGTGGGACTCACCTACGGGTGAAGTTCAACCTGGTTGACAGCCGGAATGATCCGAGCGACCTCGAGGATTCGCTTTGTCTTCAGGACGTTGAAATTGGAGAGGCCGATGGCACGCGCCTTGCCCGAGTCGACAAGCTTTTCCATGGCTTGCCATGTTTCAGGGTATCGTCTCGACAAGTCGTAATCGATCACAGGCTATGGTCACAGCAGGTAAGCAAGTCTTCCAAGGCAGTGGCCAATGTGGAGATCCTCGATGCCTCACCTTTCCATTGCCGCTCGGATGGCGAATGGTAGCATTGTTCTCGCCTGCCTTGTAGGCATGCGGAACTTCTCTAGGTCAGCGTTGCAAAGACGAGAGGTTCACGAGACAACCTACAATGCATGAGATATAGATCGACTAGCTCATACAAGTCAGTTCACCGCGTTCGGCCGCCTACGTGGGCTCTCACGAGGAAACATTACCGTAATCCAACTGAAGGTCTTTCAGCGAAACGGCGAGTGCCGCTTCTACATCCTCGGGTTCGTGCCAGGTCTGAGCCCTTCAATTTCGACCCAAAGTTAGTTACTCATGCTTCTCACCCCTATTCAATGTTCGCCAACTTACAACTTGGAAGTGACAAAAATTTCTTCTCTCGGGACATCGCTTTCTTTGATTGCCTGGCCAATCTCCTTCTCGTTGCCGTACGCATTGGCTCCGTCAATATGCCTGTAACCCAGCTTCAAAGCGAGCTTCACTGCATCCTTGACCTTAGAGTTGCCGCTGTCGCCCTGAAACGTTCCCAAGCCAACGGCAGGCACCTTCACCCCGTTGTTGAGCGTGAAGCTTGTCGGAAGGTTCATTTTAACGCGGTATGTCCTCGAGTTACGAAGGCGAGTGCGGATACCCCGATATGTCTTGAATGGCGTCCCAATGTCGCTGAAAATTGCGAGTCCGTTGTTGATGAGCAAAGCCCTGGCTTGCAACACGCAGCAACGATTGGGGAGCAGGCTGAGTTGTGAGTTGTCAGATTCTTGGTTTCGTGCGCTTCCCCGCACCAGGGTAGGTATGGAGGGGAACGCGGGCGGCAAATGAGGCAGGTCCTTGGCTCCCCGAGCTAAACGATGAGTTCCGAGTGGTTATCTGCCATGCAGGAAACTGCACATTTTGGAACTTATAACGCAACTCAGCGGCAAGGTGCGTCAAAGCCCCGCAAGGACGGGCATAAAGGACAACTTGCCGCGTCTTGATCTTGCTTAAGACACCGTGCGTTGCTATTTGCTACCGTCAAACCTGCCAGATCAAACGAACAAGACAGTGTTATCTCATCCACCGTCCGGCATCGCAAGTAAAATAATCTCATGATGGGGGGGCATTCTAGTAACTACGCCACCGAATTCCTGAACGGGCAAGTTGACCCAAACGTCCTTGCGGGTAAGCTCCCGTTTTTCCGCGAACTCCGATTGAGATTTGTGAAGTGTGAAAACCTGAGTAACATTTAATTACTGTACCCTAGCATTGCCCAGTGTCGAAGAGGTCATCAGCGTTGACAGCGGCAACAAGTCCGCTTGGGCCCATGCCCTCCGGATCGCTGTCCGTCACCAAAATGGTGAGGAGGAAAGCTACTTTATGAAGGTCAGACGAGCTCGTGAAATCATTGCCCCCGGGTGGCTCAAAGAAGTCACAGTGCTAACGATGACGCAGGTAGCTTTTGGTTCTCAGGGTCTTGAGTCGCTCAAAGGAGAGTACGAAGCAACGGCCGCGATCTACGCCATAACGCCTGACTTCTGTCCCAAACCCATCGCCTGGGGCACCCTGGAGACGGCACCCGACACCCATTTCTATCTGCGCAAGTACTATGAGTTCTTCGAAGGAGTTCCTGAGCCCGAAAGTTTCTGTGAGAAGCTGGCCATGCTGCACTCGAGCCACACGTCGCCCGAAGGCAAATTCGGGTTCCACTGCACGACGTACAACGGTAATATCCCCCAGGACAACACCTGGTCTGACAGCTGGGAGCTCTTCTTTGCCAATGGCCTGCGCCACGTCCTAAATATTCGCGAGGCGCGAGCTGGCCCAGACGCAGAACTTGATGAGTTGCTCCCTGGGCTTTTTGACAAAGTCATCCCCAGACTTCTGCGCCCCCTCGAGAGCAACGGGAGGTCAATCGAACCGACCCTGGTACACGGTAATCTCTGGTGTGGGAATGCGGCTATCATCGACGATGAGACCGAGGAGGGCATTATATTCGACCCGTCCAGTTTCTGGGCCCATAACGAATGTGAGCCATTCTGCTCCCCCATTCTCCCGGACTTGACTCGGTTAACGAATCTGAATCCAGACGAGCTTGGGAACTGGCGGCCCGTGCGGAATAAATTCACTCGTAGATACTTCGAGGCATACCAGTCCATCATCCCCAAGGCCGAGCCTGAAGCCGACTTTGACGATCGGAATGCCCTCTATGCATTGTACGCATTCTCTTCAAGCAGCCAAGGCTGTTCTCATAAACTGACCAGTCAATGTCCAGGAGGTTCAACTTAAATGCAGCGACGCTCTTTACACAAGACAAGAATTACCTCCAGATGTAAGATAATATGTCTGGTACAGTACCTTCCCTCCTTTGACTTGCGATATTAACACATCCGGGTCTAGGGTCATCGATGAAATCCGGCGACTGACAGAGAAGTACCCTGATGGCTATGTCGATGAAGTAGGCCAAGATAAGCCAAATGAGTCGCGGTTCCGTCTTTAAAACGGTGTACATGAGGGTGGACCTTTTCGAGTACCTTACCTAAAGTCATCCACCACGTTCATCCCCCTATTTTGGGCAACATTGAAAGCTAGGAAGGTAATTAAATAACCATCCTGTTCCCAGCGGGGGGATCTTTGTGCCAGCAAGTGGGCACGAACGCTTTAGTGTTCTCTCCATCAAAAGCTAAGTCATGATGTAGGTGACGATTATGATCAACCTCCTCATTTCTGGCCCGGCTACGGCGCGGCGACTGCGTGCTTTTGCACAAGTCAGGCGCACCGATTCCGATAGGGACTTTCTATCCAAGGTAGGCTGCCATTGCCTGGCGACGGAAGTTTATGAGGAGAACATCCGGAGGCTAACTCGAGTTGTATAAACTGACCAATATTCTCACGCTTTAGGGGGCATCGTGGCACCGGATGGTTGTTTTGCATAACACCAACCCCAATTTGTCACCACCATGGTTACCTAGGTACCTAGCGGGACCTACCCTCCTACCTTAGGTAATTCATCAAGATATTTCTGTTGGATAGGATGCATCTCTTAGACTTTTACTCACACTACATGGCGGTCACATTGTCAGCTCCTATTATTCTTAGACTAGCGTATTTATATCTGATGGTAATATTCTCCAATCGATTCAATGTAAACTCTCAATATTTACAGTGAGTTCAAGGATACTGATCCCGATCCAACGGCACCGGATCAAAAATATACCCAATCCTATTATCCAGCGTCGTGTTGCGACCATCCGGCAACACAGGGCCAAACTTGGGATGGACCAGCACGCCCGGCTCGAACGGATCGACCTTGATCTCCTCCATGCCCTCGATCAGGCGGTCAAAGTTCACGCATTCGTGTGCGACGGTCCGGTTGCCCCCGGGCAGGATGCTGTTGTCGAACCAGATCATGGTCAAGGGCGTCTCGTCGGCCTTGCACATGATGGCTTCGACGAGCATTTGGAGACAGTGCACTGGGGAGACTTTGAGTTAATGATCGATCTTCGGGGCTGGGATAGATAACTGGCACTTACAGCTGTGCTCTGTTTGCAATTCCCGCTCAAAGTCGGTCATGTTAGGATAATATCGGTCGGGGAAGTGTGCCTGGTGAAGACGTTTCTACGCCTGGTCAACATGGAAACAAGGACCCCAGATCCTGACAAGAGAGGGCTTACAATGCAGTGCAGCTGGTGAACCCAAGCAAAGTTGGCAAGGTAGTTGCCGTTTTCTAGCCTGATTCCCGTCTTTTCCCGCCCGAGTTTCTTCATGTATGAGCCGGGGACTTGGGCATAGAAGTACTGCATGAGGTTGGACCAGCGTTGGTCGAGCTCGTCGCTGGGCTGTCCGACAAGGTCGTAGTCTTTGGACGTTTCGGTCATGTGGAAGGTCTTGGGTTCATATTGGATGTATTTTCGGATTGGTGCTAAAATATTGTGACTCGAGTCAGCCATCTAGTTCCGGTTCAAATACATAACGGGGATCTCAGGGGAGGGGCATACAGTCAATGACATTGGCTCCGTGTAGTCTTTCCTTCCTCCACCACATCGATGTGACAGCGATAAGAAGAGATGAATACGCCAGAAAGACCAGGAAACCGCCGACACCGATCAACACCTTCTTCTTGACCGATCTTTGAGACCTTGCGGAACCCAACCTAGGCTCATCGCCATTGTAGAGTAAACTGTCCGAGGAGCTAGATGAGCGGTCATCCGGGACTGGTGAATAAACCGGCTCGTCCTTCTTGTCCAAGAATCCCATGGTGATGATATCGTTGACGTTAGATTGCAGGTAAAGGAAACACTTGAGAAGAGTAAAATGGCAAAGGAATATTAAGAACAAAACTAGTTTCCCAGTTCTCCGCCCTCCACAAATGTCACCAGATTATCAATGATGTCAACCACTGATACGGCGCGGCCTCTCAAAATCCGTCTCAAAACTCGCCGACGATTCCCGGGCGTGAACGAGCGAATGATACGGAAGGAGGTAGTGAAGGATTCAGAACACCATGGTGTAGTCAGCAACCGACACGGCGATCCCGGTCTAACCCCGCAAGGCACGCGAGCTTTAACACGCCGAAATACCCGAAGGATCACGACTTCCTTCCTAAAAGAACGGCAGCATCACGCTACCTTAACTACCCCGCGCCGACGACCACTTCAGATTGGATATCGAGGTGTGCGTGGCGTTCGCACCGAATCCACACCACGATGCGTCGTGGAACTTGTGTGAACTTGGTGTAATTACTCTTACTCGACCGGATTACTGGAATCCGGCTTCCCGTAACAGGAAGGTAAGGTGGGACGAGGGGTACTGTCGCCGCCGCGTTTCGGATCATATAATGATAAAAGGTCTCTCGGGGAAAGGGAATGCACTTGGCCCACCCCCCCGCGGTTATTATCTAGGAAGTCCGCCATTCCCACTACCATCACAGCCCATCCCACACTACCCAAGTTCAATCCTATCCAAAATGCAGTTCAAACAGCTCGCCCTCGTGGCCCCTTTGCTCCTCACCTTCGCTAGCGCCGCTCCTGCGCCTGCCGGTGAGATTGGTAAGATAACCACCTAATTACGCCTCTCAACCTCCATCACCCTTGCTCACAATATGGGAACAACACAGCCAAGAAAGGCGAACTCCAAAAGGACGCCGACGCGGTCTGGCTGTGGAAGAAAGACCAACTTACCAAGGACTCCGACGAGGTGTGGCTCTGGAAGAAAGACCAACTCACCAAGGACGCGGATGAGGTCTGGCTGTGGAAGAAGGGCGAGCTGAAGAGCAAGCTGCACAAGGACGCCGATGAAATCTGGCTGTGGAAGAAGGACCGGCTGGCTAAGGATGGGGACGCGGTTTGGCTCTGGAAGAAGGATCAGTTGACTAAAGATTCGGATGAAGTCTGGTTGTGGAAGAAGGGGGAGTTGAAGGCTAAGTTGCAGAAGGATGCTGATGAGATTTGGCTGTGGAAGGAGTAGATGATCCATCATAGGGTTTTAAGGGGCAAAGATAGGCGGCCTTGTGAAATTGCTAGGTAGGAGCTTAACGAAGTTGGTTGAGTTACTGCGTGATCGAGTTTGACCTTGGGACTCTTCAAGACCGTTGTGATTCCTTGCCCAGAACCAAAAAATATGCGCCGCTTTTTGCTCCATGTCATGCCACGCCAGAATTGCAGTCTTCTGGGTGTATTTATTGCTCAAGTTGACGTATTGGAAGGCCGAGTGTGGTCTGTTCATCGGTTTGAGTAGTCGAGGTGAGGTAGGGAGCCAAGCTTCAAGCACGATCTTGGCAAGCACGGGAAGGGAAAGCTTAACTTAGAAGCTTGATTTGCGGTTGTGCCACAATGCCGAGCAGGGCGGAACAGGGCTGAATGCACGCGTGCATGCGCAGCAGAAACTGCAACACTCTTGACCTCAAGTGAGATATTTCCTGTCGACGAGACAGGCCACGAAGAGATCGTCGACGGTGTATCCGCTAATTAGTTTCCCCTTGAGGAAATATACGCCTCCCGAAGCTGGGGGGCGGTCTATAACCGGAAAATTTGAGTACTTATAAGTAGCATTTTGCCATTCTGCGTCTAACCCCCCTGATTTATTCCCCTTGGTCTTTTTTCACTTTTGTAGAAGAGTAGGTAAGTTAGCTAGAGACTGGGTTTGCCGCTGTTTTTTTAGCTACGACGAGCCACGAAAACGAATTTGACGGCAAGGACGTTAATCTTCTCATCAAGTAGGTTCAATGTGCCAAGTAGCCCGATGAAGAGAGATCCGAAACAGCTCACCGACTCCGGAGGACACGAAGTAGAAGCGCCCGTAATGGCTGGGTCTTGGTCAATCTCTGGCCAAGAGGGATGCAATATTGGAGGTTGTGAGCTACCAGATAACTAATTAGTGTGATCACTACGTCTGATATACATAATCACTAACATTTTAAATCAATAACGAAACACTGTTTTTCCCTCGGCGACCTACTCATAAGCTATCAACCGCTCTTTCAGGTTTTGGTATCTTGGGCGTTAATCTCTTGTACTCTGGCCACCCACGCCGTCCAGTCACGTAGGTATTCTTACTTCATTCGCCATTCGGGCCACGTATTTTCATGTCCACCGAACGTGCTGCCCACAAATTATAAGCCATCCGGACAAGGCTGGGGTCATTCAGACAGTCGCCGGGATTTTGTTGCCCTCCGAGCGCCGTCTTGCCCGAGTTTGGTTCCGCGCGTTGACGTCGGCGCGCCGGCGGGTCGAGGCCCAAACGGCCGCAACGATGTCTCGGAGATTGGCCCAGTCCATAATTACCATCAAACTCGCCGGCTGGAATGGCAAAAAGTGCACTCGCTGTACCAGGTAGATTGTGTTCCGATTAGTGATGAGTTCCTGTGCGACGGCCGGGTCCCTTGTAATTAGATTTCCCCGCGCCGGCCTTGACGTCCGGGTCTACTCTCCGGATATCTACGGACCGCAAAACGTCGAGTTTATATGCCTACTATGCGGCTCACAAGGTAGGAGGTATAGAATACTCCGTGCAACACTTTTCTTCCTAGCTCTGAGACTCTAAGAGACTAAGTCTGAGCTTCTGAATGCGTCCCCCAGGGCGCAGGGCTGCATAATCGGTATTGGAACCCAGGTGGCTTGAGGTCTCATATCTCAACGGTCTAAAACAACACGCAGCCTCCAAACAGCACTTGCATTCTCAGCCCGGTACAGAATGACGGAGCAGCGGCGAGCCGCTGCCGTGGTGTGGGATGTAAAGGCCAATTCAACTTTCACCGCGAAAAGATACAAACTATTTGGAGGCACAAGACTAGCCGGTATGAGGGAAGCAGAATAACAGACGCCTTCCGGGCCTTGCCGCCGCCGCCGTTTACATACTTCGTACGCGACTTGTGGAAGTGGTGATTGTTTGGGGACCGAAATCGGATAATATCCGGCAAAACATTGAGGTGCGCTGAGTCAGCAGTGGCCCCGCAAATTTCGCCCGCAAAACTGCGGGCAACACTGCGCGGCCTCGATGCCCTGCTGAGCGCTCGGCTGTGCCTTTAAGACAACGGCCCGGGGTTAGAAGGCGGATTCAACTCACAGCCCGCCCTAAATATATTTTCGCGTTGTTTTCGCAAGACGACATGTTTAAGCCTTCTCATCGGGCAGCTTTCATGTCAGCAAGGTTGAGATGCTTCGCATGTGCTGTGGGCAAAGCGATTGAGGAGATTAGCACAAGCAAGACAAGTTGGTGCGTGCCTCCACAGCGCTTGGTGACGCCAGGCGAGGACCAAGTGCTCAGTGGAGGAAGAGAGGAGTTGCCAGGGGTCCGGGTTTCATCCCCTTTTCGTCTCATCCCAAACCACAAACGCCGAGTGAGGCAGTGCAAGCACCAAGGAGCCAACCGATTCTCTCCGTTTCTTTGGCACAAGCACCGCCCAAAACGTGGCGGCACTTCGTCCACATTGATTCCAGACCGCTGCCCACTCGCACGTTGCTCGTTGCGGCCGTTTTGTTCTGCCCAGTTGTGCGTTGCAAAGAGGACAACCAACCCGCCCGGCAAACAAACTCACCTTGCGCCCGCAATCAAGGCAACAATTTTCCTCAGGCTGCCCGTCGCTGGCGGCATTTCCTCGCTTGGGGGAGTAACTAGTGAGAAAACTTGAAAGGAAGGCAGCTGCGTAAGTCAACGGCTTTGGGGGGGCTCGGCCGAGACGCTGGGCACAGCGGTGACTTTCAAGAGCGCAGCCCTACGCAGCCAAAGCCAAGTACCTCCTCGCGGACTCTCGGAGGAGTTAGGAACATCCAACCATTGCGCCGTGCGGCCGTTGAACAGCCTGTTTCCCCGAGCCCCCTCGTGATTGGTTCTAAGACCCGGTGTTTTGTGGGGCCGCACGCCCCGAATTGGCCGATCCGTGTTCTTCGCATTGGCTTACGCGTCCTTCTCCCAAAGCAACAGATATCCCTGCCCCAGGCACCGCCTTGCTGCACCGACCCGCCCGCCTTTGCGTCTGCCTCTTGAAAACTCCCACGCCCTGCTTCCCGCCCGCCAGCTTCTCCTCTTTACATGTTTCGCACCCGAATACGCCCATCAACAACCACTTCAAAGCCATCGGTTTTCGAAAATCCAAACCCCAACAAAAAAAAGAAAAACAACAAACCAGCGCGGAATCGGTAACCATATCTTCCGATCTCCTCGCTCCTCCAGCACTCGATTAGTCACCTCTAGACAACGAAGTTGTTCGGGCAGAGGCATGGCTGGGTCCCAGCAACAGACTGGCGGGTTTGATCCCCTCGACTTCATGGACTTTTCCCAGTACGACAACAACGCGAGCAGCAGCAACAACAACAACACCCTCAACTACCAGACGTCGACGCTGTCACCCTCAACCTCGATCTCACTCAAGTCCGAGCCTTCCGATGCGCCATCGCTGTTCCCGGCGAACCAGGGTTTCAGCGCACCAAGCCATCAGTACAACCTCTACAAACAACAAACTGGCCTCGTCCCTGGTGCGCTTAGCACAACGCTGTCTATGAACCAGCCCCAAGGCTACCACCACGAGTTCCTTGAAATGCAGCAAAACGACATCCTCTCTGGCTTGGCAGAGACGGACGATCTGTTCGACTTCAGCGCCCCCATCGGTAGTGAGATGGATACCTCGGCGCTGGATCTGGACCTGAACTTCCAGACCTCGTCGCCCGACTCTGGGCTTTACTTGAACTCAACGATCAACCCTAGCGCCATCGGCGGCCAAGAGCCTGACGCCCTCACCTCTCCCCTACCAACCACACCCGCCGTATCAACCACCCCAGGTCGCGTTTGGCCAGGCATGCACCAGCAGCAGGCGGCGATCGCCAGGGCGCAGCAACAGCAAAAGCAACAGCAGCTGCAGTTGCAACAACAACAGGTGCAAAGGCAACGGGCTCAGCAGGCCAAGCAGCCTCAGAAGTCAAGGTCGCCCCAAACCAGCAGCTCCATTGCCGACCAGAACGTGCAACATATCCTCAACTCGATGCGGGCGGAGCCAGTACAATACACTCCCGTCAAGAGTCTACCGCAGCAGACTTTTGCCAAGAAGCAAAAGTCCGAGGAGGAGATGGACGAGGACGAAAAGTTCCTGGCCAGCGAGGAGGGCAAGAAGCTCAGCAGCCAAGAGCGCCGGCAGCTTCGGAACAAGGTTTCCGCACGTGCATTCCGTGGGCGGAGAAAGGGTGAGTCCCAGACCCCATTATCACATGTTGAAGATTTCTCAATTGCTAACTCTCTGCCTTTACAGAATACATTGGATGGCTCGAGGGTCAACTCACAGACCGCACCAACGATGCGGGCCTCCTGCGGGCACAGAACCATGCGCTCATTGAGGAGAATGCTCGTCTCACCAGCCTCACCAAGATGCTCCTGACCTCGGACCAGTTCCGCGACATGCTCGCCGACCTCAGCTCCAACCCCCAGAAGCTTGCCACCCTCCACTCCGACGGTGAGCCCCAAGCCGCTCAACAGGCACAGTTGCAGGCCCGCCAGGAGGCTGAGTTGCAGGCTCGCCTGCGGGCCGACAAGGACGCCAACCCGCATCTTGCGGACCAGCAACATCTGCAGTACCAGGAGCACTTCCGCCTGCACATGATGTCGGGCCATGCTTAAACCCCACGCGGGCAGTCAGCTGGTTGGCGTCTGAGTGCGAGGCAAGGCTTGGTAAAATCGAAGAAAGATGAACGAAATCGTGGAGTGGCCCCACTGTGATATGGGACATCGTGGCTGGCTATTTTTTGCTGCTGATAAGATGGCGTTGTTGGCTTGTTTGCTTGGGATGGGACTTGGGCGGCTGTGCATAGCGAAACACTCTTCTGATTCTTCTGTATAGCCCTTTATACCTTTTTTTCTTATGTCGTTTTATTTTACCCCCCACTACTGCGATTGCCGGCCTCGAAGCACCGCAGTTGGCGGTGCCCGTCGTTACTACTCCTATCCCACCCTACTCTCCTCTTTACAGCGGATTGGTTTGGTGCCATGTTGGGTTTTGTTGTGGACTAGAAAGAACAATATAGTTTAGCTCACTGCTTCTGTGCCTGCCTGGAAAGTGCTGTGACGTCATAGTTTGAGTACGTTCGTGTTCGTACCACTGCCACATTTGAAGCTATCCCTGGCCGAGCGATTATTTGCCCAAGTTGAACGCCATGAGTCAATTCTTTGCCACGAATAGAGATGGACAAGCAGTGAATGTTACCAGAGGCTAACAGTGTTGGTGTTCTGCTCTGGCAGTGGTCGGGTTCGTTGCTCGGCTGCCGGCTTTTGACGGCCCGGTACAGCCCGTCACCGTCAAACAGCAGACCGTATCGGGCCGCATCGGCCCGGCGAACCTCAACGGACCCCGGCCGACTCGGGGATCTCAGAGGTTACTTGATGTTTTATGCCTACTTCTTCCTATCTGAAGCCTTGAATGGGGTTTAAGTAGCAATTGACTCTCGCTTTAAGCGCAGGGTCCCATTACCTTCTTCATTCTGATCCCGACAAGTGGCAAGACGGTGGTCGTTAACCTCGGTCAACCCAACGTCCCTGTAATACTTTGTACTAAAAACATGTGTTATCTTAAATAAAAAATACAACTAGCACACTGCACAAAAGAACCACGTAAAGGGTAAATTTTAAGATGATGCTGATAAAGATGAGAAGGATTGCCACTACCCTGTGGACTATTATTTACTATGGTCTGAATCTGGAAAACTCAGGGGTTGCAAAGCTGCGGTTAATTAAACTAGAACAAGCGCACCCTTTAAATTGCTTCGCCGTTCCGTGATCGATTCCTGTTCACAGGATATATCAAATATTCTCGTAAGTAACTTTTCAGCATGGCACACTGACGGCAAATCGAAACCAACCCCATCCACTAATAAATAAAATAATTTCGCTGGCTATCAGCACGTGTACGTACACCCATCCATCCCACCAGCCCATGTATTGTTGAAGTATGTATCTCTCCCCCCTCATACTGAATCCCTCCAACCCTTGATAACATCCCACCCATGTAATAATGTATATAACACCAGAACGGTACACACTTTCCACAATACTCAACATTTCCTATAAAACCCAGCCGCAACAGCAGCGTATTAGACAAGCACATACAAGACAAATAGACAAATAAAACAAGTGAAAACAAGTAGTAGAAAAAGAGTATCGGAAGAAGAGGAAGAAAAAGACGAAAGGAAGGCTCTCTCTGTAAGTCAGGACAGGGACATAAAAGACGAAGTCGGGACATAAAAAAAAGAAAAAGAGGTAAAAACAATACAAAGAAAACAGAAGAGAATGAATCGAAGAACCAGTCCACCTAGTACCACACATGAGATCCCCTATCCAGAGAACAATATCTCTCGTCCAGGGAGCAGGCTATCTGCCACCGGCCTGTCTAATCCAGGGCCGTCCAGTCCAGTCCAATCCAGTTCAACCAAAGCAAGCTCGGATCAACCCCATCCCAAGCTAAACTCTGCACACAACACAGATGACAGGACAGGACAGAAGAGCAAAATTACTCCTCATCCAACCCCCCCAACCCAGTCCCCAACGCCCCCGTCTGTCCCACCCCTCTCTCCCGACTACTCTTCTTCCCCAACCTCAATATACTCAACCGCTTCCTCACACTCCCCACCCCCTGACTAACAATATTCTGTCCGCCATGTCCTCCTCCCGCCCCAGGTGTATTCCCAATCCCCGGCCCAATTCCATTCCCAATCTTATGCTGTCCATTCTGCCCGCCCTGCGCGGCACTCCCGCCGGTAAAACCACCAGTAGCATACCCCATCTGCCCCAATTGCCCAAGCACAGGTAAACTAGGCGTCGACCCGCCAAACGCCCCGTCGCCCAGGGCATGTCCAGGTCCGGTTCCATTCCCTTCATACCCCTCCATGAGACTGGATAAATTCGACTGTGACCGAGACGGCAGGGAGAATTCTGTTCCGCCTGTTCCTACTCTTTGCAGGCCGCCGTTGGGGAGACCGGCGCCGTTGCGTAGGGAGGAGGATGAGGCTGCGGCCGAGGGGTCGGGGGAGATGTTGGGCATGGTGCGGAAGAAGGAGCGGCGGTTGGGGGGTTGTTTTTTGGAGGTTGGGTTTGTGGTGGAGGTTGGGTTGGTTGTTGTGGCTGGGAGGGTTGTTGAGGAGGAGGGGGGTACGGCAGTGATTGTGGATGCAGAGGTAGCGGTAGTCGCAGGAGTGGTGGTGCTGGTGGTGGTATGGGCGGTTGTTAGCCCGGTAGCTGTTGCGGTAGATGAGGTGGCTGTCGATGGCGGGACAGTATCACCCCCCACGCTTGACGAGTACCCGTTCGTATAGGGATAGCCGTTCTTAGCCGGCGGGGGTGGAGGCGGGTGATCTGGTTCCTCCTGGATCGAGTGCTGTCTCTCTGCGTGTCTCTCCCCGTTCACGCCATTCACACCGTTGACATCCTTCCCGTCCTTCTTCCGCCCCCCGAGGAAGCTCAACCGTGGTCCGCGGGCGGATCGCACGGGTTGCACCAGGGTAGCCTCTTCGGTCACGGCATTTGGGACGGTGGCGGTCGACCGGGAGTGGGCGTGGCCGCGGACAACATGAGCAGATAGCGGCGAGCGGGGGGTTGTCTCGCGGATGGGTTGGGCGGGCGTGGCGGGAGTAAAGAGGGCGATTTCGGGAGCGTAGGTTGACTCGAAGACTGTTTGTTGTCATGTCAGTTAGCATCTCTTGAAACACAGAATCCACGGGTTAGTTATGAGGGACCCAGAAGAACTTACACCGCTGCAAATCCTCCACATGCCTCGTGAGAATCTCATTCCCGCTCTTCGCAAACGTCCCCAAACACCTCTTCAACATAATCGCATGATCCACCAACGCCATCTTCAACGCCGTCTCCTGCGCGTCCAGCACCGGTTCCTCTCCCTCCCCATCTTCATCCTCATCACTCTCCCCATCTTCTTCCCCAGCCCCATCCTCACCGTCTTGGGAAGACGAAGCCATCCCCGGTATCAACCCCCGATACATCACCACCCCATTCTCCGAATTCGGATTCACACTAATACTCACCGCATCCACCAACAACTGTGCGCTCTCATCCCCGCCCTCTCCCTCCGCCACCTTCCTCTCCAACGCGCCCATCTCCCCCGTCTTGCGCACCGTCCGTTCTAGCGCGGTCTCTTTCGCTGATAACCGCACCCCCTGCTGGACACGCACAATCTCACTCCGCCGTAAGATAGTCGGGAACGACTCGGCGGTGGTGTAAATGGTTTTCTCCGTGTAGTGTTCCTCTACGGGGGTACCCGCAGCCGTGCACCGCTTGGTGGTGACGGAGAAGGACCGCGGGCCAGCGGCACTGACGAGATACTCCCGAATCGCCGGAGCGACACGCGCGCGTTGATAGACGGTATGACTCAAATCGCGGTGTGGACTGAGCGGGGAAATGACGAGGAACTGCCCCTCGACGACGTCATCGAGCTGCTGCTGCTCAGCGTCGGCGGTGGCGGTGTTGACCAAAACAATGTGCGCGGCCGGGTACAGCGCTTGCATGCGGTCGGTGAAACTGGCGGTGCGTTCGCCGGGGGAGGAGGATCCCTCGAAGACGTAGGCCTTGTCGCGCACGGCGGCTGGGAAACCGAGGCCCTTGAAGACGACGCGGAAGTACTTGGGTACGAGGGGGCGGGTGCCGGAGGCGATGGTTTCGTAGATGGAGGCGATGGCGCGTTCGGTGCGGGCGAGTTTGGCGAAGTCGAAGGTGTTGGTCTCGTATTGAGTCTGCAGTTCCTTGTAGGCGGCCAAGGCACAGCTCCAGGCGGCACCCTCTTCGAAGTGCTTGATCATGGCGAAGTACAGCCGCTCTTTGCGCTCGAAGTGGCTCTGCGCAGGGAAGTCTGGGTCGTGCAGGGCGGGGGTGGTTCGTAGGGGGTCCCAGTCGTAGATGTCGGCGTGTAGACGCAGAGCGAGGCCGGCCTCGGCGTGGTGGCGGGCGTCGGCCTGGAGTGTGGCGAGTTGGTGGACATAGCGGATGAAGATGTCTTCTTTGTGCATGTCGCGGAGGAATTCCATCAGCCGCAGCCGGTGGATCAAGTGGGACGCCTCGCCGGCCCCAGATCCGCTGTCGTCCCCGCCGTCACTGCTGTGGACGGCGACCAACAAATCCAGGAAAACATCCACCGTGTTTGTCAGTTCATTGAGAGCAGCCAACAACCCCTCGTCACGCACTAGTCCCTCCTCAAACAGCGCCCGCAACTCCCCGAGAAACAGCTTCTGCAGGATACTCTCCGTCAGCGGCTTCGTCTTAAAGTACCCATCCAGACAATCAATCATCTCCGTCTGAATAACCGACAAGTCCTCGCTGAGCGTCCACTCGCTGACAATCATGGTCTGCAACACCTCAACCGCCATCCTCCTGAGCCCTTCATGCACACTCAGACACAGTTCAACAATAGGCGCCACCAGCGTCGGCACATACTGCACCTGGTATCCGCCCATAGTCGCAAGCCCATACCGCGCGCGTTCTTCGACTGTCGTCTCCCACCCGATAGCCTCCCACGTGCGCCGCAGCAGGTCGGCGCCCAGCTCGCGGACATCGCCCGCGATCTTCCACACCGCGCGGCGTTTCTGCTCGGGGAAGGTTTCTAAGGCCAGCGATGGGCTGCCGACGAGGGCGAGTAATGTCGTAAAAAACAGCTTCCACAGTTCTGTCGGGAAACTCTCGGCATCGTCTGGATGCGGGAGGAAAGACTCGAGCAGCAGACCGGCCAAGTACTGCAGTGCGCGCATGGCGGATTTGTGGTGGAAGATGTGCACAGACAGCCAGTCGGCGGGGAACGTAGCCGCAGGCTGCAGCATGGTGTTGTGCACGCGCAGGCAGTTCTCGACGACGACGTGCAGGTCGTCCTCGGCGAGTTCGAGCTGCATGCCCGCGGGGGAGTTGGAGAGTGCCGAGAGCACGGCGGCGAGCTCGATCAGCGCTTCGTCGAAACCGGGGCCCTGGGCTTCTTCGGCGAGAGCCCGTGTTGGGAAAGGGTATGTGGTCGGGAAGAGCAGCGATAAACGGTCTTTTCGGGCTGCCTTGTTGGCCGCTGTCTTGGCCTGAAGCACCAGGAATGACTGGATGATCTTGGGGATGTAGTCTGGGATCTCGGGGCCCAGGTGGTCGATCTGGCTAGCCAGCACCGAGCAGCACAGCCGAACCTGGTCTCTCCAGAGTCCCGACGTCTCTGCATTGGCAATGTCCGCGTCGATAGCCCCCCAGTGCGGCGCAATCCACCGCACCGTATTCGCACTAAGCGCCGACCGCTGCTCCGGATGCGCAAAGATATCCAGCTTCGCATAATTCACAATCAGCACCAGCTTGAACAGCACCAGTTTCCCCTTGACGCCCGCACACGAGTCCATGAAGTCAATAGCGATGTGCAGGATCTCCTCCGTCGTCAACAAGCCCGCCAGCTCCGGCAGCCAGGTATGGAAGTGCTGCACGGCCAGCGTCTGACTGCCGACCAACACCGGCGCCGAGCTGCGCATCATGGCATCCAGCGCCTTGAAGATGACCCGTAGATGCCGCGTGAAACCCGGGTTGTTGCTCGTGATGCCGATGTTGGCTTCCTTGGCCTTTTGCTGGCCGCGCGCGTGCGTGATGAACTTGAGGATGTGTCGGGCCACTTTGAACGTCGCTCTCAGTTTTCTTGCGGTCTCCGGCTCCGTCGGTTTGGACAAGAGTCGGGTGAACGACCGCACCAAGCATGGCGTCGCAAACGGGTAGTGGAACCGGCTTTCGGCGTACTGATCAACCAGCGGACTCAAGTTGAACCGCCTGTCGTGCACAATGTCCAGCACCCGGACCAGCGCAGAGAACACGAGATCCTCGTAGTCGTCGTTGCCCGAGTACTCGCACAGGATACCAAACAGCGCGTCCAGCACGTCGTTGAGCAGCTTGACCACCTCGATCTCAGCCACAAAGATGAACTGCTTCAGCAGGACGGGAATCCCCTCGCGCGACGAGTCTTTCCACGCCAACAGTCCCAGAACAACCCTGTCCTGCGAGAACCGCGTGCTGCACAGGTACGTCTCGACACGGACCGCCGCAAGCGAGCCAGCCACGTCCGAGTCGTCTTTGCCGTTCCCACTGCCCGGAACACAAAAAGGCAAACTCAAATACCCTCCCTTGCCCTGTTGTCCCGGTTGCGCCCCGACCCCCTGCGCATTCACGGTATTCTCATCCAGCCGGTACAGCAACAACCCGTGTGTCGAGTCCCGGATAAACGCCTGGTGGTCCCACAGCGGCATATGCGCCACCGCAAACGGCGCGTTTGGCGCGTCGGCTAAGAACATGACCACATGACCCTGGTGCACGTCCTGCGGCGCCAGCACCAGCTTGATCGTCTGCCGCCATGCCTGGCTACCGGGCTCCGTGCCGACAGCTGTAGTTTTCCACGAGCTGAGGGGTTCGCCGTTGGATGATGCGTGGATGCAGTGCTCGACGCGCTCGTTGTTGGACCGACGGACTTCGAGCGTGATTTGCAGGTTGGTGCCACTGCCGTTGTTGTTGTGTAGATAACTGGGCAGCGAAACGGGGCTGCCCCCAAACCGCGACAGCATCGTGTGTCGGCCGAGCACCGCTGTGTCTAGCGTGAGGTATATATCCGACCGCGGCTTGGTCGGCGCCCCCGAGAACCCCATCTTGTTGGTCTTGCAGATGCCCGACAGCACCGTTGGCGTCGCCTTGATCAGGGCGTCGGCGTCGGCGTCCTGGAACGCCCGTAGATGTACCTGCAGCCGCTCCGCCCGCCGGGACTTCTCGTAGCCGCCCGAGCTGCTCTCCATGATCTCCCGCAGCACCGAGTCCCACTCTTCTTCGGCATCCTGCGGTTGCTGCGATCGGCTGGCTGATGGCGCCCAGATGCTGACAATATGCTCCACCTCTTCGGCCTGCACCTGCTTCATGACACCGTTCAACTTCAGGACACCCACGCCAACCGTCCGCTCAGCCGTCTGCATCCCGGCCCCAACACCGTCCACCGACGCCCGCCCGGCCTTGGAATTCGCCGTGCTCGGCGGCGCACCGTCCCGGCTCTCAGGCCCGACAGCGGTGGTAGGCGACGAACCTCCTCCTATATCCTCCGGCTGTTCCGACAGTGAGTCCAACCGTAGGTTACCCCCCCGCCCAAACGCCGTCCGCGTGTTCTTGCCGGCCCACATCAGGCTCCTACGCACTGATTTGTTGCCCGACGACAGCGGCGGCTTGGCGTGGTCCTTCCCGCTGCCGAATCCGTTCGACGATAGGCTACCCGACCGTGAGCTGGGTTTGTTCGATCCCGATGGTGACGACACTGGTTGTGAGGCCCGGATCTTGACCACTAGATACAACTCCGAGTCGACCGACGAGACATCGCCAATCTCGGCGGCGGTTAGGTCCGTGAACAGCGTGCGCATCTGCATGTTGTTACTGCGCGCCAAATGCACCATCTGGCCCCCAGCTGGCATCTCGACGATGTAGTTCTCCGACAGCGCTGTCAGCTTGCCGCCCGCTGTCTTGGTCGCTAGGTATAGTACCAGCGTGGTCGCCTCGGTCGATGCCCCCGCGAGCCCCTTGATATCCACTAGCAGGTGGTGCAGCGCCGTCAGCTCGGTCGTCGCCGTCGGCGTCTCGTCTAGTAGGCTCATGATCGACTGTAGCTTCGTGATCTCTACCACCGAGTCGTCCCCTGTCAGCACCCGTCCGCGCGCCTGCGGATGCGGGTCGCGCACGATGACTTCGCCCCCGCATAGCTTGTTGACCCGCACCAGGTCCCACACCGTCCGCTCCCGCAACTGCTCGTATTCTGCCGTCGTCAGCACATCGTGCAGAAACTGCTGCCGCGCGAAATTCAGCCGCCCGATCAGTTGCGAGAGGGTATCGAGTTTGCCGTACTGCCGCGACAGCAGCAGCTCGTGCAGGTTTGTCGAGTGCCACTCCCGCAGGCACGACGCGATCTCGTCGATCAGAGGTTCCGAGGTCGACGTCGGTGTCTCATCGCCAATCTTGAGCATCGGCACCGGCGCGGGGGGCCGTGGCGCGTCGGGGTCGCGCGGGACAGGGACGGACAACGGGCCGGGTGTCCCAGGGTCTTTCCAGCCGCGAGTGTGCGATGCCTTGATCCGGGCTTTCCTCCTCTTTCGCTCGGCTTGCGCCCCTTCTATCTCGCTCTTGGCTGAGTCGCCCTCTTCTATTTGCGCTGTTGTATTTGTCGGGGTCGTGACATCCGCTGCATTCTCGTTGTCCCCTTCGACCTCGACATCGTCCTCATTGTCGTCGTCTTCCGTCTCATCTCCCTCGCCTAGTACCTCGCGCACCTCAACACAACTGCGCGGGAATATACCGCTAAACACACGTGCCTCGAGTGTTTGGCCCTTGACACTGGTCAAGCCAGCCAACAGGCTAGGCGGGGCTACCAGATACCCACGCAGCCAATTGCCGTCGGGTGTCTCCTCAATGATGTACAGTTCATCGCCCAGTTCCAGCGGGAGGTCGGCCGGGTGGGATGCCGAAAAGGGGAATGTCGCTACGGCGAACGCGATGCGAGGCAGCGGTTGCCAAGGCATTGTCGGCGATGGGTCGGCAGCATCTATGTTTGTGGAGGTCGGCGGTGAAGGTGTCGTCCCGTATCCGAGCTTGTTTGTTTAGCCCGTGCAGTCGTCCGTTCGGCGGTCGGTCGGTCGTTTGGTCGGCCGGTCGTTGCGAGCAATGTGGCCGGAAGAACTTCTCTCGATATTGCAATCGACGGATGTCGGGCTCGTCAGGGGCGGCGATCCAGGAAAGCAGGGTGCATGAAATTCACGATCTCATCTGTCGGAACCGGGTTGACGGATCCCAACACATGAAACAGCGCCGTGCAGGGAGTGTACTTGGTGCCGACAAAGCTGGTAATTTCACAATCGGGGTTGGTGTAGGATGGTCGCCCGGATTTCAAGCGGGTGTCGTGTTGTTCACGCCAAGCACAAAATAATGCCGGAAATCCTAGCACCGAAAAAAAGACCGGAAATGGCCGGTAAAAAGAAGCAGAAAATGAAGGTAGGTAGGTAGCGAGCGGCACAACCAGAGCAGCAGTATACTGCCAGTCTAGTTGTCAACAATCGCAAGGCGTTGCCGCAGCAAAAAGTCGTGGATGAGAACGGGGATGGTGGAGAGCACAAGCATTGCCGTGGTGCAGTGGGGATTCTGCAAGCCGCGGGAACCAAAAACCGCAACGATCGAGGAGCGGGTGGTGCACAGACCCCGTCGCGCTTCGCCAATTCCGGCAATCAATCTATCAGTTCATCGCATCCCCTGAACGCGTTCCCAGATCGTCTGAAGAAGGAACGGCCTTTCTAACATAACCAACACATAGTTTATGGTGTAAAAGTTGTTCCGTATCTTCCACACAAATGCATGAGATACAAAAAACAAACGCAGCATTCATTATCAACCCCGTGGCTTCCTGTCAACAGTTTGCCGACCGTTTGCATTTTCCGACTCGAATCCCAATTTGGATCCCAATTCAGGGGTAAACGACACTCGCTTCGGAGGTGCCCGCTCCAATGCATAGATTGTCTCGGGAGTTTCCTTACCAAGTCCGATCCCCAATCCAGGAACCCGGATGAATGACACTGTTGGACTCCATGGTTCAACCCAACGTGTTGGACGTTGGAAGAGACGCCGAGTTTCCAGAAGACTTCTAGATGTGAAGTTGTTTGCGCTGATTCCTGATCGGGAATATGGAGTGTAACCCAGCTGAATTTCCCGATCGGTGGTCAACGTCAACATAATAGTTAGGAGTGCAATTGTCGAAATCCCGCGCTGTCAAATTCAAGCCTTGTGAAATTTAGTACTTTCCAAATTCACAGTCACTTAACCGCAGTATTATGACGCCCTCGTCCTGTGGCATAAAAACCATTCAATCCAATGCACACACTGCAACACCATTGCCCTCCAACAATGTACCCAACAACCCAGTTTGCGCAGCATTCACTTGCACGGCATCCGCACAGCGTTTGCACATGCCAAACCAAGTCTCACCGGCCAACGGTTTCCCACCTGATTATCCAGGACCGTGGATCCGTTTCAGCCTGGCACCGTTTGTCGTAGCACAATAGCTGATCAGGCACAAAAGAAAGAGTTGAAAGAAAACACGAAAGTAATGAAGAAAGAAGCTTGTTATTCAGGGTCATGGTGGACCCTCGTTTATAGGACAAGACCCCCACTGCAAAAAACAACAACACGCACTCCTCTGAGAAGAACTATATTAAATCGTCCATGTTGTGCCAAAACATCAAGTGTGAGAGCCGGGAAAACGAGACTTGTTAATTAACTATGGTAACACAGTTACAAAATCACGATACCACACTGCCAATAGAATGTGCTGCAGTCGAAAAAAAACATCTCTTTCCATGACACTTTTCTGAGGGGCTAGTGTCAGGTATGGCAATGCCGCACCACAAATAAACCAAGATAGAAGTACTTGCAGCGTTGGAAAGACCTCTGCGCTGTGGTGTTGATGAAAAATATTCGAGGCGGCTCGCATCTGCCATATTGTGGAAGGCTTCAGGAATTAAGGCAAGAGCATGGTATATAGGGAAGGTCTGTAGTTCTTGTTTCCAATGACAAAGCAAATCACGAGGATCACACCTGTTGGTAGTGTAGTGGTTAAGAGCTGTGTACCTCGTCTGGTCACCGCCCAGGGTGAAATGGCTCCTGCAGTTTGGTAGGTCTGTGCCTCCAAAACCAGAATGAGGACACAGGAAAAACGCTAGATATGAGGAGGGAAGGAGACAACGTGGTTTGAAGCAAGCAAACCAAAAGAATAACGGGATTGTCACCCCATGTTGTCGTTATGAGAACCCATTTGTGTTGTCTTGTTGGGTAATTAGGTAATTAATTATCCACGAAAAATGAGAAATGCTATCATGCTCTGAATGGTATGTTCACCACCGGAGTACCTCAAGTAGACTGCTAGGTAATAGATTATGGTGTGGAGATATTCCAGTTTCAGGTATTCGGACAAGGCGAAAATGGAGTGACAACAGTTCGGAATTGAACGTGTGGTTAGTTGTGGAAGTATTTGACATGGAACAAAACACTGGAGGGCAAGGGATGAAAAGAAAAGGGAACCCAGAGCAAATAACCTAGTCTCAGAGACAGCAAGATATATCTCAAAGTAACGGTTTCAGATTGACAATAAGCTAATTCCTTCATCCCACTGTCCCCAGCACATAATCCCAGGCCTAACAATCACGCTGCCAAGTTCAACATGCGGTAAAACACACAATGTACATACCAACTACATATATTCCTATCTCATCACACATCTAACTATCGCTATGCATCGCTTCATACCACAAAAGAAACCTACAAAGGAAACCCCATTCCTAGCTTACCATTCCTAGCTAACGAATCCATTCCCGGCCTCCCAAATCATTAAACATCCATCATATCACCGTCCATCACCCATCCACGATATCATCCATCCCGCATCCACCTAAAACCACCCCTTCTTCCCCTTCCCCTCACACCCCTCCTTCTCCTCCTTCTCCACCCCCCTCTGCCCCTCAACAGGCACAGAAACCGTAATCCTTACCGTCTCCGTCTCATACACCGTCTCCTCAACAGTCTGCGGCACAGCAGTGACGACGGTCGAGACGGTCTCGGTCTGGGTGACGACGCTGACACGGACGGTCTCGGTGACGGTTTCGAAGAGGCGGACTGTGCGGCGTTGGGTTACGAGGGGGCCGAGGGCTGATGAGGTAGTTGAGGGGGGGTTGTTGCAGTGATCGTTGGTGTTGGTGTTGTCCTCGGTGTTGTCGACTTCGGAGGCCAGCGGGGGAACCTCGTCGCTCGGGGTGACGGGGTAGGCGAGGCCGCGGGGAGCGCACATGTCGTCGGGGAGGATGAAGACAGCAGCGCGCGTGTCTACTGTAGCATCGGTCTGCTCCACAGGAGCTTCGGGCTCTGCCTCTGCCTCCGTCTGTGGCTCTGTCTCGGTGATGTCCACCTTGACAGCCTCCTCAACCTGCTCCTCAACCACCTCCTCCTCACTGGCCGGAAGCGCCTTCGCCGTCTCTTCCACCACCTCCTCGGCAACACCACTCTCCACCATCGGCACCTCCTTCTGTCCCCCCACCTCCGTCTGACCCATCACACCAACCCCATACCCCGCAACACCCCCATTCCCCAAACCCTGAACCCCCTCCACCTGCGGTACCTGCTTCACACCCTGAACCTGCCCCTGCTGACCCTGCACCTCCGGAACCTGCACCTGCGCCTGCGGTACCTGCGATGATACATGGACCTGCGGAACCTGCGGCGCCGGCACAAGCCCCTGCTGCTGAGCCTGCTGGGCCTCAAGACCAGGCCGCTTGATCATAAACACGACAAACACACACAGCACGATGATAGCCACATTCTTCGGGTCGCGTAGCAGCACCTTGAAGGCTTCCATCAGTACTTCGACAAAACCTGAGTTTTCGTCTAGTGGCAATGGGCGGGATGAGCGGGGTTGTTGCTGGTGGGTGTGGTCTTGTCGGCCGTCGGTGAGGAGCGGTAGGCTGGGTGGGAGTTGGGTTTGGGTTTGCGGAGGGTAGTGCTGCTGTTGGTGATGTTGTGGTTGGGATGGTTGGTGTTGTGGCTGCTGCTGCTGTTGCTGCTCAGGGGTTGGTACATCGCTGTGTGACGGAGGATCGCCGTAGATCTCACGCATGCGCTCTTCGTCCCGCATCCTGCGCTCCTCAGAGGTATCAACAGGATACGCGCTGGGCGTCCCCGCGCGGACAAGCGTATTAGCAGCCGAAGGCTGGGGCGTAGCGGTGCGCATAGCCAATTGCATGCCCGAGGGCGCAGGCGAAGGCATCATCGACCTTTGCGCATCGAGCGCATCCTGCTGCTGCTCCTTTTGCTGACGACTCGACGCCCGCAAGCCCTCAACCATCGCCTTAGCCTCGGCCTCGGCCGCCATCTCGGCAGCCCGTTCCACTTCCAACACTTCCCGTCTCCGCTGCTCCTCCAACTCATCCTGCAACAACGCCAGCCGTTCCAACTCACTCTGCAGCGCCCCATCCACAATCGGCTCAACCTCCACATCGACCCGTTCCATCTCCTTCCAGCAAGCCTCCCAGGCGCCTGCACGCATCAGCCCATTACTGGCGTACACTTTCACCCGGAACACCTTGCCGACGCCGAGGTCTTCGACACGGATCTCTGTCTCACATGTCGCGCACCACTGTCGCTTGTCTTCCCGGCTGAGGCGGCCGCCTTCGTCGTCGCTGATGTCTTCGTCATACTCGTCGGGGACGTTGGCTGGGCCGACGTAGTGGCCACACTCCAGAATGCGCGCCCGGCGTCGTAGGGGCAGTTCGAGGGCCTCTAGCAGGCGTTCCTCAAGCACCTCGTAATCGTTTTGTGGATGCGGGAGGAGAATGCCGCGATCGAGGACGGTCTCGCCTACCCGGCTTTGCAACTCACGCCATGCGTCGCGGAGCGTCTTGAGCTGGTCGCTGGGTGGGGGGGTGACGACGGACTCGCTAGGAGTAGCCAGGTCTGTCTTGCCCAGGGAATCGCTGTTACTAACAACAAGCGCATCCATACCATTCAACACATCCCCCCAGGCCCACTGCAACGGCAGCAGCGTGACATGCAACAACACCAACGGCGCCTCTTTGCGCGCCGACTTAAGCCGTGTCGGCGTCGACCGGCCCTTGGGGGAGTACTGCGCCGATGCTGTGGGACTGCTGAAGCCATTGTTGTTGTTAGCCCCATTGTATCGCTTGCTGGCCCCCGTGCCCGGCCGGGAGGACGGGGAACTGCCGTTGAACACTGACGGGCTGGGCGACGCCATCTGCATTGCGCGGATCTCGGAGGGCGTGCGGAATGGCAGACGGGTCTCGCGGTGTGTCGGGACAAAGCCTTGTTTGGAGTCGTCGTAGGCCGACAGACCCGAGATGGTCGAGAAGTTGGACACCGTGCGCGCAGGGGAGATGGTGTGCGAGTGGGACGACGAGTGTGAGGGCTGGTGGTGGTCTTGGCTGCTGCTGGTGGACGATGCGAACGAGTCGCGGCGCTCGGAAAAGGCAAAGGCGTCTTTGACGTGGGGGGTTTTGATGCTGTTACTGTTGAGGCTGCTCCCACGGATTGTGCCCCCTTCGTAATGCTCCGGGTCGCTCACCGGGTCGAGAGAGCCAAGCGAGCTCCGGGCACTGCGGTCGCTGAACACGTCGTCTTCACGCTCGTGCTGTGAGCTACTGTCGTTCGCGTCGTCGCTCGAGATGGAATGTGACGGGGCGTGTCGGACTTGAGACCCAGCGGACTGCGGCTCGTCGTGGTGCTGGTCGTTGAGGCTGCTCGCCAACAGGTCCCGAGCAGCGTTAAAGGCGTCGTCGTCGTAGTCGTCGCGGCCCCTTGTCTCGGTGTGTTGAGAATCGGTGCTGACCATGGACTGGTCGAACTCGTCTTCTGGCTCGGGCAGCTCACCGCTCTTTCGCTTTTCAATCTTGGCGACCACGGCTCGTGCTGCTGCTTGGATGAGCGCTTCCGTGCGAAGCGAGGTTTTTCGCTCTCCCAATCGCTGCGGGCCCCGGTCTTGTTCCTGTTCCTGGTCCACGTCGGACGCTTCTTGTTCGTCTGTGTGCACGTCGTCCACCTCTGCGTCTTTGTTGTCATACACTTCCTCCTTGTCCTCGTCTGCAGTCTCTGAGAAAGCCTCTGCTGCGTCGACATTGCCAGGTTCGTCGAGTTCGCCGAGTTCGCCGCTCGCGGCCTCCTCAAGAGCCTCCTCTGTGCTTTCGCTTTCCAACACTTCTTCCGCCTCGGTCTGGTCGGCACCGGCCTGCTCCGGCATATCCTCAAGCTGTGAGTGCTCCTCCATTTCATTCTCCACAACAGACTCTTCGTCGACATGTTCGGTAGCTAGGGTATTGTCCTCCGTCGTCGGCTCTGCTGCATCGTCTTGTTCCACAACAGGTTCGTCTTCGATCAAGTCGTCGTTGGGCGTCGGGTCGACTTGTTCTTCATCCTCGATATCCTCGCCGGCAACCTCGGCTTCGTTCTTCGGGATGTCGACTTCCGTAGTGTCGAGCACTTCTTCAGTCTCAACTACATCCTCGTCCGCGGGTGTAACATCAGGCTCCTCGGTCAAGTCCTGTGCATCCTCCCCTGCGACTTCGGCCGCAACGTCTTGTGCCGAGTCCTCTGGTGCAACCGACTCCAGCACCTCGTCCGCCACAGGCGGAATATTGGTGGCGGGGGTGTCTTCATCCATGGCTTCTCTCACACACGAAGGGTCGACATAAATGTTGAAGTCCTGGTCCAGTTCTGGCGTTTTGCGTGGCATAATTCTTGGCCGGGAAGGGAGGGGGGAAGGAGGGAGGAGAACAAAAAGTCAGACCAGATCGCCCGATCGACCCCTTGAATGTTTATACGACAACCCAGCAATTCTTTGCCCAACACAAGGATGATGGGCTGCGTTGTGGCTCTTTGGGCTGGACCCCTGATATCTCGGGGCAACGGGGTCGAATTGCCAATCGGAATGCCGGCACTGTGGGGATTGTGAAGCAGTGATGAGCTGGCAGTCGTCAGAGGTGCTGAAGCGAGAGCCGGGTGTTGTCCTGCGGGCGGTGACAAGGACCAGCGCGATAGGCGGTGACGGGCGGCTTTGGGCTGTGACAAGGAAATCGACTGGCCAATTGTGCCCCGAGTAAACAATGCGTTGCCGGGGGGACGGATCCCTGTTGGTCGGCTTGGCGGGTAGGTATTTGCCCACCACTCGCACCGGACCCCACTGCAAGCCCAACGCAAACAGACGAGTCGTACAACGTCGTTGATGCCAAATTACTGCAGAAAGTCAGTCCTGTTATTTCTGACTCAAGTGCAGTAAGGGAGGATTGAAATCTCCACGATTTGGAGGTCATATCTGTATTATTGAATGCGGACGCTGGAGTGACAGTCGGTTATGGGCAGTTCCAGATCGAAACTGGGACTCGGGTCACCCTTGCTGTTAGCTTTAACCGAGATAGGTTAGAGCCATGGTTCAGATTCAACGACCTCAGTGTCGCGAAACATGTTTCTCTTCGATGCACCTGCTGTGCCAAAGTTCCCGAAACTAGACGCGTTGCGCGGCTATGTTTTAAATTTAACCTGATGTTTTCCGCACTCGTTTAACTATTCGTTGAAGTTTTGACGGGTCGCATCGTGTGCTGTGCACGCGTGATTGGAGGATGTTTTCCCGAACCAGAGATTCGATCGTCGAACGGTCCGCACGCCTGGCTAGATGTCTAGCTAGCCAGCTGGGGAAGAAACCGGGCGCATCATCAACTTCCCATCATCGATAAAGCTCCCACGGGGAGAGAGAGGGAGGAGACCGAGAGGTTCCATTTTGCAAGACACCCCAGCGCCACGTTTAATTTGTCTCGGAATCGTCGGCTGTGACCACCGGGGCTGCTTCTCGTCCCGGTTTAAATGCATTCCCAACCAACAGAATCTCGGGCCCTGCAGAGGTTAAAGACTCTTGGTACTCTAAGCCAGATATCCAGGTTTCCACATGTGAAGAAGACCTATGCGTGTTTTTTGGACTCTCCTCACACTTTTCCTCGTCCTCTTCATCACACTCATACGGCTCGAACCACTCATGTGTCCATATCTTCTTTTCATCCGGTGCATACCCGTCAAAACGCAACCAGCCGAAGATGCTCCGTGTCGCGCTCTCCGATGCGAACTCTTTCTCGATGTCAAACTTCCCGCACTCAATAGAGACACGGTACGGGCCCGTGGTATTTTTGATGGGTGGCGGGTTGAGGCATGCGTGAGTATTACCACCGTCGGCCGACTGGTATGTTGTCTTTCCGTCGACACGGTCCCATATAAACCCGTCGTATCGGAGCCCATGCCCCTTGCAATTCGCATGGGCCCGCACTTCAATATCGGTGTGTTCAAGCGGTGTCCCGCCAAACGGCCTCCATTGGCAGATTGGTACTCGGCTATGCAATCTTGACCGAGAGAGAAAGAGTAACCGACACTGGTCTGCCCGGGTTACCCGGCCGTCTCGCACGAGGGGGTCCGAAACCGGTTGCTGGATGAAGGACTGTATCGTCCCAGACCATACGGCAGAGGGGAGGTCAATGAGGGCCATCCCGTAAAGAGCGGGTCTCAAGAGACCCTTTTGGAGTCCGAGGATCGTGGCACCAATCCAAAGAGGCGCCACCGTCGGTTGTCGGTCCATTAACATGCGTCCGACTACAAGAGGATTGTCTTGGGCCACGGCATCGATGGCCGCTCGTGCGCCCTGGAGCCAAGGAGAAGCAGCGTTGCATTCAAAGGAAGGGTCGAAAAAACCACTTAATAACATAGGTTCGATTCCTTTGATGTGGCAACTGACTGTGATGAGCCTATCGAGCACATCACCCCGGTAAACCCTGCTATCTCGTGACCCGAAGTTGAGATCTGGGCCCTGATGCTGCGGAATGGGAGGGTCGGGTCTGGTTGGGCCGTCTAGGCGGTTGGTGGTGAACGCTGGTAGCTGCAGCTTGCGGCTAGTACCCATGGATGGGAAAAGCAGGACAGCGGCGAGGGCAGCCTGACTCTGGTCCACGATATTTCGGCGCACACAGAAAGTTTCGAGGAAACGGAGGGCCTCCGAAAAGGATAGACAGGTTACCTCTTCACCAAGGGAGAGCGAGTCCTTTGATGATAACAGAAAGCGGTTGTCCGAGTGAAGTTGTACTGACCAAGGCGCAACGAAGGTAGTGTCTTCGTCCAACAACATAGTCGCCTGCCAGCCTTGGCCCGGGGCGAGTACAGCTGCCCACCATCGGGCTTCGTCTGGACCAACGTCGCTGATGTCCAGTTCTAGGCCGGGTTTATCTGGTTGAGGGGGTGTTGGCGGGTTCAGGCGACAGACCTCGGCCTTGCTGGTCGTATAAACAAAGGAGACGCTCCCAGGCATGGTCTCGGCCCCACGCGCCGAGAGGATGTATCCCCAAGCCAAGATAAGCACGGGAAGGTAGTTCTGGTCTCCTCGTGCGAACCATGATGCCCAGGATATTCCGTGCTCTGATCCTGCCGCGACAGATAGTGGGATGGGGGTTCGAGACCCGGCTTTGAGTTGGACCTTTTCGTGAAATGACGGCAAACCATGTTCGCAGTCTGGATGCGTCGACCCCCAGACAGCAGTGCCCGTCGCATATACAAAGCTGTGCTTTGGGTATTTGACGTGCTCAATCCGTGGGTCGTGTGGAAACGAAGGATGCCCACGGAACGCGCGTTGAACATCTAGGTATGCTTGGGGAAGGCGTGGCCGGTCGATCGCCGAGTGGTAAAGTGCAACCCATGTTTTGAAGCTCCGCTCGTAGATCCTTTGCGAATCCTCCGCGCTCAACCGGACGGCGTCGGCCATTGCTGAATCAATCAATATCGGTTTATGAAAGCAAGCTGTTTGTCCGCCTCGTGATGAATGTGATACATGGTTTCTGTTGCTGCCATGTTGGCGAGTTTTGTGTTGGCGGCTTGCTCGATACTGTGCATGCTGCACTGTGTTACAGTTTCAAGCACTGTATCCCAAAACGCTCCCTCGTCGTGAGTTGCCTTCGTTGTTTTTCCATCAGACCAGGATCCATTCATCTTTCGTATATTCCTCTTCTCTCGGTGGTTTAGTTTCTTTCTTTTGCGGTGATTTAGTTTCTTTCTTTTGAACACTCCTTCTCTTCCACGCCATCGGACCTAGAATGCTTCTCAGCAAATCAATGGCAAAGGTATCCATATTGTCCGTTGATAATGTGTTGGCCTGTGTTGCTCTTCTTCTTTGCGGAATGTCGGGCTTCGGTTCGTGTGCAGGATCGTGGCTGAGGAATAACGATTTGAGAGCTAGGGAATTGCGATACTTATAAGATTTGTGGCATTAGAGTTTCGAGAGAGATAAATCGTCATAAGAATATCAGAGTGCAGGTTGATGTCATCTCTCTCCCCCACAGACTACGGGGTGTTCTGTGCCCCATGAGCTGTATGTTCTCCGGTAGCTTAGCAAAAGCACGTAGGGGCACCTCTTGAATCGCTAACATGGTGAGTTCAACCGATTTCATCTCGTCCATCATCATGTCTAACCTACTGATCATCTAGTAACACAATAGAGTAGAAGTTTTTGATCTTTCGTTGGGTGGGGAGATCTATGAAAGTGCAAAGTTGATAGCACCTCACGGGTATCCTATCCTCGAGGTGTGGGGAGGAGATTTTATGAGAGGGCCAGGATAAGGAGGTCACCGGGAGTTGAAATTGTCCATGGACCGCATCTGCATGTAATTAGTTGGCCAGGTTCAACCACCACCCCAGGACCTGATCCCTTCGTCTTCTTCGACTAACAAGGCCACCAATCCCGTATCATAGAACCTGTTTCCGTGTACACCCTCTTTCATGATTTTTCACCTAAATCGGACCGTAGTCTGTCGATCGCTCCCGTCGGTCCCAAAGTCCCAAGGCTGCCCTCTAGCACACGGTTGTTTGTCAAACATGCATGATCTCCACAGTCAATGACGCACTCTGCAGGACAATGGCAGCCACTAATACGGCGTCCTTGGCGAAGGAAGTCCATCACTACTACATCCCGGTCTGAATAGGCATGTCAAGCAGCTATACTTGGAACTGGTGGATTGGGATTTTGATTCTCCTACTTAAGATCAGGAGTGTTGCTGCTGATAAAATAGCCGTGATGCCCTCTGACGCATCCGAGAGCTCTGCATCCCCCCAACAGCCTGTGCGCAGATACGGCACCCAGACGCAGCCATGACCAAAGAGCAGAGTCCGTGTCTCGAAAGCGGGCAAGTTGAGAAGGCTCCTGTCCCGGTATGAATTCAGTCATTCTTATTCCCTCTTCCAATCACCATTCCGGATTCATTAAGGTGAGAGTCAACCAATTAACATGGACCGACAGCTCGTCTCCTGGCTGCGGCACCGCGCCCGCGTGGTTATCGCCGGTGCTCTCCTCGGCTGTATCCTCTACCTCGGCCTCTCACTCCCCACGCGCACCGTCGCCAGCTTCACGCCCTGGCACGCCACCCACGATACTCCCAACCATGGCCCAGCCCCCATCGCAGCCACGGGAGACACTAAAACTCCCCCCTCAATCCCCGACGAACCCCTCGAAATCTACGAATGGTCCCCCTCCGCCTGGGACATCCCCCAAATAAACCTGCGCGCCAAAGCCTACAAACCCCCCTCCGACCCTGTCCTGCCCATCCCTGACCCCTTCCCCTTACTCTCGCAAAACCCACCGCCCTCACGCGACCTCCTCCGGCCGCCGCGAGCTAACCGGCCGCCTAAAGTCCATGTGCCGGAGCAGACGCCGCTGTTTATCGGGTTCACGCGCAACTGGCCGCAGCTGTTGCAGTGCGTGGTGAGCTATGTGGCGGCGGGGTGGCCGGCGGAGGATATTTGGGTGGTGGAAAATACGGGGGCGATGGATGCGAATGCGCGGGGGAGGTTGACGTTGCAGAATCCGTTTTATTTGAATCATACGCAACTGGGGATGTTGGGGGTGAGGGTTATTATGGTATGTTACTCGCTCCTTTGTTTACAAGATGAACAGGGCTGACTGACTGACTGGGTGGATAGACGCCGACGCTGTTGACGTTTGCGCAGTTGCAGAATTTCTATCTGTGGTAAGCCCTAAATATCCCTTATTTCCGTCTTCTCTTTAATTTATCAACTAATATAACAACCCAGGACCGCCCTCACCCGCAACTACCCCCATTACTTCTGGTCTCACCAAGACGTCATGGTCTTTTCCAACGAAAACTCCACCGCCGCCTCCCCCCTAACCCCCTTTTCCACCAACCCAAAATCCAAACACACCTCCAAACCCAACCCCATCCTCCCCCCTCCCAGCACCCTCTCCCCCCCAACCCTCTACACCAACGCCGTCCTCACCCTCCGCTACCTAACCACCCCATCACCAGGCTACAAATCCCCACCCGCCTGGGCCCACCACTTCTTCGCGTACGACCACCTAGCACTCGTCAACCGTGACGCGGTGTTGTCTCAGGGAGGGTGGGATACGCACATCCCGTTTTATTCATCGGATTGTGATACGTATTTGAGATTACGCTGGGCTGGGTTGGAGCAGACGGAGAGTTATAGTGCGGCGGGGAGGATTTTGGATGTGGGGAGTGTGTTGGGGGATGTGGGGGCTTTGTTGAGGATTCCCGGGGTTAGGGGGTGGGTTGAGGGGTTTGATGGGGAGGAGGAGGAGGATGAAGCTGAAGGGTCGTGGAAGAGGGGGAGGGGGAAGGGGAAGGGTGGTAAGACGCGGACGAGAACAGGAAAGGGAACCAGCAGGAAAAAGACAAAGAGCAGCAACAGCAACAAGGGGAAGTACAGAGTAACAACCCTCCCCGGCGGCTACAAAGACGCCTCAACCCACGAATCCCTCTACACCGAGTCCTACGACCGTCTCCTCGCTCTCGCCACCCACATGCAAAACACCAAATACGCCCGGGGGAACCACCACCGCAACACCTGGCAAGTCAAGCAGCGAGGTGGACAAGGGGAGCCCTTCTACCGGGACGCGGACGGGTTTGAGACCGGCGTTCAGATGCAGATTGATCTGGGCAGGAAGGTGTTTGCGGAGAAATGGGGACATCGGGGTTGTGATGTGGAGAAGATGGGGGTGAGGACGGGGGATGCGTGGAGGTTGGAGAGGGATTGGGATGAGGAGACTGAGGGGGGGGGACATACGGGGGGTTCGTGGTGATGTTCTTTTTTTTCCTGGTGTGCCTGTCTTGTTCTGGTTGGGAGAGTAATTATCCGTAGTGCGAGCCCAGCATGCGAAGGGTCTTGCCGTAGTTGTTGAGAAACAACTGCGCAGTGCGCACGCAAATGCGCGAACATCGGAACATCCCACAGGATCTTAATCTATCGCAATTTATTTTCAGCTGCAACACCTCGCATGAACTACCATGCGAACCACATTTTGCACCAAACCACCACCCCACAATCTCGATGAAATGCATGTCCATTCGCGTATCGCAGAGCACGACATCGACAAAGGACCGTAGGCACCACCCCATCTTCAGCTAACCACAACCACCTCGCGTAACCCATCGCATGAACCGCATAATTAAATGAAACCACCACCCCCACCATCATGTCCACAGTAATATGTAAGGCAGAGTACGACACTACATGAGGCCCACCATCCTCAACCACCAAACCCGCGGACTTTGCTCCGGAAACAGTACAATCCCACGTGGCCTAGGCATACCAAACCGCACAACGCCTTGTCTGCCTACCTGCAGGGTGCGTCCGCTGCATCGCATTGCAACCCCAAACTAACTGCAAAACTCCACCACACGGCAGATCCAGCCAGTTGAACGCCGGCCTTTGACCGATTTCTTTGAGGTGGGGTTGGATTGAGTACGTACGACCGACAGTGTGATATGAGATGATACGATATTATATTAACTCCTGATAGTACAGTGGTGGGGGTGTTGAGACCGGCGAGCGTGGAGTGTGCAGACGGTTATGTAGGTTCTGGCCGGATTCGGGAGTGTAAAAAGGCGTGTGCAGCGGGGAGCCTGTGTAGGTGTGTACATACCTAGGTGTAACTAAAGGTCAAGAGACTAATTGAGACTTTTGCTGTACCTAGGGTGGGGGTATACGGGACGAGGTGTTGCTGGATTCGGTTATGGTTTACAGGGGTTGAGGAACAGTGAAACCTGAAAAGGAAGAAAAAAACGGTACTTCGTAAGGACGGGGAAAACAAACTGAATTGGAACAAAGATAGGAAAGTCAGCCCGTTCGCTGTCCGTAGTCCGCCCGCGAAACGTCCGTCCAGTACGGAAGCCCCACATCGGGACTTCCGAGAGAAACCCGAATAAGAACCGCATCTTCCGAAGTACACCCGAAACACAAGCCGACAATAAAACGAGTGTCCCAACAAGACAAGTTACCCAGACCCTTTACAAAAACACCCAAAATCCTACAGTGTGCGCTCCTACAGCGTCCCATCAAACCTCAAACCCCTCAAACCCCACCCCCATCGACGACGCTGTCGACCCGGCATACCCCTCCGTGCTCGGGTACGTCCCAGCATTGATAGAGCTATTACTAAAATACGCCGAGTCGTTCTCGCTCAGCCCTTCACATGCCCCTTCTAGCAAGTCACCACCGCCGCCCAGTTGCCCGGCCATCATGTCGCCAATGATGTCGCGGTGGGTCATGGCGCACATGTCCTGGTAGCTCGGGTCGCTGTGCAGCTGGCCGATGATGTCGGTGATGCGTGGGAAGGAGGCTGTGGCGGGCCCGGTGTATGTGTCGGTGGTTGTGGTGGCGGGGGTGGAATGGGTGAGGGCTGGCGACTCGTAGGGGAGGAGGGTCGCTGAGATGGGGGATGAAGGGGTGCTCTTGTTGTTGTTGTTGGGTGGGTAGAGATTGGCGGTGACGGGGGCTGAGTGATCGAGTCCGAACTGGAATGTTCGAACCATGCTGGCTTCGACGAACTGGATGATCTCGACGACCTTTTGGTTGGCCTTGTTCTGGAACTCCTCGAACATCTGGTGAACGTAGACCTCCATGTGACTGCGTACCACCCGCGGGAGTTGCTGCCGGATGAAATCGAACTGCTGCAGCATGTGTTCCTGACGGGTAGCTGCCGAGTCGGAGACGGAGTCGTCGTTTTCGTAGTCTGTTCCGTCAGCCTGTATTCACTCACATCGCGACAGAGAAGAGATAAAAAGGAGAGGGGCCGAAAAGGAGAGAAAGAAAAGAGGCATACATGGCGAAGGGACCTTCTCCCCCGGAAAAATCACCCGGTACATGTCCCGCCACTTGTCTTCCTCGGACGAGTGCGCCTTGGCCCGCGCGTGCAGCTGCTTCTCCTGCTCCTCGCCAATGGACTCCCACGTCTTCGCACGTAGCCCGCACGGTGCGTCCGCCCGCTGGTGTGCCTGCAGCGATTCGGACTTTTCGAACCGGCTGAAGCAGCGGGGGCAAACGTTTTTAAGGGAGTGCGCACGGTAAACATGTTCCCTGGTGGTGTCACTTATTAGCTTGAATCACTCGAGTAAGGCAAGGGGGGGTGGGGGGCGTACTTGACCCGGTGGGCGTCCTCCCAGCCCGGCCCGCAGCAGGTCTTGACATGCCGGTGCTTGGCCGGGTCGTGCTTTGCAAACGGACAGGCAAAACGGCTCCTGTCGTCGGGGCTCTCCTTGGGGTTGACCTTCTTCTTCTTCGCCTTGCCTGTCGCAACCTTTCCGCCCTCGATCTTCTCAACCGCAACAACGGCGTCAACACCATCACCGTCACCGCCGATACCCTCATCGCCATCCTCCTCCCGGCCACGTTTAACCCTCCTCTTCTCCATCACCACCGCCGCCGCAGCCGTAGTAGCCCCGCTGTGCTTCCTGGCACCAGAACGGGTCGTTCCGGAGCGCTTAGCACCAGCGGTAGTAGCACCGGCATCGGCAGCGGCAGTGGCGTGGACCGAAGAGGAGATTGAAGATTCAAGACATCGATCCAGAGACAGTTCGAAGTAAGCCATAGATCTGTCCACAATTTCCTTTTCTTTGCGACGCAAGAAGTCGGAGCAGCTGAAGCTCTTCCCCTCGTGCTGCTGCTGCTGCTTCGGAGGAGGGGGCGTCTTCTTCGGTCCCGTGGTAATCGATGCCGTAGTAGTAGTGGTAACGGTAGTGGCGGCAGAATGCGGTAGGTGTGACGGTGGCGGAGTGGTGTCGGCGCTGCGGGATGCCATGGACCGACTAGGCTAATCTAGGGGGTGAAAGGGGGGGGGGTGAAGAAGGTGAACTGGAACTGAGCACGGAGGGTCGGCTTAGTTACAGTGGGGAACCTGGATCCCAAGACATGGGATGCAGGTTGAGGAGTGTGTGAGGGCGGGTGGTGCTTGAAGTTGGGAGTTGACGTATTGGTATTGACGGGTAATTCTCAGAGCGGGGCAGACCAGGCCGGGTGTGTAGAGGTGTACGAGTGTTGATGTGGTGGAAAGGATTAGATTTCACAAGATGAGTTTTGCGACAGAAGGTTGTAGAGAGAGAGAAGGAGGCTCGAGATTGATCGTGCAAGAGATCTCAAGAATACTTGATCAAGGAAAAGACCAATTCCCTCATCAACTACTCTGTCACGAGGTATACTTATACCCCATCGCGAGTTTGCGCAAACGCGGAAATCCAAGTCAGCCCACACCTTCGGTACTCTGCTGAAACATTTCGCGCGCTCTCTCAATTCCGAATGACCACTGCCATTCTCCAATGAGCGAGCACTCTCTGCATCATCCCACCCCGCTGGGGCGCACACTTCGGCTCCTGGCCGAGCATGCGGGAATGAGAGCAACAAGGAAGAAGGGGTCCATTGGTTGGCCTCGAGTGGTCGATGACTCGCAGAGCAGGCCGGAGCAGCGCAGAGAAGCACGACACCGCCCGAGCTAACTGCGACGGGAACGCTCCTCAGTGGATAGTTCGCACGCATCCTGCTTGCAAATGCAGCTGCCGTGGTTCCATTGCGCAGGCTCGGCAGGATGCCATGCCGGGTGGGATACAAGTGCTCAATTGCGGGAACGAGGATCGCCTCGGCCCCGTCCCGCAGATAAGGCTGGCCGAGCGGGGAAAATGAGGGGGAGGGGTTGGGTTGCTATTCGACCACGACAAGAAAAGGCGCCGGATTGCGGCGAATTTTTGTTGTTGTTTTCGGTCCTGCGACGCGGGGTGACTTGCATTGCGTGTCAACACGTGTGCCACCCCCACCCTGTTTGGTAATTGGTGGTTCGCGAACCAGATGTGATGACATCCCGAGCCCCAGCTTTTTAAGGCAGCTGGCTACATTCCCAGACGCGGGAAGGGCAAGAGGCCGGAAGGGGAAAAGGGTGCGCGGTTCTTCAGAAATGGCGAAGGGTTTCGTCAACCTCGGCCGTGGAACCGGCCGGAGCGAGGGCCAATCACCCAATGGGCCGGGACAAGGCACACTCGGTGTCACAGAGATCTGGGCCTTTAGTTAGATCTGAAATCCTTGACCGAACAGGCCGTTACCCCAGGCGGGAGGTTCGCAATAGCTCAACCGCGAAAATCGGGTTCGTTTTCGGATCTCAAAATGCCCCTGAAACGACCCAGTGTGTGAACAGTATTCCGTGCGAACACACCCTAGATCCGCATTTCGGAACCACACCCTCGTTCAAGCCATGCTGTGTTACGAAATGCTCAACTGCGGACTCCAGCGTCTTTGTTCCATGACTCCCACTCAAGAAGAGATGTGCCTGGCGACTGGGAGAAGATAAAGGAGGGTGTGCTGGCACACAGCCCGTCATGATGGGTCAAGAAGAGAATCCATATCACCATCTTCTACACAAAGTCATCAGTATCAGATCGAGAAGTCGAAACATACTTGCGGGCAACAATCGAACCAACGAGAACACATGAAGACAATCGTAACGTCGCACGACATGGACGCGGGCAACACCCTCAAGCTCTCCGGTGAAGGGTAGGTCAAACTTCCCACCAAACCCCAGACCAGTATCCACTAACACCAGGTCTAGAAAACCGTCGGACAACATGTCTTACTCCCTTGAGAGATACCTCAACACCCCGGGGGATGTAACGGAGCGGCTGCTTCGAGGACAACGTGACGTCGGTGACGTGAAGGCCCGGCTGAGAACCGCCATGGGGAAGATGAACCGTCTGGCCGATGAAGTCTCACCGACCTTGCAAGACTCGAGTTCTTCGTCTTAAGTGGGCGGTTTTCGATATGTGGTTTTGATGTTTGCAGCACCTTACTGGGATATACCTCTGGAGTCAGCGCTGGAGTTGGAATGGGGACCTCTTAATTTTGTTGGGTTTAGTTAGTATGCATACCGGGTCAAAAGCTACAATTGTTCGTGTTAATTCCGTCCGATCAATGTAACTTCGTGGTGTTGAGTCAATGTTGGCACTGTTCTCTATCGCGGTAACTCCGACGCTGCAAGCCAATGGAAGAGCCCCGCTCTGACGACGTCGGAGGTCCGGGTGCGACATCGGAGGCTATCTTTGACTTGGCTAGGAGGCATCATCTTCGCATGACAGATAAGAAAACCGTGGACTGCAAGGGTGCCGATTCGGTCGCGATGGTTTGGCGAGACCTCAAGTCGAGATCGTTTGGATTGTGGTTGAACGAAGGTTTGGTGTGGGACGCGTTTCACGGCGGGTCCCATGGAATCCGGGGTCAGATGACTAAGCTGGGTTCATCTTTCCTAAATTGCGTCTCACTCAATTCACCCCGATGCGGGTGGTTCTTTCCTCTCGAAATTCAATTAATATTTTGAGTACAAGTAATAAATCATGCCGCTCAGGCCCCTCATACGGCGGGGTACTAAGTTGAAATGGAGAGTCAATGGCGGGCAAGTCCTTAAAATGGATAGTGAGTGAAGCTAAACCCGAGCAGCGAGCTCAAGCTCATGGACACTGGCGATGTTTCGCTCGGCAAAACAAGCGAGACATTACGTCATTTCCAAAGTTAACCCAACATCAACCCCGCCAGACCTCCCGCATGACATGAGCCCAGTGAGAGGATCGTGAGACCGGCATCAACTCACACCAATCTCATACTTCATACATGTACCCACCCGAAACCAACTGTAACTCACCAAAAAGCCGTAACTCCCCATCAAAAACACAAAACACCATGCCCCCCCAAACAATCCGCCTCGGCACCGCCTCCCCCAGCACCCAACCCACCACAGCCGCAACCCTAACCCAGCTCGAGCAGATCGCCCGCCGCGCCGCAGCCCAACACATCGATCTCCTCCTGCTGCCCGAGGCCTACCTCGGCGGCTACCCACGCGGCACCCACTTCGGCAGTGTCATCGGCGCGCGGACCGACGCCGGGCGCGAGGAGTATCTGCAGTATTTTCGGAGTGCCGTGGATTTGGGTGATACTGTGGGGGATGGGGCCGGGGCGGGGCAGGCGTGGGTGCGGAGGGAGTTAGTAGGGGATGGGGTAACTGGAAGTGAGACGGGAGATGGGGTGGTTAATAAACGCGGGGATGGGACGCGGGAGGAGTTGGAGAGGATTGCGAGGGAGACGGGGGTGTTTGTTGTGACGGGGCTGATTGAGAAGGCGGGAGGGAGTATGTACTGCTCGGTGGTGTATGTGTGTCCGAAGCTGGGGATTATTGGGAAGCGACGGAAGGTCATGCCTGTACGTTCTTCTAAGTCACACACCTTAATCTCTGTCCATCATACTGACAACTCAGACCGGGACGGAGAGACTCGTCTGGGCCCAAGGCTCGCCGGCCACCCTCCAAGCAGTGAGCACCGTCATCCGGGGCGTGCGCATCAACCTGGCAGCGGCCATCTGCTGGGAAAACTACATGCCGCTGGTCCGGCAGTCCCTGTACGCGCAGAATATCAACCTCTACCTCGCGCCCACGGCGGATGGCCGGGATACCTGGCTACCGCTGCTTCGGACGATTGGTATCGAGGGCCGGTGTTTTGTGGTGAGCTCCAACATGTGTGTTCGCAAGCCTTTGCCGGAAACAAACGGCCATATTGCGCACACCGGAGAACACGATATTACTGTTGATGGGCCGCACCACCGCGGCCGAAGATCGTCGGTTATCGACGAAGATGGCAATGAGATCGTGCTCCCGGATTCTACGCCCTCCCCCAAGACCTCACCCCCGAAGCCACGCGCCCGACGACAATCCGTTTTCGATGAAGACGGCAACGAGATCGTTCTCTGCGCCACAGATACCACCACCACCACCACTACCTCTTTCAACCCATTCAGCCCACCAACCACCACCAGACTCCCTACCCAACCCCAAGCAAAACAAAAAGAAGAATTCCTCTCCCGCGGCGGCTCCTCAATAACCTCACCCTTCGGTTCCGTCCTCGCCGGCCCCCAATGGGACGACCCGTCACCGGACAGTCTGATCTACGCGGATGTCGATTTCGACGATTGTGTGCGGGGCCGGTTGGACTTGGACACGGGGGGGAGTTACTCGCGGAATGACTCGTTTCGGTTGGAGGTTGCGGGGTTGAGGATGGAGGCTTTGCCTTATTAAGGGGGGGGTCTTATCGAGTAACTGGGTGGGCTTATGACACGAGTGGGGTTGAGTGAGTCGAGGTTGAGCCGAGGGGCGAGTAGATTGCCACTAGTTGGTGGAAAAGTAGGTGTTAGTGTGAAATTGGGGAGGTTTGGGCTGAGACGGTTGGTACGTTTTACGCTAGCTACAGGCAGTTACGAGCTCGGAGTTTTGGGAATGAGACAACTGGCACAGGACGGAGTTGAAAAAACATGGTCAAAGACTGCCGGCCAGAGACTGATGATATTGCAAATAAGCCAACAAGGTACACCCCGTATATTGGTATATAGTACTGAACAGTGTTGTTCAATGTAGCCCTCTCTTAAGAAGAATCGCAAGAGAAAAGAGCAAAAGCAAAACGCACAAAACAAACCACCTCCTTCCAGGACATGGCATGCCCGTAAACCCATGATACCGAAATAACGACCCGAAACTCCACATAGAACCTAATTGACCGACCTGGTCAGGTTGGAAAAGCTCAGCCTGATACCGATCATGACCCATCCAATCCATCATCCATCCGTTGCGTCCGATCCAGCCTAGTCCCATAGATAGATATAACAACCTCAACCAATCAACCGTCCAAACCCACATAAAGCACTTCACCATGAATGCAACTGTCAGTTCAGACCCTCGAATTCAAATCTTCTCCATCGTCTCATCCACCCCCTCAGCCTCCTTCTCCTCCTCCCTCGGACTCGACAACGGACTCGTCCCCGACGGCACAATCAACCCCCCACCAATACTTCCCGCCACACTATCCGCCCTACCATGCCCCAACAACCCACTCCTCACACTCGCGCCATCTCCACCACCACTCACACCCCCCGCAAACCCCTGCTTCGCATAAAAGCTATTCCGGTCACTCCCCGCCGCGGTCCCCAGGATCCCCGTGGCCGAGTAAATGCTCGTGCGCTCCGCCGCGCCACGGTGTAGGCCGGGTGTGGTCGGCCCGCCGTCCATGGTGGCCGAGAGTACGCTTAGTGGTAGAGACTCGCGGGAGCCGCCCCAGAGGGATGACGGTGCGAGCGCGCGGACCGAGGCGTCGGTGTCGAAGGAGCGGCGGCGTCGGCGCTTGGAGGAGGACGCGAGCGTTAGGATCGAGGCGTTGTCGGTGAGGAGGTTGTTGGCGGTCGCCGTGGTGTAGGTGTTGTGCTGGAAAGCGCTCGAGGTGCTGCCACTTGCGGTGGCCATGTGGGCCGGGATGGCGGAGGCCGGGGAATTCGTCGGGAAGGGCTGGTGGAAGTGGATGATTTGGGAGTTGGAGTTGTGGGAGTGGTGGTTCGTTGTGTGTTGGGTGCCCACGCCACCCCCTCCTCCACCGCCGGGGATTGGATTTACGGTTTGTATTGTTGTCAGGGTCGTCGTGAGCGACCGGACGGACGGTGCCGGCGAGGAGAAGGTGCTGTTACCGCCTCTCCGGTCGGTTGCGGTTCGGCTTGTCCCAGCGAGCGACGAGTCGCGGCGTGAGTATGTGATTGTGGATCGGTAGGTGCCCTGGTCGGTTGAGACGGTCGGGGCTATCGAATGGCCGCCCATTGTCGGTGGGGGTTGTTCGTCGCTGGATCGCCGCAACGAGCCGGAGTGGTTGAGCGAGGATACGCTTGCCAGTTGTTGACTTGGCCCCGAGGACACTGAGTAGTGACTGACTCGTGGGGAACTGCTCACGACGATACGGCCAGACTGTGGGTATGGGTTGTTGGGAGGTTTCTTCGCGCCGCCTCTTTTTGAAGCAGAGTGACGGCTCCCATCACTAGACGAGGCGGTTTTTAGGTTCGCGAGTTTCTTCATCAAGGCGGAGAAAGGCCCTCGACGGCCTAACCGGCCGGGCTGGTCTAGTGCGGCTTTGTTAGCATTCCTGCTGGAGAAGCGACACATGTTCGTCTTAGGTGCGGGGAACAGTGTGTGAAATTGCAAGATTGATGTGCAGCTACCACGTTGCCATGCTGTGAATCCCAAGACTGAGAGGAGAGGAGTTCAAGGAGGGACCAGGCGCAGCTTATGTAGTTTTGCGTACCATGTTGTTGGGTCGCCGCCTCTGTCATTGCCATGAGGGCGGGCCGCAATGCAAGACCGCGCACGAGAGAATAGATTAGGTTCGAGGCGAAAACGTCATGCGACGATAAGCAAAATGGCGTAGTTGGGGTGTGGTCGGGGCTCTGACACCGAGCAATGTATACGAGCGCGCGGCAATTAATCCACCACGGAGACCCTTAAAATCTTCGGGAACGGGAATCAACGTCGGTTATGTTGAATGCGCAGCAACGGCGATTGCAGGCTGTGGTCGGGTTCGAAATTGGTGGTGTTGAGTGGGATTAGGTTCGTTTTGAGGCGCATCCGCACGGAAAAGAAGGTGGCCAACACAAAGAGTCTGTCCGGCGCGGCCACAGAAGAAAGAAACCAACGAGAGAATGTTTGATGATGGTTTGTCCCCGACGCTGCACGTTGATGGGGTGAAACCGGTCCATGCAACTTCCAGCTTTGCCGCTCCAGGGTCGTGGCAAGCCTGGGGCTTCGGGGTTGGCTGGACGGCTGCTTCAGCTGTGCCAGCTGGGGTGTGAGCTTCACGTGCGTTGAAATGTGGGTCAGATGCCCCACTTTTGTCGATCCCGGCCGGCGGCCTGACCTTCGGCAAAGCTTGCCCCACTGCCACTTTCACCACTAAACAAACCACACTGACGTTATCCGTAAAGCTTCACCCGTCGTAACATCTGGAAACTCTTGAGGTTTACTCTGGCTGATTTCAGGTTTATTTTTTTCTTCAAGACTTTTCATTCTTTGCACAGAACGTATGCTGTTCTGTTTGAACTTCTCTTCTCTATTTTGCCCCAAATTACCCAGCGCAGTTGCCCCAGTGATGCGGTGACGCACTTGCAGTTGCAGCAGCAACAACAAACCCTCATCAAGCTTTCCTTGGCAGCACATCAACCACACCACGTACTCCGATCCAAGTGGCAGCCTCACGCCTTTTTGCCATGTCGCACTCCCAGCCACCATGTCGATCCAGCCGCTGCCCGCGGACGTTGCCGCACAGATCAAGTCCTCGTCGGCTATTATCTCCTTGAATGGTGCCGTGCTTGGCCTGCTGCAGAATTCGCTTGATGCAGGTGCATCGAAGATCAACATCTCGGTTGACTACAGTCGCGGGAACTGCTCTTCGGAAGACAACGGTCTTGGGATCCCGCCGGCTTGTTTTCGGGATGACGGGGGACTTGGTAAACTTCACTGTACGTACTTGAATCATGGTCCGGAGTACCTGGTTGATAATTTATTGACTTCATAGATACGTCGAAATACCCCCCACGGCCCGACTCTCATGGGAAGCGCGGGGAGTTCCTTGCCGCCCTGGCCTCGCTCTCTCTGCTCTCCATCAGTTCTCACCATCGGGATTACCGGACGCACAATTCGCTAGCTATCCACAACTCCCGCGTGATCTCCCGCCATCTGCCAGCCCCGCAAGAGGAGCGAGTGCTCGCATTTGCGAGCGGCACCCGTGTCACCGTCCGCGATCTTTTTGGTTCCATGCCCGTCCGTGTCAAGCAACGGGCAGTGGAAGTGGAGCGAGCCGGCACCTTTAAGGAATTTGACCAGCTCGTCTCTAGCATTGTTGCGTTCCTCCTTTGCTGGCCAGGGAAGGTGGCCGTTTTGGTTCAGGATGTGTATGCGCGAAGGACTGTGACTTTAACGACGGCGAGCGTGTTAGAATGGGGTCGAGGTTATCGCACGGCCCCGGGTATCGTCAGTCGCACTACGGAGCTCCTTGAACAGGCTTCGTTAGCGGACGGACGCTCTGAATCGTGGGTCCCGATCGGGGCTACGGCTTCTGGAGTTTCCGTGAGAGGGTGTGCCTCATTGCAGCCCGTTGCTAGCAAGCGGGTACAGTTCATTGCCCTCGGTGTTCAACCTTTGATGAACGAGCTTCAGTCAAACCTATTCTACGACGACATCAACCGCGTTTTTGAAGAATCGAGTTTTGGCATAGTTGAAGAGGCAGCCGTCGACGAGCATGGGCGCTTGGTTAAAACTGACGGGTTTACCGGCAAGGAACTCAAGCCCAAGAAGGGCGTCGACAGGTGGCCCATGTTCTTCCTTCAGATCATTTTGGATGTGGAGCGAGCCGTCGACGTGGACGATGTTTTGGATGGTAAACGTTTCAGTGTGGCCCTGATCACGGACCTCCTTCAGGTTATGGTCTACGAATTTCTCAAGAAGCACCATTTCCGACCACGGTCCATCGCTGCGGTCGAGCGATTAAAACGGCCAAAGAGGGCAGCGTCTCCGGTGATGATTCCCCCATCTACGACCCGGAAACGGGTTCAAGCCTCGGTTCAAGCCTCAACTGTCAAACAAATACGGTCGGGGACCGGTTTCCGGCGGAACTCTACGATTCAACGTTCGAGGGATCGCCTTTCGGAAAGGTCCGCCTCTCCTTTCTCGGCATGGCCACAAACGAAGTCCGGTGCCCCAAAGACCGCCAAATCGAGTGTTCCCAGTGCCTTACCATCGCCTGCCGGTAAACAGCCGAGCCTTCCAACCGTATCGCGGTCCGAGCTATTGGCGAACCCGTTGTTTGATGGCTCTGGCAAACTCGTGCGGAAGCCCTTCGAGGATTCAGACGTCTCATCTATTGTCACTGGAAAGGTCCGGAAACCCCCAGAAATAGAGATTCTACCTGGTTCCGAAACGAGAAGCGAAAGGGAGACCATCGTGTGGACGGACCCAACCACCAAGCTCAAATCTCTCATCGACCCGCGCACCGGATTTGCTATCCGCGCGAGCCCCAGTACAAATAGAAGGGCCAGTCCCGCAGTAGTAAGCCGAAAGCCCAGGAGAGATCTACTACGACTACCAAGACCTACAATACCGCAGACTACGGTTTTCCAACCCGTGGAGCCACCTATTCCCCAAACATCCTGGGAACTTTGCTGCGAGCAAGTCGGACCGGCCCACAATTTTGAGGCGTTGGCTGCAGAAACATCAAACGGTCCTATGCTGTCCACCCTCGAGGGACGAATCTCCAAGACTGCTCTACATGACGCAGAGGTAGTAGCCCAGGTGGATCAAAAATTCATCCTGATCAAAGTGTACACCAACCAAACCTCGGGCCCAACCCCCGGACGCACCAACCAAGAGCCCTTGCTTGTCCTCGTTGACCAACACGCCGCAGACGAGCGATGCAAAGTTGAAGCCCTCCTCCAGTCCTACTTCATCCCATCTCTCTCGGACGACACTCACCTAGTGGCACAAACCCAAATCCTGGACAAACCCCTTCGATTCCAACTCTCCGAACAAGACGGACGCCTTCTCGTCCAGTCCAAAACCTATTTCGCTCACTGGGGCATATCCTACGACATCCTCCCCGAACCCTCCCCCAACCGGGGTGTGACAGCCGAAGTGCGCAGCCTCCCAGTGAGTATTGCAGAGCGGTGCCGGCTCGAGCCACGGTTGTTGATTGACCTGCTGCGGAAAGAGATCTGGAGGCCATCACAGGGCGCGAGGCGGAATACGGCGCCGCGGCCGGTACGGGCGGTGGCGGGGAGAGATGGGGAGTGGGTGAAGAGGTTTCATGATTGTCCCGGGGGGATTTTGGAGATGATTCACTCCAGGGCGTGCAGGAGTAAGTTACCCCCCTTCTGCTCTCTAGTCTTGCCTTGATAATTGCGATTTTTAGTTGGCTAACATAGGTGCAGGCGCAATCATGTTCAATGATCCCTTGACGCGGGAGCAGTGTGTTGAGCTTGTTCGGGGACTGGCGGGTTGTGCGTTTCCGTTTCAGTGTGCTCATGGTCGGCCGTCCATGGTGCCGTTGGTTCATCTTGGAGAGGAGGGGCAAGTTGCGCAGGCTGGAGGGGTGGATCAGGGAAGGGAGGGGGATTTGGTGGGGGCTTTGAAGGAGTGGAAGAGGAGAAGGGCAGATGGGGGATAATGCCAGCTTATTCTTGAAGTAACCATTTAAACCATTTGATACATGTGAACAAATATGATGTCTTTCTTACTCTTTTGTGTCGATGCAATGGATGATGTTGAGCTTGTGATATGAGGGTTAGGGTTATCGTCAACCTGAAGCGGTGCACGGACCCACTGCATGTCGCGGACAGGGGAGCTCAAGCTCCAACCAACAAGGTCCCCAACCATCGCAACGTCACCCATCACCGGCATCGTTCTCGCCATATCACGCTCTTCACACGGCGCCAGGCTCTTCCGCAACACCGCCCAGATTGTCCGCCAATTCGGCGACAAAGATGCCACCATGGCGCTAACAGTTCGTCCCCCACGTCCACTTCCCCAATCCCCTGATTACCAGTTCTCTCACTTCCTCCCCCACCAACCACCCAACCCAATTAATAACCCCCCTTCTCTTTCCAGTGGCGGTCCTTCGACTTCTTCAACGCAACCCAGATCAAACTCCCCGACGACGATAACATCAACGCCTCCACCACCACCGACCAACAACCCCAACCCCACAACACCAACAACCCCAACCCACCATCATCGTCCCGATCATCCTCCTCCCTCAGCACCCGCACTTTCTTCGAAAGCAACGATATCTCCGCCGTCTGCTCCGGGTCAGAATCCCTCTTTCTTGGGACATATGACGGGGTGGTGAGGATTGTGGGATCGAGTTGGAAAGTGGTGAGGTCGTTTCGGGCTTATGAGGGGGGTGGTACAACAGTGGCTTCGACGGGGGCGGGGGGTACGGCGGGGGCGAGGGCGCCGAGTATTACTTTTATGAGACAGGTGGAGGGGACGAGTTATTTGGTTACTGTTGCAGTAGGTCTTTAAGGAGTTTTTGGGGGGGATTGGGGCAGTTGCTGATGGTATACAGGAAGCCGGGGGTGAAAGCCAGCCGGTGTTGAAGGTGTGGGCGTTGGATAAGCCGGTGAGGAAGACGGGGATTCCAACGTGTTTGAGCTCGGTGGTGATTAATAATGGGAAGAAGCCGTTTCCGGTAGGTTTCCTTGCTTGAGGAGAAGGGGTTCAGGGGACAAGCTGACAGATTAGATCTCGGCATTCGCCGCGACGGAGGACCTGACGCAAGTTGCGGTGGGATTTGCAAACGGCGCGGTCATCGTCATCCGCGGTGATCTGATCAACGATCTCGGCTCGAAGCAGCGCATCATCCACGAGTCAGACGAGCCGATCACCGGCGTGGAACTGCACGTCGACGCCGGGCTGACCACGTTGTTTGTCGCGACCACCTCGCGAATCCTGAAGCTGGTGGTTGTCGGGCGCGGACACGGGCAGCCGCCCAAGACGGTCGAGGATACGGGATGTGGCGTCGGGTGCATGGCGGTGGATAAGAAGACGGGGGATATCGTGGTGGGGCGGGACGATGCAGTGTATCATTATACCCTAGAAGGGAGGGGCCCACCAACGGCGTATGAGGCGCCGAAGAAGCTGATTTCGGTGTATCAGGACTATGTGGCGCTTGTGTCGCCGCCGACGCCGAGTGGGGATGCGGATACGATACGACGGCGCTTTTGGGGGGCGACGGCTGACAGTATCTACACGTTCACGCTGATTCACCCGGGACTGAGGATTATTGCGCACAACGAGACGGTGTTGTCAGACGTAAAGCATATTTTTCAGCTGTGGGGTGATTTGTACATGCTCACGCAGGACGGCAAGGTTGGTGTTTTGGTTCTTTCGTTCTTCCTTGAATGGGCAGGCTAACGAGACCAGGTCTTCCGATACCACGAGAAACCGCTGAGCCAACGACTGGAGATGATGTATCAGCGGAATCTGTACACGCTCGCGGTGGAACTGGCGCAAAAGTCTGGGTTGAGTGCCCAGCAACAGAACATCATCTACCGCAAGTACGGCGACCACCTGTACCAAAAAGGCGACTACGACGGGGCCATGACGCAGTACATCAAGGCTATCGACAGCACCGAACCGTCGCAGGTGATCCGGAAGTTCCTCGATACCCAGAGGATACACAACCTCATCGAGTATTTGGAGGAGCTGCACGACCACCACAAGGCCACGTCTGACCACACCACGCTGCTACTGAATTGTTATGCCAAGCTGAAGGATATCGACAAGCTGGAGAAGTTCATAAAGTCACCCGGGGACCTCAAGTTTGACTTGGACACGGCCATCACGATGTGCCGGCAAGGCGGGTACTTCGAGCAGGCAGCGTATCTAGCGACGAAGCATGGGGAACACGATCTCGTGGTGGATATCCTGATTGAGGATTCCAAGGCGTACGCTGAAGCGCTGGATTACATTTGGCACTTGGATCCTGAGACGGTATGTTGACTCAAGAACGCTGCTAGAAGCCCATACTAACACATACGCAGGCCTACTCGTGTCTCCAAAAGTACGCCCGCGTCCTGATCGAGAACTGCGCGGAAGACGCGACGCAACTGTTCATCGACTACTACACGGGCCGCTTCGTGCCCAAAGTCGAGGTGCCAGTAGCCCCCGATGCACAACCAGCGGCCAACGGCGGGTTTGTCGTGGGAGCCGCCAACGCAGTGCAGAATCTCTCCCATCTAATACCTTTGCCGTACCGAAACGCGAATGCTGCTCCGGCATTGCCTGCCCGGCCCGCAGCCGGCGACCTCGCGGCAAGACTAGAGTTACCACCACCAGAATACACCCCGCCCAAGCCCCGGACGGCCTTCTCCTCGTTCATCGACCACCCCGACGAGTTCATCGTCTTCCTCGAGGCCTGTCTTCAGGCGGACAGTCTCTCCGAAACCGACCGGACCGACCTCTCGACCACGCTCTTCGAGATGTACCTCCACAAATCGAACGAAAAGAAGGGCGACGACCAACACCGTGAGACATGGGAACAGCGCGCCAAGACGCTCATCAACAACAAGCCCGAGTTAAATTTCAACGGCCCACCACCACCCATCGAAAACTCCAACGTCCTGCTGCTCTCCCATCTCTCCAACTTCCGCGACGGCACCACCCTGGTCAAGGAACAGTCCGGCCTGCTATTTGACATTTTCCGCTCGTACACCTCGGCCAAAGACACGCGGGGCGCCATCCGCGCGCTGCGCAAGTATGGGCCCGAGGAACCGCAGCTGTATCCCGCCGCGCTATCCTATCTCACCTCGGACGCGAAGATTCTGGAAGAGGCCGGGGCGGACGAGGTAGCGGCTATTCTAGACCGGATTGATGCCGATGGGCTGCTGGCACCGTTGCAGGTTGTTCAGACGCTGTCCCGCCTACCACCCAACTCCAACGGAACCACCACCAACGGAACAAACGGCACTAACACCAACAGCGGGTCTACCGAAGGAAGTACCACTACCAGCGGAGGCGTAGCAACAATGGGTCTCCTCAAACCCTACCTCGCCCGCCGCATCGAGCGCGAACGCAAAGAAATCGCCGAAAACAAACGCGTAGCCGCCCAATTCCGCGAGGGCACAGCCGCCCACCGCCGCGAGATTGCCGAGCTTGGCACCCGCCCCGCCGTGTTCCAAGCCACGCGCTGTGCGCAGTGCATGGGGGGGTTGGAGTTGCCCGTGGTGCATTTCTTGTGTAAACACTCTTTTCATCAGCGGTGTTTGCGGGGGGGTGGTGCTAGCACTATCTCTGGCGAAAGTGGGATAGGGATAGGAGGAGGGATAGGCGGTGGAGGAGGAGGGACGGTAGAAGTGGAAGGGGAAGAATGCCCGGTGTGTGCAAGGGAGAATGCGACGATCCGGACGTTGAAGAGGAGTCAGGAGGAGAATGCGGAACGGCATGAGCTGTTTGTGGATGTTTTGGAGAGGAGTGAGGATCGGTTTAAGACGGTGTCGGAGTGGTTTGGACGGGGGGTGATGAGTGCCGGGGGGGTTGATAATATATAGGGGGGAGGTGGGCTTACATGGGGTTATTTCCTTGCGGGTGGGTGTCAATGGGCGAATATGGATAGGGTTATGATAGGGAAATAACTTGTTATCTCTCCATCAAGTCAAGTCAACGTACGCGCGTGTTCCCGGTCATAACTGCCATCCATCTAGTCGGGTCACAACAAGGAGCGCAAGCCGCAGCCGACCTCGAAAGTGACGGCGGAGTTGATGTTAATCGAATTCTAGTTGGACCTGATATCGGGATTTCCCAAATTCCCGACCCATCCTGTCAGATCTCGCCGTACCATCGTAAGCTCGGAAAATGTTATGGCTGAGAGTATGTATTATTTACAATGACACACTACTGGCAAGAGATTTGCTTAGGGGCAAAGATGGTCATTCTCTTTTTTCTTTCCCTTTTACCTCCACGTTTTCTAGTCCCTTTCCCAAATTCCTCTTTCTTTAACAGTGTCAACGCTCAGCTCCACCCCACTATTCCTGTATTCCACACTCTGAATACCTAGAGTCGGCCTACCTGCACAAATATAGTGATACATTGACCGGTGGAAGACTGATATCTCAGAATGTAAGCTAGGAAATACTAAATAAAAACACACGTATACTTCTTTAGTGACCGGACTAGGGGAAGGTTATACCTTGCTGTTGAGTTGGGGAGGGTCGTTTGGTGTGATAGTGTTTGTTGGCTTGGACATGATTGGGTCCTGTACGATAGTGCCCGATTCGTTGAGGTAATTAGTGTGTACATCTCTCTCCTATAATGCTTAGTTATAACACCTCTTATGAGCACCTTTCCCAATCACAACCTCACCACTGCACTTCAGCAACGAAATTCACACCAACACCCCTTTTAGGTACTTTACTCTTAGCATCAATCTCCCCAAAGGCCAAAAAGGCGGAGAAAAAGAAGAAGTTGGATGGGATGTCAAAGGGGGAAACATCAAGAGCTGCAAGAGACAGGGAAAGCCGTGTCTAGGTTGAAATATACACAGAGTATGTATGTACAATAGTCTAAGAGAGAAAATATCTGCAGTTCCTCCGCTGATGCCCAAGTTTTATACACATGAAATGAACTTCTCCGACCCCTCCACCCCCTCACCACAACCCCATACCGTCACCGATCCACAGCACAGCAGACCATGGAAGGCGTCCCTCATTCAAGAGCAGGAACCCAACAAGGCGCTTAAACCTTGATGTGGATGTAGTTGAAAGAGCTCTTGGCAACAGTGCGGGTACCGTAGGCCTCACGCTTGCCGTAGTTGTACTCCTCGACGGTGACGGTGTCGGTGCCGACGGCGGTGACCCAGGCGACGTGGCCGTAGCCGCCGGCGTTGCTCTGGGCGATGGAACCGGGCTTGGGGGTGCTGTTAACGGTCACGCCGGTGCGCTTGGCGGCCTCGTCCCAGGTGTTGGCGTTGCCCCAGTTGGTGCCCTTGTACTGGTTGTGGAAGTTGATGCCGAGGCGGGAGTTGATGCGCCACGCCACGAAGGAGGTGCACTCTGGAGGGGGGTTAGCATGGAACGCGATGAGTGGGGCTGGTTATGAAAGGAGAGATAAAAAGACATACGGCACTTGTAGTAGTTCCACTTGTCAACACCGCCGCAGCTGGACTTGTACGGGTAGTCGTCCGTGCGCGGGCCCGGGATGGTGCTGCCGCCGCCGCCGGTCGAGCACTTGCCGGTGACGTAGTCGTTCACACCGGTGCGGACATAGTAGTCGGCGACGTAGCAGCCGTCCTGGGTCTTGTCCCAGATGTTATTGCCGCTCACGGAGGTGCCCGTGGTCTGGCAGCTGATCTTAACGTCGTCGTTGAGCTTGTAGGACTTCTTGACGGCGTAGGAGGTGCCAGGGCCAGTGCGGCAGTTGACGACGCTCCCGGTGATGGGGTAGGCCGAGGTGACCGAGACGGCCAGGGCCTCGAAAAGGGCGGCGAAGACAAGGAACTTCATGGTGAATGAGTGTCGGTAAGTGTTGTTATTAGTGCTGTGGAAAAAAAAGCGGAAGAGACTGTAAGGATGATGATGTCTGAGGGCTGATATCTCCGGGGATATGAGAAGTTGTGATCGGCGGGCGCGTCTAGATCTTTATACTCCTTGCGCGATGTCTTTCCTGAGCGCGGAATTGCTGCTGTGGACGGAATTAGATCGTGCCCGATCTCAGCCTCGACCTTTGACGACGAAAATGTTCCGATTTTGGAACCACGGTCCCACGCGTCGGCCGATGTTGATGCTCAGCAGTTCCCCCCTGACGGAGCTTTTTTGGCGAATGTTCAAGCCCGACAGTAAGACGGGCCAATTCTCGTCAGTGTGGGTTACCATTGTGGGCTCGCCCGGTCTGCGGCGCGAAATTGCACGTGTGGCAGCCGTGGCTTGACAGGCGAGAAGTCCCCGTCATGCGCGGCCAAAGGCTGGCCCGTGTTTGGCGCATCTTGCGGGTGTGGCCGTGATGTGACCCTCCCGGGCGGGCTGAGTGGCTGACCCGGGCTGGATTTGGCGCGCTTAATTTTAGCTGCATCGTCAGGGCGAGATCGTCAGCCCACCCTTTTCAGCCCACAGCAGTCCCCTTCCAACAGGGACACCACCACAATGTGTCCGACCACAACCATCGTCGTCTGCCGCAGGATCCGGTCGAAATGTCAGCCAAGCGTCCGAGACGGACTTGTTGAGACTATCGACAATGCCCCAGACCGGACTTCGGTGATGAATTCGAGCGAGAGACCCCGTTCCGCTGCGAAAATGCAACAGGCCTGCAGCGAAAATCAATACTTCCCCTTATCCGAGCCTGTCTGTTGCTGTCTGTTGTCTCATTATCCTCAACTTGAGCAGGTCAATAGCCAGATACACCCCCACGTACAGAAACACCTCCCTATTCTCGACATCACTCACATGTTGATGTGTGAGATGTGCGATGCAGCTGCGTTGGATGTCTTCGGTTGGTTGACAGGACCAGTCGTCGGCGGAGATAGCAAGGTGCAGAGTGAAACATGTGCGCCATCATCCATGGCGACACAGATTTAACGTTATCAGAGACATCCAGGTCCAGGATTCCCCGCGTCGCGACAAGCTGCCAGCCGAGGGTGAACACAGAGGAACCCTTCAGCGCTCGCAGAGTCGCGGATGTTGGAGTTTCTGCAGAATCAAAGACGCCAAGGACGGCGAAGAATCCAAAAGTCAACACCGGGTTGGATTGAAACTTATACGAGAGTCAATTCCGGCACTTCTTCTCGCCTAAGTCGCTTCAACGTTCGTCGACGTTAAGTCTTTGTGGGGAATACTTCAAGAGCGAGGAAACCGAGATGTCCTCCTCCTCTCTTCGTTCTTCGGATTCTGGCAAGAAGCCCAAACGCGCATTCTGTTCAGCGTCGCGCAGCATCAGCGTCGCATTATCTTCTGTGGGTTTTGACTTTGAAAGTCAAAAGGCAGGGGCAGCCCGGTGTCTGATTTGGGCAGGAGCCTCACCTAACTCGTTAAACCCACGGTGATTGGCTGCAAAACGGGAAAAAGAGGGGCCCATTTGCATTTCTATTTCCAGCACTTCCCCAGTCCCGTCTGATTTTGTTTCTCCCCCACAAAGTGGCGCAGCAAGGAAGCACACCCGATCGAAGACATCCAGTCTCTTCTGCAGCACGCACCACTCCTTCATCTCGTCGCCCTGGTTCGTGCAGATCTGGAAAGCCGAGCATTGGTGGCCCTCACAGTGGCCCTCAAGTGGCCCTCTCCGAACGCTCTTCACACTAAAGCTGGGACGGCTTTTGCAGCCGCCAAGAACATTCAGGGTCCATGGCCACAGCGCGTTCGTCCGGCCAGCCGAGGCATGTAACATGTAACCGTCGGCACTCGCCGCTTGTCGTCTTTGGGTCGGGGTTGGGCAATGATCCAGGCCGATCTCTCCAACGATCCCAGTCACTGCCCATTTCCCCTTGTTCGTTTTTCTGCTATTCCTGGAAACAGAACAGAATAGAAACAGCAATGGAAACGGAGAATGGTACTTCCAAGATCTCCTCAGCTCGGATCAGCAGTCCCATAACCCGACGAAGACTACTCTGACCCGAAAATAACAGAGAATTTGGGAGTTCGGTTCTTCGGGCGACGGGGATAACCATGCGCATGGACCATGGAGTTGCGCCGAGATAGGGGATAGAAAACAGAACTCCAGAAATAAACATCACCAGTCAATGCGAGCAGGTAAGACGGGCTGGCGTGAGGCCGAGGGTGGAATAAATTCCGCACAATCAACACCTTGGGTCTTGGAATGCTTGGCCTCGAGAAACTTGTATATAGACGCCAGAAACCACAACTTCAAACCATCTAGCCTTTCGATATCTCCAAACACACACTCATTCTACCATTTCAACGTTCAAGTTTCCTTGGATCTCTTTCCTTGCTCCATAATAATCTCAGCATCTATCTGTCTATCTTATTTCTTTCGATTTTCTCGTCTTGAAATAATAACCCAACACCGCCAAAATGAAGTTCACTCTCGCCGCCCTTGCCTCCTCCCTGGCCGTCGTCAGCGCCTACCCCATCACCGGCACCACCGTCAATTGCCGCTCCGGCCCGGGCACCTCCTACGCCGTCAAGAAGAGTTACAGCCTCAACGACGATGTCAAGATCTCCTGCCAGGCCGCGGGCACCTCGGTCAGCGGCAACAACATCTGGGACAAGACCCAAGACGGCTGCTATGTCGCCGACTACTACGTCCGTACCGGCGTCAACGGCTATGTGACCGACAAGTGCGACGGCAGCGGTTCGTGCGCTGCGCCTGCGTCCAACTCGGCCACTGTTGATTTGATTGCCAAGTCGGAGGGCTTCCGCGCTAGCATCTGTATGTTGAACCATCTTTCAAGGGACCTTGAAAGAGTTGTTATTCAAGAACCCGCTCTAATCAACCCTGTCCACAGACACCGATGCCACCGGCCACGCCACCGTCGGCTACGGCCACATGTGCACCAAGTCCAAGTGCGCCGAGGTGCCCTACAGCATCCCTCTCTCTACCGCCAACGGCAAGAAGCTGCTCGCTTCCGACATGCGGGTGAGTCCCCCTTTCCAGCCCCCCCCCTTTTTCATCCCCCATCTCTAACCAATCCCCCCTTACCAGAAATTCGAAACCTGCATCACCAACATGCTCACCTCCAAAGCCGTCCTCAACCTCAACCAATACGGCGCCCTCGTCAGCTGGTCCTTCAACGTCGGCTGCGGCGCGGCCGAGGGCTCCCAGCTCATCAAGCGTCTCAACGCCGGCGAGACGGTCAACACTGTCCTGGCTGACGAGCTCCCCAAGTGGGTCCACGGCGGCGGTGTTGTGCTCCCTGGTCTGGTTACTCGTCGCAAGAATGAGCTCGCGCTTGCGAAGACTTCGGGGTCGGGGGCTGCGCTGCCTGTTAAGTGCTAGATTGCTTCTGGCTCGTGATCTTTTGGGGGGGGGGGTTGGAGTGGGTATGAAAGGGGGGTTGGGGATGGAAAAGGAGGGGGTTGTTTGTTAAAAAGTGATGGGAAAATATGTTGGGAGTAAATATTTTTGGTGCTGTATATAAAGCTTGACAGAGGGGGGTAAGACCTCCCCATTCTAGTATATAATCTTTTTCCTTGTTCTCCCAACCTACTGTGCACTATCCCCCGTTTCAACCCAGTCGTGGAGTGTGAGAGTGATAAAGCTTTGGTTGGACTTCTCTGCTGATTTGGTTAGTGGGAATCAGGGCTGTGTGAGCTTGTCGTGTGTTGGTGTACCCTAATGCCTCAGCTAAGAGCTGGCTTGCCCCGTCTACAACTAAAAAAATTGATAAAACCATTAGTATGTCCAATACTCTAGCATCCATCTGTCAAGCACGTTATGACGAATGATATCGATCAGACAATTCTCGACGTTGAAACCCGATGTGGTGTATTTGCAGGTTGTTTGTTCACTTTGTTGATTCTGAATTTTAGGTGGATGTAGGATGATACTTTTTTATCACTTTTCCCAACCATTGGTTTTATCTGATGCTGGTGTTGAGGAAACACTCGTGTCACCCGTGTATTATCCGGGGTCGTAAGCTGAACTAACCGGCGTTGTTTCTCAGTTTCAGGATTAATTATATGCAGAGGCCCGAACTGATAGTTGGCATTAAGATCAGGTTACCAGGCAGAATTCGGGAAATACAATGTCGCAGCCGCGTTGTATGAGGAACGACGTGGAAAGGAGAATGATATTGTTGAACACCTTCTCTCGATATTTTATGTCTAGCACATCTCTACATCAAGACGAGCCTGTAAAATGTTGAGAAATGGAAAAGACGCCTAAGATTTGTTTACATTGTACTGCGTTAAGCCAAACCCATACTTGTTGTGTAAGCCGTTTATTCACAGCAACAGACTTGCACACTTCGAACGAATAAACGGAATGCGTTTGCAAACACTGATTTCGACCAGTAATATCCTCCCAACATATCGATTGGTGCGTTGGCGCAAGGCTGGAAGGTGTGGCCAACATGCCGCGGTAGGCCTCAGCGGGGTTGACAGCCACATGTAGCCACCCGGCAAGCTGTCTCCCCTCTATAATTATTCCGGACAACCAAAGGTTTCTCGAAATCATCAGGTCCCAGTTCCATTTCCTTAACAACTTCGCGATAGTTGCAATCATATTTGGCGATTCTCAGAAAACGGCCACAAGTGCAATGGCAAACATGGCGGTGCTCCTGCTGCTCTACGGCCTGGTATGTCTTCTTAAATTAAACTACGTAAAAAACCCTAACATTTTCCAGCTCATCCTCGGGCTCACAGGCATCGCAATGTAAACCCCCCGTCTCCCTCCTTCTCATCCATAACTAACCATCCCCAGCTACGAACACATCACCCTGTCCAACCTCTCCCTCCCCATCTCCCCGGCCCTCACAATCCTCACCATCCTCCTCCCCATCCTCTCAACCTTCACCACCCTGCTCACCACCCGCTTACTCCCCTCCAACCGCACTCTCACCAACACCCCGACTACCACCACCCCCAACAACGGTCACACCACATCCACCACCAAATCCCTAACCCGCCCCCGCACCTCCAAAATCCTCCCCCCCCTCCTAGCCAACACAACCCTCCTCCTCCTCCTCACAGTCCTCGCCACCCTCTTCACCTCCCCCCTGACCACAGGTCCCGCTTTCACAACCTGCACCCTCTCAACGCAATGGCAATCCCTCTACTCCTCCAAAAACGAGCCCGCCATCCGCGCCATCCAAGACATATTGGGTTGTTGCGGGTTTCGAACGACGCACGATCGGGCGTGGCCTTTTCCGTCTGGGCAGAATGGGGATAAGGGGGGGACGTGTGAGAGGGAGTTTAGGCGGGATAGGGCTTGTCAGGACGGGTGGGAGGGGGTGATGAGGGGGGGGTTGGGGGCGGAGGTGGGGGTGGTGGTTTGTGTGGGGTTGCTGCAGGTTTTGGGGGTTGTGGTTATGGCGAGGAGGGGATCCGGGAAGGGTGGGGGGGGTAGTGGTTCTGCGCCGGGGCGGGCTGGACCGAGGAGATGGGGGTGGGTTGGGGAGGTTTTGGAACGGGTGTTTGGTGGGGGAGAAGGTAGCTGGGGTGTCCATGGGGGTTCGTATGAGGACAGGGCGGGGGAGAGTGGCAGTAGGAGGCCGTTGTTGGCTGGCCCGGAGGGAGAGGCGGGTCAAAGGGATGAGGAAGCTCAGAGGGGATATCAGGAGGTGGATGATGATGATGATGAGGATGTTGGTCTGGGAAATGGAAGACAGACGGGGGGTCGTGAGGAAAGGGGTGAGACGCAGAGGGAGGGCTCGTATGGAGCTGTGGGTGGTGGTCCGAGGGTTGAGCCGGCTCATCTTGATCCTTGGGCTGGTGCTCATCGGGATTGAGCAGAGGTGGTGAAGCTGAGTTACTGGCAACGAAGGAGACGATATATCGGGGGCTCCAGTGGGAAGATGGGGACATGGCGAGTGATTTTTAGTTTTCGATGTCTAGGCTTTTCTTGCGGGTCTGAGAGATCAGAGATTTAAAACCGGGTATTTATCCATTCAAATCCAACAAATCTACACAAATTATTTAGTTTCCGCCTCCGTCACCCCATTCCCCGCCGGCTTCCCCGAGTTGACCGTCTGCCTCAGCGGCGGCAGCAAACTCTTCGCCGTATGCCGCGCCTGCTGCGCCAACACAGCATCCATCAACACCAACGCCGCCATGGCCTCCACAATCGGCACAGCGCGCGGCACCACACACGGATCGTGCCGACCTTTTGCGGCCAACACCCCTTCCGACGTGCCATCATAATTCGCCGTCGTCTGCTCCTGCCCAATCGTTGCCGGCGGCTTGAACGCCACGCGGAAATAAATCGGCGCCCCGTTCGAAATCCCCCCCTGGATTCCACCGGAGTAATTCGTCTTGGTCGTCAACTTCGGCCGGGACGCACCGGATTTCACCGCCCCGCTCTCGGCCACGCTCGACGGCAGCACCACGTCGGCGGCTGACACAAACGGGTCGTTGTGCGTCGACCCGGGCACCTCGCACCCGCCGAAGCCGGAACCGATCTCGAAGCCCTTGGTGGCGGGGATGCTGAGCATGGCGTGGGCGAGCTTGGCCTCGAGCTTGTCGAAGCAGGGCTCGCCTAGGCCGCTGGGGGCGTTGCGGATGACACAGGTCACCGTGCCGCCGATGCTGTCGGAACGGTCGCGGAAGTCGGCGATGAGGGATTCCATGCGGTCGGAGGTCTCGCGGTCGGGGCAGCGCACGGGGAGGAAGGAGTCGACGGCGGGGCGGTCGATGGATTGGAGCAGGGAGAGGTAGGCGGGGTTGGTGCTGGCGCTGGGGTGTTCGGGGGTCGGCGGGAAGAGGTGGACGTTGCCGACGGAGCTGGTGAAGGCTACGATCTCGACACCGTAGGCGAGTTTGAGGTACTTTTCGGCGATGGCGCCGGCGGCTACGCGGCCGATGGTCTCGCGTGCGCTGCTGCGGCCGCCCCCGCTGCTGGCTTTGACGCCGTATTTCTCGAGGTAGGTCCAGTCGGCGTGGCTGGGGCGGGGGTAGATGTCCATTGTCTTGTTGCCGTAGTCTGTATTATCTCAGTTATTTTCTGTAAATATTCCAGTTTTCCTTTCCCTCTCTCTTCCTCTCCTTGTCTCCTGAGGAATGTAGTGTGCCTACCCTTCGGCCGCTGGTCCTCGTTCAGCACCATCATGCCAATGGGCGTGCCCAGGGTGACGCCAAACTCGGTACCGCTCTGGATGAGCACGCGGTCCTTCTCGTTACGGGGGGTCGTGATGGCGCTCTGGCCGGGACGCCGGCGGGTCATCTGCGGCTGGATGTCGTCTTCGGTGAGTTCCATCCCCGGCGGGCAGCCGTCGACGATGCAGCCGACGGAGCGGCAGTGCGACTCGCCATAGCTGGGATCATTAGTTTTTATTTTTGGGGGATTTTGTTTTCTTGTTTTAGGCTCTCCAATGCTTCAATGCGGGGAGTGGTAAGAACTTACGTGGTGACGCGGAAGTGATCGCCAAAGGTCGACATTTTGGAGGGGTAATTGGTAACAACGGAAAATAAAATGCTCAGATCGAGGGATTGGTTTCTTTTAATCCAGAATCCAGTCCAACGGCGGCGCAGGAGAGACCGAGATAATATTCTCCGTGAGTCAGCGGGGCACGGCGGCACAGGTCGTGGAAGTTTATTTAAACCCAGAAGTCTCCGTTTGGGTAAGAGCGCGGAAGGGCTGGAAAAGTTCATACCCGGGACCCTGGACCCCTCCATGCGCCGTCATCGGACGGCCGCTGACAGGGGGCGTGGGGTGACTGTCAGTTACACTCGTCAGCTTGACAGCTGCAGGTGGGGCATTTCGGGCTGTCCTGCTGAGCTCCAGTCTGCACTCAATTGTTACAGTAATTTACTCAGAGTCGACCATTAACAGACAGAAACAAACAATTCGGCAGTTTGACGAGGATAAATACAGTAATTAAAACAAAAACCGAGAATTAATGACATCCCAACCTACCTCCATGTCATAACCTCACAGCTCACCCCCATGGCCTTCTCATCCCGCCTCGGGGTCCTCACCCACTCCGCGTCATCATTTTCCCGACTCGTGACCACCTCCCGGATAAGACCAATATATCGTCAATCCAGCTTCTACAAGTCCAGGTTCTACACCCAAGAACACCTCGCCCGCCCAGTGCAAATCTACCGGTCAACCTCTTCCGACCCTTACATCAACCTCTCCCTCGAACACCACCTCCTACAGAACTCTCACCCGGACTCAACCATCCTCTTCCTCTACACCAACCGCCCGTGTATCGTCATCGGGCGGAATCAGAATCCCTGGCTGGAGGTGAATCTAAGGGCGTTGCGGAGGGGTCTTTCTCCAGTATCATCCTCACCATCAGCATCATCATCTGGTAAAGATGCCGGGACCGGGAGTGCGAAGAGTGAAAATGAGAGTGACAAGGAAAAGGAGAAGAAACGGCGACCAATCGCCCTCGTCCGCCGCAGAAGCGGAGGCGGAACAGTCTTCCACGACGAAGGCAACACCAACTACTCCGTGATCTGTCCGCCGCGGGTATTCGACCGCGACCGCCATGCCGAGATGGTTGCACGTGCCCTGGGATACCACACCAACAGCAGCAGTGGTAAGGGGTTAGGGATCAAAAGGGTCCGGGTGAATGAACGGCATGATATCGTTGTTGATATCGACGACTCACAGGCGAATGGGGATGGAAGGAATAAGGAGGTCAAAACCTTCAAAATCTCCGGCTCAGCATACAAACTGACCCGCACCCGCTCGCTGCACCACGGTACTTGTCTCTTGCAGTCTCCCAATCTCGCACAAGTGTCTGCCCTGCTGCGGTCCCCGGCAGAGGGGTTCATCAAGGCGCGCGGGGTCGAGAGTGTGCGTAGTCCGATTCGCAACGTGGGGGTTGCCGAAACCGATTTTGTCGATGCTGTTGTTGCTGAGTTCAAGGGGATGTACTCTGGTGCTGAAACTGCTAGCGGACAAGGGGAAGGGGAAGGGGGAGAAGTAATGGTCGTCACCGAGAAAGAAGCACTCGCCATCCCCTCGGTAGTCGCCGGTGTGCGGGAACTGGCATCCCCCGAGTGGATCTTTGGCCAAACGCCGCAGTTTACTTTTTCCACGCGGCCGACCGAGGACGATCCCCGAGAACGGCCGGACTTGGCGCGATATAACCTGCCTGAGGGTGTACGTTCCCCCCCCTTCTTCGTTTCCCCCTTTCTGTTCCCATTTCTCCTTTCCCCTTTACAATTTCCCTTACCTTTAACCGTCCTCAGTAACAAACCCCCAACTAACACTAATGAATCCCCCCAGTTCCAAACCCACCTAACCGCCCGGCACGCCCTCATCCAATCCGCCTCCCTCACCGGCCTCGCCCACCACGACTTCGCCCTCCCCGATGACGAGGACCACCCCGACACCCTCCTCAGCCGCGCCCTCGTCAACAACGCCACCCCCCTACACCACATCTCCGACTGGCGCACCACCCTCCGCCAAGCAGCCGCCAGCAACGAGCTGATCGAGGGGGATGTGAATGTCGATGTGGATGTGGAAGAGGCGGGGGTGTTTTTGAATGAGATGTTTGGGGTTGTGCCTGTCAAAAAAGGGGAGGGAAAGGATGGGGATGATGAGGAGGGGGGGTCGTTGGCGTTTATGGTGGTGCAGGGGGTTACGGATGGGGTGTTGGGGTTGGTTGGGGGGGTTTCGGATGCGGTGGTTGGGGTGGCGGAGGTTATTGCGATTTTGTGATGATGGGGATGTCGGTATCTAAGCGTTGTTCAAGATCTGGGAGAGAAGAGCTAGAGGTGTCACTGGGTGGGAGGGGGATTGTGTCCTGGAGGAGCGTCGTCCTCTTGACGGCCTGCGTGGGTTACGGGTTAGGGTAGAGGGCTTACGTCCCCTGGTGTAGGCGTGGTATAGTTGTGAGAGACGAGAATCTGTAATTGTAGACATATAGGAGGGCAGGAAATCTCCACCAAGTATTGGCCATTCAACAACGGAGTTTTCGCGGTTAAGGCGCGCCCTGAACTCAGAGCTTTTCTCTACTAGGGGTGGAAACGAATAGAGAGAAGGAAAGCGGAGAAAATTAAGAAACGAAGACCTTGAAAAATGACAAAACAAAAAAAGAAAACTAAAAGGAACCCAGGCGGTTTAGGACAATGAATTGAAGCTTGGTCTCTAGAGTCCAGCTTGATACCTGGAGGTGACACCAAGCAGTCTCATGTTTTAATCCCGTGCCGCTACAAATTATCCTGAGCACCGCCTCAGGGATTTTACAATACAGCAGAACCAAATCAGATACATACTAATTAGCAAAGATCCTCACCAACTTATCCACACTCCCCGTAGCAATAAGCCGACGAATCTGCACATCAGACACCCCACCAGCCTTGTTCTTATCCAACGCCGACCCTCCCCCTTCCCCACCCTGCTCCGGCCCCGTCTTCGTAACCACTCCCGGTGCCCACCGCACGCAAGTGATAAACTGACCATGCGCGTCCGCCAGCACCTTGACGCATTTCCCGTCCTGGCTCAGATCCCAACACCGCAGCGTCTTGTCGTCGGCCACGGACAGCAGGTATTTTCCGCCCGGGTGGAACACCAGTCCGCTCACCCAGTTGTCGTGCCCGATAAGAGTCTTGAAACAGATACCCCGGCCGTCCCACAGCTTGATAGTCTTGTCTCGGGAGCCAGTGGCCATGAACTCGGCTGTGCTAGTCGCAGAGGGTGGCTTTTTAACCCCGGCCATCTTGGCGAGGTGTGCGTAGGACGCGGCCGGGGCAAAGGCACAGCACCGGATGCCGTTGTCGTGGCCGGTCATGACAACTTTGCTCTCGGGTGGTGCTCCGGCGGAAATATCCCATAGCCGGGCCGTCTGGTCCGTGCCGGCTGACAGGAGGTAACGCCCGTCGGGCGAAGGACACACGTCTCGAACCCAGCCGGTGTGGCCTTGGAGGGTCCGAACACAATGTCCCGTGGAGACGTCCCACAGCCGTAGTGTCTTGTCTCCGCTTGTACTGACGAGGAGGTTCGTCGGCCCTGACCCGGGTATGAACCGAACTGCGCTGACGCTGTGCTCATGGCCTGTCAACGTCCGGGTGTTCTTGTAGTCATCCGCCGGGTCCCAGAGCTTGATGGCAGAGTCCGAGCTGCACGAAGCGAGGAGGGTGCCGCCTTGGGGCCCGCCGTAGTCCACATCCAATACGGCTCTCGTATGCCCCTTGAGTGTTCTCTCTAGCTCGCCCAATTCCCAATCCCAGATCTTGATGGTGGAGTCGTCGGACCCGGAAGCCAGGACGGAGAAGGTCGGGTGGAAGGCGAGGCAGTTGACGATGGCTTGGTGGGACTCGAGTGTGTGCCGGGTGGGGGCTCGTGGGAGCCAGTCGGTCGGATCTTGGTTGCGCTTGGCGCGGGCTGCGTGCGATGTGCTCTCTAGCTCGGATTGCAGGGCATTGTTTCGGGCTTCGAGGTCCATTGCCTGGACGAAGTGTTGGTAAGTAGCCGCGGACAAACAGTGATGAGAGGGAAGCGAGGAGAAGCTAGCCAGGCCAGAGCTGGACCGATTAGAATGCCTACCTTCTTTTGAAGACGCACTACGCTGGTCCATTTCTTCTCCAGCAGCGACTGGTATTTTGCCGTTTTCTCGGCATCGAGGACATCTTCTCCCACTCCGAGCTCCCCCCTGAGCGTCGCCGCCGTCGTGGGCAAGTTATTGCCGGTCAAGTACGCAATGATCGACTTGTGCCTACCGAGACCGTGTCAAACAGCCAGCTTCAACCGTCGGGCGCGTGCGACCCCGCCAGGACGTACAGTTCCTCGGCCTGCCTGTTGGTTAATAGGCCGTTCATGGTGGGGATTGGTGTCAGCTTGGCTGCTGAGTCGCTGCGGGTGTTCGTCCTCTCGAGAGTTACCGTGTTGGCTAAGGGAGCTCAATTGTTCGGGTCTTCTGAGAAGCTCAAGCTCTTGGGGAAATAGATGCTGGGGGTGGCTCCCCACTTTTGGCAAACACGCTGACCCCACATAGCCTTTGTCGTGTAGTTACTTTCCAGGGTTTGTTGTGAGCACGCTCCCCTGGCTCTTTATTAAGCAGGGCTCTTGGGGCAGAGTAGTTGACAGCCGTCACTGCTACCTAGATAGTCCGCCCATGACGCTGGATTTCTGTCCACGGTGTGCTTTCCCAACTTTGCAAACTGACTACCTCATGTGCCCATTTCCATGCTGGAATCTGCGTATTGAGGGTTAGGGTTAAGTTCGTGATGGCTGGGTCACATTTAACCGTGGTTGGGGTTCAGGTAGAGCCTCTCCCAGCATAAACAAGCTAGGATTATGGCTACTATCACCTTTATTGCTTGGTAGGAAAACAAAAGGGCGACCTGGAGGAGAGCGACTCTGAGACTATGAGGTGTCTTCAGGATGAGAGTCCGAGACAGGAGGACGTCCTCTCACCAGGGGGCTATAACTCTTGAAAATCTGGACTTTTCACTAAAGGCTAAGAGCGAGTCATGTAACAAATGGAATCACTCATCATGGTACGGCCTCCATACTGACTGCCTGTCCTCAATAAAGGGTCTCACAGAGAAAGAGTAATGTTGAGCAAAGCTGTTGTTTTGAGCTAGGCATTGCCTATTTTGGAAGTCCCACGACGCTTTCCAGTCGGGAAGATGTGGCCCGAGCGTGAGAGCTCTCGCTTGCAGCACGGGCCAATTGACGTCCTGGCATGCAGACTGCTTACTAACTCCCGCGACTCTCATCAATACTCCCGCTTCCCTGGGGCTTGACAGGCAAGTTGACGCCGGTGAGCTCTTGATAGGGGGAATTGGTGATTACAGTTGTTAGGATCATTAAAATACTTGCACCATGACGACCCAAGGGGAGACCCCCAGCACGCACCAGTCGACGCTCGATGGCGACGATCTGTTTTTTGACGATTCTATGCGGCTCGCCACTCACCATATCCCCAACATCTTACCGCACGAACGTGTATTTCCAGTCCAACTTGGATCAGAATTGTTCAAGCTCTCTGGGGCGTCAATATCATCGGACGGTGCGTTTCCCCTCTCCGCTGCCCGGCTGAAAGTGGCCAGATATTATGAAACATGACCAACTCAGCTCACACCATCTTAGCACCCTCGTACTTCTCACAGTACTTCAAGTGCCAGATCGAACGGGCTCACGCAGCTGGTCAGGATATTGGATCTGCCATCCGCACTCTCTACATCGATCGAGACCCAGTAACTTTTCGAGATATCTCGCTCCATCTCCAAGGGTACCATGTGCAACCGCGTGACGCAACACATTTCGTGCGCTTGTTCGCCGATGCCCAATTCTACCACCGTGAGATGCCTGCCTCCCTACCTACCGCCCTCACCACGTCAGCTTCATCCAACTTACCATTGTACCTTCTACAGTGCCCAAGCTAGTCTCCCAGCTCTACGAAGAGTCGATTTTCACCAGCATCGGCAGCGTAGAGTTCCGCATCCCCCGGGACCTCTTCGCCGATCCAGGCAACTCACCAAACTTCTTCACTCTCGGCTTCTCCGCCTTCTTCTCGCACCCCGGGGGCGACGTTTTCCCAGGGCTCGACCGCGAAGGCTTGCTCCGCCCGCCGTCTATCGTCCCACCCTCCGTGGAAGGCCGCAGCCCCGAGATATTCGCCCAGCTCATCCACCTCCTGCGGGGCTACCCAATCCACATCCGCAACGAGACGCATCGCGCTGAGCTACTGCGCGATTGCCGCTACTTCAACTTCAAGGGGCTAGAACAAAAGCTAATCCCATGCGCCACTTCCTTCAACCTCGCGCGGGGCCGCGATGAGATTGTGCTCCGACTGCGAGATATCCTCAAGAGCGGTATCTCCGTGGTCTGCGAGCCCACCGCCGCCGACCCGTTCGCTGGGTGGGTGAACTATGCCCGGCCGTACACCGACGACAAGCCTGCGGAGCTGGTGCTCGAGGTGGGCGATGAGAGCACACGGTTGCAGTTCGCGCCCGGCGCGACAACCACGGGGGAGGCGCGCGCCGAGTTCTTTGGAGAGATGCGCACGCGTGTGACCAAGCTGCTGGAGCTCATCGCCACGAAGCTCAGCCTGCCGCCGACGGCACAGTTAGGTCAGTTGACGGCTACGGGGCGGGGGCATGCGTCGAATGCGCCGGCGCCGGGGGATACGCCGCTGAGTGAGGACTTGGTGAAAGTGGTTCTGGATGCCGACTCGAGTGTGACGTTGGATGGGAAGCCCTGGACACCGTCGTCGTCGTCGTCGTCGGCGGCTGGGGCGACTGAGGATGAGGACGACCGGTTGGCTTGGATGACGGGGAATGCGACGGACTCGAGGAAACGCAGGCGGGTGGATGAGCAGGGCGGGGAGCGGGAGGAGGAGGAAGAGTGGATTATCAAGACGGGGCAGTGGCGGTTGCGGATTCAGGGGTTGAGGCATGGGAAGTCGCCGTTGGAGTGTTGTTTGGTGGCTGTTAAGTTGGATGCGTACAGTTCGGAGCGGGCGAGGAATGGGCGGAGGTCGTTTTTGGGGGGGTAGTTGGATAGGGGAGAGGTTGATTGTATGCTGAATTGGGTTGGATGCCCGTTACTTGATACCTTAGTCCACAGAGTGTTTTGTATCAATATATCGTGGATAACTCTCATGCAACATTTCATATCAAGACGCTCTCTCTCTTAGTTTTGCTGGCTTCTCAGTGAACAACACTGCGGTGATTTCCTCGGCTCTCTTCCAATCCCAATGTGCTGATCGGCCCAATTTTACTGGCGAATCAACCCCGGCCAGGGAGCATTTTGCTGAGTTGCTTTTTGTGATAGGGGCCCGAATTTTCCAACGCTCAACGGTGGATCGTTGAACGGCGAGAATCCTCTTGAGCGCCTCAGAAACCCAAGCCTTTGTTGATGCACGAGATAGCACTCCCTCCTAGGTTCCCAGCCGTGCAATCAACTCCTTGTTCCCATGAATCTCCCAGCGGTCTGGTGCGAGAAGACGACGGCACTTGTGGTGGGGCCGGCGTGATTGGCGTGCACGGATCATCTCTCGACGCGAGCACCCCTGCAGGGCCCTGCAGCGACGTCGCGACTGGCTGATAAAGCACAGTGGGGAGACGCGCTTGCCCAGATTGGGGGAGAGCAGCTTGTCAACAATCAAATTTCCCCACCAGGTGTTGACCCAAAACGACCTTCAGGCTTCCCGCTTAAGCTCAATTTTCCACTCCGCCAGTCCGCAAGTCGCCTTCTCCTCGGCCCAAACACCCAACTTTCCGACCATCCCAGCTTTTCTTCCCGAATTTGCACGCCTTTCTCGACATCGCTATCAAGATGCGTGAAATTATCAGCTTGAACGGTATGTTTGGAGGAGCATGCAGCACGCTGCAGTTCTTTTTTTTCTGTGCTTTTCCCCTCAGCCGACACGCGACTCCGCTTGGTGACCACACCGCATCCGGGGATGCTAGAGCGGCACCCGCGGGATAGCTGCACCTGCCTCAACTTGACAACTTCATTTGATCTTCTATTTTTGCTTTCGGGAAAACATTATACTGACATTCATCGCGTGTAGTCGGCCAGGCCGGTTGCCAGATCGCCAACTCGTGTTGGGAGGTACGCGGACCCCTCAGTCTCGCCGGGCGAACCCTGCAATATGATGGGAAGCCTTGGTCAACCTGATAGTCGGGTTGAAATGGTGACGATACTGATATTTCTATAGCTGTACTGCCTTGAGCACGGCATCCAGGTATGTTTCTTCCTCGATATTTGTGTGTTATCGCCAACATTTTAGCTGACCGCTCCTTTGTTAGCCCGATGGTCTCCTCACCGAGGAGCGCAAGAAGTCCGACCCCGACCAGGGCTTCAGCACCTTCTTCTCTGAGACTGGTAGCGGCAAGTACGTGCCCCGAACGATCTACTGCGATCTCGAGCCCAACGTCGTCGACGAGGTTCGCACTGGCACCTACCGCGGCCTGTTCCACCCCGAGCACCTGATTAGCGGCAAGGAGGATGCGTCCAACAACTATGCCCGTGGCCACTACACGGTCGGCAAGGAGCTGATCGACCAGGTCCTCGACAAGGTTCGCCGCGTCGCCGACAACTGCAGTGGTCTCCAGGGTTTCTTGGTGTTCCACTCCTTCGGTGGTGGCACCGGGTCTGGTTTCGGCGCGCTGCTCATGGAGCGTCTGTCGGTCGACTACGGCAAGAAGAGCAAGCTTGAGTTCTGCGTGTACCCGTCGCCCCAGACGGCCACCTCGGTGGTTGAGCCGTATAACTCGATCCTGACGACCCACACCACCCTCGAGCACGCCGACTGCTCGTTCATGGTGGACAACGATGCCATTTACGACATTTGCCGGCGCAACCTGGGCCTTGAGCGGCCCAGCTACGAGAACCTGAACCGCCTGATTGCACAGGGTATGTTTATGCCGCATGATGCTCGTAAGATAAGCAGCCTGGCTGACCCGTTTATTAGTTGTCTCCTCCATCACTGCGTCGCTCCGGTTCGACGGCTCGCTCAACGTCGACCTGAACGAGTTCCAGACCAACCTGGTGCCGTACCCGCGTATCCACTTCCCGCTCGTCGCGTATGCGCCGGTCATCTCGGCGGCCAAGGCCGCCCACGAGGCCAACTCGGTGCAGGAGATGACCATGTCGTGCTTTGAGCCCAACAACCAGATGGTCAAGTGCGACCCCCGCAAGGGCAAGTACATGGCCACCTGCCTGCTGTACCGTGGTGACGTTGTGCCCAACGACGCGCACGCTGCTGTGGCGACCCTCAAGACCAAGCGCACGATCCAGTTCGTCGACTGGTGCCCGACTGGTTTCAAGCTCGGTATCTGCTACCAGCCACCTCACCAGGTGCCCAACGGCGACCTTGCCAAGGTCAACCGCGCTGTGTATGTTCTGTCCACGCTTTGATGTTATTTTATGTTGCATTTTTTGCTAACGAGTTGTAGGTGCATGCTGTCCAACACCACCGCGATCGCCGAGGCGTGGTCCGCTCTGTCCGAGAAGTTCGACCTCATGTACTCGAAGCGCGCGTTCGTGCACTGGTACGTGGGCGAGGGTATGGAGGAAGGCGAGTTCTCGGAGGCCCGCGAGGATCTTGCGGCTCTGGAGCGCGACTACGAGGAGGTGGCTGCCGACTCGCTGGAGGGCGAGGAGCTGGAGGCCGAGTACTAGGAGGTCGAGTACTAGCGAGGAGGAGATGTGCGTGGTAGTAGCCTGTTGAGGCCTCGACTCTGGTGTCTTTATTAAATTTTTGACCGGGACTCCCGTTTGGCAACGGACCTCTGCGTATGGGTATTGGCAAGCGCCCGTGATCTGTTAGCCGGACGTAGTCCCTTTTAATCGACAATACAGACTGCTCTATTCAGCTAATTTAATACAAGTGGTGAATGTTGTTTCGAAGTCGGGTTAGTCGATGCTTAAGTGTTCTTCATTCACTGAGGGTGGGTGGCGGGGGTTGCACTTGCCTCTTCAACATTTCCTTTACACTAAAAGATCTCGACCTTGCGCCTGTTAATGTTCGAGTGCTCGACAATATTGGCCTAAGTACTCTGAAGATTGAACGAATGGACGAAGGGAGCATGAGGTATGAGAGAGACGTGCTTGGTGTAACGTAAAACCAGAAGGGTCCTTGAATTCCCGAGTTCGATATCCGCGGAATAACGGATCCGGTAACGTTATCTGAAGCGGCTGGATATTAAATTGGTACATGGATTTGATGCGCCTGCAATACGCTCTAGAGTGCAACGATTATACAGAGGATATTAAAAGGGGCTTCTCACATCTCCAGGTACATAACTGTGCTCTACGATTATACGGCAGGTTGCCAATGTCGTCGCCTACCACGATCTAGTTATTTTACGACCACTGTCCCAGAATTGGACTTTCCAACGCTCCGGATGCGCGAATATTGGGCTTCAGAATGGAGCAAGTCAAAGAGGGTATCATAGCTAGTAGGTCTGATGTGCGATGTGAGTGGTAACCCTAGTTTATATTCGCACTGGAATACCAAGTCTTCAGAATTTTGCTAGTCCTTCATAGAGTGTAAACAAACTCAGTGTTCTCTCTATCTGTCAAATCAAGGAATTCTTGATTCTCAAGTTTGGTGTAGGACGGCTGAGCCCGGATCAGCGCCTTCTTCTTGTTCTGCCGGCGATAATACCACCAGATGAAGAGTATGTCTCCCAGACAAGCGGACCAGCACACGAGGATTATAATCTGGGCTGGCCTGTAATCGGGCGCATCCTGCGGTCGGAAAGTTTGTGGGCCTTGGGGATATTAGCGTTCTTGCGACTCAAATCTCTCTTGACAAGACATCCTTACCGATTATGTTCCCCACGCAGTATGTGACAAGATATATAGCCGCTACCATAGTCTTCTTTGTCCAGCCTTTCAACCTGTTAAGCGCTGCTGCGAAGCTTTGAGGAAGTACATACCTGCGATATTTGTGGAGATGAGTGATAGGAGCGCGACAAACGGTGTCGGACTCGCCTGATTCAGTTAGCCTCCCACAGACTCTCGGAATGCCAGCATCAGACTCACCTGTGTGAAGTAGTACCCCACCAACCGCCCGGCTGGCTTGTCGAGGGGAATCGCAACAATTAAGATCACACCGAAGATAGCAAATAGAAGGCCGGACATAGATACCAACAACCGACTCCCGAGGCGGTCGCCAACATACCCGCAAATCAGTAAGGCGATGATCTCGACAGCCCCTCCAGGAGTCCCATACAGAAGGCTCTGCTGCGGAGTATAGCCAAAAGAAACGATAAGCTGACTGAAAAAGTTGGTGAGGCCTCCATTGGGAATATCAGCCACCAGTGCGTAGAAAGCGAAGGCCCAGACCATGGGATCCAGGAAAGCCTCCTTCATTTGGTACCACTTAAAGTGCTTGTTGCCGATACCCTGAGCGTTAACCTTGATTCTGTGGACGGCCAGTACCCGCTCCTCTGGGGTGAGAAACCGGGCGTTGAGCTGGTTGTCGGGCATAACAAAGAGGAATATGATGCCGGCAGCGATCGTTAGCAAACCGGTAAAAACGAAGATGGCTTTCCAAGGTGCGATTGAGAAACCATAAACAGAAGCACCGTGGGCAAATCCATATGCTACCAAACCGCCAAATATCTGCGCCTATATTCTGTCAGTCATGCCAGGTCGGTTAAAAACCAGATTGCGGCACTCACAAAGCCATTGAAGCAGAACCAAATGCTGGTGCGGAAACCTTGCTCTGATTTTGTATACCACTTGTCATATATTAATATCGGAGGGGCCCTGGTGGTATAGCATACTGATCCCGGAAGCGTACCTGTGATGTGAACAGCGCAAAGCCAGGAGTGACAGCGGCCTCGAAAATCCCTAGGAAGAGGCGAATGACAACGGCGCCTGCGAAGTTCTCTGTCACAGCAAATAGAGCGAGAACAAGCCCCCACATGATGACATTGAAGGCCGAGTACTTGGCGAGGGGAAATCGCTGCATAAGGCGGTTGGTTGGAAATTCCCAGCCGAGATATCCTAATTGAGAGGACGATCAGCAGAAGGAGCAGTGAAACGGGGTGCTAGTGTCGAAATAAATGCTCACCAAAGTAGAACAAGCTTCCCAGCCATTGATAATTGTCCCCGACGAGATTGAGGTCCTCCTTCAGACCCATGATGCTAGCGTAGGAGATGGTGGTTTCTGCGAAGTGTAAGCAATCTTCTCTCCATGAGAGTCGAGGCTCAGATTCCTTACTGTCAAGATAGTTGAGACAGTAAATGAGACACATCAACTAAGAAGCTTCCGTGTAAGCTTTTGGGGAAAATATCAGATGAGTGTGGACAGCAAACATACCGGCATGAGGTTCCAGTCGATCTTCCGTAGCAGATGACGTTCCGTCTCCGCATCGAGATGGATTGCGTCGGCATTATCGCCGGTGACAACCTGTAAAGCCTCATCGGCGTCGATTTTATGGTGGAGAATCTCCCCGACAATTGGGTCCGTTGGGGTGAGCTCCACATAGTTCTTCTCTTCTTTAGTACCGGACATTTGGGTTGTTGTAAACGGTCGGGATAGAACAGCGACAAAATGGGGAGCCTTTGAGAGGACAAGCAAGATTAGGACCGAAAGACGGAAACCGTTAAGAATCACAGGATCGATCAATTGACCCCTTCTTAAATTAGAGATCTCCGATTTAGCGCGGCGTGGTAAATCCCTGATAGAAACATATTTCTCTCCTCACTTTAACCCGCGGTCGATCGTTACCACACACAACACGTCCTTCGACTTCCCCTCTAAGCTCTCTCCATCGCCGAATTATTATGCAGATTACGGAGCACGGAGTACAGGGGTTGGTATCGCAGTGTCGTGTTGACGTGTGGGGGTGCAAGGATTTGTGCGGGGTTATGCGGGGTTGGCTCGTTGACCTGCCCGTTCGTCATCACAACAAGACTGGCGTGCTTCTGATGTGTCCGAAGGTGAAGAACAGGATCTCTATTTTGGTATACCGAAGCAGAAATTGCCCTACCATTTTGAAGCCCGGTTGGTTAAGCCTTTTGCTCTCGAGGCTTGTGTAGCCTTCTCCCGAGTCATGCCAAGAGGAAAGGATGTTGTATGGGTGACAGGTATTTTTGGTTGGAGCCCCCCTTCCCCAAACTGACTGTAAGCACGTTTAACAACTTATCTGGGCCTGAGAAGAGATAGGGAGAAGAATCATCCGAGTGAACAAATATATACCTACTTTACCGCTGTAATTGGCGGTATTGTTGTTATCATCATGGCCGTGTTAGGCTTCTCCACTAACGATAGGCATTGCGCCAGTTCTATTCTCATTGTTCCGGTTGTGTACCGTTTCCGATATATTCCAGCTCTCTGGAAGGACCGATCCGAGTCTATCAAAGTCTTGTTCCTTTTCCTTCTTTTTGGGTTTGGAGCCACAAATAAGGGTTAACCGGTCAGGTGAACCGTAGTTGGCCGAACTCTATAGCTACCGACCTAGCCTAGGTACCGAGGCAGGCATAGACATGGTAAAAAATTCAGATCTGGCTTGGCTGTTTCTGCGCCGTCAGGATCATCATTTGCAACAGACCAGTCTTCACAAAAGCGGAGTTCCTTCGCTATAGACCATGTGGACCTAGACCTCACTGTTGAGAAGACAGTCAACACGTGCACGGGGGACGACAAAGCATTATTTCTAAGTAGATCGTGCTACAAGCGCATTTCTTTACACAATCTAAATTGTTTCTTTTTCTCCTACCAATATCTCAACGCCGTTAATTGAAAGAAATAGGCGTATCATCACCCAACACGCTTCGCTCCCAGTCTAAGACGGCCGAATGATCGGCCGATCCATGTCCGGTGTTTCTCGCATGACGGAAGACCGGTTCACTACTCCAACTGCACAACCATCAATTATCCAGGTGGGTAGCAATTCGTCTCGCCATAAACAGTGCTCCCTGATACTACTGTGTTTCGCATCCCCTGGATCGACCATAGTACAACGACATGTTAATTATGGATTTCCCATCGCCAGTAACGCTCCTGGACTTCCCCGGAAAACTCCTCGACACCATCGCCGGGTACATCCCTGGTAGAGACAGAGTTGCTTTGCTCTCCGCCAGTCGAAAGTCTCTTCAGGTTTTTGAGCCAATTCATTATCGCCAAGATGCCCATGGTGCGAAGCCAACCGCACTGCTGTGGGCCTGTGGCAATGGCAAAGTTCAAATCGCAAAGAACGCTCTTGCTGCCCGTGAAATCGTTCCTAGTCTCCGAGGGGTTGATGGTCGCCGTCCACTGTCGCTGGCAGCGAAATCGGGCCACGAGTTAATGGTAGAGCTGCTGCTCGCGGCCGGCGGAGTCGACCCGAACGAGCGCGATGATCACGGCCAAACGCCCTTGTCGCTTTCCTCATTTATGGGGCACCAAGGCGTTGTAAACCGACTGCTTTCGATTGACGGAATCAACCCCGACCCAGTCGATAATTATGGCCGGTCAGCACTCTCGCTGGCCGCCGAGGCAGGGCAGACGGGCGTGGTAAAACTCTTGCTCGGCTTCGAGAGGGTTGTTGCCGATTCTAAGGACGATGACGGGCAGACACCGCTTTGGTTCGCCATCGGAAACGGGCACCAAGAGGTGGTCAATCTCCTCATCAGGACACAAAAGGTCGATGCTGGCGTAAGGGATAGCGAGGGTAATACACCGCTGTCATGGGCGGCGTGGCGAAACCACGGGCTATGGTGGAGCTTCTTCTTGCCACCGAGAACGTCGACCCCGATTCCAGGAACAACGACGGCCAGACTGCCCTCTTCATGGCGGCCATGAAGGGCAATGAGTCTATCGTGGAGCTCCTCCTTGCAACGGGACGTGTGGAACCGGACTCGAAGGACAACGCCGGCACAACGCCACTGTTCTTTGCTGTTGAGCGGAGCCACGAGGGTGTGGTTAGACTGCTTCTCGAGACAGGGCGCGTCGACGGCACCAATATGGATGAATACGCCCGAACCCTGATGGCGGAGGCCCTATGGCAACGGCATCTGGCTATAATTCAACTTCTAAACCACTGGTACGACGTGAATGAGCCTGAAGACTCCAAACCGGTAGTTTACCAAGTTCCTTTTTGAATCGAGGATCTGTCCTGGATGCCCCGGGCTTTTGGCGATTTACGAAGCAGAGTAGGGCAGCTTAAGGGAGGTTGGAGGAGTGACGCTTCATCTTCATGGCCACTAACCTGAGTGTTCCTCAAGATACAAACGGTTCAGATGTAAAATTGTAAGAGAGCAAATTAGGACTTCTCCCGATCTTTTGGATATATGTCGAGCCCATTTTATGGCACAGCCTTGTCATCTAACACCCGTGATTTCCACTTAACACTCCGTGACTTGACTAAAGATTCAACCCCTTCTTAGTTTCGTCCACCTACTATAGAGGCCCGAAGTAAAGTACTTATCGGGGGGGGAACGTGGTTCAAGCCCCTGTTGTAAGGCCCAGAGAGTGAGCAAGGCTAAATACAGGAGCTGGGCTGGAAAGCCTGGGCCACCGGGCCACCGGGCCACCGGGTTGCCCAGCGCCCAACAGTTCTTGAATACCGTGCCTTAGCTCGTTTGATGTGTCTATTTACTAGAGGTTATTCTTAACTTCATCTAAATGAGCTTCCTTCTACGCTTGCTTGGTTGTTCTAAGCCTCAAACAATGTGTTATTCCACACAGAGGAGGAGGTTGAGGGCTCTGCGCAGCTATACCCTCGGAGCTATGCGCAGCCTGGGCACCGCTGCGTCTAAGGACCATCGCATAGTCTTATCAGTTGAGTTCATCTAATCTCAAGATTTTGTCTGAAATCGGGATGGATATTTTTCCTTTAGCGGGTCACGGTACTGCGAGTGGTCATCACTAAGCAAGTTGTCGGAGGCTGATACCACCCAAGGCAATGCAGGTAATTGATGTTCTATAGACGGGATCGAGTTACAGCTAGTTTCTCCGCTGCCGCGGCGTTTATTCGCTTCCACATTGATTTACGCCGCTCATGCCCCTCGTGAAAAGCGCGAAACCACTCTCGCTTAAACTTGGGTAGAGTCCTCCCGACACCCTCCTCACCCGCTCCCGCTAGTCTTCTCAGCGTCTCGAAGTAATCTTGAAAGTCTGGGAAGATGAGGGCGAAGGCAGGCCCATCGCCGCGCAACTTAATGCGCTCCGACTCCCAGCTGCGCATTTCGTCAAGAGGTGGCAGAGAAGCCCTGCCGGCAAGTAGGCGCGCGGCGTAGACGGCCTGCCATTCATAGATTTTGAAAGTCAGGCCTGCCTGCACCGCTCCGACGAAGAGGAGCGTTGGGTCATGCTGCCAGACCACGTGTTGGTATAGATTCGGCACGCGGTTGTTGCGGACTGGGACGGCCGGGAGGAAGGGTAGTGTCCACGAGTACCCGGTGGCGAATACGATATGGTCAACCTCCGAAATGACATTCCCGTCTACTAGGTGAACATTCCTGCCCGATACGTGGGAGATAGAGGGATGCCTTTGGATACCCGGGTTGTTGAAGGCTTCATCGCCAAAGTAGCCGTTGGCCCTATGACCGATGGTGATTGCGTGAACTGGTGTCTGCGCTGTGTCGACAAGGTCGAAAGCAATGTCCGCCCCCGAGACAGAGGCCCCGACAACTACCACTCGCTATTATTTTTTTAGTGTCAAAACCTATGCAGTAAGACCAGCCGAGTAGTAACTCACCTTGCCACCATACAGATCCCCCCCACGGAAATGCTTGCTGTGTATAACACTGCCTGGACGAGACTTCTCCAATTCTGCAATGCCTTTAATCGCGGGGATGTATGGCACCGAATAGTGCCCACTGGCGACAACCACGGCGTCGAACCACTCTGCCCACCAGTAGTCCTGTTTCCTACCCTCCTTGCGTAGCGAGACTTTCCACTCGGCGCCGATTTTCTCTACGCGCTCGACGGTCGTGTTGTACGACACAAGGTCCTCGTACCCTCGTCGCTCCACGAGTCCTTTGATGTACCGCCGCATGACGTCCCAGTGCCGGAACGGCGTGTTGGGGCCGTGCAGCTCGATGGAGCGCAGGCTACGCTCGGCTGGGATCGGTTCCTGCGAGAACTCCATGGGAACGTCTTCAATGTTAGTCTCCAAGTAGGGGTAGACGGAAGACTCGGCGAATCGTGGCTGGGCAAATTTAGCCGTCAGGGCGGGCAGATTGTTGGGAACAGGAATCGGCGCATCGGCTGTTCGATCGGCGAGACTGTCGAAATCGGACAATGCTGGAGGGCGCTCACGGTCTCCGATCCTACGGGTGGCCCTGTGGTCAGTGGAACGACAGCCAAGCGGTGTCGAATGTATACCTACCAGCACCCCCCAGGACCTTCGCGACGCTCGAAGACGCGGATGAGGTCGAACGTCTTTTCTTGAGCAAGGGCATCTATCGTGATGGCCCCCGCGGGGCCAGCTCCGATGATTGCCACGCGTTTAACCACAGGACCGGGCATGGCGAGCATCTCTGGTCCGGATCACTGCTAGAAGCTGGGTTGTTGGGGCATTTAAGCACTGCGGAGCGAGGTCGGCTCGAACAACCAAGTTTCAAGACGCTAGCCCAAAATATTCGGACCCGACAATCCGGGGTGCGGCGACAGCTTCAGCCAATTGTGCTTGGTACCATGTGAAGACTCGGTTCGAGGAGTCTCATCACGCCATTCTCAGATCCAGGGATCTATTGACTCAAAACGGGGCGATCTCCCCGAAGTTGGGACTAAATTCTCCGCCAGTCGTCCATCCAGATTGCAAAGCGGGTCGGTTTGCCTACGAAGCTTGGAAGCTTTCAAGCATAGAATTTAGAAGACGCATCTACGAGGTCTGGGAAATAGTATGAAGGAGCGATGTGAAGATGTAATTGTTGCTGAGAGCATGTACTGAATTTAGCGGTGCGTGCGTTGAAAATCGTGACTTTTAGAGAATTTGACAGGGGACCTGGTCAGTACCCGGCCCACTCTGATGACTTTTGCCTGGTACACTAGTTAGCTTCGCACCTGCACGTTGCAGTACTTCCCTTAACTTAGGTAGGCTGGTACACTACTTGGTCAGGTCGTGTGGAGAATTGATGACATTTCAACCATCAATGGCGCAATTCTACCAGTAAGGTCCGCAATCAGAAGTAGTTTTTGTGACAACTCGGTATATCTAAGCTTCGCTGACTACCTGAGCCCATGGGGCTATCGAGAAAGTTACTTGCCACGCCTGTGGACTGTTTTGGAGGTTCCTCGTAACATGTACTTTTCTGTCCTGTCGTTCATGAAAGCAGGTCCGACTCCCGAAGAGAAGAGTGTTCCCAATTTACTAGCATACTGCAAACATGGCGACTTCTGGGAATGTCACTCCCTCAAACCATATGACAAGTGATCCGACAAGATCCGAGCGGTCTCTCTCCCAAATAAATTACGACAATAGCGGCGGGCAAGACATCGAGTCGAAAGCCCTTAAGAAGTAAGTCTCTCCACCATTGCAGGACGATACGCGTCGATCCTAAAACTGACCGACCTGTAGGGTTGATGGATCTGTCTTGCCTCTCCTGTTCCTTGGGCTGCTTGTCTTTCAGCTTGACCGCATGAATCTCGCCAGCGCATTAACCGACGGATTTGCTACTGATATTGGCGTCAACCAAGAGACTATAAACCTCGGTAACCAGCTCATGTTCATGGGCATCGTGGTGCTGGAGATTCCATGTAATATGGCGCTTCAGCGTGTGAGTCTTGCTAGATCGCTACAGCTACAGACGACCAACTAATAGTATAATAGATTGGTCCTCGCAAATGGATTTCTGCTCAGGTGTTCATCTTTGGCTTAGTTGCTACACTTCAGGTGCTTATTACAAATCGAGGAGGATTTATAGCCACACGTCTCGTCCTTGGCTTTGCTGAAGCTGGGTATATCCCCGGAGCGGTATATACTCTCTCAACATGGTATACCAAGCGAGAACTGGCTAAGCGGGTTGCTGTGCTCTTCTTTGGCATGTTCGGCGGTAATGCTATCAGTCCTCTTCTCTCATCCGGCATCCTTAAACTCGGCCGGGTCCAAGGCATCCACGGATGGCAATGGCTCTTTATGCGTAAGAACACACATCACGAATGCCATGGTTTAATATTGGTCGACATTCTAACGGCTGCATAGTTGAGGGTCTTTTTACCGTGGTCGTCTCTTTTTTACTTCTTTTCTTCCTCCCTGGTAGTCCGGATATACCGAAGCCGCTTCTTGGACCAGGCATTATTCGCTTCTCACGCAACGACCAGCTCGCGCTTCAGGCACGGCTTGAGAACGATGATCATCTTGGCAAACGGCCAGGTGTTCAGGGGGTTCCCATTGACTGGAACCTTGTCTGGAGAACAGTTTCAAACTGGCGAAGGTGGCCACACTACGTGTCTACGTTTGCCGTGTTTTCAACATGGTCGCCTCTGACGACTTATACCCCGTCCATCATGGTGTCAGTTTATCCATCCAACCCGCTTGGGTTACCCCAAAGCCGCACTAGGAGAGCCTACTTATCTTATTACCTGCCTTGGGCATATCTGGCTAATGGAAGGAACAGCTCTCTAGGGTTTGACCGCACTGCAGCCAACGCGCTCGCCGCTGTGGGTGGCTTCATCGCCCTAGCGGTCGTATTCGGCTTCGCCTACCTTAGCGACCGCACCAACCGTCGCGGAGGCACAGTCATCGCAGCGCAATTGTGTTACCTGATTACCTTGATTGTGGCTCGACAAGTCCACCCACACGTCGGAAAATGGTCACGCTGGGGACTCTGGACTGCTGTTAATAGCTTTGCTATTGGGTACCACCCGATACACAACTCGTGGGTACAGCTAAATTGCCAAGAAGCAGGGGAGCGGAGTATTGCCATTGCGTGAGTATGGGCTGATGATGTGTAAGAGACTACTCGTAAGCTAATCGTGTCTTAATAGCATGTGGGTGATGTCTGCTATTTCAGGCTTGATGGCAGGGACTCAATACTTCCGTGCAGATGATACACCTTTGTAAGTGCTACTGGTTAGCTATAGCCGAGCAATGCTGATGCCCCCCTCTAGCTATCAAACTGGACTTCGGACGATGATCATCCTAGTATCTCTAGGCATAGTCTCCGCAGCTTTACAGGTTATAGTCTATATTGTGCTTAATAGGCGGGTAGCGCAAGGAAAGCATGATGCAAAGGATATTAACAGGCCTGTAATATACACTCCCTAGTCTAATAGAGAGGCCGACTCTACTACATCAAGGATAAGAGGTTGGCATTGCAACCGAAGTGGGGGACTGTGAACATGAAATGAGCGTATAATTAGTTAGGCCCTTGTGCTAGGGCATGGACATACCACAGGATAGAAACCAGTCAAGAGGTAAGACAGAACCACGAGATGCCTGGTCCGGTTTTGTCAGCAGTAGTTATACGCCCTCTAGGGACGCGGGAATGAGCATCATGTCGGCCTAACTGTTGGGAGATGGTGGGTGGGTGGTAGGTTCTAAGGGTTGGTAATACGTTGGAATTATGCGAGGTCTGACGCGTCACCCTCGGTGTCTACTACTCACTCACCTAGCCCAGTTGAGTCTAGGAACGAAGCAGAGAGCAAAGAGTGGAAAATCATGAAGGGCAGAGCTTCGCCTCTGCATAACCTTTCTTGGTGTTGTTTCTCCTGTGATGAGCCTCTAGGGTGGTTTCATTATCCGGCTACAATTCCGGCGCCTCGTGAGGAAACATTACTTCTTTGGGGATATGACTGAGTCAACGAAGTTAACGTTACAGATACCTCCGTACCCAACTCCACAAACTCGCCTAACCACACCATCAATAACTCTTTTGTTGAAGCAAAGGATCCTGGAAGACTCGCCATCCTGGCTGGCTTTTGTTGCCAAACACAATGATGTGCCTCAAGCTAGACGAGCTTCCGCCGGAAATCCTCCACCCAAGCAGGAGGGGGTAATGGGGATGAGGAAGGGGGCGGATAGCGGTGACACAAGCGTTGGTGGGGCTTGTTGCGGTGTTGTTGAGGTTGAAGTTGAGGGTTGTTGCGGAGGAGGAGGCGACAGGGAGATAGGTTTTGTGAGGGACTAGAAAATGTAGGGAGTTTCTTGAGGTACATGGGGTTGAGTTGCTGTTGTTGGGGATTTCCAGGATGGGAGGGTCACGGGTGGTTGTGTTGAGGGGGTTGGTGATGATGGTGGTTATTATTGTGATTATTATGACGAAGATACGGAGGATATTATCATGTACCCCCTAGATCGTGAATAATTAAGGGGAAAAGAGGTTAAACACTCATCACTAGAAGGATGGGCTGGTGCAGAGAGCAAGTGACCCAACTTCCAGATGTAGTATGTGTAAATAGACTACGGTCAATTCGATCCGTCATGAGCAAAGTATTCTACGGTTGATTTTCTTTTCTTGAATTATTTGCCCCAACGCCCTTACTCCATTATGGATGAATCACCAAGCAATCCCCCCTTTTCAGCACCGCTTTCTCAGGGTTAGGGTTTGGTACGGGCTCACCCACGCCACAGGCAGGTTGTGCCCTTTGCATTAACATTAACGTGACTTGTGTTACTATGTTAGTCAAATGCCAGCTCATTTACGGGGTGCCGATCTGGCTATTCCATACCTTTATATTCACATATCTCATAAAATGGAAAGGCAACGCAGATGGAAAGGACACTGTCTCATTTTCAACAACTTTTAAGTCGCATTTGCTACCAAACTTAAATCCGTGAACATCCAACAACCCCTCCATGTATCTGATGGCATCCATTACTGTCCAAGCAGAGCGTGGCCGCCGACGTACCGGGGGAAGCCCGAGAAGCTGAGCCACAGCTCGCCGGTGAAGGGCGAGTTACCGACAATCTCCTTCGCGCGGCTCTTGAGCTCATCCACATCCCAGGCGGCAAAGACAAGCTTGCCGTTGAGGAATTTGGCCTCGGGCGAGGCGACCCAGACGAGGAAGTCCGCGGGGAGGGAGACTGCAAGGTTGTTAATAATTACGTGCAACGCTAAAAGGGAATAGAACATGACGAGGAGACGAGACTTACTATCATCAAAGGCAAACGGCAACTTAGTAGTCTTGGCCAGCTGCGTCGACATAGCAGTGTCCAGAAAACCCGGGTGCACATGGTGAATGCGCACATGCGGGTTCTCGGCCCCAAACGCCTGCAGCAACTTGACAGCAGCCGTCTTGGAGCTAACATAGGCGCCCATACCAGGAAACGGCGGGAACATGATCCCAGCAGTCGTCAAATTAACCAACGTAGCCTCCTTCCCACCATTAGCCTTTACCAGCGCCTGCGCCAGCGTCAGCGTCCCAACAACAGTCGTCTTGTACCCATCCAGGAAAGTCACCGGGTCCGCATCAACAAGCGGCACCACAGGCGCCAACACCCCCGCCGCGTGGATCACGACATCGACGCCCCCATGGGCAGCCGCGACATCGGCAAAGATCTGGCGGAGCTTATCGCTCTCGAGCAGGTCGACAACATGCGTGCCGACGGTGGCGGTGGTGTGGCGCTCGCGGACGAGGTCGGCGGTCTGGTGCAGGGCGGCCTCGCGGCGGCCGAGGAGAATGAGGGCTTTGGGGCCGGAGGCGGCGAAGGAGAGGGCTGTGGCCCGGCCGATGCCGCCTGTGGCGCCGGTGATGAGGACGACGCGGCCGGCGGTGGAGAGCGCGGGGAGGGTTGGTGTGATGGAGGCGTGGGTGGTGGTGTGTGTTATCTTGGTGTAGGAGGGCTGGGGGCCGGCCATGGTGGGTCCGTTTGGGATTTGTGTGTGGTTATTGGTGTTGTTGGTGGTGGTGGTGTCTGGGCTATAGATATGAGGATGAGGGGATGAGATTACAGGTGTGTATGAGAGACGAAACGACGAATAGCTCAGCGTTCGTAAGAAGGACTCGGGGATGTATTTCAATCAACCATCAAAATCTTTAAAGAACGCGGCGAAGATTAAACTGGAATGCATCAATACAAGCATTTGCATCCTCCCGTTTGCTGCCTGGCGTGCTCCATCGTGCTCCATGATCCATCTTGTTAGCTTCCTTCCATTCCGCTCAGCTGCGTGAACGGCAAAATAAACGCATTCCGTGCCTTCCCTTGCATCGCGCAAATATGGGAGGTTCTTGGTGGTCTGGCCAATCGGCGGATTGATTATTGACCGCGGGCGGGTTGCTCTTGCACCAACAGTCCCAACAAACGGTTAAGCATGAAATCCTATGTGCCTAAGTATAGGCTAGCGCCGGGCAGCTGTGGACCCCAACTTTGTGTACCATGCAACCCCTCGCCTTGGGAACCGTTCACACCAACGCAGCCACTCATCTTGTTAAACTGTGAATGAACGGTTGGCAGGTACATAGGAGCGGATATTTCTCAGCTCTGGAACTTCGCTAGTGCAGCGGGCGGAGACGAGGCCCTGCCCCGCCTGCTTCCCCACCACGTTCCTCGCTAGAAGCCTTTCTCGATCTCGCTAGAGAGGACCCCGTTGATGGATTCCAATGTACAGATCGTAAAATACATGCTGTGTATGTACATTCGGCCGAACGCTCGGTTCTCCGAGCGATGCGACTCTTATGCACCACGGCGGCGCGAGACCGCCCGGTGAGGCCGCGGACAAAACACAGCATGTAATTCTCGACTTTTAGCGTCTTCCTGCTAATGAGTCAGAAGAAGAATGTTTCCCCGTATTCATGCCTCGACCCCGTCCCTTGCGCATTCCGGGCCGCTCGGCTCCGGTACACGGCCTCGGCACTATCGGCGTTCTCGGATCTCCATATCCTCTAGAGGATTTTCTCCATAGTGTAGTCATACCGACCAAAGTTCAGATGGACAGGAACCAGCCTCTCGGGTTCCCTTGGCTTAGCCCGCGGCTGAACCAGCGCAAGGTTGGTTTGGGTTTGCCAAGCAAAGCTTAGCTTGACTTCTCTCTCACATGTTCTCTTGTACACTACTTCGGAGCCAGGGAAGCACAGGTCAGCACGACCGTCCTGAGCCGATCGCGGGCCTGAAGTCCACCACACCCGCCGAGCCCGATCATGCCACTGGGCATCGGTCCCTGAACCCCTGAACACCCGCCTCTTGGTTGATCGGCCGCCAGTAATCTCCCGAGATGGATGGGTTAGCGGTGAGTAGCTAGCTTGGCTTCAACGGCCGCTAGGTTTGAGCCTTGGGGATCCTAACGAGCAAGCATCTCTCAGCGATACCCACTACCCACACATGCCGATCTCTCGATGTCTTTCCGCAGCGACGTTTCTGTGGCACCATTCGAGAAGACCCAAGCTAACCTCGAGGCCGGTCGCACCGGCTACGCCATGATGCTCATGACGGTGTCTTACACCAACGTGGCCGATGATGAGCGGGCCGTGACGGCTATGGTGGATGCGCTGCGGGCGGTGTTGAAGCGAGAGGGTAAGTTGATTGATTTTTGTGTATGCTAATTATGCGGATAAGTCGCGGGGGGTGTATGAGAGTTGGGGCGGGGATGTGGTGAGGAAGTTGCAGGCGGCTAGTAGGAGGTATGATCCGACAGGGTTTTTCGGAAGAGGGTGCTGGGGGGTTGAAGGTTTTTGAGGGATGTGTATGTTGAATAAGGCCTTGGAAGGGGGCGTGGGAAGAGGATTCGGAAGATTATTGTTCTTTTGGAGATGTTGTCGGTATTTGAAATTGAGGTGTACTTCATTGATACAATTATTGTGTGGTTTTATATCGTCGGCTTTCGATGATGATGATCTAGACGAGTGAATACTACACGTATGGGTACCCATGGGTGGGTAGTTCCTTAATGGGTATGGGTGGGTAATCCCCAAATCATATGGGTTATGGGTAGGAACCCATTTTTTGGGTTCGGGTTGGGTTGGACCCATGGATGGCGACCCCGATAGAGCCTCAGGCGGTGGTCGTGTCAGGGGCAAGAGGTGTGCTTTGATGGTTTCTACCCTTGTCTTCTCGTGGTGACTTCTTAGTTCGGTTAGAGAAGCTGCCGTTTTAACATACCACCCTAGGCGTACCCGACTTTCCCATAAGTCGTATCCGTACCTCCAGTTATTCCGACGCCGTGGGCTCAATATTTCTTGAAATTAGTTCTTTTTACAGGTTGACGGCAATGGGACATTCCTCATGGCTCCCGGAAGCCGCTAACCTCAAACGTCTTGCAAAATGGCTCGCCATGGCCGATTCCTAAATTGGTACGAAAACATTATAAATTAGCAAAGTGTTGTTTCGAGGAAAACGGATACTAATTTGTATTATTGGAATTAAACTAATAAAGTTTTCTTTGAAGACTGCCAGACGTGTCTCTCGTTCAGTCCTTAACAGAATCAGTCTGACAGAGCCTCTCAGTTCCGCATATATCATCAGAGCAATAGTCCTGGGTATGTATGTTGAAAGTTCTCCGAATTGAGTTGCTTGCCTTGACCAAGTTGGGACGAAATCCAAATACGCTGTTTGCCAAGACTTTTCCGCCGTTCACAGCTTTGTGGTCTGCCAATGGAAATTGCTTGGCGTCGAGCTTCTCCACAGCTTCTTTACCCAACCCCACTCAAAGTGCTGCTGTGAACCGCTGCGAGCTCCCCGTTTGAACCTGATCTGAACCCGACTTCCGTCGAATCAACAACGCAACGGCGTGAGAAATACGTGTGATTCGCCCCTTTCGGTCGAATTGCACGATTGCAGACGCCACGGAGGAACGAGACTACCGTTTACCCCTCTTTTCTTGCCTTTCCCTGGGGCTCACTCGTTCCTTCTCTCTCTGGTTTGGTTGACTTGCTTTGGAGCTTGGTCCAATCCCAGGTTGCTGTGGAGTGAGGGAGTTAAGCGACCGCGCGGCTGGAGTCGCTCAATTCGACCTTTTTGGCTTGGCTTGGCTTTCCCGCTGCGGGCGGGTAAAATCAACCCAACCCAACGAACGCAACGCAACACTCAACTCAGCTCAGGGGGGAGCTCACAACAGTAACAACAACGAAAACAACCCAACGCAGCTTGCGATCGTCGGCTTCTCGTTTATTGACGGGGTCTAATTTCCCATCTGTTGCACGCACCCACCGACGTAGGGAGCTTTGACGCAAGGGAGCCGCGACGACGGCCGAGAACGACGTGAGGCTGACGAACACGGGCCGCTGAGGCTTTGCGCTGGTCATGGCTTCGGAAACACCGGTTGAGGCGGGTAGGTTTCTGTTTCTTTTACGCTTCTTACGCTAAGATTCGTGCTGGTGTGGTCGCGACTAGTGTTTGGCTTGCGTTTGCGTTTGCGTTTGCAATTGCGCCTTTTGTGTTTGGGCAGCAGTGGGAGGCCGGGGGCTAATCCAGATGACGATCTCTAGGGGCGCCAAACCTGAACCTCACACCCGAAGAGAAGCGCGTATACGGACAACTCTTTCGACAGGCCGATACCGATGGTGTGGGGGTTGTGACAGGCGAGGTTGCCGTCAAGTTTTTTGAGAAGACGAGATTGGATTCGCGGGTACTGGGAGAGGTGAGTGTTACAGGGCCGGAAGAGGGGTAAACACACGAGAAAGAAAAAGGACGCTGACCGGGGATGGGGGAGCACAGATCTGGCAGATTGCGGATAAGGAGAACCGGGGCTTCCTCACGCCGGCCGGCTTCGGCATCGTCCTGCGGCTTATTGGGCATGCGCAAGGCGGCCGTGAGCCGACGTCCGAGCTGGCGCTCCAGCCCGGCGGGCCGCTCCCGACGTTCGATGGCATCAGCATAACGCCCGCACCACCGCCGCCCCCGCAGGCTCCCCTGCAGTCGCAAGCGACGGGCGCGCCCGGGCCGATCCGCATCCCGCCTCTGACCGCGGAGAAGGTGTCGCAGTACACGGGCCTGTTTGAGCGGCAGGCGCTGCAGAATGGCAACATGCTGCCAGGCGAGGCGGCCAAGCAGATCTTTGAAAAGTCGGGTCTTCCGAACGATGTGTTGGGCCGTATCTGGATGCTGGCCGACACGGAGCAGCGCGGTGCTCTGGTGCAGACCGAGTTCGTCATCGCCATGCATCTGCTCACGTCGGTTAAGACGGGTGCGCTGCGTGCCCTTCCCAACATCCTCCCCGCTGCGCTGTACGAGGCGGCTACGCGCCGTGGCTCGAACGCCGGGGCTGGGATTCCACGACAAGGCTCGCCCACGACGGCAGGCACTACGCCGCCAATCTCAGCGGTCCCGAGGCAGCTGACGGGCCAGGGTCAGATCCCGCAGATGCGTACGGGGAGCCCGCTCGGCCGCCCGCCCCTTTCGTCGCAGACTACGGGTGACTGGCTCGTCACGCCGGCGGACAAGGGACGGTTCGACCAGCTGTATGACGAACTGGACAAGACCAAGAAGGGCTTCATTACGGGCGAGGAGGCGGTGCCTTTCTTCAGCCAGTCGAACCTGTCAGAGGACGCGCTGGCGCAGATCTGGGATCTCGCGGACGTCCACTCGGAGGGCCGCCTGACAAGGGATGAATTTGCCGTCGCCATGTACCTGATCCGACAGCAGAGGACAAAGCGCGATGGGTCGGCACTTCCCACGACACTGCCGGCCAACTTGATTCCGCCGAGCCTGCGCACTCCGCAGCAGCAACAGCAGTCCCAACAGCAGCAGCAACAAGCTCGCCCGCGGACGGCCAACTCTGCTTCGGCGTTCGACCCTCCGCCGGCCGCGCGGCCGCCACCGCCGCAGCAAAAGCCGTCGGCGATGGATGACCTGTTCGGCCTGGACGACATCCACCCGCCTGCGCCGGCTCAGGTACCCGTGCGCACCGGTGGTTCGGCCCCCGGCGACCCGTTCGCGTCAAGCCTGAGCCTCAGCCCGAAGGCGCCGTCGTCGCCTGCTAGGCCCTCGCCGTCGGCATCCACCTTCCGGCCGTTCGTGCCGTCGTCGTCGTTTGGGCGCGGCCTGACCACGCAAGCGACGGGCGGGTCTAATACCTCGGCCTCGGCTAAGCCTGCAGCGATTGAGGATGACCTGCTAGGCGACGCGGAGCCGGAAGTGAGCAAGAAGCTGACAAGCGAGACGACGGAGCTGGCGAACCTGTCGAACCAGATCGGGTCGCTGACCAAGCAGGTGCAGGACGTGCAGGGCCAGCGCACGGGGATACAGAACGAGCTGACGCAGTCGAGCGCGCAGAAGAAGAACTTTGAGCAGCGGTTGACGCAGCTGCGGGCCATGTACGAGAAGGAGGCGCAGGATGTGCGGGCACTGGAGACGCAGCTGACGACGTCTAAGAACGAGACCAAGAAGCTGCAGGGAGAGTTCGCCATGGTCGACGCCAGCTACCAGGAGCTGCAGAACCAGCACCGCCAGCTGCTGGGGGCTCTGCAGGCCGACCAGCAGGAGAACGCGGCCCTCAAGGAAAAGATCCGGGCGGCCAACGCTGAGGTCGCGCAGTTGAAGCCGCAGATCGAGAAGCTCAAGTCGGACGCGCGCCAGCAAAAGGGGCTCGTGGCGATTAATAGGAAGCAGCTGGCCACCAACGAAGGCGAGCGCGACAAGCTGAAGGGCGAGGTCGAGGACCTGACGCGCAGCAATGAAGAGCTTGCCCGCCAGGCCAGCCAAGTCAGCATCAGCGCGACCAACTCCCCGCCGCCGCCGCAGCCGGCTCAGGTGGCCAGCCCGGCGTTGTCGACGGCAAGTGCTAATAACCCTTTCTTCCGCCGCACGGGCAGCACCGACATCACCTCGACCTTCTCGCCACCCATCCGGTCGTTCACGGACCGGGCCTTTGACGACGTGTTTGGCCCGGGCCCGGCTGGTGCTGGTGGTAGTGCTAGTGGCAACGGCGGTCGTGGCACTCCTCCTCCGGCTGCAGCAGCTGCCATCTTCAAGCAGAACACGGGCGCGTCGACCGGCAGTGCCGCCTCGTTCGCGACCCCGGCCTCGACGAGCCCTAACGCGAGCCGCCAGCCGACCGTCGCTGGGGACCAACAACAACAGCAGCAGCCCACGACGCTCGCCGAGGCCGGACGCAGTAACTCGGGGTTTCCGCACTTTGTTGACGCCGCTGAGTCGCTGAGCACGTCGCGCCAAGTATCACCTGCGCTGAGCAGGACTGAGACGGCGAACCAGGAGACATTGGCTGCATCTCCCTTGGAGCCAGCCCAAACTGGCCATAGCTTGGCAGCATCGGGATCTGGCTCCCGGCCGGCATCCCCTGCGTCGGCGACTGAGGGCCGGCCTGCGTTTGGTTCCATCTCGGAGGAGACGGGCAAGCCGCCTGCCGCTACTGTTCCGGCTTCTGCTGCTGCTGCTGCAGCATCGCCCGGTGGCAAGGAGGCCGACCCGTTTGCGGTGGACCAGGACAAGGCCAAGGAGGATTTCGAATCAGCCTTTGCTAGCTTCAAACAGGCTCGCGCCGGGCCCACGGCGGCGACGTCCTCTAACGACACAGCGAAGGCATTCTCGGCCTTCAGCTCGGAGTTCCCCCCTATTTCGGAGCTGGAACGTGACGACGAGTCGGACAGCGAGAGCGAGCGTGGCGGGTTTGACGACGACTTCGCCCCGGCTTCCCCGCCACCGAAGCACGTCGTCGAGAAGAGCATCGGCTCGCGGTCGGCGTCGCCTGTGGTGCCCAAGACCCTGCCTGATGCGGCGGCAGCTTCGCCTGAGCCGGCCGTGAGGTACGGATCAGCCTGATTTGATTTGTTGGTCCCTGTTCTGCTCTTGCCTTTATTTCTTTTTTTCCCTTTGTTTGTTTATTTTACTTTTTCATGAAAACATGCACTAACATCCGCAGTGACAAACCGGCCACCTCCCCCTCGCATCTCAACAACCTCAGCTCCTCCAACATCAACGACATTTTCGGTTCCTCCTCGGCCGCTGCTGCACCCACGGCCGCCCCAGCAACTGCCAAATCCCCCGCCCCCTTCGACGATCTCGACGACGACTTCGAGGGCCTTGAAGACGCCAAAGAGGGTTCCGCCGACGACGACTTCGCCACCATCTCCCGCTCGGGCCTCGATGACTTTAACCCCGTCTTCGACAGCTCGCCGCCGCCGAGCCAGGCGAAGAGCGATGCCACGCATCCGGGTGCCGGCCTCGGCGGTGGAACCAACACCACCTCGTTCGGCACCGAGAGCAGCTTTGACTTTGGCTCGTTGTCGGGTACCTCGGCGGCCGGCAGCACGGCTGGTGCGAGTGCCACGCCTGCTGCTGCCTCGGCGTCGACTGCTGCTGCTGCTGGACCTTCTGGTACTGATGCTCCTGCTGTGAACCAAACAAAGGCTGCCACTGGCCCCGCCGAGTCAGCCTCGTCACCGTCCACCTCCCACGACTGGGACGCTCTCTTCGCCGGCCTCGACTCAGCCACCACCCCGACCGCCTCCTCCCAAACCCTCGCCACCAGCCTAGACAACGACCAGGCCACCGGCGCAGCCATCGGTACGGCCACCACCACTGGAGCAGCAACCACGACATCCGCCACAACCGCAGCAGACGGTGGTGAAACAGCCGGTGGTGAGAGCAGACCGAACGCGCCCGGTAGGGCACTGACGGAGGAAGGCGAGCACGACGATCCGATCTTGAAGAATCTCACGGGCATGGGGTACTCAAGGAAGGAGGCGCTGGCTGCGCTGGAGAAATATGATTATAATCTGGAGAGGGTGAGTGGTACTCCTGGTGTTGCTGGGTTTGCTTCTGTTTCTGCTGTTTCTGCTGTTTCTGGGTTTCCTCCTGTTCATTCTTCCGGTGGTGGTGGTGGTGGTGGTGTTTTTGGTGGTGGCCAGGGGTCTTATGCGGAGTGGAGATGAGTGAAGTGTGAAGCGGGGATAACCGCCCTCGTTTCTTCCTCCTCTTTATCCCTTCGCGTTTCCCACCTTACCTCTCCTCTTTCTTCTTCCCTTCACACTGCTTTCTTTCCTTCCCTTCCTGTTCCCTCCCTCCCGATGCGATGCAATTGTCCCCTGGCTGGGTTGGTTCCCTTATGTGAGAAGATGGATGACTAACGGTTCTTTTTTGTTCTTTTCTTCCGAAATTGTAGGCAGCCAATTATCTGGCCAGTCAATCTTAGGTCGTCATTCTGTTCGCCAGTTGGGTCGGGCTAGGGTCGACCTGGGCTGGGCAGGCTAGGCCTGAACCTGGAGGTTGGGTCTGTTAAGCTTACCCTGGGGTCTTCTAAGGGGTCGGTTGAGCTTTTTGGTGATGGGATGGACCGAGCGAGGGGTGGAGCGGTACGATTGGTATGAAACGAGTGGTTGAATCGGGGGGTGGGCTGGATGTTGCGTGGGAATGGGAAGTGGGATGAGAGTGGGAGAGGTTATTCAAGTGGATGAGTGTTGGATGGGGTTGAAGCTGTGGGCGGAGAGAAATGGTGCTCGTACCTACAGACTGGGGTCAAGTACGAGGATGATATGTTGGGTGGAATAGGTGGACAGGCGGTGAGCGTGGGTTGTGTCGGTCGTGTTGTGTTGAGTCGAGTCGAGTCGATGAGTGATACCTTTTCTCTTTTAACACCCTCTTCCCCTCTCCCAAAACTATTTTATGTCAATAGTTTCTTTTCCCTTACCCCCCTTTTCTTTTGCCCACCACCGTCTTGTCTACAATCTACTACAGTCTACAGTCTATTTCTTACCGCCGTTTTGGTTCTCTCAATTCCCTTTGTTTCCTTAATTTTCTTAACTAGTTATCCATGTTTAGGAGGAGAGCCAGTCAAGGGTTTCTCCTTTTTTTCTCTATCTCTGTTTTGTTTTGTCTCTGCTAGCCTTCCCTTACCTACCTACCCAGTATCCGTTCGTTAATCTTAATAGTTGTTTTGCTGTTGTGTTGTGTTGCGTTGTTCTTGAGACTCTACTTCCCACAGTAGTAAGGTGTCAAAGGGAGTAAGCAGGGAGTCAGCCGTAGCTGTGTTGTGTTTGTTGTTGTTGTATTGAAATAGGAGTGTGAAGAGTAGTTGTATAGTGGTTGGGATTCACAGCAGCCGTAGGTTGTTGACCTGCTGTGTACGAAGTAATTACCTGCATCCAGGCGGTTGCCGGCCGCCAAGCCTCCAGCGGCGTGTGTGGGGGGAGTGGGGCCGCTGTTAAGCGTGAACCCCGCGCTCCGATGGGCGGATCTGCCCCGCCAAAATTATTTTTCCCACTGCACCTGAACTTTACCACATCGCATCCTTCAACATTCGTCGAGTCATCGCATCGCC